>CP136064.1:52620969-53236640 GCA_032622095.1 Siphonodentalium dalli | reverse complement strand
AGTATAGAAAGGGTTAAATCAGATTACAGTAATGCCCTAAATAATCGACTCCTTAACCACAGCAGAATTATGGGTAAGTTTTCAGGATTTAGTCGGAAATATGGCTTGTTGCCATTCATCGGAAAGATCTCAGTAAGAGCTTTCCGATGAATGGCAACAAGCCATATTTCCGACTAAATCCTGAAAAGTTACCCATAATTATGTTGTGGTTAAGGAGTCAATTATTTAGGGCATTACTGTACCTGACTTCAAGCAAGCCTTTATCAATGAAAATCATACACATTCTCTTTAGAGTAAAATAACTCATGGCATACAATAGTCCGAAGTAGTGCTAAATGTATAGTAATTTATTGAAGCAGTGCTCTGGTGAATAAATGGACTATTGTAATTCATGGTCAGAAACTCTTTAACCCTTTACCCACAGAAGGGCCCTGTGCCAATGCATTCTCTTATATAAGAGAATGCATTGGCTTAACACATTAAAAATTATAAAATTGTTAAAGAATGTAAGAAAAAATGGTAAAAAGTGTTAAAAAAAGATTTTTTTTAGGCCAATGCATTCTCTTATATATGCGAGGCGACCTATGGTCGACTCGCATATATAAGAGAATGCATTGGCACAGGGCATAACTGTAACTATCACAATGTGGTCAAGGAGCCGGTTCCAATGATATCCATATTTGTATGGTTCTATTGAGACAGACCGAAGATATTTTAGGCTGTTGAAGCTTTATTTGGCCGGTTTTGGCCGTTTTGTTGGGTAAAGGGTTAAGAGATTGTGTTGATAGCCACTCCTAAAATTGTTTTAAAAAAAGATGTAATCATGGTTCCAGACTTTCATTTACATATTATTTTATACAAATGGTGAGATTTCATCAAACGTGATTTTGTATAAGGCCAATATAAATAAATTACTAGATTTACAACCACGGGAGGGCGAATTTAATTTCTTATATTTCCTAACATAAATGGTCATGGACAGTTCTAGATATTGAAGCAGTATCCTCACTTGTGATACAAGGTGGTTCAGAATGTCAATTTGATCAAAATAGACTGATTAATGGGTCATTGAAATCTAATTTGACGCTTGAGGAAAGACTAAAATTTACATATACATGTAAAAAGATATCCAAATAAAAAAAAATTTGAGGAAGAGACTAAAATAGGATCGGGAGGGGGATGTAGATCTAGCAATTTTTTTATATTGGCCTTATTGAAAAAGTTTTTAGAAACCACATGTGAAATATAAACAATATTAGTAACAATAACTATATAAGGCTATAATTGTTATTGCCACTAATGATTATTTGGCCAACTTCTGAGGGTTCAAATCTGACGTAACTATCATGCTTTGTATCGACATCTGCATTCCTAGTAACGTGAGCATTGCAAATTATTTCAAGAGCAAAAAAAACTTGTCCAGGGGTGACACTGCACAACATCAGATCGGGAGCCACTACCAATGGCTGTTCTTGGGACAACATTGTGAAGAAGTTACATGTTTAGTGAATTTCCTGGATAAATTATAAAACTGGGTCGATCTACTCAATCGTTATTTTAATGCTTGTGAAGGTGTGTGAGACTGATGAAAGACAGGTAACTTGCAAAATAGCTTTTCTGAAAATATAAGAAATCATGTAGCCCTGAATACATCTTTTAAGTAATTTTCATCTGTCAGTTTTAACCCTTTCATGACTGGATCTTCCTGAATTTTTGTGAAAACCTTGTGCCAATACATTCTCTTATATATGTGAGTCGTCATATATAAGACAATGCATTCGCCTAACAATATTTATCTTGATCTTGTGAGCCAGTGCATTCTCTTATATATGCGAAGCTCCCTATGGGAGACTCGCATATATAAGAGAATGCAATGGCACATGGTCATTAATGCTGCACCAGCGCACCTCCCGTCATGAAAGGGTTAAGTAATTTTCATCTGTAAAAGGGTTAAGTAATTTTCATCTGTCAGTTTTAATGACACGGAAAACGGCTATGCACCTTAATTACATAGCATATAAAATTCTATGCAAATTTAGTAACTATTGAATGTAGAGATAAAACTTGTGTTCTATTTTCATAATATATATTGGTCTGCTAGCAGACGTCTGTTGAGTTCGTTCACCAGTTTTTGTTAACATTATATCATGTAGACATATTTTTCACATATCAATGATTGTTACTTGGCACATTGGCTAAGCAAAATGTTGTCTTGATCTAAAGTATCACTAGATGTGTACATAATTTATTTTATAGAATAAATTCTATCTAGTTATTCGATCAAACATAGCTTTGTTGTATTTTCCATTTCTCTGACCTGATTCAGATACACTCACACTTAACCTGGGTAAAATAAAATATTCAGCCATGTGACCAGATGTCATCAGGGATAACAGAAAAGCGAACCTAGGTCCATTTATTTTCATCATGGTCCCCCATTAGATCTGATCACATCACAAGGCCAATCCACAAGAGATAATCTCCACCGTAATATAAAATATAATTATACCCCCCCGGCAACGAAGTTAGGGGGGGGGGTATACTGGAATCGGCTTGTCCGTCCGTCGTCGTCCATCCGTGGACACAAATTTGTCCCGGAGTTTTTCTGTCGTTTTTTGATCAATTTCGTGAAACTTGGCACAGACATCAACCACCATGGGAACCTGTGATTATGACGTCTGTCGGGCTTTTTTTGGTGGAGTTATCCCCCCTTTTTCGACTTAGAACATTTTTGCAACATGTATAATTTTGTCCGAGCTTTTATTCCTACATTTGCAGGTCAATGTTTTTTAATCTTGGCACTGATATTTAGTACCATGGGAACCTGTGCACCTGCGATTATGATGTCTGTCCCACTTTTTTTTGTGGAGTTATTCCCCTTTTTCACAACATGCATAATTTTGTCGGAGCTTTTATTCCTACATTTTTCTGTCAATAGGTTTAAGATTAGGGTTAGGGTTGTGCACCTGCAATGGGAACTGTTATTTTATTATTTTAACTAAATGTTTACTGACATGTGAAACATCTCAATATTTAAAAAATGGGGGGGGGGGGGTATCCTTAGTCCCATTTGGGACAGTCACACCTCTAGTTATAAAATGTCTTAAACGTACTCAATCCGATTCGTTGGTCCCCGTATCATCAGATTCCAAAAACATTTTTTTGAAATGCTGCTTCAGTTGTCAGAATCGAGTAATTGCTCAAAAATAATGCTAACCACAGTCAACTAATAGTCAATTAATTGCCCAAAACCTGTTATCAACATATTGTTCAAGAAATGTTGCTGGTTTGTCAAATATCTGACAAAAAAGACACTTGATTTTAGAGTTATCCATCTTCATCTGCAATTTGGACTGAGACCGCCTCTCCACTGTTTACTGGGCCACTTAAATTTTATCGGTGGTAAAAAATCAGATTTTAAATTGATGGGCGGGTTCCTCGACTCGAATAAAATATATTTGTGGTGAATATTAGGCCATTAAAAATGCAAATTGCATATCTGTTTTCGAGACAATATTCTGGAGGGTAAGTTTGTTATTTGAACAGTTTACGATATTCTGTTTCCTGCCGAGTAGGGTCCTGCGAATATTCGATTCGAGATTCGATTCGAATTCGAGTCGAAATTGCCAACTCAAAATTTCGAATATACACTGATAGAAAAGTAGGCTGTTTACGGACAAGAACACACGTCGATCTTCGCTGTTTTTTGCCATATAATTAGAGAAAATGATGTATATATGCACCTTATATAATTCTTATTGTACGTCGCGATTATATATATTAAATATAATAAGCAATTAGCCACTATAGGACGACTAAATACGTCTGAATTCTAGCTTTGAACAAGGTAGCCAAAAGCTCGGAGATCGCCGATGGTCCGACGGCGCGCGTAAATTATAATAGCTATGAGACAGCAACTGCTAGCGTTATCCGCCGTCTATCTGTCTCAGATTCTGCGTCATGTAATATAGCTGAGAATTTAAACAACACGGTATTGAAAACTGCATTTGGGCCGTATTTTCTTTTGAAGTTGACTTTCAGTTTCGGAGCATTCCTTGACAGTTGACAATATGTCCGTTATTCATGTTTATTTTAAACATGATAAAGCTGCAGGCAGGGACTTACACGTGTGATGGATGCAAAATGGTGTATAAATCGCAAGCATCTGGGACAACGATCCATCTGTCCGAGAAGAATCCATGCAGCACTACATAAACAGGCTACCCTGCTACTGTTGCATCTTCAAGTTTATAACAACGGGTGATTCCAATTAATGTCGATTTGAAAATTTGCATATACATGCAAACTGTATACATTTCGCGTGATTTTAGTTCCGATAATCAGTTTAGTGGTTATATATTAATCGTCATGATGGACATTTTAATCTGTTTGTTTCTCTCGACAATTATCATTTGAAGTTAATAGTACTGCAAACGACGGTTCATCGCCACATACAGTAATGCCCTAATTAATCGACTCCTTTAACCACAGCAGAATTATGGGTAACTTTTCAGGATTTAGTCGGAAATATGGCTTGTTGCCATTCATCGGAAAGCAACAAGCCATATTTCCGACTAAATCCTGAAAAGTTACCCATAATTCTGCTGTGGTTAAAGGAGTCGATTAATTAGGGCATTACTGTATGTTATGATGGAACTTCGTGCATGTAGTTCATAGAACGTTTCACAAATCGACTAATCGTTGACAAAACATACCCAATTGAGAATGCAACACACAGATATGATTCGATATTCGATTCGATTTCCTGAACTCGATTCGATATTCAATTCGATCAAAATCTCCAATTCGCAGGACCCTACTGCCGAGGTACATGGTGTCAATATCGTGTCATGTTCCCGGCATGGAATTTATATTAAATATAATTTCCAGGCTGGGAACATGACGCCAAGCACCCTGGCAGGAAACAATACAGTAACATGTTTGACATATTTCCAACAATGGTGGGTCATTAACTCATTTGGGTCTTGAAATGATTTTCAGACTAATTAACTGATATTTTATAATTGTATCGTTACAAAAACAAACAAAAATAACAATGAATAGTCTTAGACTCTTAGTGTCAATACCGCAGATGAAGGTAACTTGTATTGGAAATTTTGCATCTGAATTCGATTAAAGAGGGATAATCCAAAATAATTTTTCACAAAAATTTATGATTTAAAATCAGTGTCGCACACTGGCAAATTCGGTACCATATTTGTTTTTGTGATGAGATCTTGTCGCGAGCCATATGAATGAGGGACCCAAAGCACTCGCAGTGGGTAAAAAAATGTGCAAAAAATATGTCTGTAAAATTAAAAAACAACCACAAGAAGATCATGCAGAATAAATTAACTTTTTTTCTTATAATCAATATTGATAGTTCTAATCCACTTCGAATGCCTATTGTCCCTTTAAATCATGATGGTACATGATAAGGAAGCCCACAAACATTCAATTAGTCTATATATTGTTATGAAGGGATGAGTGTGTCGTGTTAGTGTAATTTAGAAAGCCATACTTGTACCAATATTAACCATCAATGACTGGAGATTCCTGACATTTTGCGAAAACCCTGTTTCAATGCATTCTCTTATATATGCGGGGCTCCCTACAAGAGAATATTTTGGCCTAACAATATTTACTTTGAGCTTGTTAGCCAGTGCATTCTCTTATATATGTGAAGCTCCCAATGGGAGACTCGCATATATAAGAAAATGCCCAAAAGCTGGCACAGGATCTTTATTGCTATACTAGCACAGCTCCCTCGAAAACAGGGAAATAGTGGATTCAGTACCATACTGTCAAATACAACAATAGTTACAAAGCACTTACCTTTAAAGGCAGTATATATGCCAATAATATAATACATAATTATAAACTATATATGCCAAGATAGATGTCGAGCCAACAGTATGTGTGGGGGGATATATATTCTTAGAAACACCCCACCCCCTCAGGGGGTGAAAATGGGGTATGGACCATTTTTGAGAATGGTAAGGATTTCGGCCAATTTAACGGCATGGGTGGGTGGCCCACCCCAAACCCCTAGAAACACCCCAAACCCACATGGTAATTCTTATAACGATTTCTTTTCCAGAAACCGCCCCTACTTACATGAAAGAGCTCATTTCTCCTTATGTGCCAACAAGAAATGTTCGATCGAAGGATGCAGGCCTACTAACACCAAAAGGCGCCAACCTGAGAACTGTTGGAGATCGCGCATTTTGTGTTTCATGTCCGTTCACCTGGAATTCCTTACCACAACCCATCAGAGAATCGCCATCATTCGGAGAATTCAAATCAACACTGAAAACATATTTGTTCGAGCGGAGGTATCGAGACATTTTGAACCTTCAACGATGACATTCTGTACATTCTGTATATATCACTGCATTTTCTCTTTTTCTCTCTATATATTTGAAACAAATCATGTGAAGCGCCTAGGGCCCATCATCACGGGGATAGGCGCTATACAAGAACAATTATTATTATTATTATTATTATGGTGTGAAAATGGGGTATGGCCCATTTTCAAAAAAGGCAGGAGTGGATGGGCCACCCAAGTTGGTTGGCCCATCCACTCCTGCCTTTTTAGCTCACCTGAGACGAAGTCTCTGTTGGAGCTATAGTCATCACTACTCGTCCGTCCGTCCATCCGTCCGTCCATCCATCCGTCCGTCCGTCCATCCGTCCGTCCACAATTCTTTAAACATCTTCTCTGAAACCATCAGACCGATTGGGTTTATATTTGGTGTGGATGTTCCCTAGGTGACTCTCATTCAGATTTGTTCAAATGAGGTCACTGGGTCAAATAGTTGCAAAAGCAGGGCCACAACTCTATTCCTTCATAGTAATTCTTATAACGATTTCTTTTCCAGAACTATAAGGCCTAATGGGTTCATATTTGGTGTGGATGTTCCCTAGGTGTCTCCCATTGAGATTTGTTCAAATGAGGTCACCAGGTTGATTAGTTGAGAAATCAGGGCCATAACTCATAGTAATTCTTACAATGACTTCTTCTCAAGGAATATTGTGCTGATTTAGCTTATATATGGTATGGAGGGACCTTGGTTGACTGGGGTTCAGAATTGTTCAAATGGGGTCACTGGGTCAAATAGGGGCAGAGCCAGGGACATAACTCTAAAAACAAACAAAATTCATTTTTCCATTTTGACCTTTAATTTTTTTTAGACACATCACAGCCTCATATTTCTCACCTAGATTTTTCTTAGCACGTTCTTCATATGTATGGATTTTGGTATTGTTTATTTAACCCTTTCCACTCTTGTGTTTATATAGAATTCATCCAAGACAGGATTACTCAAACATTTTTCATTTGATCGACACCAAATTTGGTATATGAATTGTTGACACTTATTTACAGATCATGTTCAAATATGGGTTTGATGCGATATATTTTAACAGAGTTATGGCCCTTTATAATTCACACCTCTTTGCTATGAATTTTTAAGAGAACACTGAAGCCTGTATTATTGAAAAAGCCAATTAATCATAGTGTGGACACCCGGTACTCTGACTGAAGACTGCTTGCTTGCAGACCCCTAACATCTGTCATTACATGACATGACATTAGTTAAACACATATTCTACAACAATAAATAGGAATAGTCCATTGTTCATTTCTTCAAGTCTGGACATGATAGTGTGTCTGACATTTGCAGAATGAGGTCCCCAGATGGTGAATTTAGTGTTGCTACCCCGTAAAGCAGGCTAGCATCACCAAATACACCCTGCAGGACCTAATTCTGCTTAGGCCTCATCTTCTGGGACAAAAAACATATTTTAAACATGTTTTAAAATATTTAAATTTTAAAAAAAGTTACACCATTATAACATCTGCAGAGTTATGAAACTTTACTCTTTAATGAAATTATGGAAACATTCCACCCTCCCCCACCCACCCCCTCCCACATGGCCCAGAACCCACCCTGCCATCAACCAACATCCCTTCCAAGCCATATCACCTCTCAATTTAATTAATACCTCTTCTCACCACAGAAGCATATATTTCTGCAAAGACACCTGTCATTAATTTAGATTAGAATAATATATGTCATCTGGCTAGTTTATGTAAACATATCTGTAGCAATTTAAAAACAAACTGGTGCTCCCAAGGTAGGTGATGACTGACAACTTTCCCTGACATTCAATGGTACTGTGAATGGCTTAGATTTCTTCAAGTCTGGAAATAGTGTGTCTGACATTTACAGAGTGAGGTCCCCAAATGGTGAATTTAGTGTCGCTACCCCATACAGCATGCTAGCATCACCAAATACACCCTCCAGGGACCTAATTCTGCTTAGGCCTCATCTTCTGGGAAGTATCATAAGTATCAAATTGACAGTTTGTTTTAGTCACTTTTTTCCACCTGTTCAGTTTCAATGTCCCCCTAATTTGCAGAAGATAAAATGCATAATTGATGTGCTCAATGGGTGTGTATCACCAACTTCAACTGTAGGACTTCAATCTGTTCCTAGGTTTTATTGGCCATTGAGGCCTAATCAGATTGAGGATGAATTCGGTGATGCTAGCCTGCCTTACGGAATATTGTCATTAAATCCACATTTTGGGGACCTAATTCTGCAAATGTCAGACATACTAAATTTAGGCTTGGCCATTTCATATTATTTTCTTAATCACCACTTATCCAGATGAAATCATACCACTAATTTTCAAAAACAAATTGGGGGGTATATATTGGATTAAATTTGTCTTCTATCTGTCAGGCTTCCATCCGTCTGCCTGTTGAGATGTCTATCCATCCATCTATCAACGATTGTTTTCTTCTCCATATTAAAGACGAATGTGTTTATATAGTTCAGTGTGCATGTTCCCTAGGTGTCTCACCATCAGATTTGTTCAATTAAGTTCATCACATCAAATACTTGTAGGTGCAAAGCCAGGGCCGTTACTCTTTCCCTCCTTAGTAATTCTTAAAACAGTTTTTTCTCAAGAACCATTGGGCCTATATAGCTTATATTTGGTATGGAGGGGCCTTGGGTGACCACGGTTCAGATTTGTTCAAATGGGGTCATTTTTAGGAAATTCGGTGATGTTAGTCCACCTTGCGGAATACTGTCATTAAATTCACCTGCAAAGGTCAGACACACTAAATACAGACTCGGCTGTTCCAATATTAGTTTCTTAATCACCACTTATCCAGGTGAAATCATACCCTGATTTTTCAAAGAAAAATTGGGGGGTATATTGATATTACTAGATGAATGGATCTCATAGATGAGGATTCACATTTGTTCTAATAGGAGCAGAGATAAGAGATTTAACTCTCCTCTATGCTGTTTGGTACTGGTATAATAATATTGATTTCTAGACAGCCTGGGTGGGGGCAATGTTCGAGGCAATGGGGAGGGAGTGTAGTGGGGTGGAGATTTGACCCCCAACTTTGAACAAAAGTTAAACAGTTAAAAATGTCATGCCTGATACTACATTAGTTGTAGATTAGATGTTCACACCAAAAATAAGTTAGAATTGTTCTCATATGTTGGTTTGATGTTCTAACATGTATGTATGTTTTTAAACCATCAGTCCATATGTTCCTACTTCAGGTTAAACTGTCAACTGTCAACTTGAAGTACTGGTACCAGTCGTAAAATTCAACCTAAGAGGAATTTACAAAAGGATTTTTGTGAACATGGTCTTTAAAAGGTAAGAGGTTGGAGATTTGTCAGTGATGTGCAATTAGAACTTTCAAGGTGAGGAGCCCTGCTCATCTGAGAACATCCAGCTATGTCCATGTTTAGAACTACTTGTCTTAAGTGATTTTGTCAAGTACTGACTCTTGTAGTCTTCAGAGTCCCCGCCTTCTCAGTCCTTACAGTCTGGTGAGCGACACACAGTCATTGAATGTCTTGTTTGAAAATGCCCTCTATAAACACCCTCATCCCGGGGTGGGGGGGGGGTCTACCACCCAATGAGGTTAAAATGGGGTCTGGATTTCTGCAAATTTGACCACATGTGTGGGTGGCCCTCCCCAAATTCCCAATAGAAACACCACCGGGGAAGGGTGGGGTGTTTGAGGTATTTGGTGCAGGCCACACACCCGGGCCATGCCTTCAAATTGGCAGAAATCCTTACCGTTCTCGAAAATTGTACCCCCTCGGTGAGGGTTGGTGGTGTTTCGTGGGGGTATTTCGGGCGGGCCACTCACCCATGCCGTCAAATTGGTCCGCACCAAGTTGACCGAAATCTTTACCGTTCTCGAAAAATACATCATACCCCCGTGTGTGAGAGGTGATGGTGGGTATTTCTAGGGGTATTTGGGCGGGCCACCCACCCATGCCGTCAAATTGGTAGACATCCTTTCTTGAAAATAAGTTCAAAAGTCATGTTCGTAAACGTGATCGCACTCAAGTGCACCATTTCAAATGGTACGCACTTTCAAAAGTTCGTTCTTACGTTGATCATAATTACAGAGTTAGTTCCCTTGCACCAACCAGGAAGTGAATTCGTCATGTCATGCAGACGACAGAACAAGTTTATTTTGATAAATACTGAGAGTTCAAGAACGTGTCATCAAGCTGGTTTTGCGAAATATAAATGGAGATATCTGAGTTGAGCATGTACACAGGTTTGAAACTGTCAGTCATTATTAATTTTTATAACATCTTTTAAAATTTAATAATAAATAAGTTTTAACTTTTAGTTTTACTTTTAGAAAGTTTAGTTTTTATAAATTAATTTAATTACACTACTGTCACTGAGTACTGACTACTGTCACTGTGGCTACACGCTCAGGGCCAGGCTGCAGTATTGAGTTACAATATTAGTATATTTGTCATGCCGCTCGTCATGTAGTCATGCTCTGAGCCTTTTATGCTTGGATTTTTATGACTACAACATTTTTTTCTCGGGAGCATGATGTATGTTACTAATACTATGTAGTGTTTGTATATTCTCTAATTCTGTCTGTCCATCCATCCATCCTTCCGTCTGAAAAATTAAAATCACTATGCTTTAAAATAAGTTTATTGGATTCAAATTTCTATTGAAACTTGGTGTTGTTCCCAATGCCATGGGGAGACCATGTGTCGTGCATATTTGTCGTGCATATTTTTTCCCCAATCGTTCAAGGGCACAGGCCAAGGTTGTTCTCTCAATTTTAAAAGTCATCAGACCCTTCGACTTCGTTGTCCACTCCTTAAGGCTTAACTTTTGTGTACTCTTGGGAACTTGGGTGCCAAATAAACGTGCTGGCACGCTTATTCATTTTGGAAGAATTTGCTGGCCATCACTATTATTTTGTCATGATATGTATAGTGAAAATGCCAGCACTGGACAATTTTCACAGAAAATAAGTAATTATTCCCCGTTTAGAACGCGCTATGGTTCCAGGTCCTGTTTCGGATAATTGTCAATACCTTGAATCGGTTTTATTACAACGTCAGCGATTGGCTGAAAGTAATTCCCATCGTCCAATCAATTTTGCGCTAGTGTATGGTTTCTATAGACGCGCCAATCTGAAGATCAGTTGAATAAATATTTCTGTTGACCCGCCCGCCCTCCCAGAATTCAATAATTTGGTTTTAAATAGAATATTTAGGCGTTTCCAGTGACTGTCGTCACTAGATTAGTATCTTTCATTTCGTGATATTGCGGCATTGTTTTGTTATACCCTGGTATGAGTGGATGGTTTATTAGTAGAAAAAGTATGGAGTATGAGTGGATGGATTAATAGTAGGAATATAAGTACAATTGAGTAAGTGTAATGTGAATTTTCTTATTGCATGATGTTGTGTGTTGTCTAGTTCTCAACTTCTCATTTATGTTTTCCTGTCTGCATGATTATATATGTTACCAAGGCCTCAACTTCTCATTTATGTTTTCCTGTCTGCATGATTATATATGTTACCAGTTGCATGTAATTTATGTTTAGTTGTATGAATGTGTTTGTTATGATACGAGTATGTTTGCCTGAATAAATTATGCCATAAACAAATATTGTTACTCGTGAAAATAAAGGAAGCGGGATAGGGGTGTAATTATTAATAATTTAAGGGTAATTGTAAGCCAGCACGTTTATTCAGCCATCACGTTTATTTGGCACCTGAGAGTACATCACATGATTTCAACCAAACAATGTGTGATGCTTATATAATCAAAATTCCTGAGGAGTAAGGGTGACAGTTTGTCTCATTCGAGTCATTGTGTGCATTGTGGTTTATTAAAGGTCATGGGGTGCTTCAAGCTTTAGCTTCATCTGCACCAGTCGTATTTTCTTGCACCCTTCATGTTTGCTCCATAGCATCGCGATGCTTTAGTCTTTACCTTCCTTGGATTCTGTCGAAACTTGCCATAGTTCCTAATGAGGAAACAATGTGTCGTGCACAAATCAAGGTCACAGGCCAAGGTCATTCTCATTCTCACGATACTAAGTTTTTTCATGAAAGTATAGGGGTATTATATTCAAAAAGACTTCATGGAACGCAACATGTTCCCAATGTCTGACCCAATTGTGTACAAACTATAAGACTACCCAGGACTATGCTGAGTGTGAGAATGAGATGATAGGGTCACTACCCAACTTTTCTCAGGCAGTGGTGCCGGAGCGGGGATTATGTTCGAACACATGCCAACCTCGTCTAGGCAGACTGCGATGATTGTATGTTATGACCAATTTTGTGTCAGGTGACAGTGACCTGACATACCTATGCATTGTACTTGTAGCACTGCTACTACTACTAGCAGTTTAATATGACTCTGAGCTTGGACCTGAAAAGTGCATTAAAATGTTGTATATGATTACTAAATTTTGCCTCGCTAACTCTGACTGAAAAAAGTGCTTTCTGAATCTAATTATAAGCCTTTACAATATGATGCAAATTTTCCCAATGGAAAGGGCCCGGGATCCTTTGCCAAAACAGGTAGTCTAAAAATCCTTAATGTATTATTAATTAGTTAATTCTATTGTTGTCCTCTACTAATTCACTGGATGTTGATTGTTGAATGAGAGCTATGGTATACTATATATGCATTATAGTGCTACATGAATTATGGTTTTATGCAATTGATTGCGCTTCAGCATATTTGGTTTGCTTTGGTCTGAATAATTGTTAATTTGGCCTATAAATATAGCTCTATATGCAGAAACAACAGGCACATACCCTCAGTAGTCTCCGATTAGTTCAACTTCAAGATAATGATGAACGTAATACTAACGATATATTAACAAATAACATTTAGTATTAGGTTAATTCTGAATTACTTTCCACCACTGCATGCATGCACTCATTGGGTCATTTGCCAATCATTTGCAGTAGGCTTATTTGAATGTATTTGAGTAGCAATTTAGCATGGGTATATACGTTCTGGAGACTGTGGCCAATGTTTGAAATCTAAAGTTGAAAGTTTTTATTACTAAAAGGATACTTCAGACTCTTTTCAACATCAAGCACACACCCTCCCTACTCAACCCTAAAATTATACTGGTCAGTATCTTTGCCCAATATTTTGCAACAGGTTTGGACATCCTATTAGTATTTCCAATTCCTGGCTATCTCTATATCACATATTCATAATATAAATGAAAATTTATGCAGTAACTGAATTTATTTAGTTGCCTCGAAGAAAATGTATTTCTTTTGACATTACAACACTATGAGTGAGAGTGAATAAGAAATGATTTTACTTTTATTATATTACTTGATTTGTACAATCTATGGCATACTTCAACGTCTGTGTTAGTATCTCCAGTCATCTTTTAAACTCTATTTCCAGTGACAGTCTGATACTCCATGCATTCTGGTTAAAGAGAAAATTTTAGATTGAAAAGAAAATAACAGATGGCAAACCTTTTGTAAAATATGTTGCCGACTGAGAAATCTCTTTTTAAATCATATCAGACTTAAATTTTTAGCTTTAATATATTGTATGGACCGACTATGAATGCAGCTATATCTAACATTTTCTGTTTATATTTTCAGAGGCCGTTGCCTGGTATGTATAACTTTTTTAGTGGGTCTTCTTGCTTTATATCAGATAAGTAACATTAATCATATTTAAATTCACACCATTCTAACTTCCACTCAAATAAGTGACCTCAATAATTGATTCAGATATCATTAATATTTGATAGGTGACTATGATGACTGGCGAGTATATGACACACTGTGCTATTAAGAAGTATATACAGCTTTGAAGAAATAATTATACAATTACATGTTAAACATGTTAGATGAAAATGTAAAAAAAAAATATATTGAAATAGTTTTTCTTAATTTTTAATGATGTTCTGATAATATATTAAAGCAGATTGGGCAGATGGAACAAAATATCTTATCAATTTTCAAATAATAAGTTCGTCAAATAGCCTACTAAAGTTGTTTGTTGGGTATTAACCCTTTCATGACGTGAGCTGCGCTGGTGCAGTATTAAAGCTCCTGTGCCAATAGGAAGCCTCGCATATATAAGAGAATATTGTTAGGCCAATGCATTCTCATATATATGCGAGGCTCCCTATGGGAGACTCGCGTATGTAAAGAGTGCATTCCACAGGGTTTTCGCTCAATTTCAGGAAGCTCCAGTCATGGAAGGGTTAAATTATTTAGCTGAACATTCCTATAAATGAATGAGAATTAAGTAAAGCCATAATAAAAAGTATGGTTTGTTTGCAGTCACCCGACCTACTGGCCTCAAAAGGCACCTACCCAAATTATTTTTTGGCATATAAACATAAGTATTGAAATGCAGCAGACATGTATACCAATAATCAAAATTGAGATCTGCATTGTTATGTCTGCAATGAAAGATGTTGGCATGAGCTAAAACATAAAGTGAGATATTAAAACTGCAAAATTGGTGACACACTGAGTGATAAAGTTCACACCAACACTTCAAACCTAAAGGCTGGTCTCTGCATATACAGGCTTCCAAGTTTCCAACAAACAAAAATGTTCCTATACCTACCCACAATACATATGGTAGGGTGATTGCAAACATAAATAGTTTTAATAGTGGCCATAAAATATCAGTTAATGAATATTCAGATATTGTAAATACATAAAATTGCAATAACAACTGAACATTAGACCCCGAAGCCACAACAAAATAGTTTTCGCGGCTGGCTCAACCAATTTCGTGGCTGGTTAGCTAGCTAAGCCGGCTCAGACGCGACGTTTGTGGCTGACGAAATATGGCGGCTGAGACGTCATCATTCAGCGTATTTTCGTTTCCGAAATTGTCCTAATGCCCAGTTATAGACCCCAAGTCCTTCGTTTATTTTCGCCATTATGGAAAAGCCCAACACCAAAAGCAATACGTGTGGTCTGGAATTCTACGGGTTCACCACAAATGCTAAAAAAACGCATGGATGTACTAAGTACATGTAGTTTCCCACCTATTTGGTATATTTATGTTAAATTTGGACTTCTGTCGACTACAGATTACTATCATCACTGGCATCTTGCGAGTATTGCATGCATCATTCATGGATGAATTCGATAGTAATGATATATAATATTTCAAACTATTTTTTATTCTATTCAACAGGTTATCTCATATATATTTTGAAGACCTCTGTCTGTCTGTCTGTCTGTATGTCTGTCTGTATATCATTGATACAAATCTACTATTCTCGACCGATCGGGACGAAACTTGGTACGTGTGTGTAGTTTGACCAGGCGGTGGACGTTGTCGTATTGGCGAGCCCGTGCGACGCCAGCTTCGCGCATGCGCATACCAGATCTCGGAAACGGGTGGAGCTATCGACTTGAAATTTGGTATGTGAATGTATCTTACCCCGGATACAAATTTTATCGGGTCGCCGAGCCCGTGCGACGCCAGCTTCGCGCATGCGCAGACCAGATCTCGGAAACGGGTGGAGCTATCGACTTGAAATTTGGTATGTGAATGTATCTTGCCCCGGGTACGAATTTTATCGGGTCGCCGAGCCCGTGCGACACCCGTGCAGCGCGTGCGCAGACGAGATATCGGAAACAGGTGGAGCTATCGACTTGAAATTTGCTATGTGAATGTATCTTGCCCCGGATACAAATTTTATCGGGTCGCCGAGCCCGTGCGACGCAAGCTTCGTGCATGCGCAGACCAGATCTCGGAAACAGGTGGAGCTATCGACTTGAAATTTGGTTAAATTTAAAAAATGTCATGTTTCTGAAACAAAGCCATGAGACGAATGCCGCCAGTCTATTATATATTTTGGAAGATCTGTCTGTCTGTGTGTGTGTTCGCGATGAACTCTAAAACGGCCGACCCGATTTCGATGAAACTTGATATGTGGGGGTATTTTCGGCCAGGAAGTGGCATAGGCCTATTAATTTGTCCGTGCGACGTGACCTTGACCTTGAAATTGGGTAATTTCAAGGTCAAACGCCAGAATATCACAGGATTTCGATGAAACTTGGTATGTGGTTGTACCTTCGGCCGGGGAGTGGCATAAACCTATTAATTTCCCTGTGCGACGTGACCTTGACCTTGAAATCGGGTCATTTCAAGGTCAAACGCCCGAATATCACGGGATTTCGATGAAACTTGGTATGTGGGGGTACTTTCGTATGGGGAGTCTCACAAACATATCCATTTGCCTGTGCGACGTGACCTTGACCTTGAAATCGGGTCAATTCAAGGTCAAATCGTGAATTTTGATGGGATTTCGACGAAATTTGATACGTGGGGTTACTTTTGTCCATTGAGTGTTTTGGGCGGATCGAGTCGTGACCCCGACCTGACCTTGACCTTCAAAATGATCAATTCTAGGTCAAATCGGGTAAAACCGGATGGATTTCGACGGGTACTTTTGTGTTTTGGACGGGTCAAATCGTTACCCCACCTGACCGTGACCTTCAAAATGGTCAATTCAAGGTCCAAGCCCGGACGAAGCCGGGTCACCTTCTGGTCTATTATATATTTTGGAAAATCTGTCTGTGTGTGGTGTATCTGTCTGTGGTGTGTGTGTGTGTTCGCGATGAACTCGAAAACGGTCGACCCGATTTCGATGAAACTTCGTATGTGAGGGTACTATCGGTCGGGAAGTGGCATGGGCATATTAATTTTCAGATCCGAGGTCAACTTTTCACGTGCCGAGGTCAAATCTGTTTTTACGCCGTTTTGCGCTAATATATTTCAGTTCGGTGCTCACAAATCGATTCGATATAGCGCGAATAATAAATTGCCAGTCATATAATTTGCACGGTTAGAATCTGTGGCGCTTCCTCTTTCCAATGATGTATCACAAGCTTGTGTACATTTAACGTTTCTACCTTAATTATCGGGAAGAACGCAGGACCATGCTTCGCTCATCGAAAAACATTCCGTAAATATATTACGCCGTCAACAGATCGTGACGTGATCGCGTTTAACTCTTAACCGGCCGATGTCGCGTTAACTCATCACCGGCCGAGGTATCCGCAAATGACATTGGGCAATATATATATCTCGGAAACGGGTGGAGCTATCGACTTGAAATTTGGTATGTGAATGTTTCTTGCCCCGGATACAAATTTTATCGGGTCGTCGAGCCCGTGCGACGCCAGCTTCGCGCATGCGCAGACCAGATCTCGGAAACGGGTGGAGCTATCGACTTGAAATTTGGTTTTTGAATAGCCCAGACGAAGTCGGGTCACCTTCTAGTCTATTATATATTTTGGAAGATCTGTCTGTGTGTGTGAGTGTGTCAACCCAACTCTGTGAGGACATTCATATAGTAAAACAATGTCCTCACAATGTTAACAATTTTTTCCCTTAAGGCGACGGAAATTTGTATTTTTTGAAATTTTTGATATTTTTTCGTCCGCACTAGGCGGAAATGATACTACGCATGCGTTACAAAGATTGCCGTTATTTCGTTAAAGGTACACTCCGAGTTTGGATATATTTACGAAATAACGAGGTCCGCACAACTACGGTATTGTTTGAATTTCTAAAGAAATGTACCCACAACGTATGTAATACAAACAAGGGTGTGTGTGTTCGCGATGAACTCGAAAACGGCCAAGCCGATTTCGATGAAACTTGGTATGTGGGGGTATTTTCGGCCGGGGGGGTGGCATGGGCCTATTAATTTGTCCGTGCGACGTGACATTGACCTTGAAATCGGGTAATTTCAAGGTCAAACGCCCGAATATCACGGGATTTCGATGAAACTTGGTATGTGGGGGTACATAAGGCCGGGGAGTGGCATAAACCTATTAATTTGCCCGTGCGATGTGACCTTGACCTTGAAATTGGGTCATTTCAAGGTCAAACGCCCGAATATCACGGGATTTCGATGAAACTTGGTATGTGGGGGTACTTTCATATGGGGAGTCTCATAAGCATATTCATTTGCCCGTTCGACGTGACCTTGACCTTGAAATCGGCTCAATTCAAGGTCATATCGCCAATTTTGATGGGATTTCGACGAAATTTGATACGTGGGGTTACTTTTGTCCACTGAGTGTTTTGGACGGGTTGAGTCGTGACTCGTGACCCCGACCTTACCTTGACCTTCAAAATGATCAATTCAAGGTCAAATCGGGTAAAACCGGATGGATTTCGACGGGCACGTTTGTCAGGTACTTTTGTCCGGGCAGTGTTTTGTACCCCACTTGACCTTGACCTTCAAAAAATCGACCTGACATTGACCTTCAAAATAATCATTTCAAGGTCAAATCGGGTAAAACCGGATGGATTTCGACAGGCCCGTTTGTCGGGTACTTTTGTCCGGGCAGTGTTTTGGACTGGTCAAATCGTGACCCCACTTGACCTTGACCTTCAAAATGGACAATTCAAGGTCAAAGCCCGGACGAAGTTTGTGCAATTTCTCAATGACTTTGGATTTGTCATCAGTTTGTCTAGTCGCTATCAGTGCAGAGGTTGTATCATCAACGCTAATACTCATCTGATCAATAGAAACACAATAGTGTCCCGACGATGTGCTCTGTAACTGAATGTCTTTCCCAAAGATATTTGCACTGTCATTCTCAAGATCCAACTTCACCTTGGCTCTTTTCATCGAGTCTTTACTTAACAGCAGGTGAATTTCACTCTCAACTATGTCAGCTGTAATTTCACACTCTTCGCCTGCTATCGCACAAGGAAATGTAACTTTGCCAAGAGATTTGAGAACTGTTCCGCCCCCAAATTTGAATAGAGTGTCACTCACAGCATGCACTATTTTGTCCCTAACTGAGGATTCAAGGGAATCCAGATAACAGTCCATCCATGTCTTTCCGGCAACTGTAGACGTACACGCACTATCTAATACTGCTGAATTTTCAGATTCAGTCAAAAGGACAAGAGTTTCTTTCGACTGCACATTACCAGTGAATAACACAGCTTTTTCCACAGTCTTTCGATTCATATTTTCATATGAATGAGGACACCCTCTAACCAAATGCCTGATCGAATCACAGCTTACACATCGTAGAGGTAGACCATCATGGCCGTTTGGATTGATGGCCTTGTTCAGTTTATTCACGCCTACGCCCTTATCACGAAAATCACTATTCCTCTGATCACCACGATATAACTGTCCTCGAAACTCACTGTTTCTCTGATCACCACTATAGGACTGTCCCCGAAAACCACTATTCCTCTGAACACCACTATATGACTGTCCACGAAAACCACTGTTCCTCTGATCGCTCTGATACGACTGTCCTCGAAATTCACCTGCTCTCCCTCGATTACCTCTCTGCCCCCAATTTCTCTGATTGTTATACTGTCTGTCTGAATAATTCACCTCCTCCGCAGTGAAGCATGCTGGCTCTACTTTAATGCCAACAGATCCATCCTGTCGCGATGCAGCTTGCTCTCCGAAAAACTTTCTTAGAGAACTTATCATCTGTTTGAACAATGTATTTTCAGCAGAGTAGTCCACTCCCGTCAGCTCTAACTGTCTGTCTTTCATTTCGAGTTCTGAACATTCTAACAGCTTGAATGCAACAACTGGTTGGGGAAGTTCCATTTTAAACTTTTTCGTCCTGTTGTACAGCTTCTCAAATTCAATTACATATTCTCCCATTGTCGCTACTTTGCTTCGTCTGAAACGATCAAATTCAGTATATGCTTCGTAAGCTTCACTTAGGGCATCCTTTTTGAAAAGTCCATCTAAGAATGTTATCAGTTTTTCCACACCATCATCTGCATTGAGAATGGCTATGCTCATTTCACTAAACACTTTGTCTCTCACTGATCCTTCCTCAGGAAGCGACAACGCTATAGCTACGGCTCTCTTTTTCTTGTCCAAATCTGTCAGTGTTTCCCACGCTTTAACTTCATCAACCCAGCGAGAATATGGTTTCTGTGCTGAAAACACTGGTGGTATCTTGTAGTTAATTGAGGTCGCCATAATGTCTATTTATGCTGAGCAGTCTTGAAGAACACTATCACCAAACACTGTTGTCTATTTCTGAAGGACACTGTCGCTGAACGCTATTGTTTTTCCTGGTTGCATACAGGCTCTGAACGCTGATTATTTCCTTCAGACGAAACTCTATACTTTAGAACATCTGCTGAGGTCCGATGATCATCGCAATGTAATTGCAGTTCGCTCCGCTTCCATGTTAAGTTGACCAATATCCATTTATATACATATATATAAGACTCCAGCTAACCTGAAGATTTAAAACAAAAGAGTATAAGTATGAGACATGACAGTTCTTTGCGATTCAAAGTACAGTTGTGCTTGACATATATATAAGCCCATGCACACGGCTCAGCCATTTTGCAATTCCGATGGCGGAGTTTTTTTCATGTGGCTGACGTCAGGATAATATGGCGGCTTGTGGCCAATATGACTGGCGGTGGCGGCTTCGGGCTCTACTGAACATCAACAATTAAAGGTAAACCATAATCACTAATCTATACTTTCAGAGCCAGTTTACTAGTATATGGTTTTGACTTTCAGTTTGGAGTTTGCTTTGAAGGAAGGTCAGAAGACATCGAACGTTGACATTCAGCTCCTCCTTTCAAGTATACAGCGTGGCTGCACTATAGTTAAGCAGTTGATATCAAAGGAGCAAGAACCACTTTACTTGGTTTGTTGTTTAAGACCTATTGTCTGATGACATTACTGTTACATATAGGTGACAAGATCAAAATTCTCAATCACCAGATATGTTAAAATTAGGCGCTAATGCATTGAGCTGTGATTGTGAAATTAGTTTATAGATTTTCTCATATTCATATAAATGTACATTTAGTTTTAAATATAGATATGAGAAATGAACGGCGGTTTTAATGTTTGTTGTGATTTTTACGACGACAAAAATTCAGAAAACTGCATTAACTGTGCGGTCAAAATCCATGACCATGTTGAATCCGCTGTTTAAAGTGTATATACTTAAATTCATTATGAATTATGATTTTATATATCTTTCCCACTATTTATTCAACTTCAATGGAATCCATGGGGAGTGGCTAATCTTTCAATTCTTCCAATGTAAAACAAATTATCTCTATCTTTTTGTTTTCATAATTTTATTCCGATCATTTATGGATAGGTTATGATATACTATATGTGTATACAGAAAAATAATAATGGTGTATAACATAAAAACAACCCCAGGCTGGCATTTAGCAGAATATATAGCATATAGCAGGAAAAATATGTATAAAATTATAATGTACATGTTTTCAGGTAGTTGAAAGCTTTGGTGTGTTGTGTCTGGAAAAGGGAAGAATAAATTCATAACACTTATAAATTCATATTAAATTATACACATGACAAATTTATCTTTGTACATTGCCAAATCCAAACGTGCTGAATACTCAGTCTATGGAAAGTACCGATCGTTCATGTCCGACAATCTGGTGATTTCCGGAGTCAAGTGTGTTCATAAACTTATGAATAACATTGACTGAATGTATAAATATATGACTACAGTAATGCCCTAAATAATCGACTCCTTAATCACAGCAGAATTATGGGTATATATAACTTTTCAGGATTCAGTGAGAGCTTTACGATGAATGGCAACAAGCCATATTTCTGAATAAATCCTGAAAAGTTGCCCATAATTCTGCTGTTGTTAAGGAGTAAATTATTTAGGGCATCACTGTATGTTCATATAAGAAATGAACGGCGGTTTCAATGTGGTCATGGGATTTTGACCGCGATAAAAATTCAGCAAACTGCATGAGAGTTTGCTGATTTTTTATCGCGGTCAAAACCCATGACCACGTTGAATCCGCCGTTTATTATTTATATTTATATACTTTAATACGCTCTTTAAAACACTTCTCCAAATATGTCCGTTGTTTCGTCAAAAACACTTTTTCAAGTATCTCCGTTATTTCGTTTATAAAAATAATTTCCTATTTCTATATTTCGTTCTATATTTTGCTGTATTTTCCTATTTCGATTTTTCGTGCTATTCCGCTATTTCGCTGTATTTTAATATTTCGCTTTTTCTTTATATTTCATATTTCGATAATTCGCTATATTTGACATATTATGGGATATGGGATTATATGATAACCAACATTCTGATAGTCAATCGAACATCTCGTGCCACCCGTGCTCGCGATTAGATGCCACTAGCCATCCAATCGTGAACCTCGATTACATATTGTTTGCTATCAAATCCTTGGCGTATTGGCTGACTAGATACTCAAGCAGTCGGTAATATCCGACAATCCTCGGTGATTTCCGGGACCAATGTGTTCATAAACCTATGAACGACATTGTAAGTGACGTCACGTTACGTTCATAGGTTTATGAACGCATTGAATAAGGGGCGTGTCTACCGTAACGCTATGGGGAAATCGGAAGAGATATCAGGTGTATGTAAATATAGCTTATTGAATAAAAGTTTGTTGAGGATTATATATTATAGCATTGAATAACCATAACATCTCATTTTCAGACAGCTCTTCACCATCTGGAGCAGACCCTGAGACGCCACTCTGATACTCTTGTCAACAAAATTAGACAACTAGATTTTCCAACCACAGATGAGGCAACAGCAGCTCGATTTGATGTTGCACATCCCACCCTCGATCCATCCGACAGTCCATTCCAAGGTACTTATGTTAACATATCTAAAACTGATATTTAAGTCTCTTATATTATGTTTTAGGGCACTTTTTGTGATTTTTTAATGCAATGCAGCTTATGGCTATGCCAATGTAAAAGATAAGGGAGATAACAATTTGTTCTTGGTTAAGTAGCAGCAGGGATGCTGGAAGAGAGAAAGGGTAGGAGGGGGCCAGACCATAGTTGGAGGTTACCTTCAATATGAAAGTGATGAAGGGAGTGCCTGGAAACACAGTAATATGAGAGGATTGACCTGTTAATCTCACCTGCCGAATATTAGTGCAGGCCGAATTATATAGCAGCGGCTGTAATTTTGGCTGATATTAATAATAGTGTAGACAATTTCACTATATGTCTCATTGCCTAATAATAGTGCAGGGTTGTATTTTTGGCTGAAATTAAATAATCATGCAATGACTATTATTCGGCAGGTGAGAATAAGTCTAAAGTAACTCAAAACTCAATGACCCTCAATTATGCCTCCATCACTGCCTACTGGCATGGGGAAAAAATCTTGTGTTGGCAGATATTGTGAGGTTTATTTATTTATCTATACCTGTCCACAGGCAGTACTCAACGGCAAGTTTCTGAAGATGACAAGGAGAAAAAATCAAGAATGGCAGCTATCGCAGAAACTATCATGAAGAAGAGGGATATAACATTCGCTCATGTAGCAGGGCTGAAGGAGGCTAAACAAGCTCTTAAAGAGGCAATAGTAATGCCGCTAATGTTCCCACACCTTTTTACAGGTAAAATCAGGGTTCGCCCTCCATTTTCTCAAAAGTGTTTTATTTGGCAAAACATGTAAATTTAATTGTTTGTGAACACAAGTTTTGTTTTTCGGAAGTAAATAGTCAAAACAATTCTGAATTCAGACAATAATTGCTGAATTTGTTCTTACTAAGGATTAGATGGTATACTTGGATATTTTTGAAAATTGAAATAGTTGGGAGATTGCTAAGAATGTTTCAGCTCAATGACAATATAGGGGGTTGCCAAATAAGGAGGTGGTCATGCCACATTCAAAAGTCCCTAATACAAGCATCAAATTACTAGTTTATAATTAAGTTGTTTTAGGTATCAGCTAGTCAATCTTAAGCACTTTCTATTATATACTAACAGTAATTTGAGAGTGAAAAATCTTTTCTTTTTTAAAACTTGAACACTTATTACAAATGAACGTTTCAACCATAGATCTTGATGAGTATTTTGGGACCTTATGTATTAGAGGTGAAATTTGGTCCAACCAATTATTTACAAAAGCATAATGTTTGACTTCTGTTCATAAATAACATATTCTTTGATTATAGTACCAATACATAATGAATATTTTGTGCCATACATAGGTGGACGAAAACCTTGGAAGAGAATACTTCTGTATGGACCTCCAGGTACAGGGAAATCAAGGTTGGCTCAGGCCGTGTCCTCCGAGATTAACTCTACATTTTACTCAGTATCCAGTGCAAATCTAATTTCTAGCTGGGTTGGCGAGAGTGAGAAGTATGTTTAGGTCATATGTAGGGCTGCAACGATACACTTTGTCACGATACGATACGTATCACGATACATGACCAACGATACGATACATATCATGATACGCAAAAACTATGTTTTGCGAAGATTTTCTACCTAAATTGCTAAACAAACACAGTAAATAAGGGTTTTCTATCTAAATTGCTAAACAAACACAGTAAATAAGGGTTATTTTTGCTTCCAATCTGTTCCAATGACCTAAAATTGTGATATTTGTTTATCGCGATACACTTCACATGATACGATACGCGTATCGTGTGAAAGCGTATCGTGATACATCGAAATCACGATGAATCGTTGCAGCTCTAGTCATATGCCTCATATATAACACTTTTAAGTTGTTTTTTAATTAAACTAATGTGAAACCGAATACAGTGTAGTTACTCTTGTGTGCCAAATAAACATACATGTACGTTTATTAATTTTATGAAAAAAATCCACCCTGCACGATGCTTATTCGGGTCTGCATGTTTATTGGAAAATCGATGGCTCGATAATGGAAGTCCATAACGGCTGTCGGTGCAAAGAAAATATCAGAATATCGGTTCTCAAATTGGCGTTCGTGAGACAAACATCTTAGTATTTCTTACAAGAACATGTGGAATTGTTGTTATTACATTGTTGAATAATTGAATAATTGCATAATTATTGCCTTTTTTGTGAGAATTTATAACATGCTTCCACCCTGTACTTCTATTCCGCCCTGCACTTTTATTAATTTTGTCGGAAGTTTCAACCCTGTACTTATTTTCTGCCCTGCACTTCTATTTGGCACACAAGAGTAGAATATTTGAGCCATGGATATCAGTCCAATCACAGGTGCAGTATTGAGCCCTCATAAATGGATCTGGCAATCAGCAATGCCGAAGCCATTTGCTGAAGCAATTGGCCAACTGATTGGGGCATGACAAACGGTTGCCGTAGCAGATTGGCGAAGCCAAACAATCTGAATTAAAAGGCCTGATTATTGCAAGTCTATTTATGTTGACCTGCATAAAAAAATGTTCTTCCCATATTCATTATAAATATAAACTATTTACAATATGACAGACTTGTGATAAACTAGAAACCCCAGACATTTATTATATATTTTAGAATTTCTGTATGTATGTATGTGTTATAGACTCGAAAACTGCTCGACAGATCCCACACAAATTTTGTATGTAGGCCCACTTTGATACCGGGAACAATATGGGCTGGCCCAATTTCATGTGTGACAGTGTCCTTGACCTCGCTCATATAGGCATGTTTCTGGACCTCGACCAATCCGACTCAAATTTGGTTTGTAGGCCCACTTTGATCCAGGGAACAATATGGGCAAGTCCAATTTCACGTTTGACCTTGACCTTGCTCATACGCTCATTTAGGCATGTTTCCGGACCAATGCTGTATATTCTGCCTAGACAGAGGCGATCACAAAGAAATCCCTGAATAGCCCTTACGAAGTCGGGCACATCAGCTAGTAGCTTTATAGTTAGGACTATTATAGAACAGTGATAAGCATGTTGTGAGCTAATTAGCAAATATTCAAATTTTTGCAGAGTTGAAATGTTATTTTTTTTTAAATGGTACAGTGAATGTGGTTGGATATATACAAATATTAAATTCAATCCACAGAATACTATAAAACCATTGGTTGTCACATATTTAGCCATTAAAGTTATTTCTCGATAACCTAAATTTCTTGATTACTTCTGCTATAGAAATGACAGAACTCACAGCAGCGTCGTGCCATATGACCACGCCTTTACCGCATGCCAAAAATGTACATGAAAACAATTCGATACTTTCTGCGATATAAATGGAATTCCACTGTTGCATCAAAATTCCTTCAGGTAGGGCTGCCCTACCATTAACTTTACTGCTAATTAGCCATTATTACTTCAGTGACAGTGCAAAAGTACCTAGAAAAATCGACAAGACTCGATCGAGCTAACATTTGTAAAGAAATGAAGTTTCAGAAACTAATAACTTGTATAATAACAGTACAGTACAGGCAAAACATTCTGGAACACCTGCCACAGTGGAGTGACCATTTGACCAGTTCGTGCAAACTGTTCACTAGCCAATCAAAAGCGACAAATTTATGATGCCACTTGATTAATCGATAATTGGATGTTAGATTGAAATGCATGTCAACTTCAACTTTCTAAATAATCTCTAAGTTTTATGCTTCTTTTATACTTATACATTCTACTTAGGGTGGTTCTTCTGTGAAATGATGGATTAAATTATAAGAAATAACCCGTGTTTTGATTAAGGTTATGAAGGTATAACCCGTTAAGTTTTAAGACAAATGTACTATAATGCGCTATTATAGAATTTGTCTTCAAACTTCACGGTTATACCTTCATAACCTCAATTGAAAAACGTGTTATTCCTTAAATAATAATCCTGTGTACTATACTATAAGTACCACAGTTATGGAGATATAAGACAGCACCATGCATAGGAAAATTCACTGCTAGAAATATTGTTGGAACCATGGATATTTTGAAAATAGTCTATCCCTAAAACACCAGTTTTGTAAAGTGTTCACATCTTCAGTCCAAAAAAACATAGGTTCATTCTTATGGTCAGAAATAAATGAAACCTACAATTTTCAAGAAATTCTCTCTTTAAATTTTACAACGTCCAAACACTATCAAGGTTTAATCTAAGTTTATCTTTAAAGATATGTGACCCGCCATATCAAATCCAGTCGGAAGTCGGGATTTTTTTTACCCTGTGCCAATGCATTCTCTTATATATGCGAGTCGACCATAGGTCGCCTCGCATATATAAGAGAATGCATTGGCCTAACAATTTTTTTAAATAAATGTTTCTGACAATTTTTAAGACATAAAATAAAAAAAACATTCATTACCCTGCAGGGAGCCCCACACATATATAGAAGCATATAGAAGAGTGTCGTCTGCTCATGTTTGTCTGGGGCTCTGTATGGGTGAAATTATAAAATTGTTAAAGAATACAAGAAAAAATTATTAAAATTGTAAAAAATTGTTAGGCCAATGCATTCTCTTATATATGCGAGGCGACCTATGGTCGACTCGCATATATAAGAGAATGCATTGGCACAGGGTAAAATAAATAGGATGATGTATAAGATGAACTCATAATATGGATATATGCATGTTGAAAGAAAGGAGATTGACATAGGTTGCTTTTTAATTTCAGATTGATCAAAGAACTGTTCCAACATGCTAGGAGTCAAACAGGATATTCAGTGAGTGTCAACAGCTACCAACCAACCCTATAATCGTATCTCTCAACTACTACAAACTGTTTATAGCAACCATAATGCATTGCTTCAGCTTCTTGATGAACTGTGTTATTGTTACAATATACGCTTTGTGCATATAATATATGCATTGTGCATATGAAGCCAATTTTTACCAAATTTGAGAGCATTGATCCTGAATAACCAACCTGAAGTTATTTAAGGTTCAAACGTTGAAACAAATGTGTGATTAATATTTTCGCATATTGCACTACTTGTCAGGTGATCTTCATTGATGAGATAGACAGTATTTGTCGAAAGAGGAGCTCTAAGGAAGAGGAACACACTCGGAGGATAAAGACCGAGCTTCTGAAACAGATGGAAGGGGCCGATAATACGCAAGAAGAGAATAAAATCTTCCTTCTCTGTGCTACTAACTGTCCATGGGAGCTTGATTCCGCTTTCTTGAGAAGATTTCAGAAGCGGATATACATACCACTACCAGACAAGTAGGGCATAATTATTCCACCATTCATCAGTTGCCCATAACATGGTGTGACATTGATGGCTTACAATTTATGTTCAACCGAGTTGCGAACATAGGTTGAACATAGGCTCCAAGCCGTTAATGTCACACCATGTCCACCACAATAACGTATATGTTCTGCCGACAGTCCTGGTCAATTAATATAGCAATTTGACATTTATTCCAAAGAATGATCAGCATAAACTGTAAAAATCTCTTATCGCCCTCTCCACAACATTGTTCAATGTAAATGACATCATGAAAAAAGCAGGCTAGCGAGAGACAATGAAACAGTTGTCTTGGTTTCCCTCATGTTGACGGCCCTAAACGTAAACATGGGATACTCTGAACAATTAAAGATACTGTTTCTTATTGGAGGCGAAACATTTCAGACAGTTTTCAGCTTGGCAATGTGCCAAATATCTGCTTGATCAATCATTAGCTCTTTCATGACGGGAACTGGGCTGTTGCAGCATTAAAGATCCTGTGCCAGTGCATTCTCTTATATATGCGAGTCTCCCATATTTGAGAGAATGAACTGGCTTACAAGATCAAGGTAAATATTGTTGGTCCATTGTATTCTCTTATATATGCGAGGCTTCCGATGGGGGACTAGTATATATAAGAGAATGCATTGGCACAGGGTTTTTGCAAAATTTCAGGAAGCTGCAGTCATGAAAGGGTTAACAAAAAGATGTGATACTATTTATTACAGGTGTATTTTACTAAAGACCAGAGATGAACAAAGCATGTTGAATCAAGACATCAGATTTAAGCATGAAACAGCTTCTGAATAACAGCTCGCTTGTCGGCTAACTCACAAACTACTTTCACGCTTAAATTCCCCAAATCATTAATGAAACAGGGATTTAAGCATAAAAACAGTGATTTAAGCATGAAAACAGGGATTTAAGCATGAAAACAGTTTCTGAATAATAGCTCGCTTGTCGGCTACCTGTTTGAAGAATACTGATTTGTCAGCATGGTGCACATTGAGATTTCTCACCAAGAGCATCAAAACTCCCGTGTATGATCCATGGGATTTTGGAAGTTTCAGAACACCTTCCTGTTCCAAGAGCATTTAAATGTATTTATATTCTGTAGACAAAGACGTGCAGGTGAGTTGGATTGCCTGAATCAGTCACGCCAATGATAATGATGAGAGTGAGTGGAAGTTTTCCAATCAAAATTACTTTACCTATCAATAGGCACTGCCAGCTAGTCGAAATAGCACTCTTATGTTCAACCATTGCCAATCAGAATTCACATTGTGGATGACACATGTTTTTTTATTACAATAAATGATTTGCTGATAATTGACATGTGCTAGTGGTGTGATTGGTCCACTTTCACAATGCCTTTTGATTTATACAGTTTCCAACTATTTAGGAACATTTAGTATGAAGGACAAAGTATAACTGAGCTATGGTCGGTAAATAGATATATCGCTTAAATTTACATTTTTGTCTCAATGACCAGGGAGGCGAGGATACAGTTGTTGGACATACATACCACTGGTAACAATTTGAATGTATGTGCTGATGATTGGCGGAGGCTGGCCGACACCACAGATAATTATTCAGGCAGTGATATTTCCGCTCTGGTTATGGAAGCTTTGTATCAGCCACTGAAGGACTTACAAGCCGCTCAGAATTGGAAAATGACTCCAGGTATGTTCACTATTTACAACACATGGACAATTGAAGGTGCTTTAAAATTGGTCCTACTGGGAATCTGGGATAACTTTTCACGAAGTAGTGGTTGGTTCAGGTTTTGCAAAAGATAAGCGACCAAATTAAGAAATAGTTTTAGTCATGCAGAACACATGAACATGAAAAATAAGTGTGCAGACATTTTCGATACTCTTAGGTGCCTAATAATAGTGTCAGCATGATTATTAATTTTGACAAAAATTCCCAACAACCACTATTATTTGGTATTGAGACAGAGTTAAATTGCCATCACTATTATTAATTTCAGCCTATGTTACCACCATCACTATTATTAGGCCATCACGATTATTGGGCACCTGAGAGTAACAGACTTAAAATTGCAAATATATGAAAGCGTGTTTTCATTTCGTTGAACATTATGTCTGGACCACTTTTCCTCCATCAAATGTTGTGTGAAATCACAAATTTGCACACAGACTAAGGCCATTATAAAAATATTGCTAGGTTTTCATCCCCGCCCGCCCCGATTTTTAAGGGCCGCCTCGTATTTTTTTATTTATACTAAATATCATATAGCATGATACATGTATTTGTAGTTTTAAGGCTAGAATCAACCGACACCCATGCCACAAAAGATTGGTATGGGTGCACGGTTGATGGTGCGAAGACATTAATAGACTTATACCATCAATTCGCGGGAGGCGAACTTGACAATGCTCCCCCAATCAACGAACATGAATACAATACATTTTGTCATGCCAGGAGCGGCTGAGGGGCTGTGTTGTCTATATTCAGTTCACAACCAGTGTATTACAGCAAAATAGAACATGGATTTTTAAGCGATATATTAAGTGACAGTTTCGTGTGATATATATGTTTGTTTTATATCTATCAAATTATATCCTTATTTACACACAGGGGAATACCCATGTTTGTTTTTATTTGTCACAAATCACTTTGTTTTATTGGTATTAAAATATAAGAAATTTAGTTCCTTGCCAGTGTTTTATCTGTGGCTGCCTGGTGTATAAGTCATGTTAATTGTTTACTATGAAGGAATTGTGTAGCACCAATTTTTTGAATTATATTTTTAATCAGTCTTTCATACCTTGAATGGTCAAAAACTTGTTGAAAAGAAGTTAAAACATTGCTGCTACATAATTTCTAGATAATAAATTAATACATTGACCAAGACTTAAAGGGGTACTGTACGCCATTTTCATTAAATTTCCGGTGACAACAACGATCTAATATCGATAATATATAGAAACATAAGTAATTTGAGTCGAAGATGTATTCTGTAAACGCTCAGGTTAATAATAGGCTATCTTAAAATTTAATAAGTTAATAATTTGATATAAATTGAATTTATGACTGGAGCCATAAAATGGCGTCAATTAAATTACGAATTTCCGTAATCAAACAAAGTAATTGAGGGATACTGGATTGTTAAACCGATCGCACACACGATCGCTTAAAATATTATGATGATACGGGGAGAACACTCAAGCCACTCACTGACTAGCGACGATACAATAACTTAAATGATTATATGGGACTAGTATGCCTATAATATAAATTTTATTTGATTCATTTGGTTGAAAACTGTAAAAAAATTACTCGACAATGACAATTTGTATTTTTGCATTCCGGTAAATTTGTCATCCGTAACACTACTTCGTACTCAACAGACTTTCAAATAATGAAAAAATTGTTACCTTATTCTCCGACTCGGAGACTATAGAAACCAACATTTGGCGTACAGTACCCCTTTAATATACTGCACCAATGATATCCCATATATTAAATTGAACAGAGTTAAAAATCATTATACTGCTGTAGTAATTCTACTGTGATATTATATTTTCATATAGGATACAACCAATCTGTTAATCAACTCGGGGGCACTAATTTTTTCTTCAATATTAATAGTGTCATAAAAAGCATGGCTGTACCTCGAAGAAGACCAGAAGGGAATTCTGGATATTGCAGACAATGAGTTTGCTGGCATTGACATTTTGATGTTCTATTGGCAATCAATTTTTCAGATGGAAAGATAACACCCTGTGAAGCATCGTCATCTTCAATAAGAGCAAACATCATGGAGTTGCCCCCAGATAAGGTAATTGAAGCCATCAAAATAGTCTTGTGTTCAAGTTTTAAGAAATTATGTGAAGAAAAAAATTTGACAAGAAGATTTTTTTTTTCGTTTTATTTGTTATTTTATTTTTGCTGATAATCATATCTCAGAACTAAAAATCTTGCGTTTTTGCTGTTAATGGTGTAAATTCTGCCAAACATAGCTATTATCACAAATCCTCATATAATACTACTAACAAGCACTGACATTGTCTTTTATTCAGTTGTGTTATTTAAACATAGTGTCCGTAGGCCTAGGGAACAGCCTAGAGGTTTTAAATTGGGAGAAGTCACTTCTCCCTATGGTTATTAGGGAGAAGTGGGCTGTTATCAGGAAGAAGTAACAGTGGCTGAAGTTGAATTTACACACTTTTAAAATCCAATAACTATTATGCCACCCAAGAGCAGATTTACAAAACTATTATAGTGAGTAACAATACCATTATAGTCATTAAATATACTTTAAATATGATGTTGGGACATATACATACTGGTTCATGAGAGAGGTCACTTCTCCCTGGAACAGAAATAAGGGGAAGTGGCTCATTTGATGGAGAAGATGTCTCCCAAGTCACCCTCAAGGCGGGTCCCTGCATAGGCCTTTACCTTTTGATCAAGGAAATATGGGTTGATACAAAAATCGGACTTGGCACTGAAAGGGTTAACCCGCATACAATGTCATTCATTTAGCCATCTACGTGTTATAGGATTAGATTTGTATTGAGTCCTCAGACGGAGAAACGATATGATAGCATATACGCTTTGTCATAATCCTATTGATTTGACTCATTTTCTCACTTGAGTAGAGCTTTACTTGATTAACACATTGTTATATCGGCAACTTTCATTGAATCATCTGATTGGGAATATAAATATTCTATTGCTGCAATGTTGACTGGTTTCAAGTTTTACCCGGTATAGTTTGTGACTAATAAGTATTGTCCATAAACGAACAATCGTATCTGATCTTACCTGGGTTAAGTGTGAAGTGTATATTCTTAGAAACACATTGCTTGAAATGGAGGATGGTGTTCTAAACAGTACTTACTATCCCTGTTATAAATTAATTAATATGCTTAGAGTTGCGGGTTCATGAAAACTAATCGTAAAGTGCATGTTGATAATTTTCCAAGGGAAATAAAACGAAATTTCAAATATACACCAGTGCATGAGAACAGACTGTTTAGTGCCGCTATATAAATATCATGCTGGCCTACGAAATAATGAGAATGGCGATATACTAACAGGAGATGAAGGGATACCAGGTTGACTTTGATTGTTATGACCCCATATTGAAAGGCCCAGGGAAGATATTGATTCAATATGGGGTTGACCATCGATGGATGCCTTCTTTTTTTTTATTGGAAATTCGTCACCTCAAGCATATTTATGGAAATATTTTTGCACCAAGAAAAGGAATATGTCCGAAATCATGTTCTGCTAATTGAATTTCAGAAAAAGATAGTAATGTGTATCAAAACCAGCATAGAATATAATTGACAAATTCTAAAGACACACAATTAACTATCAAAGTTCAAACTATATTTGCTACCACACTTCTGGCGATGAGGCATTGATGTTTTACGTACATCATGCGACACCAAAGTTAAATAATTTAATAGTTGTAGATGGCACTTTTAGCTTACGAGAACCTGATGAACTTCATACTGGCTGTTCTCACATGGAAAGAATGATAAAATTGTTACAGGACTGAGAAAGAGTTGGTTGCTGACTGTGGTGCCATGTGATGCTCAGCAAGATTAACATTTGGCGATGTACTATATTAATCTGACTTTGCATTGGAGCCTGTTGTTTGGAGGAGGAAATGAGTGAATGAAATAATTAGATTATTCAGCATCCAGGATCGAGATAACTCAGGCTCAAATTCAATCATTTCCAATTTGGTACCTCAGAGTGTGTTAACTTAAATTTCTCTCAGGAAGTGTTGATAGCAATTTGAGGACTGTTTTGGTGTCCAAGTTCTAACACAGGGAATACAAGACGTACGTCTCAGACAGGGGTTCTTTCATGAGCCAAAACATGTTTTGATAATTGTGATGTTGAATTTGTCCATTATCCTTGTTACAGATTCAACCCAGAGAAATCACTATAATAGACTTTGAGAAGTCTGTGATTAACCATAGGAGGACAGTAACCGAAGAAGAAGTACTCAAATTTCAAGATTTCACAGACAAGTTCGGAGAACAAGGTTGATCAGTGAGTCCTGCAGAAAAACTGGTACAATAATTGTTTTGGTGATATCAGTCTTATAAACCACAACTCTATCTAAATCGACAGAGTCTATAAATTGCATTATTTATGGGAAAACATATTTAAAACAGGAGACAGATCTCCAGTAAGAAATCGATTGCTGAGCTTAGACCCACGTACAGTAATGCCCTAATTAATCGACTCCTTAACCACAGCAGAATTATGGGTAAGTTTTCAGGATTTAGGAAGTATACTATGCCAGAAGTAAAATGGCATGTGCGTATTCCAATGATGAAGATGCAAGTTCACTGTAACTTTTTAATTCGCAGAAAATCAGGTGGCATGATTATTGCTAGATCTTCATTTCCTTCTTTATATTCATTATATAGTATTTGAACGAAGAATCTGGTCAGCGGAAGCGAAAGCACTTTCTTGCACAAATTGACTAGACGAAAAAGTTGAAACATGCATTGTAGAAGGTGTACACTTGTAGGCCAAGCTGTATTGGAACAAGAAAATATTGCCTTATTTGGAAAAAAAACAATATCAATGTGACGTGACACGCACTGGGGAATCCCATCCCCTTCATTACAGAAATATACTAGTATTAAAGCTAATAGCATGCAGTGCCAGAATACTTGGTCAATATACATACAGTAATGCCCTAAGTGATCGGGGAGAGCTTTCCGATGAATGGCAACAAGCCATATTTCCGACTAAATCCTGAAAAGTTACCCATAATTCTGCTGTTAAGGAGTCGATTACTTAGGGCATTACTGTAGCGTCATGGATTTATCAAGACTAAAGTGATATTAAATCTTTCACACAGAGCTTGCAAGAATAAAATTTATGAATTTTGATTTGTCTTCAAATTTTTGCATAGATGATACCCATTAATGAATAGGAATCCTTCTGAACTTGTAATATCTTTTCGTTTCGTAAGTCGTCTGCTTAGATTTCCTGAACATCCCCTCAGAAGAATAATAAACCATTCCATGTTATACTTTATAACTGATGGGAGAGTCCTGTCAGTAATGAGTTAACTCTTTTAGGGCCAGGACCAATGAGATCAGCCCTAAAATAATATTGTTAAGAGGTCTCAGTTGTGGAAATTTTATCTGAGTGCAGTTCAAGTCAGTTACCTGTTCTTTAAAATTAAGAGTCATCATTGTCAAAATCTAGCTGAAACGAGGCCTAGATGTATGTTTAAATAACAAATCCGATTCAAGCTACTTTTGAGCTGATCTCATCGGTCATGGAGCTAAAGATTTTCGAAGAGAAGGCCATTGAAAACTAGAGGTAAGAATATTTGGTGAGAACTTGCAGAGTGGACAATGCACCTATTGCCAAACTGTTACATTGAAGCAACACAACACTCAAATTAATGAACCCTGTCATGCCTTTATCATGCACTGGGGGGGGGGGGGGGAGGGGGTAAACAAGTTTTATAACAAGGGCATCGCTAGGGCGTGCCAAAATACAAAGGGCCATAACACTGGTGAAAATTGGCAGGCAGAATCCGAATTTGAACTTGACATGTATTCTGTGCTAGTAGACCAAATTTCATTCCATGAAAAAAGCGAATGGACAGAAAAAATTGGGTGTATAAAAACATCAAAATAGATACAGACTTGATACTCCCCAGACAACTTACTGAAATGATTGGAAGTTATTGTTGCATCAGAAAGTAACTGCCTTGGCAGTACTTTTTTCGGTGCGCAACTTTAAAACTGAGCAAAAATAGTATGGCTCCCAAGCTTACGGAATCCATAGGGAAATGAATTATATATTATGAAAGGCTTCACTGAGTGGACATTTATATTTAAATGCAGGCAGTCAATATCAACATCATTGTTCATTTGTTAGGCGATACATTATGATGAAATCTTCGATATGACAATGCTTGTAAGAACTACACATTTCAGGCTGAAGTTGCATGCCTCCAAGTCCACAACCCATGTAGGATCGACTAATGCTGTGGTCACCCAGTCTGAGTTAATTCGAATGTCATCTCAACTATTTTAAATACATGCAGCAGGTTTGGTTGTTCTCTTTCCGATTTCATGTCAATTATATCTATAATTATTTAACCCTTTGATGACGGGAGCTGCGCTGGCACAACATTAAAGATCCTATGCTAATTCATTCTCTTGTACCTATGGTCGACTTGCATGTATTGACATAACAATTTTTTAGAATTTTTTTTTTACATTCTTTAACAATTTTTTATAAATTTTTCGTACATTCTCTAACAATTTTTATCATTTTTTCTTACATTCTTTAAAGGTACTCAATCCAATCAGATGCTCCTAAATTACTATTTCTTTGGCTTCTGGGGTAAAAAATATTTGATTTGAGTCAAGGAACCTACCAATCAAAGCTCAGATTGATCAGATATTGATTTTTGAAGTTTGTTATTACAATTGTTTGTGGGCCAGAAACACGAGTTCAAACGAATGGTCTTGCAGATAAAGATGGATAACTCTAAAACCAAGTGGTAATAATAACCACTTGATTTTAGAGTTATCTATTTTTATCTGCAACAGGCTTAATTTTGTCCGACCTTGTATTCCTTGTTTTTTCTTTCGAAAAACAATTATGTTAATATGGCTACATGTTTGGTTGTATTTGGTTTCCAATGACCAGTCATCAACAGATGAAAGGGTTTTACTATTGACTATTTCAATTTCCTCCAAAACAAATTCATCTGTTAATCTATCCATTTATTTGTCGGAAAATTATGAATTTAAATGGTAATGTTATTCATGTGCCATGAAAATTAACTTTGATAAATAGTTCTATTGACAATTTCATAAATAGTAATTTATTCAGGATTAGATTGATCTGATATCATTACCATGACATCTATATTGGTGACCAGGGTTGTCTTTTTTTGTTCATCGATGATAAATTCAGTGAAATTTCTTAATATTTATGGAAATAACATGCAATTGGGTGTATTGCAGTGTGATTTTCAAATTACAGCGGTATTTTTATAGCCCAATACAGCTGCCCAGTACTATTCTCTGGTGAAAGGAAACATTTGCATACAAGGGCCAAACTTTTGGTCCGCCCGTCCTGTCTTAGGTTCTATGGACCCTACATTTCAACTCTAGTGGAAACCATGTCTTAATGTAGCCCAATTTTACTGTGGGGGGGGGGGGGGTATCCTTAGTCTCATTGGGACAGTTTCCCCTTTAGTTATTGTTGTTTGATGCAGTTGAGGCGATAACTTCTTTCCATTGAATTAGTGCCATACCGAGGCATATGAAGTAAGTATTTAATGTATTTGTTGACTAAATTGATACATGAGGAATGAAATTTTGTCCATCAAAAGTCTCTTGCTAAGCTGATTCCAAATTTCATGATCTTAAAATGACATTCAGCATTTGGAATTGGAGCCCTCAATCTATCCAAGCCCATGAGGCAGAAGTTCTGAAATCCAAAACGAGTGAAAATCGAGCCGCTTTTATTCAATAATGTAAATATTTGTGAATTCTACCAATAAATGATATGTTACAATTTAGAGTGTATAAATAAATTTTGTTATAAATCACAAGAATAAAAAGTCATGGTACTAAATGTTACTTTTCTTATGTTCTGAAAATTTCACAATATTTGTCAGCAGAATGGCTGCATGCAATAAGAACGTGTATACTATAATCTTCAACATGAATAGGCCTTATGAGAGGTAAAAATTTGCCTGGTTATCACAAATGATGTTGACATACAATTATTATTGGTATCAGAAGCGTTTCCCAAGCCTATAAGCTGTTGCAGATTACATGTAATGTATCATCTGCAGGCATCAAAAGTGGCTAGATTATTGATTAGTTTATGACTGGTTTGACCTTTTACTGTTACCATTATCAGTTTCCATCATTAAAAACAATTAAGAAACACAAAATTAAGTATACTGAATTGCAGAAGGGTACTCTAATGTCATCTGATCTCGTGCCATATCCGCTAGTATGTGATACTTTGTTCGGAACAGCATTCCGAACAAAGTATCGCGTACTAGTGGATATAAAATGAGATCAGATGACCTTACAGTACCCTTCTGCAATTCAGTTACTTAATTATCAGAAATCCTTCCTTCTACAATCAATCAATCTTTGGAACAAGTTAAAACCAGAAGCGCGGCACTGTGAAACACTCTCAGACTTCAAAATATTTTTGAATAGCGGTCTCAAAGAACGTCCTCAATATCTGGAATTTGCATATACGAGAGCAAGTCAGATATACCATGGCCAATTAAGACTGGAATGCAGTAATTTAAATCATGATATTTACAGCAATCATTTGAGAGATAGCCCTTTATACATATGTGGTGCCGAAGAATCAGCATTTTCTTTTTTTTGTCACAGATTTTCTATTGAATGAAATAGGTGCTTCGGAGCATTAATAAGACGACCAGGTGTAGCAACCTTGTTACATGGAAACCGCGAACTGTCACTGGAAGAGAATATAGATTTTTTTCGGAGGGTTCAAAAACTTATAGTGTTGTCTAAACTATTCTCAAATTGAACTTTCCCTAAGTTGCCCTCTGTATAAATAAATAAAAATTCCTGCCTATACACGAAACAAGGTGAACATGTAAAAAAAAAAAAAACGAAGTGACAAATATACAGTATAATTTAGACAACGAGAAAAATATCTCATATTTCATATCTGGAGTTGCTCATAATAAGTATATAAAATACATTACTCTTTTGTCATTTCGATCTTGAAATGTTAATTTCGCTACAATTATTGAAAACTGAGTGGGGTCAAGGGTCAGGTCACAAACTGGTAGTAACAATTCAGTTCATCTGATGCATGGACTGCCCAACAGTGACTCATTATTATAGGTGACTGTTTGAAAGTCTATGCCCCAGATGGCTGAAAATTATAATAAGATAGAAAAATTGAACATATATGCAAAACTGGGAAAAGAACATTATGAATAATCAATAAAGACATCACATGTTTATGCCAAAGAAGGGGATATGGCTAATATAAGCATCTTATTTCTGCCAAATCCAATTCTCTAAGATAACAGTATTTATATATAAATATACAATTTTATTACATTTTTTGCAAGATTTATAGAAATAAATGTCTACACAAAGAAACACATCCCACTCTGGACTGAACCACAAGGATAAACTAAACCTGCCACAATCCAAAGCCTGCTACTCTCATTTGCCGAATAATAGGGCATGCATGATTATTTAATTTCAGTCAAAAATACAACCCTGCACTATTATTATTTCAGCTGAAAATACAGCCCTGCACTATAATTTGACCTGCACTATTATTCGGCAGGTGAGAGTAAAAAGATCCAATGATATTCCAATTCGGCATCTGTTCTCAAAATATGGTGCTGGACATTTGCATAGCGGGCGAACATCACTAAATTCACCCTCTGGGGACCTCATTCTGCTTAGGCCTCATCTCCTCTGTAAAGTATCTTTATTATCAAATTAACTAGGTTTTTAGTTTCTTGGGAACTTATTTAGAAAGTTCTTTTTCTTTTTTAGTTTAGTTTCTCTATATCTAAATCGTCAGACGACACAATGCATAATCGAGATGCCAAATTGGTGCACATCACTATCTTCACCATCTGGGAACTTTAATCTGATTCTAGGTCTCCCATAGCAGATGAGGCCATGCAGAATGAGGTCCCCAAAGGATGAATTTGTTGACACTAGCCTGCTGTGTATCACTAAATCACCCTCCGGGGACCTCCTTTTGCAAATGTCCGGCACCATATTTTGAGGTCTGTTCGGCTCACACTGCATGTGATAGACACCATCAGGAAGCATTCGGACTTAGGCCTTCTTCAGTTGATAGTACTCAGACTACATCACATGATGGCATTCAGGTAAACCTACATGTACAAATAATAATGGCAGATACTTTCTAACAACGTTAAAGGTATTTCACAAGAGGACGTCAACTAACACAAGGCACAATTATCCAGCATTCAACTTCCTTATCCAAAGTTGTATGATATGTGGATGCGATGTGTACGTTGGCGAGACAGAGAGACAATTAAAATGTCAATGCTGTGATAACATTGCCTTCACAATATACCTTTAAAATATCTGCCATAGTTATTTGGACATGTATGCATTGTTTCCGCTTGAGGGGGCAGCAGGTCCTTTTTAGTGTCCATTTCCCCTCTGTCAATTTTCCCCAATCCATGCATCATACATCACTTTCATATAATGTGAACTGAACATCGCATATGTGCAGAGTTAAATCATAAAGTGCCCACGCATGTGTAATCTAAACCTCTAATCCTGATTACGTTGTCAGAATTGTTATGTCAAAGACATAGATTGTATTTCCTTTGACGTCGCTTGATTCTCTTAAATCTTCTCTTAAATGCCTGCTCCGTATACTCTGTAGATGAATAGACTCGAGCATGAGCAATGGAGAGATCTCGATCGTGACTAGCGAAACCAATCGGCAAACCATGATGAACTCCATACCGTACTTGGAGGTCAAGGGTCAAGGAATGCAGAATGCACATAAATTTGTGAAATTTGTTGGCAGTCGCCGTTGACTGCCATCATTGTTAAATGGGCTAGTCTGTTGGGCACATATTGTTTGAATTATGAAATAACCGGAGTAGAACTTACTAGAAGGCAGTTACACTGTATATATATCTTCCTCATCAACATTGGCGGCGATGGAAATTGTGTTTTTCCCCTAGACACAATAAAAAGGGCCCGAACATTTTAACTCTGATCTATGTTTACCTGAATGCCATCACGTAGTTTAGTCTGAATATCTTTTATTTGTCAACCTACAGGGTCCCTAATCTCCTGGACCATTTATAGATTACCATCAGGAAGGCTTTAAGCAGTTCCAAATTGGCTCACATCACATTCATTACTCATTACTATATAGTGTTTAGCGGTCTTGGTATCGATTCCAACATGTTCCTGGCTGCTTCATTCCCATTATGTTATCTCCTATGTCTATGTGGATGTAAATTAAATCACTTGAATGTTCTGACAGCATGTCCTCAACTGTAGAAACAGTTGTTTTTATATCAGAAGATATGGTTAGATGGTCCGATGACTCCATTTTGAAGAAGAATCAGTATCACAAATGCTAAAATGACAAATCCTGCTATAAGATAAGATGGCAAGATCGGCATATGGAAGAGTTTTGCCTGAAATGGAAAATAAAACAGATGAATTAGAATAGGTTCTTTATAAATTTCAGTCAATCAGGAATAAAAACACGTTTAACTGCCCTCTGAATCCTCCAATTGATTACAACTTGTGAAAAAAGGGTCCAATGATGACAATGATTGTGATGATGATGATATTGCCATAATGACGATTTGGACTACAGTTGTATATATATTTAACCTTAAGTCAAACACTATTGAATTATCTGCAGTGCTGGTTTTGATGTTGTTGATGTGTTATGACAATGGTGAAGAAGAAGATGATGATACTGATGACGAAGAAGATGAGAAGGGCGATGATTGCAATGATGACGATGATGATGATGATGATAATATTGCCATAATGACGATTTTGACTATATACTTGATAAACCTTAAGTTAAACACTACTGAATAATCTGCAGTGTTGTAGTTGATGATGATATCTTGGTTTATTGCCATGGTTACAATGATGATGATTAAGATGATGATGACAAAGACGAGGAGAACGATGATGATGGAAAGTTTGTGTATATATTGTACATATGTATATATATTCACAATCTTTTGTATATATTTTATATTTGTATTTCTCAATATCTATTGATTAGTGAATAAACGCATATAAAAAAATTACACTGTTTGCATCCTTTAATTGGTCTAAAGTCTTCTTCAATTAATTTTTTTAATTTGGCTTCTGTGCTGCCTACGCATTTATATATTTGGCACCATGGGGGTATGATAGCAACCTAATAATATAATAATATTCACTTACCCGGAACCTGAAACTGGTAACAAAATCGAGGAAGGAATCTAAATCTAGCTGTGAGCATTGTCGATATCCATTCACCCGGATTTCCAAAGCTATGTTCTTTAATCTCCTCCCAACTGAGTTAACCTTTGATGCCTGGAAAATAGTTTTAAAAAATACGATTAACTAGTATGCACTCACTGGAGCTGCCAAAATTTGTGCCCATCATGTTTGTTGTGTTGGAACCATCAGAGCTGGGCCCTCTTTTGATAGCGAATCTACATATAAAATTTCAGTACATGCATCCTTGAGATATTTGTGAGTACGGACAGAAAATCTCTATTTTATCCAGTTGCTCTCTTGCACTGGATCTTAGTAATATTGTATGCGTGGTTAGCTCAATCGTCCGCATGTGCGTGTGCATCCATCAACAATTTCCTTTAGCATGGGCTACAGATCATACCTTTGGTCGGATCATTATGAAATTTGTCAAAGCTGTTGCCATGAAATTTGTCATGGATGTTAATATTGATATGTAGATGGGAACGAGTCATTTTGGGGCCATTTGGCCATAAAACATGGCCATATGCAGCCATCATGGATTTTACTCTTTGCATGCAGGGTGTTTATCTATTTATAATAAAAACACGAAGCTGTTGGCATATGGATCGGTTTAACCTGCCCGTGTAATACGAGTCAGCTGTCTGGACATTGACGCAGTCCTGTCTGGAGTTTTTCGCGCCGAAGTAGGCTGTGACATCGTGATGTGCTTCATGATGTCTTTACTGATTTTCAAGAAGAAATATTTCCAAATTGTTCTAAGATTTATTACCAAAAAAAAAACCCGATAAAAATGCAAATAGTAGGATATATTTGGATTTAAAAATATAATATGTGCAACAATTTCATATTAGCACATGTGCATTCTTTACTTCTGGAATTATGTCACTGGAAGTGCGGAAGGACAAATAAATGTAGAAACAAAGATTCGGACAGACCAAAAACATCACTTGCATCCAGCATAGACTAGTGCAAATAACAAAGTATGATTTCATATTAATTGCTTGTCAAATTATTGCTTCTCCCTTAAGTTATGTGTATATATTTTGAAATTTATATGGATAATTTGAAAACAAGTAATATTAGGAAATAATTCCGTGAGATGTCAAATTTTGAGAAGCAGAAAATAAAAGTATTCTCTCGTTCTTTTATTTTAAAGGTCAAACATCACAAATTATACAATGACAAAACACAGGAAACATACTTTTACTGAGGATTATGTTTGCTCATGTTGTTTTATACTTTAAAAAAGCAAGTGTTTGAAAAGAACAAACAATTATAACAAACATATTTACCTGCAGCAAAGGACACATCAGCATCAGAGACCACACAAGAGTAAACATACATCTGTACATCCAAATCCGCACTGTATTATATCTGTTCATTATCATTATACAGATACCTGCAAAAAAAATTGTTAATATAAAATGACCTGTTAAAGTCTCGATTATATTATAAACAACTCATCAGGTACATCAAATTAAGTTATATCAAAGAGTCAATGAGACTGTAGCTCAACTTGGGAAGGAGGTTATTTTTTTGCTGAGGAATGAATAGAATGATAAAGAGAAGGAAAGTAAACTAGAGGTCACTCCGAAGATCCATATGAAGTTTGGTGATGATCAGATGAGGGGTGCGCCAAAGGATCTAGTCATACAAAAGAGTAAATTCCAAGATGGCCACTGGTGGTGCGCATGTTTCTCAACGAATTTCGGTCAAAATAGGAGGCTCCCATCCAGAGGTCACCTCGACAATCCATATTAAGTTCGGTGATCATCAGATGAGGGATGTGGTCTGTAGGGTGTGCCAAAGGATTTAGTCATGCAAAGAGTAAAATCCAAGATGGCTGCCAGCGGCCATGTTTTTCAACGAAAATTGTTCAAATTTGAAAACTCACATCTAGAGGTGATTCTAAACATGCCTGTAAATTTTCAAATCAATTCTCCAATAAATGTGGGCTGCGGGATATGCCGATGGATTCAAAATTGAAATCCAAAATAGCCGCTGGTGAATATTTTTTTATTAACAAACTTTTCGGTCAAAATTCAGCCTGTAGGGTGTGCTGAAGGATTTAGTCGTACAAAGAGTAAATTCAAAAATGGCTGCTATCGGCTATGTTTTTCAACATATTTCAGTCAAAATAGGAGGCTCCCATCTGGAGGTCACCCCGTAGATCCATATGAAGTTTGATGATGATCGGATGTGGGATGTGGTCTGTAGGGTGTGCCAAAGCATTTAGTCATGCAAAGTAAAATCCAAGATGGCTGTTGGCGGCCATGTTTTTTATCGAAAATGTTTCAAATTTGAAATATCCCATCTGAAGATGATCACAATCGTGCCTGCAAAATTAAGAAATGATCTGGCCATAAATACGGGCTGTAGGGTGTGCCAATGGATTCAAATTTGACAAAATATAAGTCGACAAGGACCATTACTCCGGCTATTGTAGAAATAAAGTAATATCCCATCATGTAGTATCGGGTATTGATGGTTTAAAGGTACTCAATCCGATAAAACTCCTCTCAATTACTATTTCAATGGCTTCGGGTGTCAAAAATATTTTATTCGAGTCGAGGAAGTCACCCATCAAAGCTCAGATTTGTTAGATATCGATTTTAGAAATCTATTATTTTTCATTATCGGGAATACTATCTGGCCCAGAACTCAGTCAAAATTGCGTTAAAATTACCACTTGATTTTAGAGTTATCCATCCTTGTCTGTTTGAATAGATTTGGAGTACACATCCAGAGCAGTTATTAATACTCATCTCGAGTTAATAAAAAATTTCAAAAATCAATATCTAATAACTCTGAGCTTTGTTTGATGGGTTCCTCGACTCGAATCAAATATTTTTTACCCCGAAAGCCAAAGAAATAGTAATATAGGACCCTCTGATCGGATTGTTGTTGGAATCTGTTGAGATGGGGACCCTCTTTACGGATTGAGTACCTTTAAAGTGTTGTGAAATACTCTGTTTGCCATAAATTTTATATCCAAATTGGCAGCACACAATGACAATCATACATATGAATTATATAGTGACTCCCAATTGTAAATATTTACAATTCTGCATTGTTCCAACATTGTGTTTTCTCAAATGGTACGATGGGTGTGGCTGGAATTTTCTGGTTACTCACTAATGCCAGTTTTATTTCCTGAAATAAGTGTATATTATGTCTTTAATTAAATTTTTCTCTTTGAAAATATGGAAGATACTGTTGATTGAATTGCTTCATCGTTGATGCATGGCTCACCTATAACGGACAGCTCGGCTAATATCACAGTAATCATAGAAGTCATTCTGGCTATTGGACCATTTATAAGAGACATGTTTTCCCTCATCAGAAGAAAGTCCTGAAAAAATGGCAAATAAATGATATGGAATACTCTGCTGTGGTGTTCAAATGCTAAGACAATAATCTTGTTCAAAGTAGTAATTTTCATAATTTTTATTTTCATATTGACAGCATGGAAATACATTTTATAAATTAATTATACCCAGCGACTCTCGTTAATAGATCTTGGCAAATTTATACGAGAAAAATTAATCCCGAATCAAGGACTAAATATCTACAATTGTGAGTAGTTCAGATGTTGTGTTTTCTGACATGGTACGAATGTTTGATTGGAAAGTTCATATCATAATATTAGATGAATGCTTTTAGAAGGCAAGTGTCTGCATAGTTGCTCTTCAGTTTCACAAAAATAGCCAATTTTTTATTTATTTAGGTGATACATATTGATTTTCATTACATGCCTGTTACACAAAAACACTGTCATTCTGTATTAAAGTCAGTTCCATAATCTTTAAGTCGTTCTGCACATATGTATACGGGAAGACCTTGGAGAGTCACAATGTAATTTGAAGTTTGACTCAATAAAGCAACACAGCTGGAACTCTTAACACTTTCTATACTAAATAATTATTGATGAGTAGTTCCCTAAGGAAATATTCAGATAATAGATTTTCAAAATATGACCATAGGTCATTTGTTGAACTTATTATCTGAACATTTCCCCACCAATGAATATCAATTCTTCTGTACTTGTGTTATCATTTTGTCTGCTCATAATTCCTTAGCATCCCTCAAATGAATAATAAATCATTCCAATGTATACTTTTATGACTGAATTTTTGAATCCATTTAGTATAAAAAGGGTTAAAATAAAAGCCTTTTCAATCATAAGATCATAAACATGATCAGAACATGCAGATCGAAATACCATTCAGTGCCCAATCTACACATTTCAATTATGCTTTGTAAGTTGCTTCCAAATATATGGAAGCAAGGTGGGCTTGGAGTGCGACGTCATGTGACACAATTCCAACCAATCAACATCTTGCATTTATGTTCTTTGCATTGAGTGTTAATATTATGTTTGGGTTTGGAGACACCAACAAGTGAATCATAACTATCAGGGATGCGGACTGGACTGCTGTTGCTGAACACCCCAGCCTAATTCTGTTATGAAAGTTTTATTTTAAATTGTGACAATTTCTATAAGTAAAATGTGCAGATACATGTACCAAAGATATGTGGTGGTGGCCATTATTATTCATCATCGTTGGTGGATGTTATTCAACTCTTAGTTAGAATGTTTATTCATGCAGTTGGCCACCACCACAACTAGCGCGCCTTTTGCAGCACACCACATAAACTCAAATTAATTTAGTTTAAAGGGACGGGCGGCCTTCATTGTAGGTTATAATTTAGAAATAACATTTATCAAATTATGATAATTTCCTTAAGAATATACTAATAGTATAGTATAATGATGATATGAATGCGATATTATTCACAAAAAATGCTTTGTGTCCGAGAAAATATATGTCGATTGTTGTCTAGTTTCTCGCAAAAAGCGCAGTGGATTGTTTATAAGCAGAGTCATGATATTGTGTCATTTCCTTATTTATATTCGCGCGCGTTTAATATGCGTCGGTTGTAAAACCCCTAATTTGGTGCGTCTACAACTCACAATACTACTCATAGTAAATTCCTGTTTACATCACAAAGCATACAAACATGACAATAACATGCAATGTACATGATATTTATGATTGGTATAAGAACAACATCTGTCTATTATATAATATTATTTCTGTTTATGACAGTTTTAGCAGATGTGACTATTTTAACATATATACCCACTGCCAAGGCCGCCTGTATCTTTAATATTGTACTGGGGTTTATAACTGAATCAACAAGCAGTACAAGTGTATAGTGAGGTTAAGTTTTTAAATTGAATCAGGGTATTTTTGAACGAGAGTGGGCACAAACAGTCTAGACAGTGCTAAGAACGTTGTATATAGGGATCTAATATATTTTATAAATATAAATATAACCAAGATATAACTAGAAATTACTAGTAAGTATTAGTATCACTTATTGTTCTTACCTTCATGGCTGCCTTTAGGTCGGTGCTTCTGTCCTCCAGTCTGCGTGCCAGGCCGCGTATGTAGAACAGAATCATCTCACAGTGAATAACATAGTTTAGTATCACAGCCAGAATTATTGAGTTGATAACAAGAGTTCCACACATTTCCAGACCCAACATGATCCAATATCCTTCTTTCCTGGACAAAATAAATCCAGTATTCAGTTTCAAAAGAATTATTTTTTTGTTCAATACTAGCAATAAACATCATTAACCAAAATTTCTCAACAATCTCAACAATAAAGAGAATGATTATTTTATAATGAATATTATCACATAAGATCCTTCTATTCCTCTAATTGGCCAATTATATTCTTTATATCTTTTATCTTTTATAAATCTGGCCAACATGTTTGTTAATACTTTGAATACTTAATATATTTTCCCATTCAGTTATAAAAGTATACATTGGAATGGTTTATTCTTCATTCATTTGAAATGGTATTTACAGATATATCAAGCAGACGACAGATAGAGGGGGCACAATATCCAACAGTTTGGAAATTTAATGCCTAAAACTACTGTAAGACAAAACATTAGTTGGAAATTTCAGACCAACTTAGGTATTTGGTGTGAACAACAGTTAGGTTACCAGTTGGAATAATTCAACTCAAAGGGCATGGGGGGATTTCTTAGACTTGGTAAGAGAGGGTGCACTTAGAAATTTATAAAAAAAAAAGTTATAATCTCTTCTTTACTAAATGGATCCTCCCATTCAGTTATAAAAGTGTTTTTAAACGAAAGGTCTGTTATTCATCTGAAGGAATGTAATATAGAAGAAATATAAGCACACATCAAACAGACGAGAGATAATAAATGTGCAGAAGGATTCCTATTAATTGGTGGGAAATGTTCAGATAATATGGCCGTTTATTGAACTTATTATCTGAATATTTCCTGAGGTAACTACTCATCAATGAGTATTTAGTAAAGAAAGGGTATGTGGAACTTACCCAATGAGATCAAAGAAATCGAGTGATGGGAAATCGAAGGCCCACTCATACAATCCTTGCAGGCAAAGTGTTGACATAACCCATATCGCACCAACCAAATAGTAAAGCCTGAAAATAGAGGGGGATATTCTGAAGACATTTAATCCCGGATACATTGTTTGCTAAACAAAATGCTATAGTTTATTTATTAATATTGGATAGGCAACAGAAAGTTAATAGCCTGGTTTACGAACCCCTCCTATAACATTTTCCTCAATAGTGAAAAAAATATATATATTTGATGGCAGAGCCTCTTTTTTGCTTTCACCTTCTTTTCCATCATTTCTACAGTTTTATGGGAAGAAATATCTCAAATTCAAAAATCTTGTTAAATTCATGGACAGTTCAACTATTTGTCTATTGTTGCTGATTGTTGTGGTATTTTTTATTTTTTTTTTTCCTCTCCTGCATATTTTTACTCTACCAAAATGGTCGTAAACCAGGCTATAATATTGGTGTGGCCTTAGTGAAGATAACTTCCTGGCAAAAAACCTGAAAGTAGTGATTTCTACAGATACAATCTGCACAATGGAGGTATAGATTAAGCCTGGGTATCATTTTTGAGAAGCTGGGTAACTTTTTCAAGAAAAAATAATGGTGAGAGTGACCAATTCAGCTGTACATATTATAATCTTATGTTATAAGAAGTAATTAATAGATCTTCTGTTATATTATAAGAAGTATTTAATAGATCTTCTGTTATAAGCTTATATGTACTGATAATATGATAATATTAATAAAGGTAAATAAATTTAGCCTACCTTGCAGAAAAACAGCCATTACCTTAGTTTAGAAATTATTTTATCTTGACTTGAGCCTTTACATTGTATTGTTGAGGCTTGCAGGAACACCTGCAACAGAAAAAAAACTACTAATGAACAATTAACAAACAGATATTTTATTATATTGACATGTTTGTATATAGAGGTTATTACTTGGTTAGTTTGACATTGGCTGAAGGTCGAAATCTGATATGAAGTTACCGAGGTGCTGATATATCTCTCGGCCAATATTATGAATGGACACCAGGTAGAATTAAATGTAATCAAAATCACTAAATTTACATCTTAAAGACATATTATGTACTTGTTCGGGTGCGCAAAACTGATAAGCTATTATTCAGGTGCTATATGCTAACTGGAGGAATGTAGCATTCAACTAACGTCGCCGAAAATTTCAAGCAAATTGACGGTACCACTCCATAGAAAACATCGTCTGAACCACGCTCAATTGCAAATATTTACTTCTCGATTCGGGACGCAACTATCGGCGATAAACTAACGAAAATGATTTCGCCATCGAGAGTCACTGTATTTAATTAATATATATAAGAATGCGGTGTGTGTTGTCAAGTTGGATATACTTTTTGTAAAAATAACTATTTTGAGCAAGATGTTGCTCCATATCTATGTGATCACCCCACCAGAGTGTTTCAAATCACTTTATTATAAGATATTGAGGAGTTGTAACTTTGTGTATGACAATGAGTATTTATGGCCTGGTAGATATTCATGATTTCCATTGAAATTAGGGAGTAACGATAAGTTTGAAATGGCATGAATCAGTCGCCATTACTTCAATTCAATTTATAAATTCTAATTATATTGGAAAATCACTGTGATTATGTCCCCTGAATGGCTGTTAAGTTGGTCGAAAACACTACATTTCGCTTAGTAATGTCACAACTGATATCAGCCAAGTTTGGTGGGTTATCAACCGAGTTTACTGGGTTATCAGCCGAGTTTGGAGTGATATCAGCCAAGGTTGATAATAGGTCACTCAACTTAAAAATGTAATATCAAATTAATAAAAGAGTACATAATTGACATATAAATGTTCAAAAGGCACACCCGGCAAATAAGGTCTTAAAGATATAGAAACAATGTTGTGCACAATTATGGAATATGAAATTAAATGCTTTGTTGAGAAGTTTTTTCCTTTTTATGATAAGCGCTGTGAAGAAATTTAGTATCTGAAGAGGAGGATATATAATGTCATTAGTCGAATACTAATGGGAGGGATCAAGTGACGGGCCTTAAAACAAATCAGGAAATTTTAAGCATGAATATATTAGGAATTTGTTCAAATGCATTTATAAATTTTAAGTAAACATTTATGTAAATTTAGTGATTTCCATCATTTTAAATCTGAATATTTTACTCTTTTAGAGATCAGATCGAAAGTTGGAATTCTGACAAAATAGTACATGTACTACAAAGTACTGATCAGACGAGTGCACTATGAAAGGACTTCAGATGGCTGCTGCGATGCATCTGTTACGATGTATCCGTTAATGCACGCAATGGAGATATTATATTATATTTTCAATGCACATGCAAGGCAAAACGCATACCTTGTATGGCATGTGTCATGACGTTTCTTGTTTTCAATCCATAAAGAAAATTCGACTCTATTTATGTCAATAATGTGTTAGTTGTTGGGATTTGACATTGTTGTAGAATTAATTTATTACAGATAGATTGATTTGCAATATTGCTTTTATTGCAATATCAAACTTATAGCTGCAATTATTAATTGGAAGCTCTGTATAACGCACCCATGTGAACGATTTAACGCAGACAGTGGATCGTGTCAATGCAGAGTTTGGACCAATGCAACGGATGTAACAGATTTGTCTGAACACTACTACAAATAGAATTTCCAAATAGAATATTACAAATAGTATTTCCAATAGCAGAAACATACCCAAGGGCCGGGTGTAACCTGAAATTTCAGAGCTGAACACCCAAGCCTGCGAATAGTGTGTCTGTCATTTGCAGAATGAGGTCCCCAGAGGGTGAATTTAGTGATGCTATCCCGCACAGCGGGCTAGCATCACCAAATTCACCCTCTGGAGACCTCATTCTGCTTAGGTCTCATCTTCTGGGAAGTATCTATAGTATCAAATTAACATTGTTTTTAGTTACATTTCCCTTCTAGGAAGTTTCTATATCCCCTAATTTGCAGAAGATAAAATTCATAATTGAGGTGCCCAATGGGTGAACATCACCAACTTCAACTGGGGAACTTCAATCTGATCTTAGGTCTGCCATAGCAGTTGAGGGCCTTAGCAGAATGAGGTCCCCAGAGGGTGAATTTAGTGATGCTAGCCCGCTATGCGGGATAGCATCACTAAATTCACCCTCTGGGGACCTCATTCTGCAAATGACAGACAAGCTATTTGCTAGTCCAAGTCTTCTCGTACTAAAACCAGCTAAGATATTGGTATGGCGAGATGCTGGATTTTTAAAATCCAGCATCTCGCCATACCAATATCTTAGCTGGTTTTAGTATGAGAAGACTTGGACTAGCTATTTGCAGGCTTGTGAACACCTGGCTAATCAATGACACTATGTCCCTGAAAGAAGAGTTAAATTGAGAAGACAAACCTTTTCCATGAGAGCATAAGATTCCTCATTATCCTGCAGACGGAAGTGGACGATGCCCATGATGAATGCGATAAAATGGAGAGAATTTGGAATCAGATATGTTGTTGCTATATGTTCACAAGCTGCTACCGTCTTATTCCCGTCAATACCAGCATTATGTTTATGGATCATGTGCAAGGGAATGAACTCTATATGTGCTGTTGTTGTTGCTGTTGTTGTCATTGGAGTGGGTGTGGTAATTTTCTAGAAAAGGTTGCAAAAGTTATTAACCCTTCCATGACTGGAGCTTCCTGAAATTGTGTGAAAACCCTGTGCCAATGCATTCTCTTATATATGCGAGTCTCCCACAGGGAACCTCGCATATATAAGCGAATACATTGGCCTACCAATATTTACCTTGATCTTGTAAGCCAGTGCACTCACTCTCTTATATGTGAGGCTCCAAATGGGAGACTTGCATATATAAAAGAATGCACTCGCATAAGATCATTAATGCTGCACCAGCGCAGCTCCCATCATCAAAGGGTTAAAGGATGGACTCTCAGACCTAGAGTTGCTTGAAAAACATGTTCATTTTATAATATCTGGTTGTAAATTACTATTGGTTTCATGCCACTTGCCCAGAAAAATAAATCAGGATACACCCCCCCCCCCCCCATCCATGCAGAGATGGTGAAATGATTAGTATATCTGAGGAAGTTTGTCAGTTGCTTTCCAGGAGTCGGTAGTTTCTATCTGCAGTGTGGTCTCTAGGCCCACTTAATTTTCGAACCTCCAGATCACATATATAAAATATATGCCATATTATATACCATTTGAAAGAGGAAACTCCAAAACATTGTATTATCAACTTATCCAGTGTAATAAACTGTGATCATGTTGTTTTTGTGAGTTACCGACATGTTTTTGCATCCAGATTGTAGTAAAAAGTGTATTATTGAAAATACATCTTTAGTTTGAATTCTGTTGCATTCTGAGAGCCAAAATAGGGGGAATCTTTCTATGATTTCAGCTGTTTTCTATTTCTCTATGGGCATCTTCTGAGACACAGATGTTTCAAATGGTGATGAATTATAGTATTTTATCATGTTTTATGGCATAAATTATTAAAACCAATATATCAAGTCACTATAATGAAAATAATCGGTGACTCGAAAATTAAGTGGTACTTTAAAAAGCCAAAGATGATCATTTCAGATCTGATAAGATCATCATCAGGTTTTTTAAAGAGCCCGTCTGTGGTGGTGGAGTGAATAATTTCCCAGTGAAAATAACCATCAATGCAGTCATTCGTCCATTCATAAAACTGGTGCCGTGATATGGCCTTAATGTTCGTGTCACCGATTATTTTTTGTATAGTGTATTGATATACGGTTTTAATCAAATATGATTAAAATTCTATAATTCATTACCATTTGGAACATCTGTGTCTCAGAAGGTGCCCATCGAGTAATAGAAAATAAATTAAATCATAGAAACATTTCCCCCGTTTCACTCCCAGAATGCCACATAATTCAAACTAAGATGAAGAGTAATTCCCCTTCCATTGAAATAATAGACTTTGCAGTACAGTCCAGATGAGACACAGATGATTCAAATGGTGATGAATTATAGTATTTTAATCATAATTTCTGGGCATTATGGCATAGATTGTTATTAAAACCGTATATCATGTCACTATAAAAAATAAAATTGGTGACTCGATCGAAAATTAAGCGGGCCTAAAGTGGGCCTTTAAAGATACGGATGGCCTTCGCAATGAGTATTGCTGTTAAAATAGTCACATCCGTTAAAACCACCAGAAACAGAAAGAATATTAAAGGTACTCAATCCAATCAGACGCTCCTAAATTACTATTCCTTTGGTTTCGGAACCTACCCATCAAAGCTCAGAGTGATCCCATATCGATTTTTGAAGTTTGTTATTTCAATTATTTCTGGGCCAGAAGCACGAGGTCAAACAGACGGTCTTGCAGATAAAGATGGATAACTCTAAAATCAAGTGGTAATTATTACCACTTGATTTTAGAGTTATTCAAATATTGAAATAACAAACTTCAAAAATCAATATCTGATCACTCTGAGCTTTGATGGGTAGGTTCCTCGACTCGAATCAAATATTTTTTACCCCCGAAGCCAAAGAAATAGTAATTTAGGAGCGTCTGATCAGATTGAGTACCTTTAAATATAGACATATTTTGTTCTTATACCAATCATCATTATCGATAAATAGCATGGTATTGTCAATATCGTACCCAGTGTTAGTAAACAAATGCTATGTTATGTTACAGTACAGCACGTAAAGAGTGTGTGCCAAGCAGAACACACAACACAGGGGAGATCCCACTGTGTGAACTTTGGTTAAAACGTGTACCATGCTGTTTACAACATACCATTATAGTGCTCGCTAATCCTCGCAACTCAATATTGTGGTGTTGAATGGGTCACTGTGAATCAATCTCCCCCAAAAAATATTCACAGTATTGAGTGTTTTGGTTATCTCACACTTTTTATGTGCTGTTGAAAACAAACGCTCAGCATTTTGTCGATAATATTGTATTCATACTATCATTATACTGTACTATTAGTATATTATTACTAGTAAGGAAATTTCATAATTTGGTGACTCTTATTTCTAAATTAAAATCTGCAACCAAAGCCATCTGTGCCTTTAAGGGGAGCATTATTACGTGCGCTCGCGCAACAGTATGGTGATCAGACAGATTCGTACGTAGCTTGGTGTCACCCTACTCCGTTTCACTCCATGACGTCACCAAAAACGACGTAAAACCTTGTGGCGTTCTGACATTTTTACTGTGCCGCGTTTTTGCTATGTTTATCTTATGTGTTGTTTTCGATTATTTGTTTGTCGCCGATATCGCCATTTGTCCGGATTCCCTGTTTCTATATTTAAAACTGGCATGCTCGTAGTGAGCCTCGATTTCAATTTTTTCTCCCAGGTCAAAATAATTCAGAGTTATGACAAAAATAGATCGACCTACATTTTCTCCATCAGAACTCTACACCAAAGAGTCTATAGACTCCTTCGGGACCTACATAGACCTACATATGACATAGACTCCTTCATTTGGGTATTTTTACTTATAATTGGGAAGTTTTATAATTTTTTGGTTCGTGCGAAGACCTCTTTTTATCATGCGGGAAAAGAGAGACATTCAAAACGCGATTTCGTAATTCGATGCAATAGGCTGAATAGCCTAACCTTCAGCCGAGTTCCGGGTCAAATACGACGAATGACGTAACACAAAACAAAACGCATTTGTTGACACAAACACCGTTTGAACAGTTTATTATTACATAAAATGATCGTTATTGATTAATTATTGATTAATTATTGATATTTATTGTTGAATATTGGCTGCTATCAATATTTACACAAATGGTATTAATTATTTCTTATAATTGCTCCTTTGGTCAACTTTGACTATCGGAAAATGAAAATGAAAATATGCCGCTGAAAAAAATTTAATCGATATTAAAGTCTCATCCTTTCGGCAACATGGAATTGGTTTTAATTACTTAAATGATTAATATAGTAATTTGCATTTTATCTGTGATGAAATGAGAAATGGTAATTGTCTTTTTTTGCTAACATTAAATTAAATTAAATAAATTAAGTAAAATACAGTGAAATTATTTTTTTAATTATTGTTTATTACATTTTTGCGCACGTTGGCATCTCTCTGAGTGCATTCTAGTTAAAGTTGAAAATGCTTACCTCAATATCCTTAGCAACATTTAGTTTCCACTGGCAAGCCACAGCTTCATATACATATGTATACAACAAGAGCAGCACAATGAGTGATGTGTAAATTCCATTGAGAAAAACCCAGCGACAAGAATCAGAATAGATCGTCTCCTTACCGAATCCTCTCCAACCAATCTGCAGAAGTAATAATTGATTCGTTTACAATAATCTCAACAACAACAACAACAACAATATATAACACCACTTTTGGCTTTGTCTGACAGTCAAACTTAAAAACTTTAGAAACCACATATGAGATATAGAGAAGACATTAACTCTTGCATGACTGGAGAAATTTTGTGCAAACCATGCGAAGGAGACTCATATATAAGGAATTTTAATGCTGCACCAGAGCAGCTCCCATCATGAAAGGGTTATTTGAGGCCTCTCCAAAAGAGAATGCATTGACCTATTAATATTTGCAAAAAAACAATTGACCTTTTTAAGTCAGTGCATTCTCTTATATATGCGAGGCTCCCTGGGAGACTCACATATATAAGAGAATGCACTGGCACAGGAATTTTAATGCTGAACCAGTGCAGCTCCCATCATGAAAGGGTTATATGAGGCCTCTCCATAGAACAGAAAACATATTCGAGGAATTGTTTCACACCCATTGATTTTGTTTTATTTTATTTCTTTTTAAGTCTTATACTATCAATACACTACTCTAGTGTTCCAATACATGTTTATTAATTTCATCAAAATTTCCATTCTGCATGTAACAATAGTCAAATCAAAGTAAGACAAGTAGTATTGACATGTTATGAAATTGTCTGAGGAATCTTAAAACATTGAAATAGGACTGTTCCGTAACCCTTTCTATACTAAAGCATCATTGATGAGTCACGTTATCCCATAGGAAATGTTCAGAAAATACATGTAAGTTCAACAAACGACCATTGTTGAACTTATTATTTGAACATTTCCCTCAATAAATCGGGCTCCTTCTGCACTTTTATTTACCGGTATCTGTTTTCTTTATTTATCACCTTAACATCCCTCTATTAAATGAATAATAGATCATTCCATTGTACACTTTTTAAATGACTGGGAGAATCCATTTAGTATAGAAATGGGTAAATAATTTAAATCTGTACTAACTACCGATATGTGTATCACATTTCAGGATTTCTTTTCCCTTTAGTGTTCACTCACCAGCATGAGAAGTTTCCAGTATGGTCGCAAGAGTTTCTCTTTACATCGCCTCAGATTGACAGATGTGAGATTTATACTATCTCCACCAAAATCTCTTATCTGTAGAAAGGAGAAGAATGAAGAGATTAAGTTTTGTACTTACTAGTACTGGGTGGCAGGGTTGGGGGCAGCAGAGACCATTACAAGCCCTGCGGTCTGCTGTAGTACATCCCTGATGCACATACTACAGCAGACCGCAGGGTTTGTAATGGTCTCTGCTGCCCCCAACCCTGCCACCCTTAGGCTCAGTCCCTATATAATGCCTGTTATACATGTACATGTACATCATGGTACTATATTCTCTAATAAACTGTATAGCATGTGTTTATATAGGGACAGGCACATTAGAGCAGTTGGGGGTTGGGGTTGCAGAATCGGGCTCCTTCTGCACTTTAAAGGTACTCAATCCGATAAAACTCCTCTCAATTACTATTTCAATGGCTTCGGGGGTCAAAAATATTTGATTCGAGTCAAGGAAGTCACCCATCAAAGCTCAGATTTGTTAGATATCGATTTTAGAAATCTATTATTTTTCATTATCGGGAATACTATCTGGCCCAGAACTCAGTCAAAATTGCGTTAAAATTACCACTTGATTTTAGAGTTATTCATCCTTGTCTGTTTGAATAGATTTGGAGTACACATCCAGAGCAGATTACCGCAGTTATTGGTACTCATCTCGAGAACATAACAAATTTGAAAAATCAATATCTAATAACTCTGAGCTTTGTTTGATGGGTTCCTCGACTCGAATCAAATATTTTTTACCCCCAAAGCCAAAGAAATAGTAATATAGGACCCTCTGATCGGATTGTTGTTGTTGGAATCTGTTGAGATGGGGACCCTCTTTACAGATTGAGTACCTTTAACTGTTCTGAGCTGCATTAATCTCAAATTTAACAGTGAATTATAACATGGAACCTAGATTTTATAGATTATATCACATACATTGACAGAGACATGGGTGCTGCTTGATGACTGATGCGAGGAATGTGAGGTGTATCCGTTCTGTGCTGAATGTATTTCGTAGTCGACACTGCTCATATACTCATCATCTGGGTTCTCCGCTCCAATATTCACTGTACTCTCATTCATTGTGTTAACCTGCTCAGGCTGTTCCTTCTCTGTCATAACCTGACCATCGTACCCATCATTGATAGCGTAGCCCTCCTGAAATGAGTCAATTGTGGGACTCACCGGACTCATATATTTGCACAGTTTAAGTTAACTACAGACCCACATGTGAGGGTTCTTGAATGATTTGTTACCATTCCTTATGATCAAATTTATACATTTTCGTGAGTTGTTGACAGTTAAAATGCAAATCTAGGTGATAATTCAATTCATTTTTCCCATTCCCCTGACAATCTATGGTCCCAAGTAATGTAAAAATAATGAGAATCCCATTGTGCGAGTCATAAGACTCATAACAATGATGAAAACCGCGAATTGTGATATCTCGATCGGTTCTCTCTTGATCAAGTCAGTTCTATATGGGAAATACAATGACTATTATTTGGAAAGATACATGAAAATATGCATTAAGTCGATTTTACACCACATGGTCAATTTTGGTGAGTTAAACTGCCTTCCTGTATATACATGTAAGTATGTATCAACAGAGGTAACAAAATCGTTCATTTAATTGTTTCGAAAAGCATACAATCATGTCTGGGTGACAAACATGTATAAATTTCCCTTAGGCGGGATTTTCTAGGAGGAAATATGGTGGCGCTGGAATCTTTAAAATCTTCTGAGAGTAGATTTCTATACCGTTGGTCATTTATATAGGTGGGCATGATTATGATCCTATATCCCCTTGGGGCGTTCAACATTTGGTCTCTGCCAATGTCACTTAAGTATTTATTGTATTATTTCTTAATATACCTGTTGTATTATGTAAATTACATATGCTGCAGTCATTATCGGGTTTACAACATCTGATACACTAGACGATATTAGGCCCAAAGTGCAGAATTCGTTCGAATAAATCTCATGTATAGAACCGTAACAGCCGTGATTGGCTTGAAATAGAACCGTAACACACATGTGTTGGTTACGAGGCTACTTCTCCAAATTATCAACCCATATTGGGATACTTTCTCAGTTATCTTACAGAAGAATAACACAGGTATACTTTATACTCAGTGTTCGATCGTCTTCAGAATGCGTTTCATATCTGGTATTAAAGAATTGCATTTACATGGCTTGATTTTAAGTGATAACATGTTGATATTTACAAGTTAACTCCCTGATTCCGAGTTAATTGTGATCTAGAGTTCAGGTTTCTGTTCATTCAGGAAAGTTTAATGCATTCAATATATCTATAATATTGGGTGACTTTGTCCAGATAAGTGATTATTTTTAACAGTAACAAATCACTCAAGAACCATAACAATACCGGCGATAGAACGACTTCCGATGTAACAGTTCCTATACAGTGCATATATTGGGTTCAGTATGATTCTGAATGAATGTTTACACAGACTGAGATTTTCATAGATTTATTTATTCAATAAAGATCATAACCAATAGACTGATAAATACAAACATTATTGTTCACGGACAATACTGGCCACCTTTCGTTTGCCTCTTAAATATTTCAGGGATGTGGCAACAGGTTGGTTGGGTGGGGGGGGGGGGGTCTCACCCACAAATTCGGTCAAAAATTTAAACAGTTGGAAATTTCATGCCTGTCACAACATTATTTTGGTCTGAAATGGCCATCAGTTGGAAATGTCCAACCTTGGGAGTAGGGGTGTTAGGTTGGATGTTCCAACTGAAATGGATGCAATTGGATTGGTCTGGTTCAAGGGGTGGGGTGGAATTGGTAATTCCAAGGTGGACACCCTAATGGAGACCCTCTAGCCACGTCCCTGACTAAATTAGTAGAACATTAGACCTGACATCCAAATAATGCTAGTGTTGATCGGTCCTATTGTTCATTTGGTCACATTTAACATGCTTCATGTGTTGTTGCACATGATGACAAAACTTTAAAAGAACCCAGAGAGTATACATCTATGGCATATTCAATAACCCAAACTCAAGAAAAGCTGGAGTCTTCCTTTCTCTTGCAGGATACTATAAGACAGTTTAACTCAACAATACTTGGTTATGACCAGGGGGTAATATCCATAGGTGCATGCAGACGGCAGTACTTCCACTGTGCAGCGCCGTGGTCTGACAGTTAATATTGATTTTTTGGTTTAGAAATTAATTTTTTTTAATTTTCGGCTGCCATTTTGACAGCCATCTTGGATTTTGCATAACTATGATTTTTCTACAATGTTATATTATATACTCTCATATTCTTAAATTTATATGTTTACTTAATAAGACGAGCTAAAAACGTAAATCATTTTCCAACACAAGGAAGAAAGTGTGCAAGTATTTCTGATTTATATATTCCAATGTTTGGCGCCTCACTTCATGCAGAGGCAAACGAGCGATATGAATAGGCATGCATCGAAATCGAGATCCATATTGGTAGTCTCGAGACCAATCATGATTTTCGAAACGTGATCCGACTCCATTGGTACAGCGACCTAGTGTTAGTTGTGTTGATTGACACGAGTTTATGGACATTTAGGAGTTCTGCATGTTGCAGAGTATCGCTGGTACTGTGACATTAAGTCTTTACATTGGAATTGTTTTCAAAGAGAACAATGCGGTTGAAGTAAAGATAACCTTGGTATTAGCCATACTTATGTCCACGTTCTCACTCAAGAGGCATGTATCGCAAATGCTGCATGTGGTTGGGTTGTGACAAAAGAAAAGTGCATGTTCTTAGTATAAGAAGACCCCATGTACGAACCCATCGAATATTGTCAAAATAGGATTACTATCGTTTTCAGTTAGAGTTATCGCGCTTATGTCGTGACACAGACGTACGAACACACAACGCCGACCGCCGTTCATCAAATATAGGTGGATATTAAACAAATGAGTTTGGCTGTAAATTTCTAATTGCAGGTTCACGTGCGTAGTCACTTATATTATGCTAATTATGTTTCACGCGCGTATACGAACACGTACAATTTTCACGGCCTTTCCCCTAACATTGAGAGCTAATTATAGTGAGTGAGCTAATCCCCATCCACAGCTAATCCGCTTCGATCGGCATAGTGATCTCGGTTTGGGGAAATATGTAACAGCTGTCAATTATCCAATCCAATACTTTATGTGTAGGAGAAATTTTGCAATACGAATTTTACCAGAATGACAATTTATCTGACGGGGGCGTAGTGATTGATAGGTGTTTGGTATTCAAATTCGAATTTCCCGCTATATACTCCCAGGCTCCAAATCAGAGACATGAAATTGAAGACTGGAAGTGTCAAGATTGTATCCTAAACACGTACATTTATTGAACCAGATAGACACCGTTTATACTTAGAATTTTTCAAAGTAATTGCCATTTCAGATCAAAATTTTGAACCAAATTAGATAAATATTCCGATTTTTTTTTTCTTTAAAAAAAAACATGTTGCACAACTATAATTGAGCCCGAGCGCCGGTCCGACAATCAAACTGTCATATCAATTTTAACGTATTCTGATTTTTCAACATTTCCAACTGATAAATCTGCAACGCAATTAGTGATGAAATGTTTACCAAAGTTTTGAGGTTGACGAAATGAGTTATATATACTCATCATAGTGGACGCGGTGACATGTCAGGGGGTTGGGTATCTGACATTTAACCCACATGCAGGGATGTGGCGACGTGATGGGGAGTTGTCTCACCACAACGTTGGTCAAATTTTTCAACAATTGGAAATTTCATGCCTGGCACAACGTTAGTTGGAAATTTCACACCAACAATAGGCTGAAATGGTTCTCGTAGTTTGATCTTACAATTATTTATTACTGGGGGATTTGTTGTTTTAGACCAACATTAGCATTCTTTCCCATAATCAGTTTTTGTAACAATTTTGGAATGAAATGGCCATCAGTTTAGATATGTCTAGTTTGGTACGCAACAAAATATAACTTTTGTACCCTGTTGTTACGTCGGGTACATTACTACATTGGGTACATTTTATAAGCACAAATTTAGAAACCTATAGAAAACGTATTTTCAGAACTAATTTACAACCCATTGGTACATGGCGTACAACTTGTTACTTCTGGTTACTTTACATAATAGTTAATGTTACATTTGGTACCATAAGTAACCATTTGTTCCCTATGTACCCATGGGCCAGAAAGTAGTTCTTGGAATACGTTTTCTAATTTTTACCCCATGTAACCAGGTACCTTGAGATTTCTATAAATAAAAAAAAAAGTACCCAATGTAACACACTGACTAATGGCAAAGTAACCAGAAGTAACCATGTGTTCATATGTACCCATGGATCTTAAAGTAGTTCATGGAATATGTTTTCTAATTTGCACCCAATGTAACCGACGTAACAACAGGGTTCAAAAGGTGTGATCTTTTTCGGCGTACCAAAATTTGCCATATATGCGTCATGCAGTTGGACATTTTTCCAACCTTAAGAGGTGGCATGCATGCATGCATCCCCGTGGCCTGTCAAACACTGCTAATTAATTTAAGAAAAACAAATCGGGTCGCAATTTACATGCCTGGAGTTAAACCACTGGATGTTAGGATTTAGCATTTTCAGGTTCTGCAGATCTCACAATGACGGTGGGCTGTGGCTAGAGCAGGCAACAGAACTATACTGGCCCATTAGGAATAGGCTATACCATCCAGGTCTGCGAGTGAACAGTTGAGCAAAATCAAAGTCCAATGGGTGCGCACGCATGAATTACGCAAACGTGTGAGTTCTGCATGGTTCAAGCGGGTGCCCTTCGAAATTCCAAGATGTACAACCTACAATGGCGACCATCTAGCCACGTCCCTGCCCCCAACTTTGGAAAAAACAATTCAACAGTAACTGTTGGAAGATTCATGCCAAAACATGTGCAACCATGCAGTTGGAGATTTCGCATCAAATATATAGGTTACAAGTATTTAGTCTGAAATTGGTTGCAACCAAATTGGCATCATGCAGTTGGAAATTCCTAACATTATGGGTCAGTGCCCCGTTAGCTATTAGAAATTTGCAACAGGTGGATAGCTGCATGGTTGGGAATTTATTCTGGTTCAAAGCGGTGTAGTAAGATATTCCAAATGGGACACCCCATGCAACATAGACATTATAGACACGTCCATGTAAATGCGTATTAAATATAATTTTGCTCACCGCGGCCTTCATCGCAATTCTGATAAAGATGGGTCAGATTGAGCGTTTTGCTACAGCCCTCCATTGGTTTCAGATCCGATAGAACAACTAACAAGCGCGCGTTCACAATCAACCCGTGCAACAGATTCATCGTCCGTTATCATCCCTACTGATTGAACAGTCACGCACACTGCTCACTCAACAATAGGACAACGGGATCTGAAACGGGCGAAGCCAATATTCATACACGGGACACATGCATGAATATGAGGAACTTTTGCTTCTATTACTCGCGATGTTCCTCTTGGCGAACAACCAAAATGCTGAAGTGTGTCACCAATAATTACACCCAAATTACAATAAAGACGCGGAGTTCCAGAAGTGTATATACTATATATAGGACCTATAGCATTATGCTGCATTAAGACTACATATCGTATACAGATCACCTGGAGAATAACGAAAACGGATTAAACAGCAACAAGACATAAATTACCTTACCTTAACAAAGTCCATGTAATTTTGTGGTATTTTCTTCTGCATATTTCCTCCAACATTCTGCACCTATGAACCTTAGTCAATTTAAGAAACCAGAATGTTCCATGTTGGAGATTTAATATGTAATTTAGCCTTGAGAGGCTGACCTGTCATGCACACCTGATAAACATTACTGCGACCACGATAGGTAATGCGGAAAACACAAATTCGTTAACCCATCGCGGGAGAGTTCGATCGGACCTCTTATATTTAACGTCCATCTCCATGGTGGCATGCATCAACGGGCGAGCTACAGATATATCGGATGATGATAACGTATAAATTGCACATATAAGGCATAATCAGCTAATAGATTTACCATGATTCGCAATTTTTTTTTTTTTTATCTCTTACAAATCACAGTGCATGCAATCACCCATACAGGGAAGCTTATTTATTTATATATAGAATTATTGGCGATACTTGGTTAACGTGACCTATAGTATACCGTATAACTGTTATCGCCGCGAGAGCACAGTCACTGAGTGTGATCCAACGCATGTACAATCATTGTTTACAACATACATCCATGCAGTTACATGTATGTACACAGTACACGTGACATTAACAAAAACAATACAGTGCACTCACATTTTCACTGCACGAGTGCTGTATACGTTCCAGAACCAAAAAAAATTCAGAAACCAATAACCGAAGAAACCTACATGTAGTGTGGTGACTTAGTAACAAACATTTGTCATATTGGAACGGACTGGCCAAAAGTGCCATTTTTTTATATTATGTCAAGTTATGTGTGCTCTTTCAGAAATTGAACTAGAAACAGGTTTCTGATCAATATTAACCCTTGTTTCAGTATAAATCCAAGATGGCCACCAAATTTAATCACTATTTCACCATGACGTTCCAACTGGTATAAAATTTGAGGCAAATGCCTAATAGAGGGGTCATTCCATCTGGCATTGTCATATTTTTAAGATAGTAGCAACCCAGGCTGACCAGATTTGAAATGTATCACTTTTTGGACCAAAAATATGAAATTTTGTCATAAAATCATTTTCGTTTCAATTATTTCGGAATAATAAACCGACAATTTCTCAAAACAGTTTCAGTGCAGATCAAAGGTTAAGATCTTAAAGTTTTTGTAAATGTATACTACAAACAAAATATACAACATCTAGGACAAATTCGTAACCATATTTTAGAAATTTTGGGTTATGTTACCCCTCACCCCAAAAATCATGAAATTTAGTTTTTGTGAAATACATCGGATAGAACATGGATGAGAATCTCTAAAGGACACTATTCGATCACATTTCTAAATACTGTAATTGGAATTACATACACAATAACCAAAGTTGAAATTTACAACTTTTTTGACTAAAACATATGCAATTTTGCAAGAAAATCCTCGTCATTTCAAATATGTTGGTCCAATAAATGGTCATTTACTCATAGGATATTTGCGATAGTTCACAATGTTTGGTCTTATATGTTTTGGACAGAAATACTGAAAACATTGAATACACTTATGTGGCTAATATGTAACAACGTTTCAGAAAATTTTGTTTATGTTACCCCTCACCCCGAAAATCACTAAAATGTTACTTTGTTGTAAGGATTCAATAAATCTTTGGTTAAAACTTATAAAGTTAGTTTGTCGATCGCAATTCGTCGTATATGATAATCTAACAACCTCGTTGTCAGTATACTGTTGAAATTTACAATTGTATGCCTAATAACTATTATATTTGATGGTAAAATTCCTATCATTTCATATAATTTCAACCAATATAAGGGCAATTTCTCAAACATTTACCAAGATAACATACAATATGCGGTCTTAAAAGTGTCGAAAATAACTGTCGAATACAACACATTTAAAGGTTTATACATGTCATGGTGAAATAGAATAAAATTTAAAAAATCTATTATACCATCAATAGATATATTTGAAGGTGTTGACCCAATATCATTGATTTATGTAATTTACAAATTTAGCATACAAGAGGGTGCATATATAGACAAGTATTTCAGATCACAACTTTAATTTGTCCATCAATAATACACATAACATAAAGATGGTCTATCTTTGTTTATACTCTGTTCTTAAAGATACGGTTGGCCTTGGTGGTGGGTATCCTGTGGAAATATTTCCACCCGTCAAAAACCGCCACAAACAGAAAGAACATCAAAATGTAGACAGACTTTGTCCGTATACAAATAAGAAATATCGCATAAACAGTATGTTATTGTCATATATTTGACCATTGTTATGTAAACAAAAGCATAAAAAGTTACTTTTCTGGTGTTTGTTTATATTATGATGGTAAACATAAAGAGCGTTCTTTGTTGGTGAATTCCTGATATGGAACTAATAAAGAGCGTTTATGCCATTTGTGTGTGATTAGCCAGTAGCATTGTGCTATCTTCTGTAACCCAATCAGGCTCTTGTTTAGGTAAAATATAGTAGGTCTTTATGATAACATGCTGTTTACGCGATGGTCATGGTATATATGGACGAAATTGTATGCGTTTTAATGTTTTTCTGTTTACAGTGATTGGAACAAATATGAATATTTTCGACAACTAAGGCCGCACGTGCCTTTAAAATGTTTGTTCAACGTATCAACACGGTCACCAGTGATTATAAAATGACAATCTATGAGTTGCCATCTATCGGCTGGTATGATCAGACTGAACAAAATAGTTATACATGTATAACATAATAGACATGAATTTAAAGGTACGGTTGGCCTTGGCGGTGGGTATCCTGTGAAAATATTTCCACCCGTCAAAAACCGCCACAAACAGAAAGAACATCAAAATGTAGACAGACTTTGTCCGTATACAAACAAGAAATATAGCATAAACAGTATGTTATTGTCAATTGTTTGACCAATGTTATGTAAACAAAAGCATAAAAAGTTACTTTTCTGGTGTTTGTTTATATTATGATGGTAAACATAAAGAGCGTTCTTTGTTGGTGAATTCCTGATATGGAACTAATAAAGAGCGTTTATGCCATTTGTGTGTGATCAGCCAGTAGCATTGTGCTGTCTTCTGTAACATAATCAGGCTCTTGCTTAGGTAAAATATAGTAGGTCTTTATGATAACATGCTGTTTACGTGATGGTCATGGTATATATGAACGAAACTGTATGCGTTTTATTGTTTTTCTGTTTACGGTGATTAGAACAAATATGAATATTTTTGATAACTAAGGCCTCACGTGCCTTTAACAGAGAGCCCAGCAACAATAATGAGATGGCTAGTTGTTTCCCCGAACCAATTGCGTGATGGGGACCCAGGCGTGTTTTTCTCTCATGAGAATCAGCTATTTCCCCCTGCCTTATCAACGGGAGGTAAATTCAAGAAGGGGACAAAATTTGATTTGCTGGGATGTATCCGGGAAGCAACTGGAGATATATCGGACCCACCTAAAAATGTTCAGTGCAAGATATTCGATGGAGGCGTTCTTGTGGATATGATTGTACCTGCGACAGGATCTTCTTTTGATGATTACGCACAGTAACTAATGAAGTTTATACTCTACAAACTAAGAAGTGTTACTATCATATATGTTGTGTGTAGTGGGACAGGTATTTTGAAGGTAGCACAAAAGGCAGCACTCGTGAGAATCATGGTACAGGTCTTGGATAAAAAGTTGGTGCCTATACTAAGATTCCGAAAAAATGGAACTACTTCCTCCGTGCTTCTAACAATAAGCTTGAGCTATTTGAATTCCTCACAAGTAAAGCATCAGAACATGTTACATGTGATAATAAAGTGATATACATGACAGAAAATTCGTCAACTCTCAAAATGGCAAATTCTTCCATGTCCATCTTGAGAAACTGTTGTCAGGAGGAAGCTGATATTAGAATTGTGCCAACTGTGGTGCTGATATATGGGTTTTTCTAGGAACAGGCAAAACAGAAACATTTTACCATTTCAACAGTACATTTTACCATTTCAACAGTACATTTTACCATGTCAACAGTACATTTTACCATGTCAACAGTACATTTTACCATGTCAACAGTACATTTTACGCTCTGGGCGATGATAAGTGTTCATCTCTACACATTTTGCATTCAATATCTGGTTGTGATACCACTTCCTTCTTCCATAGAACGAGCAAAACAAGTTTCTGGATGGCATGGAAATATTATCCCGAGATCACAAATACATTTCTTCTATTGGCGAATCAACCTTTTATTCAACAAGATTAGTCCTCAGATATTTTCAATGAACTCGAACGTTTCATTATCATTACTTATAATAAAGGTTGTCAAAAGTTGCTGATTGACGAGGCACGAAGAGTATTCTTCACCAACTTAATGTTGCTCAATAGAAGGTACAGCATATGAAATGTGCTGTCTACCAGGCAGGATTGTGGTACACTTGTCATGACAAGCTGCAGTTGTGTGTTCAGAACTCATTAAGTGTTGTTGCAAATCCCAAACTTGTAACTGATGCATATGAGCAAAAGCTGATTTACCATGCACAGAGTTATGTAGATGTAATTGTGATATTAAGAATGCCTAAAATATTTGTTCAACGTATAAACACAGGCACCGGTGATTATAACATGACAATCTATGAGTTGCTATCTATCGGCCGGTATTATCAGACTGTGAACATTATAGTTATATAACATAACAAACATGAATTTAAGAACACAGTATAAACAAAGATAGGCCACCTTTATGTTATGTGTATTATTGATGGACAATTTAAAGATGTGACCTGAAATACATATATACCCCCCTTGTATGCTAGATTACATTAGTCAATGATATTGGTCAATATTATACCTTATACATGTACCCATTGATGGAATAATATATTTTTTTAATTTTTATTCTATTTCACCAAGACATTACATGTATACACCTTTATATGTGTTGTATTCGACATTCATTTCCGAATCTTTGAAAACCGCATATTGTATATTATCTTGGGAAATGTTTGAGAAATTGCCTTTATATTGGTTGAAAATATTTGAAATGATCAAATATAATTGTTATTAGGCATACAATTGTAAATTTCAACAGTATAATGACAATGAGGTTGTTACATTGTCATATATGATGAATTGCGATCAACAAACTCAGTTTATACGATTTAACCAAAGATTTATTGAATCCTTAAACAAAGTCACATTTTCGTGATTTTTGGGGTGAGGGGGTAACATAAACCAAATTTTCTGAAAAGATGTTAGATATTAGCCACATAAAATGTATTCATTGTTTTCAGTATTTCTGTCCAAAACATATAAGACCAAACATTGTAAACTATCGCAAATATCCTATGAGTAAATGACCATTTATTGGACCAACATATTTGAAATGACGAGGATTTTCTTACAAAATTGCATACGTTCAGTAGAAAAAGTTTTAAATTTCAACTTTGGTCATTGTGTATGTAATTGCCATTACAGTATTTAGAATGTGATCGAATAGTGTCCTTTAGAGATTCTCATCCATGTTCTATCCGATGTTTATCACAAAAACAAAATTTCATGATTTTTGGGGTGAGGGTTAACATAATTCAAAATTTCTAAAATATGGTTATGAATTTGTCCTAGATGTTATATGTTTTGTTTGCAGTATACATTTCCGAAATTTTAAAGATCTTAACCTTTGATCTATACTGAAACAGTTTTGAGAAATGGTCCGTTTATTATTCCGAAATAATTTAAATGAGAATGATTTTATGACAAAATTTCATATTTTTGGTCCAAAAAGTAATAAATTTCAAATTTGGTCAGCCTGGGTTGCTACTATCTTCAAAATATGACAATGCCGGGTGGAATGACACCTTTATTAGGCATGTGCCTTAAATTGTATACCAGTTGGAACGTCATGGTGAAATAATGGTTTAATATTGTGGCCATTTTGGATTTATACTGGAAACAAGGGTTAATATTGACCAGAAACTTGTTTCTAGTTCACTTTCAGCGAGGAATACGTGTATCGGTAGAACAAATATATGTTCGGTTAACCTTAAAATGTTCTACCCTATACAGTGTGGTTCGCAAACATACTATCTGAGATCACGTGTCGGTACCCATCAGAATATCAGATATCAAAGCCGCGGATCGATGCTGCAATGAGATGTCACCAAAACGGATTTGGGATGTCAAAGATACGGATTATATATTTCGCATTTTGACTGTTTCTGTTTGAAAATATCCCCATTATCTTTCTGACAGGCCGACACATGTGCGATCTTTTGTTATTATTGTGTGTGTTCGGAGGAGGGTACACCTGAAAGGGCCTATATTCGTGTATGTTTGTTTGTGTTTTATGTTCTAATGTCCTATTGATATAATATAATAGTATTCTGTGATATTCAATAGTATAGGCCTGGAATATTAAAACAGTGTAAATCATGAGTGAACAGGGACATATCTAGAGGGTCCCTGTTTGGGGTTTCCACCTAAAAGTGTCTTAATGAAACTCGCCACCTTTCAGGAACTTCAATGTGCATCCCATGTTAGGTTGGAGTTTTCATCGAGAGTACATCGGGTTCTTCAGCTGCTGGATATGACAGCCCCCTAAAGTTGGATTTGTTATAATTGATGGCCATTTCAGTTCACATATTTGATGGAAATGATTTAAGTTGTATAAATATGCAAATGTTATCGGGTCGCCGAGCCCGTGCGACGCCAGCTTCGCGCATGCGCAGACGAGATCTCGGAAACGGGTGGAGCTATCGACTTGAAATTTGCTATGTGAATGTATCTTGCCCCGGATACGAATTTTATCGGGTCGCCGAGTCCGTGCAACGCCAGCTTCGCGCAGACCAGATCTAGGAAACGGGTAGAGCTATCGACTTGAAATTTGGTTATTGAATAGCCCGGACAACGTCGGGCTCATCGGCTAGTCTCATATATATTTTGAAGAACTCTGTCTGTTTGTCTGTCTGTCATTTATACAAATCTACGATTCTCGACCGATCGGGACGAAACTTGGTACGTGTGTGTAGTTTGACCAGGCGGTCGACGTTGTCGTATTGGCGAGCCCGTGCGGCGCCCGCTTCGCGCATGCACAGACGAGATCTCGGAAACGGGTGGAGCTATCGACTTGAATTTTGCTATGTGAATGTATCTTGCCCCGGATACGATTTTTATCGGGTCGCCGAGCCCGTGCGACACCAGCTTCGCGCATGCGCAGACGAGATCTCGGAAACGGGTGGAGCTATCGACTTGAAATTTGGTATGTGAATGTATCTTGCCCCGGATACGAATTTTATCGGGTCGCCGAGCCCGTGCGACGCCAGCTTCGCGCATGCGCAGACCAGATCTCGGAAACGGGTGGAGCTATCGACTTGAAATTTGGTTTTTGAATAGCCCGGACAACGTCGGGCTCATCGGCTATCTCATATATATTTTGAAGACCTCTGTCTGTCTGTATGTTTGTCTGTCATTTATACAAATCTACGATTCTCGACCGATCGGGACGAAACTTGGTACGTGTGTGTAGTTTGGTTTAAACATATATTTATTACCAATAAGTATATAACAATACAGATTGGCATTGGGATTGGAGGACAAGTGCGATCCACTTATACATAACCCCCTCTCCCAAGTGCCGTTATAACACTGATACATAATAATTTGGGTTGTCAACACAATAGGTATAACATATTTACAAGTGTATACATACAGTATATCATTGTATATTATTTGAATTATGGTTTGTATATAGTCTCACCACCCCACCAATTCTAAATAATTTCAATAATGATTTCAAGTAGCTGTTTTAAATGTGATACATGTACCTCATGGTGCATTGTTAACATTTTCACAATTTGCATTCAAATGATATTCTTAATAGAACTTTGTCGGATTTTCCTCTTGAGTTGTATCTCGTAAGTAATTTTGCACAGCTTTAAAGATATGTTCATTTTCTAATTGTTTTAAGTTCGGGTGCCCAAATATTAATGTCTTAACTGAATGTATATTAAAGCGCAGAAGATTATTGCGAAGTGTAACTCTTTCTTCGAAGTGTAGGTGGCATTCAAAAAAATAGTGGAAAGCATTTTCAACAGAATGTCCACACCTACATGTAGCAGAAATTGCTATATAATTTTGAAGTTTATCATCTTGTAGATTACTACATTCACACCTCAGTTTACAACGAAGGATGTTTAATAGCCGTTTACCATATGAAAAATATGTTGGTGGTTTTAATGGCTTAGTTACTAGTGCTTTCTTGAACCTATCGAGTGGAATGTTTCTTCTTTTTTTTTCATCCAATTTGTTCCAATCCATAACGCATGTGGGGAAGAAAGTTTTATCTGTTCTTTTGCTATTTGAAATGGGACGATTTAAATTTGATGCATTTCTCAGTTCGTAATCACATTTATCCTTAACGATTGACGGAAGAAGCTGAGTTAAGTAGGCGGGGGCTTTGCCGTTTGCAATATTGTAAAATATACTCATTCGTTCAACATACCGCCTACTTTCCAGCTTCTCCCATCCGAGTTCAAAGAGCAACCTATCATGGGGGACCGATTTTGTACAACCTGTAACTATACGCGCAGCTTCGATCTGTATATCATCTAGTCTTTTTAATAGATAGTCAGGTTCTCCAAACCATACACAACTAGCATACTCCATTAATGGACGGACGTGAGATAAATACAAGAAAACCATAGTCAGAAATGGTAACGCCACCAAGATCATATTATTAGCCATAAATATAAATTATAATACAATTATTCTATAAACTAGCTTTCAAATTTTATGTGGGAAATTTTGCATACTTCTATATTTCAAGTTTTCCCGTTTCTCGTGTTATACATTACTTTCTTCAAACTGTCTTCTTTATTACACAAGCTGGTGGGCCCGACTTCGTCCGGGATGTTTCCCATCTGATTTCCGGCGAAAGGCGCGATTTGACCTTCAATTGACTATTTCGAAAGTCAAGGTCAGGTCAGGGTCATGATTTGACCCGTCCAAAACACCCCCACCCGGAGAAAAGTACCAATAGGTATCAAATTTCGTCGAAATCCGTCCGTTTTACCCCACTTGACCTTTAATTAACAATTTTGAAGGTCAAGGTAAGGTCGGAGTCATGATTTGACCCGTCCAAGACACTCCCCCGACAAAAGTACACATAGGTATCAAATTTCGTCGAAATCCATCCGTTTTACCCGATTTGACCTTTGATTGACCACATTGAAGGTCAAGGTCACGCCGATGTCACGATTTGACCCGTTCAAAACACTCCCCGGACAACAGTATCCCTAGGTATCAAATTTCGCCGAAATTTGTCCGTTTTACCCAAATTGACCTTGCATTGACTGTTTTAAAGGTCAAGGTCAGGTCGGGCTCACGATTTGACCCGTCCAAAACACTTCCCGGACACAAATACCCATAAGTATCAAATTACGTTGAAATCTATGGAAAGCCGAAGAGGACATGTTAGTTGCTAATTGCTAGATATACGACGCACGACTTGTCGCGGTATTTTAAAGGTGTTTCAAACTAGGAGATAGAAGGATTCTGCGTTTCAAATGGTGATGAATTACAGTAATTTATTCAAATTTTATGGCATAAATTGTTATTAAAACCGTATATACTATAACAAAAATGAATGACTCGAAAATTAAGTGGGCCTTTAAACAAAGTCACAATTGCAGTTAGGCTCATCTCATACTCGTTTAATCAGCGATATTCTGCTGCGCAGTTTGTTATAGTTCCCAGTATTCATTGAGCGTTATAGCCCCACTGTTATAATTCGCCTTTAGCAGGCGTACTCTTGCCTCAGATTATTGAGATATTAGGTCACACGTAATGACATTAAATCGCATGGAAACATAGCAATTGTGTGGGCTGCTTGGCGTGAATATTTAATGAGAAATAAAGTCATACGTAATGACATTAAACTCAAGAAAACCCGCGAAAACAAAACAAAATCACATTTAATGTTTTAAGTTATCTCCTTCATAAAAAGAATGTTCGTGATAATGAACCCTCCCAATACTTTAGAATATAGAATTAACCTTAAAATAACAAAAACCTTCGGAATACAGAACCTTCGGAATAACGAACCTTCTGATTGGTGAACCTTCGGAATAGCGAACATTCAGAGAAATTTCGGAATAGTGGACATTCTGGATAGTGAACCTTCGGAATAGAGACATGCCCCAAATATTCATATTATATGCCCAGAGTTCAAAGGTATGGGCCCATAAAATCCTAAATTTGGCCCTTAAAATATTGAACTCCAAATTGGAGCCCACACAGAACATCACTTAAGTCAACTGTACCTGTGTCATGTCCCAATGCGGGAGGGTCCACAATATACCACAACATTCATATTATATGCCAAGAATTCAAAAGTATGGGCCCACGTAATGACATTAAATCTCAAGAAAACCCGCGAAAACAAAACAAAATCACATTTAATGTTCTAAGTTAAGTTATTTCCTCCTGTATCTGTATCGGTATGCGCGCAGGATCAGTTCGGATGTGAGCGCACACTCCGTAATAAGAATCTTTGTGATAATGAACCCTCTCAAATTAGTCTCAATACTTTAGAATATAGAATTAACCTAAAAATAACAAAAACCTTCGGAATAGAGAACCTTCGGAATAGCGGACCTTCGGGATAGCGAACCTTCATAATAGAAACATGCCCCCACAAGTACACCGGTGACGTAAACACATGTGTTAATCTTTGTTGTACTATCGTGACTCTATCGGTACGATTTATACTCAGTACGAAATAACCATAATAATACAGTCGCCCAGTGGATTATCGATCGACCACAGAATATGAAAATCTGCGTACCAAGCAATACCACGGTGTGGCGTAATAATATTTCGAGAGTCTGACGGTTAAGAAGATATTTAAGTTTTCTCATTTGGGAAAGCCTTGCATAGGCTTTAGTACATATATTTTCGATATAAATATTCCATGATAAATCTTCTGAGATGTCAATACCCAGGTGTGTGTGACTGTGCGTATAATCAAGGGTAGCTCCATTGAAAACTATATCTGGTTTTATAATATTCTCTATACTTGTCAACAGCAGTACTTTAGTTTTGGCATTATTAAATTTGACTATCCACTTTTCAGCACATTCATTGATTTTCCGCATGTCATTATTTATCGACGATTCTAAAGTTTGTAGATCAGAGTTTGCATTCATGAGACATGTATCATCGGCAAATAGTCTAGCTCGGGATTCTAAATTGTCCGAAATGTCATTTATATATATGAGAATCATAAGAGGCCCGATTACGTATCCTTGAGGGACTCCTGCTGTTATAGGTGCGTATATGGAAAAAAACTGGAGTTAATTCGTACGCGTTGTTTGCGTGTGTAGTTTGACCAGGCGGTCGTCGTTGTCGTATTGGCGAGCCCGTGCGGCGCCCGCTTCGCGCATGCGCAGACGAGATCTCGGAAACGGGTGGAGCTATCGACTTGAAATTTGGTATGTGAATGTATCTTGCCCCGGATACGAATTTTATCGGGTCGCCGAGCTCGTGCGACGCCAGCTTCGCGCATGCGCAGACCAGATCTCGGAAACGGGTACAGCTATCGACTTGAAATTTGGTTTTTCAATAGCCCGGACAACGTCGGGCTCATCGGCTCGGACAACGTCGGGCTGGGTAGAGCTATCGACTTGAAATTTGTTTTTTTAATAGCCCGGACAACGTCGGGCACATCAGCTAGTATTATATATAATGATAATCTTGAATACAACAAAATTATCTACACAAAAATCTCATTCACTTGACCAAAGATTGTCCGAACCCGTGATATCAACTTACGCCCACAATGATATTAGGGGCCGAGCTAACAGTGACAGTACGTCACGTTCTTATCAAATTCTCACAGAAAATGGTAATGTTGTTCGCAGAAGCAGGAAACATATGTTAAAAACTTATGAACATTTCGAACGTGAAATACGAAGACACATGTGAACCATCAACTCCACCATCGAGGATGCGACCTCCAGTACACAGGGATGGTGTAACAACAACTAGGTCGGGCAGGCCAATTAGACCGCCTGTAAGGTTCAATGACTATGTCAAATAAAAGGAAAAAGGGAGATGTTACGATCAGAACTGTACCTCCACACATTTTCTCTGCTCTGCATAAAGCAGTGACCCATATAGACCTGATTTTATATAATATCATGGAACGAACGTATAATGAAAAGTATCCGCATATAATGACAAAGTATCTGCATATAATGCCAAAGTATCTGCAAATAAAGACACAATAGCTGCATATAATGACACAGTATATGCATATAAAGACGAAATATCTGCATATAATGACCAACTATCTGCATATAATGCCAAAGTATCTGCATATAATGACAAAGTGTCTGCATATAATGACAAAGTGTCTGCATATAATGACACAGTATATGCATATAAAGACGAAATAACTGCATATAATGACAAAGTATCTACATATAATGACACAATAGCTGCATATAATGACAAACTATCTACATATATAATGACAAACTATCTACATATAATGACCAGCTATCTGCATATAATGCCAAAGTATCTGCATATAATGACAAACTATCTGCATATAATGACAAAGTGTCTGCATATAATGACACAGTATCTGCATATAAAGACGAAATATCTGCATATAATGACAAAGTATCTACATATAATGACAAACTATCTGCATATAATGACAAAGTATCTTCATATAATGACAAAGTGTCTGCAAATAAAGACAAAGTATCTACATATAGTGACAAACTATCGCTGAAGGGGTCACTCTCACCAAAAAAAGTGCTGAAGGGTACACAGTATTTTAAAATGTGCTGAAGGGTACACAGGTTTTGAAATCTCGTTTTAAATGACGTTTAGTATTCGTATCTGACATTATTTCTGTTAGAGGATGATTGTTTGCATTCCAATGAACATTAAAATGAACAGATAAAGAACTGCAAATGGCCATCAAACTTTCAGAAATACAGTTTTAGAAAGAGTGCTAGTGCCGATCACAAACCCTGTGTACCCTTCAGCACATTTTCCAAAACCTGTGTACCCTTCGACAGCACTTTTTTTGGTGAGAGTGACCCTAATTCAGCCAAACTATCTGCATATAATGACAAAGTATCTGCATATAATTATAATGGCAAAGTATCTACATATAATGACAATCGCCAATATAAGGCAGCTATGACGTTCCATATGCATATCTTGGGCCTCCATATAGAATACTAATATTACTGCAGCTATGCGCATGCAGTGTAAACTGCAATTTATTCGACCACAGTTACTGGACATAGTCCCAAAAATAAGGTTTTAATCGAATTTATAAATAGGTATACTATTACTAGTATAAATTCGATTAAAACTGTATTTTTGGGACACTATGTCCAGTAACTGCGATTCGACTGGCAGCCTGGGTCGTAAACTAATCATACCGAAAGCAGAGGGAGTTGTTCGTTGCAAGCCTTGTTCTTCGCAAGCATCGACCTGACACACCTGAGCACGTGAGAAGTGTTTACAAAATAAGTTGAGTGCCCTCCCTTATTCATAACAATGTTTTTACACGGACTCGCATTCATTGGTCGAATTCGTGATCAATTAGCCAATGAGCGTGCGTGAAAATAAAGCCCTGCGAAATTCAAACCGTCAATGAAGGAAATAAACACAAGATCCAAGCACAAAAAGGAACGGAATTTTGACGAAAATATGACAGAAGAGGCTTTGTTATAACAAGAGGAGCATTTGTATTGGATTCTGCTTTTCTTGAAGTGTTATTTCAACAAATTTTCTGCTTTAGTGGTGACCGAAATTGTGTAAATTTATTTACACTTTCCAATTCTAATTTCCATATTTTCGCCAAGCTGGTCGCTGGCGCATCGTGGCCTACTGTGGCTGCGCTCAATGAGATATTTTTGAAAACTATTTACGAATCAAAATTTGTTACTGCCTAGGCTTTCTGCCACCATCACAGAAGAATGTTAAACCAGCGGAAATTGAAAACCACTCATTTGGGATTGAGGGTGAATGATCAGGTTTGTTTAATTATTTTAAAAATTCAATCAAACTTTCGCTTCAAACTTCAAAGTTCAAGTTCACCGTAGTAGTAGTACTAGAAGTTCACGCCTTCAGACTCAAGTTCAGTAAATACTAAACTTAACTGTCTTAAGTAAAGTAAATAAATCATAAATAATTAAATGTAGTATTACTATTATTAATTAAATCAGTTTCAGACTTCAGTATCTGTAAATTGTAATGTTCCTGTGCACTGTTCTGTGTTCAGTAGCCATGATTCCGCATGAAGATGATCATGAACTTGATGTCAATGAATGATGACAGATGAGGTCAGTACGACAGTAGCCGAGAGGTAGCATACTCATGATACTGGTCTCTCCTGCTACTAGTGCTAGCGGACTGGGGATCGCATCCTGCCTTAGCCATTACCTGCCCTGGTCAGGGTATTCTGATAAAAATCAGAACTCGGTCACATCCAAGTTTGTCAGGCTGAAATGTCTCATTCGGGTTCACTGAATACAGATCCGAAATGTCGAACTCCCCCCATTTGTGTTGTCGTGGGTGCAGTACATTGTCCGATCCGGTGCGGACATTAGATTAATGGCTGACCAGTCGGTGTACACGCCTCGGTGTTAATAAAAGTTAATAAAAGTGCAGACCCAAATAATAGTGCAGGGGGAACTCTGAGCAAAACATCAACTGTTAAACATATTATTTTTACAGTTCGTGTAGGTCAAGTATAGGAATCAACATAGTATGGTATGTGTCATGTGGTGTTTTATTCAGTATTTAAATGTTCACACGTGTGTCATATATTTGAATATGTACATGCATAAAGATATAAACTCATCATTTTGGTATCAGAGTCATATAGAAATCTTGAGTTTGTGCACAGGGGCCTGTAACACGCTCCGCTGTCTGCCCCCTTTTGCGCTGCCATATACGCCGCTGCTATATACGTGCCTGTTTCACGCTAATGGTATAATAATACCATTGGCGTGAAGAAGGCGCGTATATACAAAAATGTAGCAGCGGCGTATATGGGCAGCGCAAAAGGGGGCGGACAGCGGATCGCGTTACAGGCCCCTGTGGTTTGTGCTGATTTCAATTTCCATAGCCTCAAAATTAATAAACGTGCAGACCCAAATAAGCGCTGTGCAGGGGGGAAATTTCCCAAGAAAATAATAAACGTGCATGCATGTTTATTTGGAGCCCAAGAGTACTATCTAGACTGTCTAAGAGTCGCCACAGCTAGGGTTATAAAGTTACTCAGCCATGGTAGCTCTGGACCAGTGTGCCTATAACCAGATCTATGAATGATGGCCTTAGCCAAGGTGTACTGAGAGGAGACCTGTGTGTGATGTTGTTTGAGGCTGTGAGTGCGACTAGTGCAGTGATGGAACTCTGGTTGAGTAGCGATCATAGTTTTGTGGCGTGCCCTTATGAATTCCTCTGATTCACCTGAATCGCAGGCGCACAAGTTGTCACAACCTGTTCAGAGTCATCAAGTTGGTTCCAGTCAATTGTCATTTCAGTGACCCCCACTCACTCAGTCACTGAGTATAACTTTTCACGAGTGTCGGCTCCAACTTAGTCTTCTGTATATGTATAATACTTGAAAAGGATCATACTAAGAGCCGTCACTCAAGCTGAAATGGTCACTGTCACCCCATTTCGTTCAGTTGGGTACCCAGCTTTTGTAAAATTTACATTTGGGTACCCAGCTTTATGAAATCTCAAACAGAGCGTAGTGATTTAATTAGTGATTTCCGTCTGTTGATTGCGTAATGAACATGTAATGAACATGTTCGTCACGATGCTTGAAAATAATAGCGGAGAAGAATTGTATGCATATGACATAGGTGCTGCAGATTGACTGCTCATAAAGCTTGGTACCCAAAATTGTCCAAATGTAAATTTTATAAAAGCTGGGTACCCAAAGTTCTGAAAGTTTTATAAAGCTGGGTACCCAACTGAACGAAACGGGTTAACAATGACCATTTCAGCGTCACTCACGGTCTTAGTTTTCTCTTAAGTCTTAGTTCAAAGTAGATCATTCCAATTGCCATAAATCTCTACTCTGGCTATTAATGCCCGTAGACATCATAATGACATATTCCACCAGTTCAAAACCTGGGAACTTTTGGAAGTTTTGACAGGGAATGTTATTTATAAAGTCGAAAAATAACACAGGGGATATATTTCTTGGTTAATACCTGTTGCTTATTAATCGATTTGTCAGTAAGCGAAGGTACCAGCTCAAGATTACATTCGTTAATAACTACATGTAAGTCCATTGAGGGACTTTGTGGGTGATTTTATTTTGTGCCACTTATACAGCCCTCTTAATTCAGATTGTTTGGCTTCGGCAATCCGCTACGGCAACAGTATGCCGTGGCCCAAATTGCTTCGGCAATGCTGATTGCCGTAGCCAATTAAGAAGGCTGCTTATAATATAATGGAATTTCTCTCTAGGTGATTTTTCAATTCAATGTGTTTTGCGATATTGGCTCACTAAAGTCTGCAATTTGGAGGTGGGACCACCGGGGTCCACCCCTTAATTTGAAGTAGATTATCGAGGAACAAATATATTTAAACAAAGAAATATATTCCCTGCATTGCTTGTTGAATGTTTTTAAGTTCCCTGTCAGAAGGGGTCAGAACATAAATAGGTTTTGTACTGGTGGAATATGATCTCTACGGGTGTTAACCAGAATAGAGATTCATGGAATGAACTTAATAAGTTCTAAGTTACAATAATTCAACAATACAAAACCCTTGAAATTTATTGGCTTGAACTTGGAATATTTTATTTTACGATACGGCATTGCTGCAGTGGAAGTGCAGCTGATGCCAGATCATGGCTCCATTTGGCAGATGAGGTCATTGTCTTAATGTTTTATACATTTAATGCATACTTTTTATGATAAATAATAAATGAATTTATCAATTTATGTTTTTTGAAATGCACACCAGTCTCGGTCTGCTCGAGCAACACGAGCCGCGAATAAGATACTGACAAAATAAATTTCTTTTATGACAAGGACGAAACTGCCATAAAATTGATCATTGATTCATTAGTCACACATTGGTAAATTAGTAATGGTTCTTTTGATGAAAGAGAGGAGGAAACTAAACTTGCATTTATAGTAATAAGTTACAAAAATGATAAACAGATGTGCATTTAATTTAAGTAGAAAACAGTTCAACAATGACCCCTGTCACATGCCATTACACAAGACAAGTGTGCATTTTATATGTATAAACGGTATTAAAAACAAACTATTTAATATGAAAATTACATCAGCTGCAGCCAGTGCAGTACTAGTATTGGATCTATCATATAAACTCATTCTAATTTCTATGGCATTGCCATTTGCTGTAGCTATTTTCGAGGGCTGTCGATATATTTATAATTAAAACTAAGTATACCGGATACTACTAGGGTCCTTTTCTGAGAAATTGTCAAATAACTGTAAAGACTGCTCAGTTCTAAAAATAAAATAGTGATGTTTCCGGTAGCCTGCCCACCCCTTGTCCAGATCAAATAATATTAATTAATATGCAAAAACATCAAAAAGTCGCCTTTATACTTTATAGATCTCTAATCGTACTCTCGAACCCAAATAAATGTATGGGTAGGCTTATTTTGTTTTCAAGAAAATAATCACCCCATAAACATTCTCTTTGCTACATTCAATGTGTACCAATAAGATTTTTAATTTATTCATTTCAGAACAAAGTAAACATGCCAGGACCTGTTGGCAAAAGACAAGGGGAAGCTATTCAGAAAGCCGACCCTACCCAGAAAAGAAGAGCAGCTTTTGGAGACCTGACAAATGTATGTTGTGGAATTGTTGATCTATAAAGACTATTGGAACTTGGAAGGGTTAATACGGTTGACTATCAGTGTGTTCAGTATTTGATTGATTTATTCAACCTGAAGTAACAAAACAACTAACTTTCCATCAAAAGTTGTGAATTCTTATTACCAACTAAATCATGGTCGTTGACTGATATCTTGCCAAGTACTACCACTCTGTCCAGAGTGCATTTTGTTATAAATAAGATCATTCGTGATTGTTTTAACTTTTAAGAATGTGGCACATCAGAATACAATAAGTACTAGTAGTACAATTGCCAGCAAAATATTTGTTCAATTTCCAGGAATTGATTTCTGTCAAGAAATCTATAGTCTTTGAGACTATGGTATGAAGTTTTCACTTAATATCTTTCAGGCCTTCCATGAATCTAAAATAATTGAGAAGGCCGCTCTAGATAAAAATCTCAAGAAATCTAAGCTTCCAACGAAACCAACAGATCTGAAGGTTGCAAGCCCAAAAAAGAAGGCAACAAGGCGGAAGAAGAACACTAATGGTGATGTGCTCCCGTCTCAAGAATCAGTGTCGTCATCACAAGAGTCACTATCCTCCTCACAGGAGTCCCTCACATCACAATCACAGATAACTGTCTGCAGTCAGTGAGTGATCACATTTATATATTTTATATGAATTTAAGAGTGTGCTTCCGGATTTTAAGAACTAAAAAATATATGTATCTTACACTTTTCCCTGCACTGACATACCTCTCGGAGACATCTGACTGGGAAAATTCTCTAATCTTTATCTGAATTTGTTATTAATGACAATTGCGGCAGTGTAACATTTCACACCTCATCTTTGAAACGGTCAGTAAAACAACCGGTAATTAGTCCAATGTTCAAATACATTTTCACCTTCTGAGTTGAGTCACCTTGAGTGCTTGTCTACATTTACTGAACACATCCCAAGTTCCCATTTGAAGAGCTTCATTTATTTAGTGGCTCAGTTGTCTATTAATCAGGTCAGCCACTAAAATCATTCCTTTTATCACTAGACAAAAACACATTACTGATTTCGTTTCCACAGATTGAATTCATAATTTACCTATAAAAAGTTTGCATTTTGTCAAAACACTACTTTCAGGTGCCTAACAATAGTGTTGGGTGGGGTTATTAATAGGCTGAAATTATTAATAGTGATGGCAATTTCACTCTTATGTTTCAATGCCAAATAATAGTGATCGTTTGGAATTTTCTTCAAAATTAATAAATATGCTGACACTTATTAGGCACCTGAGTAGGGCAGTAAATATTCATTGTGAATTCAATGTATTGCGATACACTTTCAAACGATGTGCGTATAGTATCGTGATACATGAAATAAAGTAATTTCTGAAGATGGGCATGCGTAAAAGAGTAAACCTGTAATGTTCTCAAGTTTACCGTCTCTTGTGTTCCTTTGACTCACCTGGCAACTATTAAACTGCATTTTAGTTTAAAATGAACTTTATCTTCAGTTATAAACATGTTGGTTCTGATAATTCGTGTTGTATTCATATGGGAACACTAATTTAGTGTATAGTATTCTTGATCATTTGACGTGATTCGTATCGCGAATATGTGTATCATTACAGCCCTCCACTTGGGACTTTGTATCAATTGACAATTTAATATCAGTCAACTGCAATATATCGCATATATAACTTTGTATCCAAGTCTCGACTCATTTCTAATATTTAAGTAACATTTTTCTGCTTACACTGTGTAGGAGGAAATAGGGCAACATTCTACTTTTTTTTTATAGGTCTAATTAATTATACATTTAAATTTCAATCATTCCCATATTGTTTGTGCTATGCAAAATGCAGCCCTTTTAATTCAGATTGTTTGGCTTCGGCAATTTGCTACGGCAACCCATTGCCATAGCCCATTTTGCTTCAGCAAATGGCTTTGGCACTGCTGAATGCTGATTGCCGTAGCCATTATGAGGGCTGACAATGTAATATAATTTTATGCCAATCTGAACTCGATTGATGTTAATACTGTTACATTCTGATTTTAACATATCATCCAATCTGCTTGTCAGTCCTTTGATTTTGATTTGCTTGAGAATACCTCGTTACTTTTTAGCTCAACTTGCAAAGTTTGAGCTATTGCCGTGGGTTGTCGTCCGTGTGTCCATCCATCAACAATTTCCTTTTGCTCACACTACAGGCCGCATCCCTCATCTGATCATCACCAAACTTCATATGGATCTTCAGAGTGATCTCTAGATGGGAGACATCCGTTTTTTTCGAAATTCATTAAAAAACATGGCCGCCAGCTGCCATTTTGAATTTCAAATTTGAATCCATCGGCACACCCTGCAGCCCACATTCATTGGAGAAATAAAATAATATTTGAACAATGTTCGATGAAAAACATGGCCACTGGCAGTCATCTTGGATTTTACTCTTTGAATGACTAAATCCTTTGTTACACTCTAGAAACCACATCCATCATCACCAAGCTTGATATGGATCTTCATGGTCACATCTAGATAGGAGAAATAAATGGCTGCCAGTGGCAAATTTTTTTTTAGTGTGCATGTTTACTGTTTTGGATCTGACACCACTAGATGGAGCCATCAAATTTGAACAATGTTCAATGAAAAACATGGCCACTGGCAGCCATGTTGGATTTTACTCTTTGTATGACTAAATCCCTCGGCACACCCTACAGGCCACATCCCTCATCCGATCTTCACTAAACTTTATATGGATCTTCGACTTTGGGGTGAACTCTAGATTTCTAATTTGAATCCATCCGCACACCCTGCAGCCCACATTTATTGGTGAAATGTTTCACATTAAAATAATTTCATCTACACAATACAAGACCTTTACTCTAACTTTTTGGCTTTCCTTTATCATTTTATTCATTGCTCAGCAAAAAATAAACTCCTTCCCAAGTTGAGCTACAGTGTCCATTGACACTTTCATTTTATTTTGTTGCAGGCTGACTGATGAAGATATTGATATAGAATTGGAGGTGAGATCATTTATCACTATAAAGACATGTTTATTAATGCTTTCTTTGCGCTTAATTGAGGGTCCATTAACATAATTGTAAATGTACTTTTAAGTTACTTTTAAAACCCTTTATGATGGGAGCTGGTCTGGTGCAGCATTAAAGATCCTGTGCCAGTGCATTCTCTTAGATATGCAAGTCTCCCAAAGAGACTCTCGTATAAGGAGCCTCGCATATATATAAGTGAATGCACTGGCTTATAAGATAAAGGTAAATATTGTTACCTTGACCTTGTAAGCCAGTGCATTCACTTATATATGCGAGGCTCTCTATTGGCACAGGGTAGTTAATGCTGCATTGGCCCAGCTCCCGTCGTGAAAAGTGTTTTTTGTTTTTTAATGTTTATACATGTATTTGAGTCTAAATACAATGTGATGTTTTACATATCATTCAAGTAATAAACGTGATAAGTTTTTGAATAAAGATCATTCTTGCATTCATTATTGCATTTTTAACAAATCATACTATAATATACGTGAAAGTGTTAATATTACCATCGTCTGTGTTTGTGAAATCCAATGACATGGTAACTTCTTACAGTACTCTTCTTACAGCTTGGGGATTATGGAAGAATTTTGTTATTCACCCTGGTGCCGGGAGCCAATTCCCTATAAAAATTGACATATTGGCCTTCTTTATATCATCTTATTCATTTCCAATCATGTACATCATTTCAATTTTCTGGTTAGGCCTTAAAAAATACTGAACATTGTTTCCGCTAACAGACTGCAAATCTTCGTTTTATTTCCCTCCAATATTTTTCAATTATTTCAACAATATAATGCCCACCCCAATGTTTTTAACCCCTAAGCACCAACAGGCTGGTAAATACAGTGTATACAGAAACGACTCTCCCAGAACATTGTCTTTATTTTGAAAAATTAAAAACATTACTATGCTGTATGTGTTTATCAGTGATTTATTGCTGAAAATAGTGAAGTTTTGAGAATATCCTTTAACCCTTACATGGTTGAAGCTTCCTGAAATTTTTGCGAGAACTCTTGACAATGCATTCTCTATATATGCAATTCTCCCAAATGGAGTCTCGCATATATAAAAGAATACATTCAAGCCTTTAAATTACCCCAAATTCACGGCGTTTAACGATGTCCCCAAATTAAAAAAACATTATTTTTTTTAAACAAATACACACTCTAAAATTGGATATATATCATATGTCATATCTATTTAAAAGGGCAGGATTTATTAAAGTGATGAAATTTGTTCAGAAATGTAATAAAACTTCAATTAAACTAGTACAGGATGGAAATATATCCATTCTATTGTGAGATATATGTCCTGTTAGAAGCCAAGATATTGCATTTCACGGGGTTTAGATTTAAAAAAAATTTCACCATGGTCGGCACGCCGTGTCCGATGTCCCCAAATTAGACCAATAGAAAAGCCTGACATAATAGACATTGGCCTAACAATATTTACCTTGACCTTGTAAGCCAGTGCATTCTCTTGTATATGCGAGGCTCTCTATGGGAGTCTCACATATTTTAAGGAATGCATTGGTACATGATCTTTAATGCTGCACCAGCGCTGGTTTAATTTGCTCTTGCCTACTCTTATTGCACCCCATACTTTTATTTGATTTTAGGATATTTTCCGCACTCTTTTATTTGAATCTCGGGAGTACTGGTAGCTTGATAATGAATCAATTAAACTAAACACTTATTGAATTTCAGGATGATTTTGAAGATATTGATAAGGAAAACATGCACGATCCAACACAAGTGGCTGAATATGCTCCCTTCATCTTCCAGTACTATAAAGAAAGAGAGGTATGTGAAGCTGTGACCCAAGCCTTGAAATAGGGTGTCTGTCATTTGCAGAATGAGGTCCCCAGAGGGTGAATTTAGTGATGCAGGGTAGCATCAATAAATTCGCCCTCTGGGGACCTCATTCTGCAACTGACAGACACCCTATTTCAAGGCTTGAAGCTGTCACTTACACTTTGATGGTTTATCTGCATTCACTATTTTGAATCTGTAAGGAAGTCACTCTGACTCGCACACATGCTTTCCATGCCCATATATGAAGTAGGGAGATTGCCAATAATGGATATAATCGATTACAAGCGCCACTCAACATGTAAAAGTGTATTTTCTACTTATTCGTAGAAAACATTTTGAGAAGATGCATCTCTAAGACTCAATGATATTTCCTAACTATTCCCACTTTCTAAAACTCTCTCATAATCATCCATTCAAATTTCCTCCAGTTTAAATGCTACCCTAGTTTTCAAAAAAAATGTAATCTGTATTCCGACTTATAATCTCAACCAGACAATGAATTTTTCTCTGGCCTTCCATAAACCGAACCCAGGAAAATGATGAAATAACTGTTCACAAAATGTTGAAATCTGCAGGGCTGTCCAACATGTGAATGTCTAACTAAACATTGTGCATAATGTTATTGTGATGTTCTGTATTACAGCTCCAGTTCCTGTTAAAACCTTACATGTCAAATCAATCTAGTCTGACACCCAACATGAGAGCTATACTCGTTGATTGGTTAGTCGAGATTCAAGAAAACTTTGAGTTGAACCATGAAACGTTATATTTGGCTGTGAAGCTTGTTGACTTCTACCTGTCGCATCATAAAGTTGGTAAGGAGCAACTGCAGCTTGTTGGTGCTGCATCACTCTTCATTTCCTGTAAATTTGATGTAAGTATCAACTATATACATGTAGATAACAATTCTCAAGATGATAGATTTGATAATAAATTTACGTCCGCCAAAATTTCATTTAGTCGTACATTTATTTAGTCATGGCATAGATTTTCTCTTGAGAACGATAGTCGCTAGTACAGAGTTAGCCGTCCGTCCAGCTGTTTTTTTGAAAGGGCAGTTACAAAAGTGGCTGGGTGATACCGACCGTACCGTAGACCTCAAGATTGTGTGAAACAGGAACTTGTACTAGTAAGCTTCTGACTCTTGCAGACTGCTCTAACTTTTTAATTAATTTAGTCAAAACCAAGTTTGTCAACTTAATATTTACAACGAATTTGGAAAAGATTATAATATATATATACTTGTCTTTATAGAAATTTACCAGGTGGCCTTTAGGAAAGCTATCTAGATTTTTCTGGGTGATAAGTTGAGATGGGACATCATCAAAGCATCTTTTGTCCGAGTCTGTATTCTGTCATTTTCCAGTCAATTTAAAAAAAACTTTGCACAGATGTCAACCAGCATGAGAACCTGCGATTTTGAGTTCAGTCAGTCATTATGGCGGAGTTATTGCCATTTTCGACATAAAATTTATATACATCCTGAGATGCATCTTTGTCTGAACCTGTATCATTTTCCAGTTAAATTTTTTTAAACTTAGCCCAGATGTAAACCATCATTGAAACCTGCTAATTTGGTTGGACCAATTTTGACGTAGTTTTTGCCATTTTTGTTGATTTTTTCTTTATTTTCAGCTTGCTCGCACAATAATTGGAACAAATATTGACCGATTTAAAAAAAAAATTGGCATAGGAGCTGGTTTTAAAAATATCTTGAATGAGTTCCAATTAAACCACATTATTCATTTGTCACAATTTTTTTCTACCACAGTTATGACCCTTAGTTTGCTGATTTTTCTTGATTTTCAATATTTGAGTTCTCCGGATGATGACTTTAATTCCGAACACAGCCAATCCTTCAGTTAGCCACCATGTCGGGGAACAGTGTGGTCAGTTGACCTTTTATTAAAAATGTTTAGTATTTCCACCCTATTTATATTATTTGGGATTTGCAATGTTAGAAAAGAGTAAGCCACTGACAATCTAATTCAGTATTATTCGAGTTTCGCATTAGTCTCCAGCTGTGATTTATGCGAGATTGTACTCTCACACATCTATTTACACTACACATACCCTGATATTTCCGTAACATTAATCATGGCATAGATCTCGTTTATGAACATTTATGTTGTCATGTAGTCACTAGTATATTATACTGCACCTCCCTGATTGTTTTGTCAGTTTACTTTAATAAAGATATTTACGATTCCCACGCTACCCTTTTAGTTTGGATTCATTTTTCTTCACACAACTACATACCTAGATTCTCTTGCAGGAAAGACTGCCGCCACTTGTGGAGGACTTTCTCTTTATCTGTGATGATGCCTACAAGAGGAGACAATTTCTAGAGATGGAAAGGCAGATCCTGAAAACAGTCGGTTTTGATATCGGCATTCCACTGTCATACAGATTCCTCCGGAGATATGCCAAGGTTGGGATTTACTCATTTTATAATTTTGCAAATTGCTCAATATTTAAATTTAAGGCCACAATAATTTTTTTTATAGATTTTCATCCATAAACAATAAGGCGGAATCGGGGGTCGAACTATCAATTGTTCAATGCATTGATGGAAACATCAGCATGTCCAATTAACCAATTTATCTGTCACCCTGGAATGTAATGTTACCCTGGAAAGATAGGGGCATTACCTGTACCTCTCTCTGATATAAATTTTGTGATGAGAATGTCTTTGAACTTTTGAGTTCAATATTATATGTGGGGAACAAGTGCAGTCACAGATACCTCATAGGGATGAAGACAATGACCCAAAGTATATTTTTTGTATATATTAATTTGAAATAGTAACACATATTGAATTAATTGATATATTATTCTTTTTTAAAGTTACTTTTAAACATAGGCCCACTAAATGGGCAGATAATTGTGCACCAATACATGTACTGTCCTGGTGATGGGTGAAATGCTAATTCAAGACAAAATTTGACAACATGATTAAATTTGAACAGATTTCTATGAACTTGTTCATTAACTCATTTATGAAAGTTTCCTTTGCTATCCAGGATGGGTCAGGAATTAGATGTTCACTATAGCTATTCCAAATTTTGATTGTGATATACTCAAGGAAGCCAACATGTATTGATAAATATGTATATTGTACAGTGTGTTCATAAGAATTACACTTGCTTCGACCAGCACTTACAGTTACACGGAATTGGGACGGCATATCTGCACCGACTGAGCGGCGTTGTCCAGTTTTTCCCCCGTGTATAGATGGTAAACATCAACCACTGTTGTTGAATCATCGACCGTGCACCCATACCAATCTTTTATTGTATGGGTGCCGGCCGATTGCAATCTTAAAATTACGAAAACCATTTGTTTTTTATTTTATTTTCCAACGTGCTATTGTGTTTCCAATGCGTATAGAATTACGCCCCTTGGAACTGTCATATCCGGCTCTTCTTTTTTTTTTTTAAACAACGCGAGTTTATCTCGGCAATACATATCAGTCCAGTGGCAATTTTTAGCATTATTTTTTAATAACAAAAATCGGGGCGGGCGGGATGAAAAGCTAGCAATTTTTTTATAATGGCCTAAGGTACTTTTTTTTGGGACTCTTATAAGACCAATGTTTGCAGTTAAACTTTTTTTAATTTTCTGTCATATTCTACATTTACCGTTGTGTACTCAGAAGCTAGCAGATGATGGGAAAGCCATTTTATTTTTGTGACTTGCATGGGATTTTTGTTTTCATCTATTTTGGCATTGCCATAAGTCCCATAAAACAGGAAAGAACAAGCAAGGATCTAAAATCCCTTATGTAGACCTAAGGAACTTCTATTTCTAAGTACATGGGCATCAATCTCGGACACAAGGTCATATTTTAATACAATCTTTGTCTCTTCTTTCAGTGTGCCAAAGCCAACATGGAAACTCTAACCCTAGCTCGATACATCCTAGAAATGTCATTGATGGAATATGATCTCATAACGGAGAAAGAGTCGCAGGTGGCCTCCGCAGCACTATTATTAGCATTTAAAATGACATCATGTGCTGCATGGGTAAGTTACTGTGCAGCACTACTGTTAGTGAAAATTGCTGAGAAGCTTGTTTGTTCCAAATCTTTATATTGTTACAAGAAAGGAATTAAAATTTACATGGGAGCCATGCAAATTCAAAAGTGCTAAATTTCTAACACTTAACTGGCCTTAAAATTTGAATTAGAATTAGAATAATGATTCTCATTTTGATTCTCGTAAAAAGTCTTGATTCCCTGTAGAAATGTTGTTTTGATTTTCGCAAAATTTGATGGATTTTAAGGCCTGCTTAATAGTACATTGTATAGACTATCTAGCTTAAACAAAACTAGAAATATATATTTTTCATTAAAACTGTTAAAAAGATAATGTTGTAATTGCCATGGGGATGAAATGGACATTGCTCTATCGAACCCCAAAATTATATACATATTTTGATAAGAGGCATCTCAAAACATACCTATGTGGAGATTTCCAAACAAGTTTGTTAAATTCCAATAAATTTGAGATTCTTTTGTTTGTGTGGTTCATTTTTTATATGCCCGTTTTGAAAAAGGGGACGTATTATGTTATTGGTCTGTTTATCCTTCCGTTTGCTTTTTTCTTTTCCTGATGATAACTTAAGTCTGAACTGAATGGAATGAAATTTGGTATGTAGTTTTACTAGCCCAAAATACAGGTCATGTCAGAATTTGGGTTCAGCCTGCCAATTTTCACCAGAGTTATGGCCCTTTGTTGAATTGCCACTGGCATATTTTGCCAATCTAACGATGCTCTTGTATTAGTCTGCGGTCGCATAAAAATTACAACTGCAAACCATGGGATTAAAAAAAATAGTTTAAGATAATGCAATTCACCTTTTCTGAACATTCCATTTCCAATTCAAGAATCTGATGAATACAAATGGCACCAATTTTGTACAGGGGCCATACAATGTTCAAAGTTGTATTTTTTTTGCTTCAATGTGTCTTTCTGGGACATACTGGTATGATGTTCGTAGAAAGGTAGTTTAGGCACTTATCGACCTATTTCGATACCGGGAAAATTCAAAAGAGAATATTATGTGTATTAACATTTTGGAGTGCAAACCACCTTGTGGCTTTAAGATTAGCCAACGCTGACTAGTAAGGCACTTTCTTGTCTCTTTTAAAAAAAAATTGCATTACGGAGGGCCACATCATCTCCTTACTTCGAAAACACATTCGGATAAATTTCGGAACTTGCCGAGGATCTTAACCCTTCCATGAATGGAGCTTCTTGAATATATAGACAGAACACAACGCGCATCTTAATCGAGAATCTTTTATCGAATGAGTTGCTGATGGCACAAGGATATATTTCGCGAGAGCGTAGCTCGAGCGAAATATAACTTTGCGCTGTCCGCAACAAGTTCGATAAAAGATTCGAGATTATGATGCAAGTTGTGTTCTGTATTTATTCTACACCTGTCATTCAGATAAGTTCAATCCATGAATGTCACCTTCATTGTTACTATAGCTACCTTTATTGTGATTTAAGTCTGACAAATGACCAGTAATTATGGGGGGATCACCGGAAGCGGATGATCGACGTAATGTACATAATTTTTCTTGGCGACAACGTCAACAAGAATAGTTCCGGCTTGTATTCCACTAGAGGTATACACTAATATGTATTCAATAGCTGGATTCCGTTGAATACATGTGACTCACGTCAATGGGTGTGGAATAAAAGAATACATTGGCCTAACAATATTTACCTTTACCTTGTAAGAGAATGCTCTGGCACAGGATCTTTAATGCTGCACCAGCCCTGCTCCTGTCATGTAAGGATTATACACTTGAATCAACATTAGTAGAAAAAAGCATTCAGACACTGTCCCACTTTTCAAAAGTACCAGTTAGCGCATTTGCAGCCCTCGTAATTGTTTATGGAAATCAGCAATGCTGATTCCATTTGCTGAAGCAAACTGCTATGTCAAACGGTTGCCATAGCGGATTTCCGAAGCCAAACAATCTGAATTAAGATGGCTGTCTTCTGAATGTCTACAGAAATATAAGTAAATAAGTCGAGGAATTGTAATTGTGTTTTATTTTTTAACAATTTGAAGTGTTAAGTAATGTAAGGGTGTTGTCATTTGGCACCAGTTGCATATAAACATTTATATTGTATTGGTACTGTAAACTTTACGATAAAGTCAAGTTAAAATCGGGGGTTAAAGAAGAAGTGGTAGGGAATAAAAAGGGATCCACTGCCTCTATAGTGGAAACCCTGATTTAGAATACTCTTTTTACACTTTGTCACACATATAACGTTTCAATAATATTGATCAAAGTTGGGGGGGGGGGGGGGGGGGTTTGACACCCAAACCCAGGTACCAGGATGCAATTGGGAGGGCATTGGATGGGAATTATTCTAATAGACATATAAGATTTATGGAGGCACGGACTCAGTATGAGTGTTCATTGCTTCAAATGTGCTTGGTTCAGTGAGCGAGAACAAATTTAAATTTGAAATTTAGAACAGGGCATCTTCAAACTTGTGTTCTTTTTACACCCACAGTAATGCGAAGATGGTGGTTTGAAAATATTTGAATCCCATGATTGAATAAAATCGACGGCCTGATTAGCAAATCGAATAAAATCTCTAAGCTTCACAGGGTCTAGTGATGGCGATGAAAACTAGTTGTCTGCTCAGGAGATTTTTTTAGGTATACAGCTTTCTTTGATTTGTCACAGCATAAACGACATCTGAATTCAACTTATTTGACTTAAGAATTTTGATGATTTTTAGGTTGCCGGATGGTCACCGTATGCCACTTCCAGCGGTGAGCACTGTCAGTGCATCCTCTTGTTAATATTAGATGACCTACAAAGTAAAATTTTGTACAATGGGTCGGGAAAGCAAATATTTTAATAATAGCAGCCTCAGGATCTACATCTTCAGTTTTGTTTCATGACATTTTTTATTTTTGAATTTTCAGTCGCGGACGCTGGTTCATTACACAGGGTACAGGGAAGAAGAGTTGTCTTCCATATTGAAACATCTCAATACTATGCTATCATCACCTCCAAATAAACAACTCAACACAATAAAGTCAAAATATTCACACAAGTAAGTTATTTATTTCATTTTACAGATAGCATTTTAGGTTTTATTGGGTCAAATTTGCTTGATCTTTGTTAACTCTTCCATGACGGGAGCTGCGCTGGTTCAGCATTAAAGATCCTGTGCCAGTGTATTCTCTTATATATGCAAGTCTCCCACAGGGAGCCTCACATATATAAGATAATGCACTGGCTTACAAGGTCAAGGTAAATATTGTTAGGCCAATGCATTCTCTGATATATATGCGAGGCTCCCTATGGGAGACTCGCATATATAAGAGAATGCATTGGCACAGGGTTTTTGCTAAATTTCAGGAAGCTTCCGTCATGGAAGGGTTAAGAACTATGTGGAGCATGTATGCTGTGTTGAAAAACACAAATATTACTCATACCATGATAAAAATTCAGTGCAATAAAAATCGTCATAAATGTACTGCAGAATAGGGAAATGAAACTTGGGTGTTTGAAATTTCATCAAAATGCTTGCTCTTGTGAAAGTTTTAATGTAGTCCCAGCCTTTAATATTAGCTACGGCAAATGGTAGTGCTATAGAAAAAGCCGTAGAATTCAACATGAATTTCATGCTATTCTAAAGCAATGCCATATAAAAAGCCGTAGAAGCCAACATAAGAATTACATGCAATTCTGAAGCAATGCCGTAAAATTAAACAAAAATAGCTGGAAATTAATCTGATGCTCAATGTGTTTTCATACAGGGTTTCCGCTATACCAGCATGGGATCCCCTCAACGGCCCTGTTCCCCTGGCCAAGTTTTTCCCTGTTGAACCGCCAGTTGATTTTAATTTTTAGTCTCATTCTCCCAGCCCAGATTTCCCCTGCTACCATACCCCGGGACACATATGTGTATAAAAGTACAGAAATGTATAAAACTTCTCTCCATCTTGGGATATCAATAAGGAATTTTAGAGGACAAATTTATTCGATATCTTTGCAAGAATACAGACACTGAATGAAAGTGCATACCGGAACAGACATGGTGGTGACATCACTAGAATACATCTCTTTGGAGTTGCATGAGCTGGTTACGTTGCAGCTAGGTTACGAAAAATTGTCAGCAGTTTAATTGTACTTGGCGATTGTCTGTTTTACGTCACAAATTACATTCTACTTTATATTTTTGCACAGGTTCTACCATAATTTAAGTTTAAATTCAGGTCTCGGGGTGGGTTACAGGTGTGTTAAAATTAAGGCATTATAAAACTGTCTTTGCTACTGTATATTCCATAATTTCCATTTGTTATGTATCTGTAAATAAGTTCTGATTGTTTGAATGAGTACATAGAGCATCTGCAGATTATTTAATTATAGCTTCCATTGTATTTTTATGATCACAATCAATTTCTATTTCTTTTGAAGTTCGAGGGTTTGATAGCTTGACAACTTTGGTAGAAAATATATGCAGGTAAACGATCTGCCAATTACACTGTCTTACACTTCTCGGTTCTAGACCTATATGGTAAAAGTACACATGTAGATAAATCGGCCCCATCATATATCTATTTGATATGATCATGATGATTTCTTCTCTTTTTCAGAGTCTTCTATGAAGTAGCGAAAGTTCGACCTCTAAAGGGAGAAACGCTAGCGTGAACGTGTTGCATGTAATATATGTCATCTCATACTGTATATATATGTACATTACTCATCTCGCCATATTCCTCTCTCAATAATCATTCAATTCCAATTACTGATTTCTGAGTGGATGCTAATATATGAGCATAATATGCATTGCCATTTAGTCATTATTAAAATATAAACTCAATCTTGTCATGGTTCAATATAGTGGTGTGGAATCAGATCCTTACAAAAAAAATTGTCAAATCACTAATCTGCCATAGTCTGCATGGTATGAGAAGATACATCTAATTGTCTGTAAATATTGGAATAAGTTTATAAACTTTTTCTAAAGCTAATATTCCACATCCTAATGGAATAGGTATGCCTCTTGTGTTTGCCTCACTTGTCAGTAATTGGATCTGAAGCTGAATTTAGAGAGGAAAAATATGACGAAACAACCAGCCACATCACTGCCAATCTCATTACATCTCATCCTCATTGAGTCATCAGATGTCTTCAGTACTCTCCTTGAAAACTGTTGAAGTTTGACACTGCAGACTGCATTGCCATAACAAATTTACAATTCAATATTGATATATCTCAATTCTGATTTGCCAGGGAATGATTAATTCATTTATATAAAATTTTGAGAAGATTATTTTCTGGACACAGTATGAATCTCGTAAAGTTTTAGGCATGTTGCGAAATAGAAATAAAAATTCACCACCTTGACTTAAATACCATCTGATTTCATTGTCCCTTGCTAGTCATGCAAAGAATTGTAACAACCTACTAGATGTACATACTGGTATACATGCATAATAACTATGAAGGTATGAGATTTTTCTGAATGTAGTGATAATGATGTTCTTCCCTGATGGCTCAACATTCTCCATGTCTATTCTTCATCTTCTCTTCACTCATCAAGTATTCAATCATCAAACTTCCATATTGTCGTCGAGGAATCATCAAGTATCCCATTCATTGTAATCAAACAAAGTCTCTACTTAAAAAAAATTAATGGTGAATTCAATGTGACAATAGGATCGTAGCATAGCAAGTAACAAAAAAATTGAAATCCCCCCCCCCCCCCCCCCCATTTGGACACTCTATCAGTTTGATAAATCTCATCACACAAGTTGCATGTCACTAGCAAACACACCTGGAAACAAAACAGAAATAGTTATGCATTCAAGAACTAACCAGGCTTCTTCGTGTATTACAAGCTATCCCCTCCCCTACCACTATTCTGAAAGATCATCTCCAGTGTCTATTATTATGATGAATCTAAATCAGGAGTGTTGTGATTTATAAATGCATATACAAGTATAAGCTTCAACTTAAAAAAAAAAAATGTATTTGCCTTTCAAACGAACCCAATCATGAAACTTCGCCTAATAACATGCAAGATATTTTATTTTAGATTAGTATTCCTTTCTGAAAACTCCAGGTGATCACATACACATGTGTTCTGCAAATATATTGAAGTAATCTTTTGATATTCTATTTAAGTTATTTACAGAGGAACAAATAATATAAATTTTGATTAATCCGCTGTTCTTAGTAACATTTTGCATATGTATGCTTTCTGTAAATATTGCCATCTATTTAAAATGAACTTTTTCAGTGCCAGGGCTGACCAGAATAATCACTAAAATAAAAATCTCAATGTATATATTTTTAGAAATTTGCAACAACTAGCTAAGGCCATAATTAAAAAGGTATTTGTTTGTCCTCGCCCCGACCGACTCGATTTTAATGCCCGACTGGAAATTCTTTTATTCAAATCGCTAAAAAAAAATATTTTTTTTTTTTAAATATATATATTTTTTTTTTAGTAGTGGTATGTTGTCTGAGAAGCTCACTTTCGGTCAGAAACTCCAGCAACTGTGACTGAACAGCATAATTATTTATTGTTCTTGCGTTTTTCCAACTATTAAATTTTTAATTTGTTATCAAATTAATCCCTGACTATTTATTAATATTGATATCCTCGGCCTGCACCATGGAGGGGACCATTAGTATGCCATTCCACCTTGCAAAAACAAATCCCTACCTACCTACCCACCTGAAAATTCTTGGGTATGGGTGTGGACAAACAAACAATTTATTAATTTTGGCCTAACAACTTTACTTAAAATGAGTACATGTACTATTATCAACTTCAAAGGTTGAAATCCCTTAGCAGTAACTATGTTGGCATGGGCCAGTCTGGGGCGTGATATTGGGGAAATTTCTTCAAGAGGCGTGTCATGCCTTATTTTGTATTATTTTTGCTTTGGGGGAAAAAAGATCTACCACTCTGCTACTTCACTATGCAGATGCCCAAATATAATAGAATGAAGCTGTATTACATATGTTATCCATCATGAAAGTGCAATACAAATTATTTATTGGTATAATTCTGCCTTCCTGGATATACTACATACTTAACAATTCCTTGGAGGCTATTACTTTTGAAATGCTAATTATCTTTGACTTTTCTCTGAAAAATGATTAAGGAGATTTCACTTTGATATAAACTTCTAGTCTATAAGAAAATGATTGGCCCGGGTACTAAAAGAGTTAACTACATGAAATATATATTACTTGTGTTTCTACATCTGGGACCATATTGGAATATTGTGTACGCAGCTTGTTATGCTGAAACTTTATCATCGACAAAGGCAGCTTAGGCTCGTTCCAATCTGCTCTCATATATCCCCTTTGGTTGTGTTTTTTGTATTTGTTACACACTTAACTCTGTATCGCCGTTAGTTATGCATATAATATAAATATTAACAGAAGGGCTATGTACATTTAAAGTCACACATAGCGTTCGAATTCCTATTAATATTATCTATTATTGTGTATCATTTTAAAGAGGGATTATTTATTAATTATTTATATAATATTGGGACGGGAACAATTTTTCAAATGAAACTATGTTTTATAGTCAGAATATTGATGTTTGTTTTTAACGTGTCTGTACAACTTAGCATGTCAGTACCAATCGCAAAGACCATATAATCAGTTTAAATCCATTGCTCTTTGCGGAGAATCGTCAGAAAATAAAAGAGGGACCCTTTATCTCTACTTGAATCTTGAGATTTATATTACATGGTGGACAGTTTTGGGTGACAAAGCATACATTGTCTCATAATATATTCCGAAAAATAAAACGGTTTTATTGGATTATTTAGTATAAGACAACTTCAAACACTGTGTGTGACTTTAATTTGAGTTAATCATAACCACAATACTGTTTCCGTACATAATCTCCATGTCATCGAGCATACATTTCATGAAATTCATCACAGAATGACAGCGTATTCATTTTCCACCTTCATTTTCATCTACTCTGTCAACGAGTTACATCACTATGATATCTGCTGAAGATTCTATGTTGGTAATTTTAACCACTTGAATGTGTACTTTACATCCTGTATACTGTTACTAGTTCAGTTAGAGTTGATTAGGCTGTTGAGGTTTTCTTTTCCATTGACAATGTTCAGTATATATGCAATGTAATACCAAATGTGTTTCTCATTTCATGTTTGGGACAATAGTCACAATATACAGGGTTCTCGTGATGCCTTTAGAATCTCTAATAGCCTTGAGTTTCACAAATGACCATTCAAGGCCAAGAAACAGACCTGAGAATCTGGTACCATACATTTGCTGAATGAGGTCCCCAGAGGATGAATTAGTGATGCTACCCCACATAGCGGGCTACCATCGCTAAATTCACCCTCTGGTAACCTCATTCTGCATAGGTCTCATCTGCTATGGGAGACCTAGACCCAAATAAGTTCCCAGATGGTGAATATTGTGATTTGCGCCCATTGGGAAGATCGATTATGCCAATTAAGTATAAACTAAGAAAAGAAAAAGAAACATTCTAAAGAACTAAAAAAAACTTGATATTCTGACAATAAAGATACTTTCCAGAGAAGATGAGGCCCAAGCAGAATGAGGTCCCCAGAGAGTGAATTTGGTGATGGTAGCCCGCTATGTGGGGTAGCATCACTAAATTCACCCTGTGCGACCTCATTCTCCAAATGTCCGGCACCATATTTTCAGGCCTGTCTGGAAAGTGCTTGAACTGCTATTTATTAGGGATCTTGAATAGCTTTGAATTTTGGGGCATTTGTGCCACTTGATAAACTCATACAAGATTTTAATTTAAATGATTCCAAATGCATGTATTATACTTAAGTTACATGATGCAACCATATTTAATTGGGGTTTTGAAAAAAAAATGGAAAATGCCCCAAATTGGCCTTAAATTTTAGTTTAGGGTATTGAACATTTTATGAGAAATGGCCTTGAATTTTATTAGTTCTGTTATGGTAAATATTTGATGCATGTGATGGGAAACAAGAAAGTATTAACTAAATTCATGCATTGTATGATATTCGTGATCTATAACTGTACCCCCAGCAGTGGTGTTTGGAATTAGCAGGTGTTCAACAGAATTTAGTTGCTAGTTTTGCATTTTCATAGAATCTTTAACAGAAATTGTAGGAATCATTTTCAGCTGTCACTCAACACACATTTTGGATTCTTATTTCATTTAATACAAGCAATAGTTTATTTTTTATATCTTTTGTTAATTATTCTTGAGCAATTACTGAAATATGCCTTGAATTACATGTGTATCTCCACATTTCTTATGAGAAATCACAACTGGTAGAACCTTTTACATGTAAAATCAAAACAATTTTCAAATATTAAATTATTTCAATAATTTTGTATAAACTAAACAATTTTTGAAGATATTCTTGAATCCAAGAATCATGTTATGTACCTGACTCATGAACGATCTCTGCTTTAGAATATAAGATGTCCAGATGCAGCGACTTTTAAGGTTGGCATCTGCTTACTGCAGAGCTATTTGTCACCAATTGTATTCATCAATCAACCTTTCCTCTCGATAGCCTCAATCAACAGACAATCAGTGTAATTAGTATTATTGCTGTGGATGAACTTTAAATGACAATTTAACTTTTACGGTCAAACTCTGAATCGTAATTCTTACCAATATATTGAATTTTTTTTTTAATGCAAATTCATGCTATTGGCTATGCATTAGTAAACTGTTAACAGTGATAATAAATGGCAACCATTAGATGAGAGAGAAGATATTGAAATGAGTCATTGTTATGAAGTTTCAACCTTAAAAGTTGTTGCACCTGCAGATTACCCTAATTCTGTAATTTTGGCTTTTGAAATGTTCAAACTCCTTCCTGATAAACGTCTGCTCTCATATTCTGATTCGTCTGATGCCACTCTGACAGCTAATATTTATACTTTTAACCATCTATATGTTTGTTAAATAGATTTGTCTTTTATAAGGTCTTAACATTTTACCATGTTATCAGTTGAAGATATACATGAATGAACTCTGACGGAAGAATACAGTTTTAATAATAAAACATTGTTTGTTTCTATGATGACTACACCCCCCCCCCCCCCAAGTTAATTTCCAAGCCTAACACATTAATGATGCATGATCCCGATTCGATAGTCCAAGTATCATCCAGTTACAAAATGTAATTTCGCCAAAAGCTGCTTGATTTAGTTAGCCAAATTAATTTATTACCAATAAATACCCACAACAATACCAATCAGGATATCATATTTGCCAAAGTCCTATAATGGTTTTTACTTGGCAGTTGGAGATGGTGGAGTGTGGTTTACAACTTACATATATGGTGATTCCAAGTTCAAATTGGAATTCTGGAATGCGTTTTATTACAGATGTAAACAAATAGTATTCCCACATGTTACCAGTATGGCGCCATATAACATGTCTATTTGCGTGAATAAAACATGATTACCTATTCGGAATTACGTATATGTATGTATCCACACATCAACTATCGCAACATACTGTCCATTCTTGTTGATGGCAATACTTTTCATCTTAAATCGATATTAATTGTTGCCGCCACTGATTGTACAGGAGCGCTGACCTCTCGTAATGGCGTCCGCGCATGTCTGTTATTTCTGGAAGAAGTCTGCTGAATTTTTGCCAGGCCGCCAAATATTCCAGTTGGTAAAAAATAACAGATTTCCAAAAATCAAAATGTGATAATTATGTGCTGATGGGTGGATCCCTAGACTCAATTCAAATATATATATATATATATATTTTTTTTTTTTATACCCCCTGAAGCCTAAGAAATAGTCATTTAGGGACGTTAAATCGGATTATGTGTCTTGAAATTTTCAATTTTGGGTAAGAAATTGTTTGAAATTGACTAGTTTCCCCAATTTCCAACCTTGTGGGGGGGGGGGGGGGGGGGGGGGGGGGTGGGCAGCAGCTGGAAATTCCAACATGCCCCAATGGAGTCCCTGCCCAGCAATCTATTATAAAATAAAAAAATTAGATGTGATTATTGCTATGTGATAACCTAGATTGGGCCAGCAATATTTGTTATCCCTTTACCAAGTAAATTAACCATTAAGTAGTTCGCTTTAAGGTTAAAAACAAACGACCTATCTGAACAATTCCTGTGGCAATTCCTTTGAATGATCTATTATTCATCTGGAGTTTTCAGGAAAAATAAGCAGGCTGAGCTCCGTTTGTTCATCATCTCAGCCTTCACAACACAGCTACAGTAATGCTCTAAATAATCGACTCCTTAACCACAGCAGAATTATGGGTAACTTTTCAGGATTTAGTCATAAATATGGCTTGTTGCCATTAATTGGAAAGCTCTCAGTGAGAGCTTTCCGATGAATGGCAACAAGCCATATTTATGACTAAATCCTGAAAAGTTACCCATAATTTTGCTGTGGTTAAGGAGTCGATTATTTAGAGCATAACTGTACTCAATGTTCGATCTCGATGAAATTGGATTTGAGGTTGGGGTGGTACGAATAACGTACAATTTTTTTGACAGTTGTTTCTGTGTTGTCGATGTCCCCAAATGGATTCACGGTGGGGAAATCACTTGGTTTCAAGGTTGGTGAGTGCCACACATTCAAAATGTGCAAATGCACAAAAACATAATATGAGGAACTGACACGAAACATAGCATTTTGACTGGTACGAGCATATGCTAGTTTGTATTAAAAACAAGTTGATGCCTTAAAGGTACTCAATCCAATTCAATGGTCCCCATGTCATCAGATTCGCTACAAATTTTTTTGAAATGCCGTTACTTCAGTTATCGGAATAGATTAATTGCCCAAAAATAATGCTAACCTGTCAAATGTAGTATAAATTTGTACAAAACATGTTATTTGTCAACATTTTGTTAAACGAAATCTGGCCGTATTGTCAAATATCTAACATCCAAAGCCACTTGATTTTAAGAGTTATTCATCATCATTAGCAATTTGGTCCGAGACTGTTGGCTTCAATATTTGCCAGGCCGCCAAAAATTACATTGGGAGCCTTAATTCAGATTATGCATCTTTAATATTTGTTCGGTCATTTTGAATGCGTGATACTCAACTCGAAACCACATGATTCCCCACTGTGGGGTACTGATTTCTTGTGACCACATATATGTCCTTCATAAGACCCAAAAAATTAACTTTAGTATGAATTCACTAATATTAGCCATTATTCTTTCTGAATCATAACCTGGTGACCTCCTGTTTGAAAAATAGAACGGTCTGAATGTTGGTATGGCCATCTCTTTCAACAGTTACTGCAAATATCTCCAGGCTAAAGATGCACAGTCATGGTTGACACCAAATTAGTTAAAATGTCATAAGTGAAATTTCATGGAACAGGCATTGCGAAACTCCACAGAATTATCCACAAGTCATGTACGCCATAAACGAGAACGCTCTTTTATTATCTACCACTTTTGGGCGATGTACCCTCTTGATTTAAAGAGGCTGTCATTGGAATTTCTGCTGGACTGACATCAAAACTTGTTAAAACTTCCTCTTGAAATTTGATATCTGGCCACCAAGTCCTGTTAATTGACTCGTAAGTACGATCTAATTATGTTCTGGTACAGAACACGCGCAATTTGTGGTTTATGGTGTTAAATCAACATCTTTAAACATGCTTTCCTCATTTGAACCTCCAAATTATGTCTGCGTGATTCTGAAGTGATATGACGCAAAATATGAATATATGAAGCTTTATATCACATGAAACCCCTATATTATATCATTAAAAAAGCCATGACATATTTCCTTATCTTTCACTAGTTATGAATAGGCACGTGCTTCCGGGGCATGGTCATTTTGTTGCCGCGATGCCAAGTGATATGTAACTAATTTGCACGTGCCGTGTCTACATTGATTCAGGCGGATTAATACTATTTCGAAAAGCCAACAATGCAAAATGATTGTTTTTTTTTCATTAAAGTTAAATTCTTGTCCCAACTTCGTTGCACTAACGAAAATAGACAAAAATGGAAGTGAATTGGGGGGAGGGGGCTATTTCCGTCGCCAGCCCCAGAGCGTGCAATAGTGTTGTATATGGTTGTGAAGCGTCTCAGCCAATGCTGTAATGTATGCATTTTACAGCTTCTTTTAAGGATTTTGATTTGGTAAAAAGGCATAAAGCTCCAGTTTTTCAGCTCACCTGAGACGAAGTCTCCAGTGGAGCTATAGTCATCACTCCTCCTCGTCCGCCGTCAGTCAACAATTTTTTAAACATCTTCTCCTCTGGAACCATAAGACCGAATGGGTTCATATTTGGTGTGGATGTTCCCTAGGTGACTCGCATTCAGATTTGTTCAAATGAGTTCACTGGGTCAAATAGTTGCGAAGCCAGGGCCATAACTCTTTCCCTCCATAGTAATTCTTTTAAACATCTTCTCAAATACCATCGGGCCAAATGGGTTCATATTTGGTATGAAGGATCCTTGGGTGACTGGGGTTCAGATTTGTTCAAATCTCTCCGTAGTAATTCATGATATGTCTTCTATGCAAGAATCAAATGGCCAATTTTGCTTATTATTTGGTATGAAATTACCTTGGGTGACAGATTTGTGAAAATGGGATCACAAAGTCAAATATGGACAGAGCCAGAGACATAACTATTTCACCACATAGTAATTCTTAAAATACGTTTGCGAGAACTAGTTTGCTTATTTAGCATGGAATGTTCTTGTTTGACTGCAATTCAGAATTTTGTAATGGGGTCACCTGGTCAAATAGGGGCCAAATGAAGGACAGTTTCTCTCTTAATATGCTTCCTTCACAAGGACCATCAGGTCTATTTTACTGATATTTAGTATGAAGGGTTCTTTGGTGTCTGGGATTCAAATTTATTCATATGGGGTCACCAGGTTAAATATGGTGGGACCAGGGACATAACTATATGTCTCTATAGTAATTCTTAAAATGTCTTCCCAAGAGACGTTTGATTATTTAGCTTACATATAGTATGGAGGATCCTTTAGTGACAGATTCAGATTTGTTAAAACGAGGTCAACCTGTCAAGAAATGGCGGGGCTATGGGGAGTTAACACGTTTGTGTCTAATAAAATCATTGAAATACCAAATACATTGGAACCACCTGACTGATTAATCTGACATACATGTATGGTATTTTTTTGGTCCATTGATAATTGGGCTTCAAACATGTCTAAATGGTTTGATAAAAAGGCGCTTGTGAGATTGGAAATTTCCAACAATTGAGAAAGTTTGAGGTGTCGGTTGTGAAATTCCAACCTAAGACTTGGGAGTCGGGAGGGGACTTGTTGAGCTGGAGGAGGGGGGGGGGGGGTGATCAGTAGTGTACAGTTGGTAATTTCAAGGTGGATTTTCACCATTCTACATATGTGAAGTTTCTCTGGCCACATATCCTGTTTAGATCTACTTCTTTTAAAGTGATTATGAAAAGTTCTGACTGTTGTGGTCTCCAGAGTATCAGTCTTTGCAGTCTGGTGAGCGACCCCACAGTCATTGACTGTCTTGTTTTATGATATACAAGATCTTCCAACTAATAAAAGATTTTATGAAACTCGTTTCACAACTTTGATTCACGTGCACCTTGTCTATGACTTGTTGTGAATCAAAAAGATCAAACTCGATCGTTTCATAAAATCTTATATCCCAACATAACGTGTTGGAGATCCTATATATAAGCTAATACAAAATTACCAAAGGCATAGGAATTTCCAGCTGTATGCACAGAAGTGAGCCAAGCGCTCTTTATATTTTAACATTGCCAGAAATAGACAAACAAGGAACGCTCTTTATTGTTCCATATTGCAGTGAAGTCCGGACCACGCTTATGCAGTCCGTATACGTCATCAAACTATTTTAAAGGTACTCAATCCGATCAGACGGTCCGCATATCATCAAGTTACAACATCAGCATTTTTTTCAAAATACGCTTTTGTTATCAGCATCGATTAATTACAACAAAATAATGTTAACTGCTGTGAACTATGGTATAAAATTTCCCAAAAGGTGTTTTTTATCAACATGTTGTTCAACGAAATATATGTCGTATTATCACTTACCGTTACGTATCACGAAATTTGACCGTATTACCACTTTATTTTAAAACTCCATGAAAAAACTCCAAATTGCAAGGGTCGGGTGGGTGGATCGAGTTATCTGAGGTGGGGAGGGGGGGGGGGCATACTGGATTACATGCGTCCGCATATATATTTCAACCATAGGTTATCGGATCTCAATGAAATTTGGTATGAGGTTTTGTGCCAGGAGGGCTTTCAAATGAGGGTTCATTGACATTGTTCATATCCCTTTGTTTATCAAAATGTTGGATTTCCTTCTGTCCGCTCGATCATATATCTCAACCATGAGTAATCGCATCTCGATGAAATTTGATATGTATGTTTGGCACCAGGAGGTCTTTCAAAAGAGGGTTCATTAGGGTTGTTCACATTTTCCGTCCAAGAGTTATCCCTCTTTCTTTATCTGAATATGTTTGATTTCTGTCCGTCGTTCGTTCATTTTATTTTTTAACAATTTGGTTTCCGAACTGCTATGGTGGTATCCCATCACCCGTGGTGCAACCTCTTGTTTGGGCTAAGATAGGATGGGATATCTTTGGGAGAGTGGTGAGAAAGCATTGTGCGGGCCCACTCAAGCTGAGATGGTGCAGACGATTCAGTAGTTAGGAACAGAATGCAATGATAGCTTTGAAAAATATAATTTTTATTTCAGAATACATATAGATCTACAAAAGTATAACGTATTCAATCAATGTGCCAGAACTGAAAGACGACGGCAAAAATTATATAGCTAAAAGACGAAAATATAAAATACATCAAGCATTAAATTTTCACCCTTTCGTTGGAATACTGCTGAAGTCTGATGGAATACCAAACCAGACCGTGTATATGGTTTGCTGGACACAATAAATTGGCATCAGACAGACCTACAAACTGGCCAAACATTCGAATACACGATTGAAAGTGGTATTTGGCGTTCTGACCAAGTTAGAACAAGTTAATTATTTCTGATGAAACTTAAAGGTACTCAATCCGATTAAGCACCCCTAAATTACTATATCTTTGGCTTCGGGGGTAAACAATATTTTATTCGAGTCGAGGAACCCTCCCATCAAAGCTCAGAGTGATCAGATATCGGTTTTTGAAGTTTGTTAATTTTTGGAGATGTAGACCAGAACCACGTGCTCAAACAGACAAATTGTGAGTGTAAGATGGATAACTCTAAACTCAAGTGGTTATTATTGTTAATAGTAACCACTTGATTTTCGAGTTATCCATCTTACAACCGCAATTTGTCCGTTTGAGCACGTGGTTCTGATTCACATCTCCAAAAATTAACCAACTTCAAAAATCGATATCTGATCACTCTGAGCTTTGATGGGTGGGTTCCTCGACTCGAATCAAATATTTTTTACCCCCGAAGCCAAAGAAATAGTAATTTTGGGGTGCTTAATCGGATTGGGTACCTTTAATCTGGCTTATATCCCACACAACTTGTTAAAAACCACATGAATATAACTTATAGGATGCCAAATACAAAACAGTAAATTTATTGAACAATTAATGGTACTATTAATTTGGTCAGTTTCCTTCTAAATCTAGAACAGATGGATATAAAAATATTTTGATGATTGTATCCGAATTAAAGGGGTACTGTACGCCATTTGCATTAAATTTCCGGTGACAACAACGATCTAATATCGATAATATATAGAAACATAAGTAATTTGAGTCGAAGATGTATTCTGTAAACGCTCAGGTTAATATGCTATCTTAAAATTTAATAATTTAAAAGTTAATAATTTGATATAAATTGAATTTATGACTGGAGCCATAAAATGGCGTCAATTAAATTACGAATTTCCGTAATCAAAATAAAGTCATTGAGGGATACTGGATGTTAAACCGATCGCACACACGATTGCTTAAAATATTATAATGATACGGGGAGAACACTCAAGTCACGCACTGACTAGCGACGATACAATAACTTAAATGATTATATTGGACTAGTATGCCTATAATATAACTTTTATTTGATTCATTTGGTTGAAAACTGTACAAAAATTACTCGACAACGACAATTTGTATTTTTGCATTCCGGTAAATTTGTCATCCGTAACACTACTTCGTACTCAACAGACTTTCAAATAATGAAAAAATTGTTACCTTATTCTCTGACTCGGAGACTATAGAAACCAACAACAACATTTGGCGTACAGTACCCCTTTAAGTAAAGAGGATCATGTTGTCTGCAATGTATCTTCTTGTGAACAACAACCCATACCGTGTATGCACATGTATATTGGCTGATTTTTATTAAACTTTCACCAGAACTAAGCGATATGAAATGTTAAATGATTTAAAGGTGGATTATCTCTTTGTAAACATGTATTATATAGTTACCGGGGTATAAAATATTAGATCTGAATCGAAGACGCATCTCCGGAAATGCTTCTATCGATTAATATTCATTTTATTTCGAATATTTTCTGGTCTAAAAAGGTGTGGTTGTTCAGCTAACGAACAATAGTGGTTACTGTTAACAGAGACCAGAAATTGTATGGTGTAATTTTGTCACAAATAAACGTTAATTATACTCATTATCGCTTATAACTATGGAATAAAACCAGCGCATCCGCAAACAATCCCGTCCAAATACAGATACGATAGGCGAGAATCGCATGCGTTTTGATATGTCGATGCCGTCTGGAGAGTTTGGCGGGACCAGCATCCCGTCTCGATTTGCTCAGTCTACCCTTGATGCTATAAAGTGGTAGCCGCGGGCGCTTATATATAGAGTTGTTTTTATGAGCCATCAGGCCCCCGCGGCAGCGGTCGCTGGCGCGACCTGAAAAAGGGGTGACGTTGCTGGCGCGACCTGAAAAAGGGGTGACGTTGCTTAACAGGTTAGACAGTGCCGTCCGCCTTCCCAAGCCCATCAACCCTAAAAGTGATTTTTCCTATAGTGTTTTTGAAACGTGTCTCTTTGTGGTGTCATTCTTTTGGTATGATTTTTTACTAAATAACGGGTATATTAGAGTTACATTTCTTTGAATTTTACAATCGAAACATAGTATAAGATATTCGCATGCGATGCTGAGTCACGCGGGACACGGCAAACTAAATCGCGCGCAAATTGGCTTGCGATTTTTCAGCATCCCACCCCATTTGGCATGCGATAGCGTTTGTACTAGGTGAATAAAACAATACAACTAATCAATCTGGGACATTTGACGTTCGGTGCGTAGCCATAGGAACAGCCTAATGCTCTATATCGCTATATGGTATCACCCGAATGGTCTGTTCTAAAAATAGACAAATAAACGGGCCCAATAAAATATTCGAAATAAAATCAATATTAATTGATGGAAGCCTTTCCGGACAGGGGTCTTCAGTTCATATTTATTATTTTATACCCACGCAACTATTTCAAATTTGTTATTTACAGAGATAATCCATCTTTAAGCGATATAGAAGCACGAAGGTGCCATTCTAAAAAAAAAAAAACATAATTGCGAATGAGTACACAGGCTTTCAGATTGTGGTAAAAATATACATATGCTTATTTCTAATCACTGCATTCCTATAATTTAAATACTGGTAATAAATTCGTGCTTGTGACTTCTATGAGGTTGACCAATAGAATAGATGGTCGTGTAATGTAAAGGTAGTATTTATTAGTCCAAAACAGCTATGACATTACACACAAATTAAAGAGACTCAAGGCACTTACAGTGGCTATAATTATGTGCAAACAATAGAAAAGTCTGTAAAACATCACCACTGAGAAGAACATGGAGACATAGATAAACTTTGTTCTTAAATTCATTATTGATAGTTCTCCAATAAATTTTTTTGAAACCATTGTTATGTGAACAAAACTGTTATAGCAATTTATCAACAAACACCGCTAAACGTGTAGTAGTTAAACTATTTTAGTCTGAGTATGATTTCCAGAATATTTTTCGATGCTTTGATCTTTTTTGAATGTTTGCCGTCAATATTAAAGGCCCACTTAATTTTCGAATGACCAGATTACATTATACACAACATATCCCATATTATATACCATTTGGAAGAGGAACCAAAAATATATATATTCCACCAGAATATGGAACAGCTGTGGCCTTGTAGTGTCCACCAAGTGATAGAGATTCTCAGATTCATTCCAAGACCCCCCCCCCCCTTGTCAACCCAGAATGCATCAGAATTCAAACTAAGAGATAGAGTTATTCCCCTTCCATTGAGAATAATATACTTTATAGTACAGTCCGGATCACAATTAATCACAGAACACACCTGAGTACCTCGACAAAAACAATATTTTCCCAGTTTATTCGACCGTATCCGTTGACAATACAATGTTTTGGAGCTTCCTCTTTCCAATGCTCTAATTAATCGACCTCTTAACCACAGCAGAATTATGGATAACTTTTCAGGATTTAGTCGGAAATATGGCTTGTTGCCATTCATAGGAAAGCTCTCGGCGAGAGCTTTCCGATGAATGGCGACTAAATCCTGAAAAGTTACCCATAATTCTGCTGTGGTTAAGAGGTCGATTAATTAGAGCATTACATGTACTTGCTGATGATAGTTGTTTTACAGACTTTTATATTATAGCGCATGAACCCATTTCGAAGGTATTGGGTCCCTTTAAGTTAGGAGATCCAACATCGTGGCCTTTGTCCATTGTTTCCAAAGACTTAACCTTCACCACATCTTAAAATTAATGAGTAACACTGTTATCTTTTTTTTCTGATGAGAATGACCATGTCAGTATACCAGCGCCAAATGAATAATAAAGTAATTATAATTTCACCGTGTATAACACAAATGAAATTCAACCTGCTAAGTTGTGTCGTTTGTTTATAAGAATGAAATAAATGACATACTATAATTTGAAATGGCTGATATACGCCAGATGGAATGTGGTAGAGTTTGTATTGAATTCACACATTTTACAAACAGTTTGGAGTTTGGAGTTTTATAAACAAATATTCACCGAGTAGTACTATTTACACTGTCTTCATTTTGGTTACGTGAAATATCTGACGAAAGTCGTTGATACATTTACATTGGTGAATATCACATGTACTCTATCGATACACTCACACCCCCCACCCTCACACACACACACCCCCACCCTCTCTCACACACACACACACACACACACACACACCCTCACATATACACATTCTCAGAGAAACAAAATCCAACTAGAAAACGGATGGGGCTCATTTTCAGAGTATATAAGCATCGGTCACATTCGTAGCCAGCGTTTCACAAAACGGTCACACGTATATACAGCCAGCCTTTCGTTGTCGATCACATTCGTAGCCAGCCTTTCGTTGTCGATCACATTCGTAGCCAGCCTTTCGTTGTCGATCACATTCGTAGTTCGTACTATAGTGTGGTAAGTGTCCATGTTCATAAAGTCTTCGGAATTAACATCGAGCAGACATCTCATTTAATTCTCCACCTCGACGACATTGATGGAAACCAAACACTGTAAAAATATTGTTCCATTTTTCAAGTTATTTTATTCGTCTGTAGTCAGAATGCTGATGTCTGTTATTTTAAATTTGCATACAATTGATATTTTACCCTGTGCTATGTATGTGTTTATTTATACATGTATCTGTTACAGTCGGTCAAAAGCTCTTCAGAGCTTGTGTTTGTAATATGTTTATACCTCCGACTTTTAAATAAAATTTATCTGATCTTATCTATCGTTCTATATGCGAATACGAATAACTGGCTACAAATGTGATCGACATTGAACGGCTGGCCCCATTAAGTCGCAATCTGTCACCAGCTATATGCTTTAACACCATTGACGCACTCTATTAACCCTTTCTATACTAAATGGATTCTCCCAATCAGTTATCAAAGTATGCACTGGTGTGGCCAGTTATTCATTTGGAGGGATGCTCAGGTAACAAAAGCAGACGACAGTCTGTATGAAGAAAAGTAAATACAAGTGCAGAAGGACCCATATTCGTTTAGGGGGGGGGGGGGGGGTATAAAATCCTCAACGGTCGTTTGTTGAACTTATTATCTGAATATTTCCTAAGGGAACTACTCGTCAATGAGTATTTAATATAAAAAGGGTTAAAGCTACGCGGCGTCCATGATGACAATGCTCATTTGCAATTTCCGACAATAAATGTCATCAGATATACCCGTATCAATCTGAGGAATGTATATACTAACAACATAATCATTGACAGAAACCCAGTTGCTTCATAAGTGCCGGACATTTTCCATCGACGATCAGGAATTCACCAGCCTCACGTTTGGTCATGGCTTTAACGGCTGGTAGTTCATCAGCATCACGTTTGGTCATGGCTTTAACGGCGGGGAGTTCATCAGCATCACGTTTGGTCATGGCTTTAACGGCGGGAAGTTCATCAGCATCTCGTTTGGTCATGGCTTTAACGGCCGGGAGTTCATCAGCATCACGTTTGGTCATGGCTTTAACGGCTGGCAGTTCATCAGCATCACGTTTGGTCATGGCTTTAACGGCGGGAAGTTCATCAGCATCTCGTTTGGTCATGGCTTTAACGGCGGGAAGTTCATCAGCATCTCGTTTGGTCATGGCTTTAACGGCCGGGAGTTCACCAGCATCACGTTTGGTCATGGCTTTAACGGCTGGTAGTTCATCAGCATCACGTTTGGTCATGGCTTTAACGGCGGGGAGTTCATCAGCATCACGTTTGGTCATGGCTTTAACGGCGGGAAGTTCATCAGCATCTCGTTTGGTCATGGCTTTAACGGCTGGGAGTTCATCAGCATCACGTTTGGTCATGGCTTTAACGGCTGGCAGTTCATCAGCATCACGTTTGGTCATGGCTTTAACGGCGGGAAGTTCATCAGCATCTCGTTTGGTCATGGCTTTAACGGCCGGGAGTTCATCGGCATCACGTTTGGTCATGGCCTTAACGGCTGGTAGTTCATCAGCATCACGTTTGGTCATGGCTTTAACGGCGGGGAGTTCATCAGCATCACGTTTAGTCATGGCTTTAACGGCTGGCAGTTCATCAGCATCACGTTTCGTCATGGCTTTAACGGCGGGAAGTTCATCAGCATCACGTTTGGTCATGGCTTTAACGGCCGGGAGTTCATCAGCATCTCGTTTGGTCATGGCTTTAACGGCCGGGAGTTCATCAGCATCACGTTTGGTCATGGCTTTAACGGCGGGCAGTTCATCAGCATCACGTTTGGTCATGGCTTTAACGGCCGGGAGTTCATCAGCATCTCGTTTGGTCATGGCTTTAACGGCTGGTAGTTCATCAGCATCACGTTTTGTCATGGCTTTAACAGCGGGTAGTTCATCAGCATCACGTTTGGTCATGGCTTTAACGGCCGGGAGTTCATCAGCATCACGTTTGGTCATGGCTTTAACAGCTGGCAGTTCATCAGCATCACGTTTGGTCATGGCTTTAACAGCTGGGAGTTCATCAGCATCACGTTTGGTCATGGCTTTAACGGCTGGGAGTTCATCGGCATCACGTTTGGTCATGGCTTTAACAGCGGGTAGTTCATCAGCATCGCGTTTAGTCATGGCTTTAACAGCGGGTAGTTCATCAGCATCGCGTTTAGTCATGGCTTTAACGGTTGGGAGCTCATCAGCATCACGTTTGGTCATGGCTTTAACGGCTGGGAGTTCATCGGCATCACGTTTGGTCATGGCTTTAACAGCGGGCAGTTCACCAGCATCACGTTTGGTCATGGCTTTAACGGCTGGGAGCTCATCAGCATCACGTTTGGTCATGGCTTTAACGGCTGGGAGTTCATCGGCATCACGTTTGGTCATGGCTTTAACAGCGGGCAGTTCATCAGCATCACGTTTGGTCATGGCTTTAACAGCGGGAAGTTCATCAGCATCGCGTTTAGTCATGGCTTTAACGGCCGGGAGTTCACCAGCATCACGTTTGGTCATGGCTTTAACGGCTGGTAGTTCATCAGCATCACGTTTGGTCATGGCTTTAACGGCTGGTAGTTCATCAGCATCGCGTTTAGTCATGGCTTTAACGGCGGGCAGCTCATCAGCATCACGTTTGGTCATGGCTTTAACGGCGGGGAGCTCATCAGCATCACGTTTGGTCATGGCTTTAACAGCGGGCAGTTCATCAGCACCACGTTTGGTCATGGCTTTAACGGCTGGGAGCTCATCAGCATCACGTTTGGTCATGGCTTTAACAGCGGGTAGTTCATCAGCATCACGTTTGGTCATGGCTTTAACAGCGGGCAGTTCATCAGCATCACGTTTGGTCATGGCTTTAACGGCTGGGAGCTCATCAGCATCACGTTTAGTCATGGCTTTAACGGCCGGGAGTTCATCAGCATCACGTTTGGTCATGGCTTTAACGGCTGGGAGTTCATCGGCATCACGTTTGGTCATGGCTTTAACAGCGGGAAGTTCATCAGCATCACGTTTAGTCATGGCTTTAACAGCGGGTAGTTCATCAGCATCACGTTTGGTCATGGCTTTAACAGCTGGCAGTTCATCAGCATCACGTTTGGTCATGGCTTTAACAGCTGGCAGTTCATCAGCATCACGTTTGGTCATGGCTTTAACAGCTGGGAGTTCATCAGCATCACGTTTGGTCATGGCTTTAACGGCTGGGAGTTCATCGGCATCACGTTTGGTCATGGCTTTAACAGCGGGAAGTTCATCAGCATCACGTTTAGTCATGGCTTTAACAGCGGGAAGTTCATCAGCATCACGTTTAGTCATGGCTTTAACAGCGGGTAGTTCATCAGCATCACGTTTGGTCATGGCTTTAACAGCTGGCAGTTCATCAGCATCACGTTTGGTCATGGCTTTAACAGCTGGGAGTTCATCAGCATCACGTTTGGTCATGGCTTTAACGGCTGGGAGTTCATCGGCATCACGTTTGGTCATGGCTTTAACAGCGGGCAGTTCATCAGCATCACGTTTGGTCATGGCTTTAACAGCGGGCAGTTCATCAGCATCGCGTTTAGTCATGGCTTTAACGGCCGGGAGTTCATCAGCATCACGTTTGGTCATGGCTTTAACGGCTGGGAGCTCATCAGCATTACGTTTGGTCATGGCTTTAACGGCTGGTAGTTCATCAGCATCACGTTTGGTCATGGCTTTAACGGCTGGCAGCTCATCAGCATCACGTTTGGTCATGGCTTTAACAGCGGGAAGTTCATCAGCATCACGTTTGGTCATGGCTTTAACAGCGGGAAGTTCATCAGCATCACGTTTGGTCATGGCTTTAACGGCTGGTAGTTCATCAGCATCACGTTTGGTCATGGCTTTAACAGCGGGAAGTTCATCAGCATCACGTTTGGTCATGGCTTTAACAGCGGGAAGTTCATCAGCATCACGTTTGGTCATGGCTTTAACGGCTGGCAGTTCATCAGCATCACGTTTAGTCATGGCTTTAACGGCTGGTAGTTCATCAGCATCACGTTTGGTCATGGCTTTAACGGCGGGCAGTTCATCAGCATCACGTTTGGTCATGGCTTTAACAGCGGGTAGTTCATCAGCATCACGTTTGGTCATGGCTTTAACGGCTGGTAGTTCATCAGCATCACGTTTGGTCATGGCTTTAACGGCGGGAAGTTCATCAGCATCACGTTTGGTCATGGCTTTAACGGCTGGGAGTTCATCAGCATCACGTTTGGTCATGGCTTTAACGGCGGGAAGTTCATCAGCATCTCGTTTGGTCATGGCTTTAACGGCCGGGAGTTCATCAGCATCTCGTTTGGTCATGGCTTTAACGGCGGGCAGTTCATCAGCATCTCGTTTCGTAATGGCTTTAACGGCGGGCAGTTCATCAGCATCACGTTTGGTCATGGCTTTAACAGCGGGAAGTTCATCAGCATCACGTTTGGTCATGGCTTTAACGGCGGGAAGTTCATCAGCATCTCGTTTGGTCATGGCTTTAACGGCCGGGAGTTCATCGGCATCACGTTTGGTCATGGCTTTAACAGCGGGTAGTTCATCAGCATCACGTTTGGTCATGGCTTTAACGGCGGGGAGTTCATCAGCATCACGTTTGGTCATGGCTTTAACGGCGGGGAGCTCATCAGCGTCACGTTTGGTCATGGCTTTAACGGCTGGGAGCTCATCAGCGTCACGTTTGGTCATGGCTTTAACGGCTGGGAGCTCATCAGCATCACGTTTGGTCATGGCTTTAACGGCTGGTAGTTCATCAGCATCACGTTTGGTCATGGCTTTAACGGCTGGTAGTTCATCAGCATCACGTTTGGTCATGGCTTTAACGGCTGGGAGCTCATCAGCATCACGTTTGGTCATGGCTTTAACGGCTGGTAGTTCATCAGCATCACGTTTAGTCATGGCTTTAACGGCTGGTAGTTCATCAGCATCACGTTTGGTCATGGCTTTAACGGCGGGCAGTTCATCAGCATCACGTTTGGTCATGGCTTTAACAGCGGGTAGTTCATCAGCATCACGTTTGGTCATGGCTTTAACGGCTGGTAGTTCATCAGCATCACGTTTGGTCATGGCTTTAACGGCTGGTAGTTCATCAGCATCTCGTTTGGTCATGGCTTTAACGGCTGGTAGTTCATCAGCATCTCGTTTGGTCATGGCTTTAACAGCTGGCAGTTCATCAGCATCACGTTTGGTCATGGCTTTAACGGCTGGTAGTTCATCAGCATCACGTTTAGTCATGGCTTTAACGGCTGGGAGTTCATCAGCATCTCGTTTGGTAAAGACTTCACTTGCGGGTAATCCATCATCAAGTCTGTTGACTGAAATTGTAAAATTAGTTATTAGATGTCTAGATTATACAAAATATAATTCTAAGTCAATCAGTTCGATATATCACTGATAAATGATAATGCATGGGGTGTCGCCAAACTTGTTTGGTGTATGTTGGATTCGGGTGAGGGAGATACTCAGGATTCACACCTCTTGTTAACTGATACGCGGTCCGACAAAAAGGCTGATACGCGGCTTTCATATGCATCACGCGCGCCCCGCGTGTATACTAATGTAGAGATTCTTGTTTCGGAATTTTTGGGAGGATTAAAAGTCGAACTGTGACCAGAGGCCGAGTCCGGCAAAAGGTGTAGTTGTGAATTTCAATTCCGTTTATTGTCGTTAACGTTATGTCAATAATGTTGATTTTTGGTTTGTGATAAGCTATGCCAATTACAAATAAACGAAATGAAAAAGATAATTTGTAAGTCTTATATTTCAACTTTTATAGACATTTTCGTTCTGTAGCCCACTGGGGGTTATTGTCGGAGACGGCCGAGTCGGCCGCCGGTTCGTTAATTAGGTGCTGGTTGTTATTGTTATTTTAACGGAATTCTGAGTTGGTCATTCGCAAAACCAATATATTTTATATTCTATAATTACAATCATAATATATGATCTTGAGCGCGTTACCATTTCTGTCATTGGTTTTCTTGTATATATATATTTCATATATTCATTTATTTAATTTCTTTATTTTAGCCTGTATTTAATTTCTTTATTTTAGCCTGGTAACAAACTTCGATTAAATTACCTCTTGACATATTCAGGTTAAAGGTACTCAATCCGATAAAACTCCTCTCAATTACTATTTCAAAGGCTTCGGGGGTCAAAAATATTTGATTCGAGTTGAGGAAGCCACCCATCAAAGCTCAGATTTTTTAGATATCGATTTTAGAAATCTATTATTTTTCATTATCGGGAATACTTTCTGTCCCAGAACCCAGTCAAAATTGCGTTATTATTACCACTTGATTTTAGAGTTATCCATCCTTGTCTGTTTGAATAGTGTTTTGGTGTACACACCTCGAGCATATTACGAAGTTGAAGGCAATTATTAGTTCTCATCTCGAGAAAATAACAAATTTCAAAAATCAATATCTAATAACTCTGAGCTTTGTTTGATGGGCTCCTCGACTCGAATCAAATATTTTTTACCCCAAAAGCCAAAGAATAGTAATATAGGACCCTCTGATCGGATTGTTGTTGTTGGAATCTGTTGAGATGGGGACCCTCTGGTCGGATTGAGTATCTTTAAGGACATTACTTCAATAAAGTTTTTAAATAATTTTATTATATGCTTGCCTATACAATGGCGGAAAATTACACAAACATAGATCGTGGTATATCTCTCTCAGAAGCCACAGTGAAATACGATTTCGTTATTTCACTGTATAGCTGTCGTTATTTCACTGTAGCTTGTCGGCGCTACCTATAACAGCTGATCGGTGTCAGAAATTTGTGTCACCGGTTGTTTCTTTCCGTGCATATTGTTCAGTTTGCTGTATAGATACGATTAAACGTGAAAATGTCGCATAATTTAGCAACTATATATGAGCATTAATCCGGCGCATAATAAAAATAATACCTATACAGTTTTGTTTGATTTGATTACCTGAAACATTTAATTCGTGTATTTCTTTCCAGACACTGAGGGCTATTTCGGTATTAACACAAAAACAGTAGGTATTCTCTATTATATTAGTGTGAAATATATGTCTTGTATTCTGTATGTTCTTAACTGGTAAGTACCATTCGCGTTTCTTTCTGTTAAGTGGAATTTAGATTTCAGTTCAATTTGTGACACCGTATTGACACGCTCATGTTGCATTCCGAATGGCTCATGTTGGTGCGACATGGTGGACGTAACTACTGATAAGTTATACCCAGTCCACTAATAGGAGATTACGATGGTCAATTATTGTATTTTGCACTCAATGCACTGGTTTTCAAAGTAACAATGATTTTGTGTGCGTGTGTGTGGGTTTTTCTAGATTCCTAGCCAGTTTGACTAATTTCGTGTCGAATCGGTCCGAGGAACAGATTCAGATAGTTCAATAAGTTATACTATACACTATATACTTACTATAAAGTGGAGAACATGTCACTGTCGCTATTAGTGTCAGAGCCGCAATTGCAACTGTCATATCTCTACCCATCTTGTTCCTGCAAATTTAGAAGTAAGATATATATATTACAAATTATATATTTTTTGGACACAATCGACCGCCAAATGTGAGTACATTCCATTGTGAGAACATTAGTCTTAGAGAGAGAGATAATTTATTGACAAAGAGCAACTCCAACAAAATATGCACAAATAATAATGAAGATAATAAAGTTAATACAGATTAAAAGAAAATACAACAAAATCTATGCTAACCCATCTGGGATAACTATCCACCAGATGGGCTGATTGCTCCTTGCCTGGGGAGGGCATATCCAATAATTGGCTGTCTTACTGCCCACCCCAATTAGTCATTAAAATAACACTCTCCTCTGCCTGGAAGCTGCGTGAACGATGGTATATTATATAGAATAACTGTGGTCAATTATAAAATATACAATGATGTGTATAGGATAATTTAGGAATGAATTTGAAATCAAGGGAGCATACGGATGAGTGACCACGCGAGTTTAACCTATATATTTATATCGATTGGTCATATCACGCAAAACTCTTTATGTATTACTTGTATTTACAATCATTAATTAGAAAAGCCACGGTCATAAATTTAGGTGAATAACTCGCGAGGTTCCATTGGATGAGTTGGTCTTATGTTGAGAAGTCGGTTGGAACACGTAGAAATAACTCGACTGTACCACATTAATCGATCGCATAGAAAACTATGTAACCTTTGCGTCGATTAACTGTAACCATTAGTCGATATCGAAACATGTTTTTATCAATATTTTGATTCAAATCTCCAGATAATGCACTATATAAGGCACATGTTGCATGTGCATATGATGTCGGCGGTGTGCCGTAGTATGGATATGTACAAAAACCTCGCCGGTTACAATGCATAGCTGAATTTGTCACTTCCTTTTGTTAGCTTCTCCAGGATATCACGAATGGGTATTTTGGTACACCAGTTCTATTAAATATTGTAGTTGTGCCAGGATATGTGGATTTCACGACAATGGATCTTTCCACAGCTTTCAATCAAATAATTATTAGCAGATATTTTCGACCAATCAGCGACTGAGTCGGTCGCTTGCTGCAAGGAAAATTCCGATGCCATCTTTCTTCACATTAATTATGATATACATACATACTTTCAGTGTTAAATTGCCTTTGTTGTCAAAACATAATGTACTGGAATTTATATTTGCCCATGATGTTGGAAATTTATCTATTGTTATAACAATGGTTTTCACTTTGCATGACACTTGTCATAATTCTCACAATTAAAGGCAAAAATTATATATTTATTAAAGAGTAAGATATATTATGTCTGTTCCCGATTATTCTCCCAGACCCCTTCGCCGATTTGAACCAAATTTGGTGTGGTGACTCGGGGTACCCAGGCGGGTGTTAATTATAACGCGTTTTTTTTATTTCAATTAACAAAAATTAGTATTAATTTAAATTTGTTTAAATGTTACTTTGGACAAGAAGTTCTCTAAAAATATTCAGAAATAAAAAAAAAAATTTCAATTTAATTAAAACAAAAATTCAAAATGTTTAAAAGATCAACATGTGCACGACGCACACAGAAGAGCGTTTTTCGGTTAGTTATAGCATAAGTGCAAGCGCGCTGATAAACTAATTAGACTATTTCAGCAAACACCTTGTCTCCTAGCATCCGTAAGCTGAAGTCATAATTCATTTTCATTATAATTACCATGTTGTTTGCATCGTTCATAGAGCACACGAGTGTGTTTGCACTAATAATCCATGGCTCAAATTCATTCATTTGTTGCATACATTCTGTTGAGTATAAAAGAAGATGGTCCCATACATGGCCGAATTTAGTGTACAGTACCCCTTTAACGATACGGCATTTTAGAACACGAATTTCCCTTTTTTTTAACGAGAGGCCGATCACGATCGGCAGATGTTTAACCCATACCTTGGCGATAGCGATCTTTTTATGAGTGCAAGAATTTCAACAATTCACAGCGTACTATTATTTATTAGTTTCATAGTGGAATCAGACATATTGAGCAACTTGCTCATTTAAACACAATAGGAACATGGATATGACATTCGATTTCAACCTATTCGGTCACTCCAACAGAGATACATGTATGTGTGATAGATTGATAAAGATAATTATAACACAAACACAGTCAGACAGATGCACCATAGCTGTTAAAGATATAATAGTTACAATATTAACATCATAATAACTATATTTATTTACTTCTTACAATGGAACCTGGGTCATAACAGATTATGTTGTTGTGTTAGCTGCATAGTAAAAGTTATGGGATGATTGAGATTAGAGACCAACAAACACCTGAACATCTATATAAGTGAGGGGTGTATAGACCTTGATATTAAATATGATTGATAATGGTTGGATATAAAATATTTTAATACAGAATTATCAGATAACTAAAGGAGAGATATGAGAAGGGTCAAATTGAAAATATTAGAGTCATAACATTGGATCGCGTACAGTATACATGTACCTATGGTTAATTTTATTCTAAGCTGATCATTGTAAAGATACAATGTCTGTAACAGCAGAAATATTATTAAATATTGGGTTAATATTCTCAAAACCATTCAATCAATACCAAAATCTATACACGTGAAGAATGTGTCACAATCAACCTGAATGAGATTATAAAAGTGATTGGGTGAAAAATATTTGACCAATAAGTCAGCTTCAAGAATACCAGAACCATTATTATTATCCTGCAGCCCAAATGCAATAGAGGGAATTTCAAAATAAGATATATCCTCAAATGATGAATATTCAATTGGTGGCTTATAATTAATAGAAATTCTTAGTGAACCTGGCCCAAGGCGAAAGAGATAATTTAAAATCTGCCTATCAGATATGATGTGTGGAGAGTGTTAATCATTTTCAATGACATCACATGATGGAACTAATGTGTGGATAATTTTTTTCTCAAAATAAGACAACAGTGTCTCTGTAAACAACAATTCTCTAAACAGCCATGCTCCAGAACATCCTTCACATGGACAATTGACTATTTGTAATAATGCCATGAACATGTTTCAACAGGTTGGGTTAAATTACTATTGCACACAAACTGGAGTAAAGTATCATCAATCACTTAAATTTGACAGCTCTGGGAGCAGCAGTGGTTTAGCAAAGAGTATCCAGTGTTAGACCCCGAAGCCACGACAAATAGTTTTCATGGCTGGCTCAACCGATTTTCGTGGCTGGTTAGCTAGCTGAGCCGGCTCAGTCACGACGTTCGTGGCTGACGAAATATGGCGGCTCAGCCGGCTGAGATGTTATCATTCAGCGTATTTTCGTTTCCGAAATGTTCCTAATCCCCTGTTACCGGTTATAGACGCCGTTTTTTAGCGTTTGTGGTGAACCCGTAGAATTCCAGACCACACGTAATCTTTTGATGTTGGGCTTTTCCATTATGGCGAAATTTCACGAAGGACTGGCATGGATATACTAAGTAGTTTCCCATCTAATCGGTATAAGTAGTTACATTGGGACTTCTGTCGACTTCAGACTGCTATCATCACTGCCATCTTGCGATATATGCATGCATCATTGAATGATGAACCCGATAGTAATGATATATAATATTTCAAACTATTTTCTATTGTTATGTGTATATATTGACAAATGCCAGTGATGTCTGAGACTGGGTGTGGTCGATATAATTTTTTTATATTTTAACCCTTTCAATACCGAATGGATGCGCCCATTCAGTTATATGAAAGCATGCATTGGGATAGTCTATTCCACATTAAGGGGCCATGTGTTCTGATAATATAACAACCATGCCGTGTCCATGCGAGTATGCCAATATTAGGCAATGCGGTTTAGTTCTTTGCGATTCACAGTACAGTTGTGCTTGACATATAAGCCCATGCACACGGCTCAGCCATTTACAATTCCGGCGGCGGAGATTTTTAAATGTGGCTGGCGTTAGATATAATATGGCTGGCGGCGGCTTGTGGCCAATATGGCTGACGGCGGCGGCGTGCGATGGCGGCTTCGGGCTCTATCCAGTGTCATTTTCCAATAAAGCAGATTACTGTGTAAAGTTGTTTGTCTTAAATTCTCACAGGGCATATACAATAGGTAGTAAATTACTTGAATTATAAAGGGCCATAACTCTGTTAAAATATATCGGATCAAACCCAAATTTGAACTTGATCTGTATTTCGGGGTGAGGACCACATGTACCAAATTTGGTGTAGATCAGATGAAAAATGTTTTGAGTCATAGCAGCTTGCGTGAGTTCTAAGTAAACATAAGTTTGAAAAGGGTTAATTAAACGATACCAAAAACCATACAGATAAAGAACGTGCTAAGAAAAACCTAGGTAAAAAATATGAGGCATATCAGAAGAAAACAGTTTGACTTAGATGCATCAGATAGCATTTGTGTGCAGGGCTAATTATTTTCTAAACCGATCAACCGATCGATACCAAAAACTATACAGGTGAGGGGTGTGTCATTATAAACCTACATATCAAATATGAAAACAATCGGACAAAAAATACTTTGGTTACAGCATCGGATAGCTCATGCCTATGTGCGGATGCAAAGTGTTAATAATTTCTAAACCGATCAACCGATCGATACCAGGTGAGGAGTGTGTCATCATAAACATGCACATAAAATTTTAACAAGATCCGATAAAAAATATTCAAGTAAATGAATCGGATAGCAAGTGTCTACGGACAGACGGACAGACGTACTGGCCAAAGTATACCTGTGGGGTGACTGCACATACCCATGAATACTTGTGGGGTGCGATCTTTTGTTTGAGTAAATTGTGGGGTCCAACCCACAACTGACGATTTTTTAAAGAGCGTATTTTTAAAGAGCGGAATATATTGATGGAATATATTACATATTCTGAGAAATATTACATTAACGAAATAACGGAGATGGTTTGTAAATAAAACAATTAGAAGAAAAGCATGTTAAATTCATGTTAAATTCATCGCACCCCACAAGTACTCTCTGGTTAGTGCGGACGGACGGACGGTCAGACGGACGGACGAACGACGGATGGTTGATCCGGATGTCGGCATTATGTGTACCATACATGGTATAACAATGTCCAAAACTATATATTTCAAGATTATAATTGCGAGAATTTCGGCATCGCGTTGATTGACGCGCACGGATTTGACCTGCATTTAGTTAGAGATGCGGCTCGGCCCCGGCTGCTATTCAACCAATCAGAACACACTTTTTGTCAACAAACCAATCAAATTATCGGAAGGTTATATGAACTAGTAATTGATATGAAATTGATTTACGACATACTTTCCAACGTAATTAATGATTGAGTCATATTATAAATATAAATACGAACAAAGTAGAAGATACATTCAGGTCAATGATGACGTTACTCGTCGAGTTTAGTTGAAACTGACATGCGTGTGGGCGACATTTTATTGATGGAATAAAGAAATGAACATGATGAAATTGACAATGAAATTGACATGCTTCAAGTTCGTTATCAACCGAAGTGCTCCCCCAGCGTTACTATCAATAATGGCTAATTTCAGTAAAATTATCCCCATTTACACTCAACAGAACAAATTTGTCTAAGTATTTTAAATACTATGATAAGGATCGTTTATATTCTGCAAGGGACGGATTCTTATGTTTTATTGTGTTTTAAAAACTGCGAGGGGGAATCTTGGTTTGTTTACATTATAAATATCCTGACATATGTTCTGACATTCAGACTCCGATAACCACGAAATAACGATTACTGTCTGTTCGTTTACGGAACCATATTGGACGGAATGTAATCCGTAATATAATCCGGATTCTCCCACGAAATAACGACTCTATATAACAGAAAATAAAGATTTTGAATCTATTACATACGATGCAAACATCGGCTTTAAACGGATATGGGTCATTTGAACTTATTTGAAATTATTTCTACTTAAAGTGGCGTGAAACACTCCTGTGATGTGTTCCGAACGGAATAACAAATACTAATTTCAAAATAAATTATTTTCCTTAATTTGATATCCAAATATTCAGAAAACGACATACACTACTGGCATATATATAGTCATATAAACGAATTACAGGCAGTGACTATTGTCATAATTGGCGCAATCATTTCCGCAATGTCTATGCCAAATAATGCGTCCCGAATAAAGTAGTAAATATTTACACCTGTGTGTAGTTCAGCCGTTGTGTTCTCTGAAATGGTACAGTCGACGCGGTTGGAATTTTCGACAATCGTAGTTCATTGCTACATTCTTCCAATGGGGACAGCTGACGGGGAGACAGGTCAACAAATACGTGGAATCCAGTTCTACAGACTTTATGTACTCGGGGAAAAAAAATTGCCAAAGCCACAGCAACTTTCCAGCTTTTGTTTTGCTCGTAAACGAGGCTGTGATAACGCTCTTTATTGTTCAATTATATCAAAGCACCACGTAGGTTTTCAAACGAGAAAGTTTATTAACAGCCGCATTATTCCTAAATCCAACGCGTTATATTACAAACACACACAACACATATAGGTACATATAAAGACTGAGCACGAGGATCAGACGACAAGCTACGAGTTTCTTTATACTGACTTTGCTCATTAGAATATCCATATCATGTCTACGTTAGACTATACGCACATTGGGCGGGGGGATAAGATATGCCGATAAACTACAAGCTTTCGCACTCTCAAAACATGTTCAATTCATAACAAATGTTTTCAGTTTTTGCATAAAAGTGAGGCAAACGCTCTTTATTTTTTATCATATCGGGGATAGCATAAAATGGTACGCTCTTTATTGCCCAAATGCTGAACACTTATTTTAATGAGCCCATTTTAAAACGGGACGTATTGTGTTGGTCTGTCTGGCGGTTCATATTTCGTTTCTTAATGATAAATTTAGTTATACTAAACGCCATGGAGTGAAATTTAGTGTGTACGTTCAATACCACAACATATAGGTCATGTTCGATTTTGATTTTGGGATCCGGACGCCCATCGTACGAAAGTTATGGCCCTTTGTTTACAGTTGGGCTCATTTTTGTTTCCGGATAACGTTAGACCGTCCTTAGTTGATGTTAACTGAATGGAATGTTATTTAATGGTTTCATCAATTCACTACGGGCCAAGTTAAATTATGCAGTGGGTTCCGTACACCCATTGTTTACCAGAGTTAAAGGCACGGGCGGCGGTCGTTGCAGAAATATTCATATTTGTTCAAATTGCCATCAACAGAAGGAATATTAAAATATATATAGTTCTGTTCATATGCCAAACATAATCAGCGCGTAAATAGTATATTGTCGTCAAGACGTACGATGGTGTACGTAAACAAGAGCCTGCTCGTGTTACATAAGTTGTGCTTCTGTTTACATAACACAGCGCAATTCTATTGGTTAATCACACAAAACATATATAAACGCTCTTTATTATTTCCATATCAGGAAAACAGTAACAAGTAACGCTCTTTATGTTTACCATATCCGGATCTAAACAAAAGCCAGGAAACGTAACGTTTTTTTACTTTTGTTTACATAACAAAGGGGAAAAAATTTGACAATAACATACTGTTAATGCCATATTTCTGATTGGTATAAGAACAAGGTCTGTCTATATTTTACTATTCTTTCTGTTTATGGCGGTTTTTGACTGAGGAGAATATTTTAACAGCATACCCACCGCCAACGCCGCCCGTATCTTTAAAGTCCCATGCATTTAATTTTCGAGTCACCGATTATTATTTTTTTATATAGTGGACCTTGATATACGGTTTTGATAACAATCTATGACATAAAATATGATTAAAATACTATAATTCATCACCATTTGGAACGTTTGTTTCTCAGACGGTTCCCGTGTATAGCGAAATAGAAAATAGCTGAAATCATAGAAACATTTCCCCGTCTCGCTCCCAGAATGCAACATAATTCAAACTAAGATATATAGTTATTCCCATTCCATCTGCTTCCATTGAAAATAATAGACTTTGCAGAATGTCCAGATGAAACTTAAGCACAGAAAATACGTCGACAGAAACAACATGTTCACAGTTTATAACACCGGATAAGTTGATAATACTATGTTTTGGAGCTTCCTCTTTCAAATGGTATATAATATGGCACATATTTTATATATTGTGATCTGGGGGTTCGAAAATTAAGTGGGCCTTTAAGGATCTTTTTCGACTTTGAAATGGTTTTCTTTATTTACGGATGATAACTTCAATTATAGTTGACTTAAAGGAATGAAATTTGGTACGCAGGTTTGAAACCACAAATAACAGATCGTGTTCGATCTTCGGTTCCGTCCGCCCGTTTTACCAGTGTTACCAGACCTTTTGTCGACTTTTAAATTCGGCTTTCTTGGTTCCCTGTTGAGTATTGCAATAACGGTTGGTTGATCACGACTAAGCTTGGTTTGTGGTTGAAGTGGCTCAAAACACAAGCAGTGCTTGAATCGGAGATTTGTCCAAAGTTCTAACTTGGTGAATGTATGGGTTGTTTTTTACTTATATTTTATTAATAGTGATTCAATTAAAGCGTAGTTAAAGGTTGTAATTATATACGACTAAGTGTAGTGTATTAAAATTACGCTTCAGCTTTCAGAGCTTAAGATGAATTACGCATTCAGGGATACCATCTCTCAAAACTCCCCTCAGGTTGACATGAGTGAAACTTTTGTCATATTTCAGCCATTGAGTATAAAAAAAACACTTATAGGCGAAGGTCCATACTGATAGCATTTTAAATCAAATCATTTTATTCAAAGTAAGAAAAGTAGAAAACCCACTTACGATTAAGTGTAATTCAATCAAATAAGCTTAAATGTGATTGAATTATGCTTAAAGATGCATAATCCAAATTAACGCTCCTAAATTACTATTTCTTTTGCTTCGGGGGTAACAAATATTTGATTCGAGTCGAGGAACCCACCCATCAAAGCTCAGAGTGATCAGATATCGATTTCTGATTTTTGAAAATTCACCACCGGAACTTTTTGGCGGCCTGGCAAAAAGTCGACGAGCCGACGGAAGATAGATAACTGTGAAATCAAGTGACAATTTTATACTATATAGTTGACTGTGGTTAGCATTATTTTTGGGCAATTAATCGATTTGATAACTGAAGCGGAATTAAAAAAAAAAAATGTTGTTGGAATTTGATGAATGAGTACCTTTAAGCACAATTGGCTAATAGCTGTTAATTTGGCCTCCCATATATATTGTGTCTATGGGATTTGAAAGAAGGGGTACGATATGTCGATCAAAAACAAAATACTTATATATAGGCTTTTGAAAATTAATTGCCAAAGTTATAGCAATTGTCCATCTGTTTATATTTTTTCGCTCATAAGTCCGACAACCGCTCTTTATTTTATCACATCAAGACTATACTGAAAAGGGCGTGTTCTAGTTTTTCAATGAATCCAATAGTTTCAAGACCCTTTGTTTATGAAATATTCCAAACACCAACAATAAACAACAAATTTTGAGTAAAATAAGGGGCATAACTCAGTACATTTTCATCGAACAAAACTTTTTATTTGAGTTTGACCAGTAATCATAAATCCACATGCCAATTTAAACCTGACAGCAATCACATAACAATAGATAAAGTTATCAACCGGACATAAACAATAATCAGTAAATTCTAAGTCGAAAAGGGTCATAACTCATTCAGTTCTAAATGGTCGAACTAAACCTTAATTCGATCTGAATTGTATTTTCATATGATTCAGTACGAAATATTAAAGCTTAACATCGTATAACTAACTATAACTTGAGTTATCACCTGGACAACAAACTAATCAGCAAATTCTAATCGAAATGGTGCATAACTCCGTCCCATATGGTCGGACCTGACCTAACTACTAACTTGACCTGTATTTCCAGGTGATTAATCCTCATAATATATACTAAATGCTTTCGGATAACTATAACTTGAGTTATCATTCGGACAACAAAAAATAAGCACAAATTCTAAGTCGGAAAAAGGCATAGGCTAACTCCGTCAAAAATAGTCGAACCGGACCCAAATTCGAACATAAGTTTAATAAAAGTATGTCAAATAGTTGTATGCGTTATCATCCCGACAACAAACGTTTCCCCGAGGACGGATCGATCGACGGACACCGCTCATTTATATGATTACCCGATTTATGCTTGGTGTGGTGGATGGGATGGGGCAGAATAGTTACTATAGTGGCGGAAGTTACTAGCCGTTTGTTCATTCCGTGAGCGTTTCGTATTTGGGAAATAACAATGAACGCTCTTTATCTTGAGAAAAAAAATAGAACATTTCTTTTTACCCAGGCGATTATTTTCGTGACGACAAGTTTTCCAGAGGCATGACATCTAGATAGTCTGTATTTCGTGTAGATATCGATCTAGTTTTGATTCCCGCAACGTGGTGAACAAAAGATTTAATTTAAGAAGTAGACACTGACCCGCTTTAGAGTTATATTTTATTTTATAATAGTAGAGAATGCCTTCGATTGAATCAGCAGATTGTGTTTCATTATAAACAACCAATTTGATCGGGGAGAAATATACACCGACTTGCCCAGTTGGAAGTATCATAAACAAGAGCTACGCTGGGCGTGCAATATACATGTACGCCCTCTCTTGGGTCGGCGGAAACTGATAAAAAAAAGGGCATAACTCTGGTAAAAATTGGCGGACGGAACTCAAATTTGAACTTGACCTGTGTTTTGGTGGGAGAAAGTAATATACCAAATTATCATTGAATCCGATAAGCTCTAGTAAAGTTATCATGCGGACAACAAATTTCAGGGATTTTCTAAGTCAAATTACGTCAAATAAGGGGCATAACTCCGGTGAAAATTGGCGGACGGAACCCAAATTCGAACTTGAGCTGTCTTTTCTCCTAATAAACCCACATACCAAATTTGATTGAAATCGGTTCACTCTAACTAAAGTTATCATCCGGACAACAAATTTCAGGGATTTTCTAATTAAAATTACGTCAAAAAAGGGGCCATAACTCTCGCAAAAATTATCGGATTAAAACGAAATTCGGACTTGAGCTGTATTTCGATATATGTAATCCACAAAAAAACGGGTTATGCGTATAAACATTCCAAAATCGAGTTATCATCAGGAAACCAAAAAACATAAGAAAAACTGAATTTTCTGAGTCGAAAAAGGGGCATAACTCTGGTCGGACAGAACCCAAGTTCGAACTTAACCTGTGTTTTGGTGGGAGAAAATAATATACCAAATTTGGATTCATTCCGATAAACTATACTAAAGTTATCATCCGGACAACAAATTTCAAGGATTTTCTAAGTCAAAAAACGTTAAATAAGGGGCATAACTCCGGTGAAAATTGGCGGGCGGAACCCAAATTCGAACTTGAACTTACTTTTCGGCTAATAAACCCACATACCAAATTTTACTAATTTTGGTTCACTCTAACTAAAGTTATCATCCGGACAACAGGTTAGCGGACGGACGGACGGACGCCCGCCCGGACGCCCGGACGCCCGGACGGACAGACCAATACTATAATACGGCCTTTTTTTCAAAAGGGCGTATACAAATGTATGATGGTAATATTTTTCTAACAGGTTAGATGCAAGTTGGGATATGCGTTTATAATAAAGAACGTTCGTCCTCAAAATAAACCTGATATGGTAAAATAAAGAGCGTTTGTGTGAACAGTGAGCACTCTATTTCACCATAAGAGCAATGACAGTCGGTGACCGTATAGGTTTGTCAATAAAATTATGCATTGGTTGGTATTGAACTTTGTTATGTAGTAGCAAGCAAGGCTTATTTAATATAAAACGGGTGTACTCACCGGTTTCCACCGTAGTGTATACTTCGGGTCGGTCGAAAGAGTTGTTGATTTGAGAGATGTGTCCGATGTGCGACGTTGTGTGGATTTGTTCAAAGTCATCTCTGTCTTGGGTTTTATAGCATCAATCCGAAATGGGGAAAGTGCGAACCCGGATTTTCCTTCTTGTCTCTTTGAATAAAAATATTTACCAAGTACACAGGAAACAGAAAAAACACGTGTTTGTATCCCGAGTAGAAAACGGATGCGTTAATTTCGCTGACCTCGTGACATTGCAGAAACTCTGAGAATCAAAACATTGGCTCACATCCCTTGTATCCGGGTTGTTTTTGTAGATTAGTCGTCAGTGAAACGCGTGTCCGACACAAATGGACGCAATCTGTAATAATGTATCACGCGCTTATGTCTTCACATGTTGAAAACAGATGGCTGCGCTCTATAACAATAAACTACACTTTCCGGTTTTGAAAACAAATCGTCCGTCACTCTGTTATGACAGCGATATTGCTCTAGAAACAAATTCCACAAATTAAAGGGAATAAGCCAGAGATTCAGAACCCGACAAAGGGAGGCAGGGACCATATGACGACAAACTTAAATTTGGTGAAAAAAGTCCACAGAATAAATTAAATAAATTGATGCAGACTTTGTGCATGAAATCTTTAGACCAAAAACATAGGTAGAAATTGTTCAAATATTTTGTTTGATGTCCGAACCATTGTGAAATTTATTTTTAGACCACGCAATCGTCGCATATTCTTCCATTTTCGGACTGAAATGGCAATCAGATGGATAATTCCCAACCTATATGGGGCGATGTTCTGGTGGAAATTTCCAACAGTTGGAAAGCTTGACATAAAATTCTAAGCAAAATGTCAGGGTGCAAATGGGATTTCTCAGACGTGTATCTATCTTCTCCTGAAATCATGTGGCGTGCGAATTTTTTTTTTTAAATTCATCTAACCACATACTCATGTAAATGTATTAATTATTGGCAGAGTTATCAATATCTAAAACAATGAATTGCTTGAGCCCCCTGATATGTTGGACACGTATTCACTGCCTACTATTATTCTAATATATGTTGGTGCTTGTTGTGCACATATTATAACATCTACTAGCAAATTTCATTTATCCAACTCATCTTTCTAGATACCTAAACATTAGCTCAATCGACAATCTCTCTTCAACTACAACTCCGATGGAGAGCGTTTCGGTCGATGGGTTGGATGTTGGGGGTCTCCAATTTCCAACTGTGTCCATAGAAGTCTTATTTTAATGGTTAATTGTCTGCAAAAATGCATTTAATACGACATTTTTTTATTTTTGTTTTGCTGAGTATACACTTGAGTAACCCCGTACCCCCGAAGCTGCATGGGTAATTGGTAATTTGTCAATTTTAAGCAGCTGGTCCAAAATTTGACGATTAAGATAGGTCGATGACATACTAATATATTGTATATACTGTGAAAATAACTATACGGTAGTTTTCAACTTTCAACGTCCATATTTTTTACCATGTAAGACCAACATTGAACGATCTTTAATGATCTACGCCAAACAAAAAAAGGACCCTTGTTTTCGTCTGTGTAGATACATTCTATGTGTTTGTGTACTTACCTCTGATGCTCAACGATTCCACTAGATTCGGATCTAACCGATTTTGACTCAGGCTCTTTTTGATCAGGTTCCGACTCTATTCAGATTTTTTTAATTTGAGAAGATTTTTCTGGGAAAAAGAACAATCGGCTTAGCTGTTGGTCTATTTGTTAAGTGACTAAGTAACAACTGCGTCAAATGTATTTTTGCACTGACGGCAGTCACAGCAACCATGGTCTTCTGCTTGCATTTCCCCCTATAAAATGTGACTGTTGCCTATAATGTATACTTAGTGTGATGTCAAATCACGTACACAGACTAAGACTGGGTGCGTGGTGAGTTCATTGTTTGTCACAGACCAGAATAATCGCCGTATTTCGATTACTGGGCCAGAAACTTCGTTGATAAAAAACATTTGGAAAAATACCCCGACTCTATTCCGATTCCTTGGTTCAGATCAGGATCAGACCAGCAATTTGTGTTCAGACTCTAACCTGATCATGTACATTTACTTCTCATTGTTTTTCGCTCCCATTCACTTCGATCGGCTACAATTAGGTGCGTGGACTCGAATGTGTTGAAATATGTGAAGGAGTTACTATATATTTGAAATATATCAAATTCGAATTACTAATTTTCACGAATAGTCAACATAGATATAGAGCCCAGAGGGTTTCAATTACACAAACAAAGGTTTGATGCATTAAATGGAGAAAATCTATTATATATTTTCAACATATATAATGTCTGTTTGTCCCATATATAGAGGGTTCCAAAGGGTATCTGACGGGGGTATTTTATGGGCAAAGCTACTGGTTGTATTCATAAAGTTGCAATTGTAACTATATACGTTGGAATCAGAGACGCATGCGTCGGTGGCTGGGGTGTCAGAATTGGTAAAAAAAACCTATATATAATACTATAATAAATAAATAAATCTAAACTATATAAGTTACTCACAATTATATATGTAGGCATTTTGGGAGCGTCGGAGTCAGTGATGGGAGTCGGGGTAGATATTGGGATAGTTTCGGGGCATCCAAATTAAGTTGTTGAATACCACAAGAAAAAACTCTTCTCTGTATATTAAACTTCTGTAATGTATATATGTTTGCACCAAAATTTATTTGAAAATATGTCGCTGATTTCCACCAAACTTGAATATAGATATCTCAAATTTCATGACCTTAACCCTTTACCCAACAGAACGGCCCTGTGCCAATGCATTCTGTTATATATGCGAGTCGACCATAGGTCGCCTCGCATATATAAGAGAATGCATTGGCTTAACACATTAAAAATTATAAAATTGTTAAAGAATGTAAGAAAAAATGGTAAAAAGTGTTAAAAAAGAGAATGCATTGGCACATGACATAACTGTAACCATCACAATGTGGTCAATGAGCCGGTTCCAATGATATCCATATTTGTATGGTTTTATTGAGACAGACCCAAGATAATTTAGGCTGTTGCAGCTTTATTTGGCCGGTTTGTTGGGTAAAGGGTTAAGACGGACAATTTCAGGATTGGGTCAGCGGAGGGATGGAGTTTAGTTGGGGTACGGTAATCGCTGGTGCTGGTTCCAATCTGACATGGGTGAAAACCGGGACCGATTTTCAAGCATAATCTGAGTTGAGGGACATCAGAATGTGGCATTCACATTGTATATCATGTGAATAACTATACATTATGCACATTAACTGTTATTTTACTCTGAACACACAATTGGCTTGTCTCATATCACTTTAACCCTTTCATGACGGGAGCTGCGCTGGTGCAGCATTAACGATCATTTGCCAGTGCATTCTCTTACATATGCGAGTCTCCCATATGGAGCCTCGCATATAAGATAATGCACTGACTTACAAACTCAAGGTCAATATTGTTAGGCCAATGTATTCTCTTATATATGCGAGGCTCCCGATGCACGAGAGACTCGCATATATAAGATAATGCATTGGCACAGGGTTTTCACAAAATTTCAGGAAACCCCAGTTGTGGAAGGGTTAATACATATAAGAGTTAAAACATGGTGCTTACGAACTCTCCGAGCTATTCCCGAATTTTGCCCAATTTATGAACACCGAAACGCGTATATCGGTTAAATTATATTGTTGTTATTTGGTTGTTCGGCAGCAGATAATAAAGTTTGTAAATAACATACACATGGAACTTAAGATTTTCTCCCAGCATCACAGTATCGATGTGCCTGCCAACCAAGTGACAAACATGTTTTTGTTTTAAGGAATATTTTTATTGGAACAGGATGCCCTTTTAACTGGGACACGCCGCGGGAACCCGGATACGTCATACCTATGGCTTATCCATCAAGACAACATTATTAAAATGTTACTCTGTACATAGAGGCTGGTCTCATCGTATTCTTAGATAAACGACGAATGTCAGTCTGAGCAATAACAAGTCACAATGTGCTCGCTTGAAGTTTGTTTGGTTTGTGTGCTGCTGTGTGTAGGACATGTACTCGCGTTACCGGTTACAGCGCAGAAACATGAGTTATTGGTGGAGATGTCGGAGACGAGAGTAACAGAGGTAAGTAGATCATGCCATGATTCTCTACTATTGCTAACGCCCGTATAGAGATAATATTCCACCAGTACAAAACCTGGGAACTTTTTGAAGTTTTGACAGGGAACCTTATAAAGTCAAAACAATAAGGCGGGGAATATATTTCGTAGTTAGGTACTCAATCCGATCAGAGGGTCCCCATATAATCAAAATACAACAACAACAACATTTCTTCAAAATACGCTTCAGTTATCAGAATCAAAAATAATGCTAACCACAGTCAACTATAGAATAAAATTGCCCAAAACCTGTTATTTTCAACGTTTTGTTCAACGAAATTTTGCCAGTTGTCAAATACCTGACACAAAAAAGCCACTGGATTTTAGAGTTATCGATCTTCATCAGCTATAAGTTTTTCTCGTCGACAGTTTACTGGGCCACTTCAAATTAAAATAATAGATTTCGAACATCGATATCTGATCACTCCTAGCTTTGATGGGTGGGATCCTCGACTCGAATCAAATATTTTGTTTACCCCCGAAGCCAAGGAAATAGTAATTTGCGAGCGCTAATTCGGATTGAGTACCTTTAATAATGTACTTCACTGTAGGTGAAGGTCCCAACTAAAAATTGCACGCTTTTCTGTGACTTTTGTGAGCTGATATCGCAATAAACATTGAATTAATTACCCAGGAGAAATGCCATAATTGTAAGAAATGTTTTCGTCTGTCGTCTGTTTTTTATTGCTTAAACATCCCTCCAGATGAATAATAGACCATTGCAGTGTATCATTTTATTACTGAATGTGAGTATATCCATTGGTATAGAAAGGGTTAATGGCCAGACGCACATTTTGCCAATATTTTCCTAATGTAACACACTATTTAAAGGTACTCAATCCGATAAGACGCTCCTAAATTACTATTTCTTTGGCTTTGGGGGTAACAAATATTTGATTCGAGTCGAGGAATCCACCCTTCAAAGCTCAGAGTGATCATATATCGATTTTTGAATTTGTTTTAGATGTGGTCCACTTCCACGTGCTCAAGCGGCCCATGGATAACTCTTAAATCAGGTGGTTATTATTGTTAATAGTAACCACTTGATTTTCGAGTTATCCATCTTACAACCGCAATTTGTCCGTAATTTGTTCGTTTGAGCACGTAGAAGTGGACCACATCTCCAAAAATTAACAAATATCAAAAATCGATATCTGATCACTCTGAGCTTTGAAGGGTGGGTTCCTCGACTCGTATCAAATATTTTTTATCCCCGAAGCCAGAGAAATAGTAATTTAGGGGTGCTTAATCGGATTGAGTACCATTAAGAACCACCAATCAATCGGAAATTATAACTCAATTTACTGCACTAAAATGGCATGAACAATATTGAAAATTTCACCGTATTCAGGTACCAAGCTCTTCTGTAAAATATAACGTTTTCAAAAGTGCAAGTCATAACTAGAGCTTTTCTAATGAGCCGCAATTCTATACGAAATTTATTAACCGAGTGCACTAAAAAAAGCGCCGAGATTTAGCGAGGCTCGAATCGAATTTAATGTGATCTCAAACATGGATTCTCAAATTCGTCGCAATTCTATACGATATGTATTAACCTCGTCCACTAAAGCTCGTTAACAAATTTCGTATAGAATTGCGATGAATTTGATATCCATTTTATCACAGTCACGTGTTTTTTAGCAAGGAAAAACGACATCGAAAGGGAGTTCCTTTTCATAATCTAATAGAAAGTAGAGACACCTTCAAAACTAAATATAGTTCCACTTTAAAGGCACGGGCGGCGTTCGTTACAGAACTATTCATATTTGTTCAAATCGCCATCAACAGAAGGAATATTAAAATATATATAGTTTTGTTCATATGACAAACATAATCAGTGCGTAAATAGTATATTGTCGTCAAGACGTACGATGGTGTGCGTAAACAAGAGCCTGCTCGTGTTACAGAAGTTGTGCTTCTGTTTACATAACACAGCGCAATTCTATTGGTTAATCACACACAAATGATATAAACGCTCTTTATTATTACCATATCAGCAACACAGTAACAAATAATGCTCTTTATGTTTACCATATCCGGATCTAAACAAAAGCCAGGTAACGTAACGCTTTTTGCTTTTGTTTACATAACAAAGGGAAAACAATTGACAATAACATACTGTTTATATGCCATATTTCTTATTGGTATATGAACAAAGTTTGTCTATATTTTACTATTTTGTCTATTTATGGCGGTTTTTTACGGAGGTGAATATTTTAACAGCATACCCACCGCCAACGCCACCCGTATCTTTAAACGTGTCAACTGTTCAACCACCCTTATCACTCATGTTTATCTCACATACAACACTAAATAACTCAACACAAATTTAATATCATAAATATATTCTAATTAACATAATACTAAAGTTCCGGCATTGCCATTGATATCATTGCGCTAAGTTATTTTGTCACTGCGCGTGCCGATAATACACGTGTGTCTTAATAAACAAATATGAGGTCGGGTTTAGAGGCTAATTATGTGATAAATAGTATACTATATACTGTGGCGAATAATTTCCGTTGATTTCTCCCAAACTCCAGGCAGAGTTATCTCCCATCGCTCCGCTGAGATACCACTGCCATAATGACATTAATTGGTAAGGAATTCTTACGTGTTTTTAGTTCTTATGTTTTATGATTAAAATTGTCTAAGTCTGGCTCAGTTCATATTGTTCTTATCAATACCGAAAGAATTACCATTATTGCAAACTTAAAAAAAAAATTGGTGGTCAAAACAAGATAATAGGTGACTAAATAGTAGTAAATACAGTTCCGCGACGATATGTAAAAATAGATTTATCGTCTGCAAAGTACACCCATTGTGGCAGTGATATATCACATTTTAATATGAATTTTAAGTACTACCTTGTTATTGTACTTTTTACAGTACATAAGCCACGATGCATTACCATCAAGACCAAAATAACTGCAATTTTGTGACTTTAGTAACTAAAGCGTGTAACTTCACATATTTGTTGCGTAGTTATAATGGACACTTTTTGGACGGGGTTCCCAGTGAGAGGTCAAACGCGATACTGCACTTAACTGTTTCTTGATTATAGTGGAAACTTTTTAGAGGGGGGTGCCAAGATGAGGGGTCATATGTTAACTATTTGGGGAACATTTGAAAAAGCAAAACCTTACAGTTGACAATCTGACGAGCCTTGTGTTTATACACATACACAAAGTTGACTTTAATCATATTTTAGAAGGGAAAGTTTTCGAGGAGGGTTCTCCGCAAGTATAAACAATTATTGGAAATGAAAAATTGCCATAAACAGTACATGATCTGAACTGGTAAACGGCACGAAGGACTATTTACTAGAGAGCAACACTGCTTCAATAATTTTAACATAATGTTAGCTGTGTGCTGGAAAATTGAGAGCAGCCATTTAGAACAACAGTTACATTCAATAACCAGTGAATACAGTGTCGGTATGCAGGCCATGCACCAACGCAGGGAGCAATCAACTGTAAATGGGCCACAGTATTAGAGAAAGCTGTGAGTTGGGGAATTTGCGATGGATATATGACCTAAAACTATCAAAGCCCACATAACAAGTTCATATCAGTTCTTGAAAAATTAATGCTTACAATGTTCCAGCACACAACTAACATTATGTTAACATTGCTGAAGCAGTATTGCTCTCTATTGAATAGTCATTCGAATATTTTACTAGTTCGGATCAGATACTTTTTATGGCAGTTATTCATTTCCAATAAATTGTTACCTCAACTTGAAAAAGTCAAATTTTAACTATAATATTGCCATGGGTTGGTCGTCCCCCGTGCATAATTATTTTCGTCAACATATTCCTTTAGCAAACCCAACAGGTCACATCTCTCACCCGATCGTCACCAAACTTCATATGGATCTTCGAGGTGACATCCAGATGGGAGTTATCAATATGTTCTGAAATTTGTTAAAAACATGGCCAGCAGCCATTTGGATTTCACTCTTTGTATGACTAAATCCTGTTGGTACACCATACTAACGACACCCCACTTGTCCGATCGTCACATGGATCTTCGGGATGGCTACACGGTGGGAGTAATCTAATTTTTTCAAATTTCATTTTATAAACATGCCACCGGCAGCCATATTGGATTTTACTCTCTGCTTTACTAGATCCTCTAACACACACTACCGTCCACTTCCCTCATCCGATCACCACCACCAAACTTCATATTTATATTAATGTTAATTTACCAGATCTATCAAATGTTTTTGAATTTCATTGGAAAAAATGAACACCAGCGGCCATATTGGATTTTACTTTATATAAATTTCTTCATGTTGATATCTAGTACTTAGACATTTCGGCAATTTTGAATACAAAATCACACAGTATGCAGACGACACAACTCTCATCTTAGACGACAGAGAAGAAAGCCTAAGGGAAGTATACAATGTATTAACACTGTTCGCAAATCATTCAGGTTTGAAAATTAACCATAGCAAGTGTCAGGCATCGTGGATAGGTTCTTATACTGGGCGTAGAGATGGTATATGCTCAGATCTTGGTATCAGATTTGATAGCTCATTTGATCTTCTAGGGATTCATTTTGATACACATCTTGACAAAATGAAAATCATCAACAATACAAATTTGCTGATGTGAAACGACTGATTGAGACATGGAAACACCGATTACTGACACCTATTGGTCGAATAACTGTAATAAAATGACTTATACTCCCAAAATTAACACACCTTTTCGTGTCACTTCCAAATCCCGATAAAACATTTATGAAAAAATTGGACACTATGCTTTATAATATTCTATGGAATTCAAAACGTGATCGAGTGAAACGCAAAGTTGTATGCCAAGATTACAAAAACGGTGGCTTGAAAATGGTTAATGTCAATAATTTTATGCTGTCAATGAAAATAACTTGGGTGATACGCCTTATAACAAAGAGCGCCAAGTGGATGCCCCTCACAGATATTCCATTATACCCCATGTTCCTTACATATGAGCATGGCTATTTGGAGAAACAGGCAAAGAAATTACAAATCCATTCTGGCATGACGTTTTGTTATCATTTGTCAAATTTTTACAAAAAAATGTGAACAATTGCAATATATCCACATGTACGCTGTGGAATAATTCAAATATAAAACAATATGGAAAGGTAATAAACTTCACTTCTTGGCGCGAGAAAGGGATTATGTATATAAATGATATGCTAGATAGTAAAGGTTCTTTTCTTTCAGAAGAAGCCATACATAAGACATTTAATATACGCACAGACTTCATCACTGTAAACACTATACAGCAGCAGATAAAATTAACAGCAAAAAAAGCTTGGCCAACAGATAACTCGAGTTTCTTACCCCATTCTACCCACTAACTTCAGCACTTTGCTTAAAAATTCTCGGGGAGGACAAGATTTTTACAAAACTTTGAACCATTCTCAAATTACGACTAAAGCGCGCACAAAATGGCAATCACAGTTTCCTGATATGGGAAGTACATTATTTACACCAAGCTACAATGGCTACAATTCCGAATAAATTCTAGAATATTATCAACTAAGAACTTTCTACACATATCTAATATAAGACAAGATGACAAATGTGATAGGTGTAAAAGTGAAAAGGAAGATATCAACCACATTTTTTGGGATTGTTGTCATGTGCAGACATTTATTAGAGATATCTGTAATTGGGGAAAAAATAATGATATAAATCTTTATCCCACAAATATGACGATGATTCTTGGCACACCACCCATTAGTAAAAACTATAATACAAACTTGCTCTGGCTCCTAATTAAACAATATATATATCGGTCTAAATTTAACCCAATCACTTTGTCTGTTAATGTTTTCCTCAAAGAGTTGGCATATAGATACGATTGCGAAAACTATACAGCACGATGTCAATCGAAACTTTCAGAATTCTTGAAAAACTGGTTCCTTATAGAAAAAGCTTTAAACATAAGGCGACTTAATAAAACATCGACAAAGTTAGTTCAATTTTTGAGACTCCTACCGATTATCACGCAGTCAGTTAAAACATACTATCTACCACCAACTCCACAAAAGCCTCTATGTTGAGAGTTGAGTCCATCCGAAACATCCGACATATTTAGAATACATTTACTATATATACTATGCATATATTTATGTATTATATAACTTTATACCACTGGTGTGCGAATGCTGTGAGCCAGGCGAGTGTGTGCAGTAAGAAGGAGATATGTGTGAACGCGAGGAATGCCATATCTGTATACACATATCAATGCCATTGAACATTCTGTATTTGACATTCCTCAATGTGATTGTTTCTTCAATAAACATTTAAAAAAAAAATGTACTTAGTCATTTCAACTCGCCACATGCATAATCGTTCCATTGACTGTAACACGTGAAATTACACCCTCTCCAAGTTGAGCTGCAGTGTCATTGACCCTTTCATTAATTAGTTTTCTTCAAATATTTGACACCGTTGCCATGGAAACCTGATTTTATCACGACACAGGACCCCCCCCCCCCACCAGGGCACCCCTTCCAAAAAGTGTTCCCTTTAACTAAGCATCATATATTTGAACTGTCATCCTTTAGTCACTAAAGCCACGATTCAGCCCTTAAGGGATCACACTATAAGTATCTAACTCTATACTATACACTAGTCCGGGCGCTTGGTGTCAAAATTACACAACTTATGATAAAAGCATGAAACTTGGCACATAATTATGTTCCTTGTACCATACTGATCATTTTCAGATACAGGGCCCGTCTAGATGGGACTTTCCCCAGCAACGGTTGCTAAGCAACTACCCGAAATAATAAAATGTCTGTTATGGGGATGGTTTGCAACATTTAAACTATAGTAGTTTATTGGAGGTTTAGTTGTATGATAACGTGCAATGGTTTGTGACATAATTTTATATCATGTTGTCCATAACAACCATTGCTATGCAACTACCGAACAAGAAAATGTATTGTTTTACTGTTCTCAGTGACATGTTGAGGATTTCTCGGTGACGTTTCGAGGCTAAACCTCACAACAAGTTAGTCTACATGACATTTAACATGTGCCTACATATTAGGTAGTGTATATTGTATACGGATATAGAGTTATCAGGGATAGCAGGTGGCAACCCACTGCTAGGGACCACCCTAATTTTTTTAATAAATCTTCAGAATTCATAACACTTTGTAAATCACTAAATACTTAACACAATGTGTACTACCCCGGAATCAATAGTTATATGGTTTTCATCGCACATACATTCATTGTCTATTTAGCAATGGTTGCTATGTAACTACAACCCACTCAAATAATACAATTAACAATATGTGGTCATATTTACAAAATTACAAATATCTCAGGTAAACTACATTTGTTCAGCCGATTCCAATGCAGATTATTGGACTTATAATTATTTATGCCTGATGAGTCAGGACATGCCCAAAGAATGAGCGTGTATACATATTGGTCACAGCATGACCATATAACCACTCAAGCTATACATATACACCACTTCAATTACCATATAGCAACTCCATGTATACATATTCACATCGCACATGACCAATCCTTATGTATACATGTATTCCCATCATCTCACTGTGGACCAAACCCATCACCATTTCGCCACTCCTAGTACAACTATTCACCTTACCTCATCAGTCACTCCATGGCTGCCATTTCGATATAAACCATGTATTAAGTCAATCAATGTTGATGCTAATGTGCGACAGTAGCCAAATAATATGGTCTCGCTCAGTTCCGTTTGTGCGCATTTCCGTTCAAAACATGGCCCGAGACGTTTTTGGCAAAATTCCACACTGCATCCTTTAAAATGAATTTGTCATATTTCATATGAGACAACCAGAATAGATCATTAATTTTAGTTGTAAGTTGATAGAGTAACATGGTTAATAACCAACAGCGTCACAATTTGCTACATTTTCGTCGGAGCAGAGAATAATGTTTGGATATATGAGGAAAATCAACTTTGTTTGTTTGTTTTCATTTTGTAAGCCATCTTGAGTTATTTTGTCTACAAAACACATCAGTTTGACATATTTAAGACAGAATATTATATACAAAACCCGTCGTCTGTGTGTGTCAATGTGTGTGTATAACTCGGTCACGCTTTTGGCGCGTTTATCACTTTTCAACCATGCGTCCAACGTAGCCCAAATTTGGACCACTGCCTACATTGTGTCGTAGAAGATGACTCACCAACTTTTACGCCGATTGGTCAACGAATGCACGAGATCGAACATGGTCCACAAGCGCCGTATTTGCACTCAAGTAGACACTATTTCTTATGACGTAAACTTTGTCGAAATGACGTCATATGAGGCCACACACAAACCCACACTTGCTTTGCCACATAACTGTACAGATGAAACTTCCAAGCGTTCTACCATGAAATTGGAAAAGGGTGCAAAATTAATTTGTCATCATGTTGAGTGTGAATATAAGTAAGGGCGTTGATTTTGTCGTGGAGATGCATGGGTTGTAAAGTCGAACGTTCAATCGTCGTTAGAACTGGGTGCTATTTTAAATATTAATGTTGTGCCCCGAATGCCCTCGAACTGAAGAATTGGTAGGCGTCCAGAGGATCAGAACCTTTCGTACTAAACTATTGGCATTAATCCACTTAGACAATACCTGCAAAGTATATCAATATGTCACACACGAACTACAAGTGCAGTGATTCGATTATATAACTTAAATAGGGAAATGAAAGTTAATTATTCATACTGTTCGTCATGACGAATTCTGAAGGTGTTGGTGTGTGAGGCGTCCATGATATTGGATATCCACCCATCTGCTGGGCTCACCGCATCGATTATGCCATTGATATCAGCTGACGAACCCGCCTTAGAGTAAACTGGCTACACCATGCATGCATACCTGCTGAAGCGGGTGTGGTCAATAAATTTCTTAGTGAAATACAGTGTTCCCACGCCGCCATGCCGTGACAAGAGAAGCATACTATTAGCCATTCCATTTCTAATATAAATAAGAATCTGATCATGCACGCGAATACCAGTAAGTAACAAAGGACATTTATTTACCCGTCATTTTAGACAGGAAATCCCCTAGTGAAACAATAAACACCTTTGATACCAAAGATAGTTCCATTTTACTTGAAAAAATGGTCTAAACCTGAACAGTGAAATTTTGCCGATTTTGATGTCAAATCTGTGATATAAAAATCCAATAATTCTATTATGTCAGTGGTTAAAATAGTAACAATTAATCAAGATGCATCATAAATACACAGAACGACACGATGTGTAAATGGGTTTGTCGATACGGCACGAGTGATGTCGCGGAATGATAGAACGAGAGGCGCTTGCGCCTCGAGTTCTATCCCTCCGCGACAGCACGAGTGCCGTATCGACAAACCCATTTACACATCGTGTCGTTCTGTGTTTATTACACGCTTCGCGTCATAGAATCCGTGCATTAAAAATACATGATTATAATGTTTATTTAGGCTCACACAGGGCGTGTTTGTCATGTGTGATGATTCTTTTATTTAAATAGTTCCAGTTTCATGGTTGAGGCGAACGTCATGTACGTCATTTTACGTCAACGAGATGTGTATGGAACGTACGTTCCATACGGATTTGTGAATATGGAACAGCAATAACACTGTTCTTCTAGGAACAAGCGTGTATGTAATAAATGTTAGTATGCAATGTATATAAGGCAGAATAGTCAATTTTGTTCATCAGCCACAACTTCCGTTATGATCATTGATGCTTTTGAAATTTAAAAAATATGGGTTGGTCTCTTAAGAACGATCGCAATGACACCTTCCAACCACAGAAACTATCCATCTCTATATAATATACGCTATGTGATGTATTAGCAAATGTAAAATGTATTTCAGACAAATCTACCATCTATGCTGGTCCCAAAATGCCATCCAGAAGAGTGCGGATTATATATTTTACTGTCTGGGTAGCTACATAGGAACGGTTGTGATGTGATGGACATTATGATAAGAAACAACGTCATAAGTCTGTGTAATTCATCCTATGTCACAAATATACCTCAAATATGCAATTCAAAAGAACTAAAGTTGAATAAAATACTGTACTGCCTCCTTATATGAGCATTTTATACTTTCGGGTAGTTGCTTAGCAACCGTTGCTAAACAGGGCCAAATCTCGATCGGGTCTATATCTGAAAATGATCAGTAAGGTCCAAGGAACATATGCTGCAAGTTTCATACTTTTATCATAATTTGTGTAATTCTTACATTTCCATGCACCAATCGCCTGGACTACACAGAAGCATGATATATTGGGGAAATAACTGATTTTGACCCATTTTGGAAAATGGTCACCAAGTTTAAAGGCCTATATATCATGACTAACATGTCGGTTTCAGCAATATTGCAGTTCTCCATGTAGCACATACGCTACAGATTATTTTGGAGCAAAGATAACGTATTCAAAACTGATATGTAAAATCAGTGGGTAGAAAATGTATGACCCGATATGAAAAAAGCTAATATTTTGGTGAATGACCTTGACCTTTGCGTATGACCTTGACCTATAGAGATGAAATCTCTCATGCCAAAAGAAAGCCCACCAAGGGTATTACCCCATAGCAATGCAAAGATAGAGTTACTGCATTAAACGTTCTAGTTGTTGACCGGTATAGGCATATTTTTTACACTGGCCAAAAACACCATCCGTTGCCATGGAAACACAATTTTTGCAAACTAAGCTACACTGCCACAGTGCGCCACATCCCTCAGATAAACTTCAGCTTATAATCTTTGAGAAAAATGTTGACAGAATTTGCCCACCAAAATGGTACCATGCTCGGTCCTGGCTCATGGACTAATACCAGTGATGGCCTCTTCCCCAACGCAGGGGGCTATGACCCCAACATGCACGGGGAGCTATATTATCACAGAAGCTGCCGAATTCACCATTGCATATTTCCTCGACGGGGGTGTGCATGCAGCACCCTGAGTCCTGACACCCTGCTTTATAAATATCGTAGTCATGTCTGTCGTGTCTGTTTTCTACGAGTGATTAATCTAATATGCAGCAATTTATGCTATTCATATAATTACAAGAAAACCATAGTCAGAAATGGTAACGCCACCAAGATCATATTATTAGCCATAAATATAAATTATAATACAATTATTCTATAAACTAGCTTTCAAATTTTATGTGGGAAATTTTCATACTTCTATATTTCAAGTTTTCCCGTTTCTCGTGTTATACATTACTTTCTTCAAACTGTCTTCTTTATTACACAAGCTGATGGGCCCGACTTCGTCCGGGATGTTTCCCATCTGATTTCCGGCGAAAGGCGCGATTTGACCTTCAATTGACTATTTCGAAAGTCAAGGTCAGGTCAGGGTCATGATTTGACCCGTCCAAAACACCCCCACCCGGAGAAAAGTACCACTAGGTATCAAATTTCGTCGAAATCCGTCCGTTTTACCCCACTTGACCTTTAATTAACAATTTTGAAGGTCAAGGTAAGGTCGGAGTCATGATTTGACCCGTCCAAAACACTCCCCCGACAAAAGTACCCATAGGTATCAAATTTCGTCGAAATCCATCCGTTTTACCCGATTTGACCTTTGATTGACCACATTGAAGGTCAAGGTCACGCCGATGTCACGATTTGACCCGTTCCAAACACTCCCCGGACAAAAGTATCCCTAGGTATCAAATTTCGCCGAAATTTGTCCGTTTTACCCAAATTGACCTTGCAGTGACAGTTTTAAAGGTCAAGGTCAGGTCGGGGTCACGATTTGACCCGTCCAAAACACTTCCCGGACACAAATACCCATAAGTATCAAATTACGTTGAAATCTATGGAAAGCCGAAGAGGACATGTTAGTTGCTAATTGCTAGATATACGACGCACGACTTGTCGCGGTATTTTAAAGGTGTTTCAAACTAGGAGATAGAAGGATTCTGCGTTTCAAATGGTGATGAATTATAGTAATTTATTCAAATTTTATGGCATAAATTGTTATTAAAACCGTATATACTATAACAAAAATGAATGACTCGAAAATTAAGTGGGCCTTTAAACAAAGTCACAATTGCAGTTAGGCTCATCGCATACTCGTTTAATCAGCGATATTCTGCTGCGCAGTTTGTTATAGTTCCCAGTATTCATTGAGCGTTATAGCCCCACTGTTATAATTCGCCGTTAGCAGGCGTACTCTTGCCTCAGATTATTGAGATATTAGGTCACACGTAATGACATTAAATCGCACGGAAACATAGCAATTGTGTGGGCTGCTTGGCGTGAATATTTAATGAGAAATAAAGTCATACGTAATGACATTAAACTCAAGAAAACCCGCGAAAACAAAACAAAATCACATTTAATGTTTTAAGTTATTTCCTTCATAAAAAGAATCTTCGTGATAATGAACCCTCCCAATACTTTAGAATATAGAATTAACCTTAAAATAACAAAAACCTTCGGAATACAGAACCTTCGGAATAACGAACCTTCTGATTGGTGAACCTTCGGAATAGCGAAAATTCAGAGAAATTTCGGAATAGTGGACATTCTGGATAGTGAACCTTCGGAATAGAGACATGCCCCCAATATTCATATTATATGCCCAGAGTTCAAAAGTATGGGCCCATAAAATCCTAAAATTGGCCCTTAAAATATTGAACTCCAAATTGGAGCCCACACAGAACATCACTTAAGTCAACTGTACCTGTGTCATGTCCCAATGCGGGAGGGTCCACACTATACCACAACATTCATATTATATGCCAAGAATTCAAAAGTATGGGCTCACGTAATGACATTAAATCTCAAGAAAACCCGCGAAAACAAAACAAAATCACATTTAATGTTCTAAGTCAAGTTATTTCCTCCTGTATCTGTATCGGTATGCGCGCAGGATCAGTTCGGATGTGAGCGCACACTCCGTAAAAAGAATCTTTGTGATAATGAACCTTCTCAAATTAGTCTCAATACTTTAGAATATAGAATTAACCTTCGGAATAGCGGAACTTCGGGATAGCGAACCTTCATAATAGAAACATGCCCCCACAAGTACACCGGTGACGTAAACACATGTGCTAATCTTTGTTGTACTATCGTGACTCTATCGGTACGATTTATACTCAGTACGAAATAACCATAATAATACAGTCGCCCAGTGGATTATCGATCGACCACAGAATATGAAAATCTGCGTACCAAGCAACACCACGGTGTGGCGTAATGAACATATTATACAGCTTTAAATTAGAATGCATGGTGTTGCTGTTTGTCTTCATTCGGCGAAAGGGTTGCCTAGCTACGAGTTCCCAACTACGTCACCTTTCCTCTCTTGTGTTATACAGTTATACATGTATACGCAAAATTTACAACTATGGAATATTTAAGTAAAACATTATATTGTAATTATTGCCCATGCAGATAATCCCGGCTGATACATTCAATTAACTCCCTTAGTTATTGGAAGCTTTCGAGAACCAGCCACTCCCCCAATCATGGATTATGGTCGAAAATGTTATAATTCAAGCTTGTGACAGTTAGGAGATTGTTCAACCTTTGGCTTGAGAAACATATATATAAATGTGTGTGTGGGGGGGGGGGGGGGGTGTCACTCTTTTTAATTTCAACGCTGTACCTGCATTATGTTTTGGCGCTATAATGAATATTTGCAATCCCAATTGAATTAATGTTATCACATGAGCTCGCTCTCAAATTATCAGAGAAATCTCAACAAGCCGGTATCATCCTATAAAATAATTCTGCATATTTTATTTTTATTTTGGATGACCCTGTTTCCAAGAAATGACAGAAACAAATCAAGTATAAAATCGACCGGCTCTAATCCACTTTTCGAAATGAATTATAACTCGTGAAAAACAGCAACATATATCAGACAATGATTACTCATTTCGGCATCCATGAAAGAAGACATGTTTATGACTGGCCTGAAATTTCTTGATGGCAATTTGTTTGATAATGGCTTATAAACTACTCACTGGTGAAACTGACCTCTCGCGCGCAGGTGATTAATTTTGTCAATTATTGGTGTGGCCATGTAAAATACATGTATTTTGCATACAGACATTACATGCATGATTGTGTGTATCCACCCTTACATAGGCGTGGGTGAAATTCATAAAACATATTATAACTATTATTTCCTGGTGACCGAAGCTATCTGACTCAAAGTTCAGAGTGGGGGGGGGGGGGTGGTGGCTACACCGTTGGAATATTCACATGTCACGTTTCTTGCAGAAAGACGAATATGTTTGCGAGGCGAAGCCAATCAATGGACTAGCTGATGCCTTTGTTGGTGAGTTGAAATGATTATACTATTGGCTATAATTATTGTCCCCTGTCACACCTTTGAGTACCTTCATGGTGTAATCATCTCCTCCTACAGATTTCATCCCAGAGATTTGAGACGTCAGAATATTGTCGCCCATATATTGAAGATGTGCAACATGTATATAGATGGCGGAAAAAAATATTTTTTGACGGAGTTATTAACCCTTTTCGACTTAGACAACTTCAATATTTTTTATAATTTTCTGTATGAGAGTACCTTCATGGTGTAATCAACTCCTCCCACAGTTTTGATCGTAGATATTTGAAACTTCAGAGTATTGTTACCCACATATCGGAGATGTGCAACATGTATATAGATGATGGAACAATTATTTTTTGACAGAGTTATTAACCCTTTTCGACTTAGACAACTTCAACATTTTTTATAATTTTCTGTTTGAGGGTACCTTCATGGTGTAATCAACTCCTCCTACAGTTTTGATCGTAGATATTTGAAACTTCAGAGTATTGTTACCCACATATTGGAGATGTGCAACATGTATATAGATGATGGAATTTTTTTTTTGTACGGAGTTATTAACCCTTTTCGACTTAGAAAATTTCAACATTTTTTTGTATTTCTTTAACAAAGCGGCATCGACTTGCCACGTTTTCGGGGGACAATGTGGTCTGCTGACCTTTTATTAGCAGATATTTTCAGCCAATCAGCGACCGAGCCGGTCTTTGACTGCACACAAATTCTGATGCCATCTTTCTTCGCCCTAATTTGGATATTCATGCATACATTCATGCTAAATTGGCCATATTCAAACAACATTCTGTTGTCAAATCATAATATACAATTTAAAAACATACAATAATTAAATTTGATTTTAAAGCATATAACAATACAGGACATCCCAGGATCAAATAAAATAAAATGTTGGCCCTGTGTAAGGCAGTTACATTTTAGTGCTGCATGAAATTTATGTGAACTGGGATTGTTACAGTCAGCTATAACCTATAGTTGCGATATAACAAAATAAAGGCATACTTGGAGCACGAGGTTCTAATTGGTTTGATGCATAACACGTTATCCCAAATGTTTTTCATTCAGATTTTGTGAAAGTTCATAATCTTGCCATTTTGTTGAAAACAGTATATATCTGAATATGCAGTGCACATGGCCAGCATTTAAGCCATTATGACCATTAGTAATTCGGTGGACAGAAAAGAAGGAGGGCTATATGTTAAAAACTAAGTGGTTTATTTCGTAGCGCCAGTATAATTTGAGGATGTATGGTTGGTACAGGGGTACTGCATGTTCTCATGCCATACAACTGATTTTATTTTTCAGTTGGCTTCGAAATTCGTGCAAATCCAGACTGTGTCCACCACGTCGTTGTTGCTGCGTGTGAAGGCTATAACTCAAATGAACCAGTTTGGTGAGAATTTATACACTTATATTTAACCATTTCTATACTGAATGGATTCTCCCACACATACAGTTATAACAGTATATATTGGAATGGTATATTATTCATTTGGATGGGTGTTCACGTAATAAAGGCAGACGATAGACAGACGAACAGATTACACACGTGCGGCAGAATTCATATTTTTTGGTTGGAATTGTTCAGAAAATAAGTTCAACGTCATCTGTTGAACATGTTATCTGAACATTTTAAAGGAAACTACTCGTCAATTAGTATTTAGTATAAAGTGATAACCTTAGAAGAAACTGATTGTGTTTGATATGACTGATGTGTTTGCGTTGCTAAGACGATTAGACGAATGTCTTGTAATGTATACACATAACAACAACTAATATCTTGCCAAAACAAGATTATCGATATTATAACATATGGCTTCATGTTTGTAGAGGTCATGTATGTAAGTAAAATACATATACCATATACATGTAGGTCCATATCACAAACACGAAGACCTGAAGACATCTAAAGAAATTGAACCTATATGAAAAAAGCCTGATTGCGGTTTGTTTAATCTTTACCAACACCCCATGTATACGTGTACAATAAATTACCAAAAAGAAACGAAAATCATATTCTAATCTCCGACTTCGATTACATTTAAAGGTACTCAATCCGATAAAACTCCTCTCAATTACCATTTCAATGGCTTCGGGGGTCAAAAATATTTGATTCGAGTCGAGGAAGTCACCCATCAAAGCTCAGATTTGTTAGATATCGATTTTAGAAATCTATTATTTTTCATTATCGGGAATTCTTTCTGGCCCAGAAGACAGTCAAAATGTCGTTATTATTACCACTTGATAATAGAGTTATCCATCCTTGTCTGTTTGAATAGAGTCTTGGCGTAAAATCTCGAGCAGGTTACCAAATTGACGGCAGTTATTAGTACTCATCTCGAGCAATTAACAAATTTCAAAAATCAATATCTAATAACTCTGAGCTTTGTTTGATGGGTTCCTCGACTCGAATCAAATATTTGTTACCCCCAAAGCCAAAGAAATAGTAATATAGGACCCTCTGATCGGATTGTTGTTGTTGGAATCTGTTGAGATGGGGACCCTCTTTACGGATTGAGTACCTTTAAAAGTTATACCGCGGTTAACTGGTTAGATTCAGTCATGCATGACGTGGTTACCTATTAGAATCGGTTAAGAAGAGCGCAACGGATAGCTCAGTTGGTTTGTGAGTCGTACACCGTCGACACCGTCGATTATTTAAATCCGACATATATATAGTATCGGTTGTACTTTTTGTCGCCATCTGCACCCCAACTATACCATGGGCATCACGAATCAACCATCGATTCCACGATCAGTGCTCTGAGAACGATTCCAGAATCTGAGACACAAAAAAATACGTACTGGGACAATTTCGTACCTCGGCTCCTCTCGTAATGTCATGATTAGGGATGACACTATAGGAATCAGGGAGCTAAATGTGTTCTAGAGTAGGGGAGCGAGTACACCTAAAGGTGAAGGTAACTGAAGAATGACCTTCACCTGATACATGCGACACGTTGTTAAAGGATGACGTCGCGTTTATTTGATTTGTACATAATATCTAAATAATTTAAACTGGTGAATGAATGGGGGAATGGATTTTTGTGAGCGGGAAATTTATTTAACTAGCTGCTGTAGTTCGGGATTTTTCCAGATCAAATTTGGCTGTGTGATAGCCCCGTCGTACACTTGGGGATTTATTTTTAAAAGTAAACACATGACCTATGATTTTTCTTGCATTTTCGTGATCAACTGGTGTCAATCTAGCTGGGTAAACATCACTGGTATGGCCTGCAGGCTTCAATTCAGTGAATTTGGCGGAAACGTTAACACTGTCGCCTATGGGAAACCATTTAGTTCAGTGATTCCTATACGCTTGGCACACCGTCGGATCGGGAGCCGACGCTAATGGATGGGGAGTGCAAAACAATGCGCCTACGTTAAAGATCCATATACCGTTCGCCAAAATTCCTGGACAAATTCAAAATATGGATCTATACTCGCGATCGACCCCTCTCTGTAATGCCCCTAAGCCGGACGTGTGATAATATCAAAAATAGAGGATCTCCAACGAGTTATGTTGGGATATAAGATTTTATGAAACGAGTATGATAAATATGATTCACAACGAATCGCAGACGAGTTGTGAATCAAATTCATCAAACGAGTTTCATAAAATCTTATATCCCAACATAACGATCGAGTTGAAGATCTCGTATATCACATGGAGAAAAAAACCCCGAGCTTTATGCTTTTTTAACAATGTCAAAATCTTTAAAAGAAGCTGAAAAATGCATGTAAAATCCATACATGCACGGCGTTGGCCGAGACGCTTCACAACCGTATACAAGAAAACCATAATCAGAAATGGTAACGCCCTCAAGATCATATTATTAGCCATAAATATGAATTATAATATAAAATATATTGTTTACATGAATGCCCCGCCTCAGAATTCCGTTAAAACAACTAATCCTTCAAATTATTACAAAAAAACTACGGCTTATTACTGCAGGTTTCTCATTCACCACACCAGAAAGCTTCTAAATTCGGATACAAAATCGGAGGCATTGTGTTCCCACCAAGAGTGTATGGCCCAGCCATTGTTCATACATAAACATCGAAAGCAATTAACACGGTCATAATAGTTACATACTGCAACTATAAGACACCCAGCGAATACACACCCCACGAAAACCCGAAAAGACTTCGCTGCTGAGGCTCGAAAACTCGATCAATTCAAAATATAGTTACATAGACTCATTCTTCTAGCATATGAAATACGAGTTCGACGACAAGTAATATGTTCAAGTGACTCACAAGTAAATACACGAATGACGATACATATATTTGTAAACAAGCATTGCAAATAATGTTATTGGGACGAACAGTGATCGATGATGATGATTATAATATGATTGATAGAACAAACCACTATTATGATGATCGTGTCGTTATTTGTTTAAAATACGTATCAATTGACATATACGCACCCGTTCCCTATAATTAAAATCAACATATTTCGACAATTTTAGGGGACCTCCGCGAATTCGGGGACTTCCGCAAATAGTCCGCAAATAGCGACCTACTACGAATTGTCACAACCGGAAAAACCCATTAACTATTTATAAAATGCCAGCGAACCACAGCTTTCTAAACAGTATACACCGGGGGCGTTAACGACAGTATTGCGCGCTCTGGCTTGCGACCAAAAATATAGTCGCCCAATTTTCCTCTTTCTTTTTGTGCCTATTTTCGTTTGTGCAACGAAGTTGGACAATAATTGAACTTAATAAACACAGCAATCATTTTGCAGCAATGCCTGGTATTGGTGTCAAGCACGGCTTTGCGAAATCGTATTAATCCGTATTAATTAATTATTCGTCACTAGTGAGATATAAGGAAATGATATAAGGAAATATATAATGGCTTTTTAAATTATATAATAGAGGGTTTATGTGATATATATAGATAAATAATGATTGTTTTTTTTCCGTTTGCAGGGACTGTAAGCACCAACAAGGTCATGTGTGCAGTGGGCGCTCGGTCGTATTCGGTGCATGGGACGGCTGGAGTAAGAAACATGGTTTAGCTGAATTCCCAGCAGGTACGTTTAAAGATATCCTGTCCGATTTGACAGAGAAAATAATTTAGATTGGGCTCATGTGCCAATTAATTGGAGGTTTTGATGGCCAGATATCGACTTTCAAAAGAGAAAGATTTCACACGTCTTGATTTTGTATCAGGCAAGCCAAAATTCATCTCTTAATATGTATACCTATTAACCCTTTACCCAACAGAACGGCCCTGTGCCAATGTATTCTCTTATATATGCAAGTCGACCATAGGTCGCCTCGCATATATAAGAGAATGCATTGGCTTAACACATATTAAAAATGATAAAATTGTCAAAGAATGTAGACAAATATTATAAAAATGTTAAAAAATGTAAGAACAAATTATCAAATTGTTAAAGAATGTAAGAAAAAATGGTAAAAAGTGTTAACAAATATTTTTTTTAGGCCAATGCATTCTCTTATATATGCGAGGCGACCTATGGTCGACTCGCATATATAAGAGAATGCATTGGCACAGGGCATAACTGTAACCATCACAATGTGGTCAATGAACCGGTTCCAATGATATCCATATTTGTATGGTGTTATTGAGACAGACCGAAGATATTTTAGGCTGTTGAAGCTTTATTTGGGCGTTTTTGGCCGTTTGTTGGGTAAAGGGTTAAGAGCGTCCATGTTTTGTCTCCCAACGCGGTAGATAATAATAATCTCCCAGGCAATCAATTCAATATTGATTGCGATATCAGCTCACAAAAGTCATGCAATCTCGAGCTGTGACCACCCCCTACTGTGGAATAGATTATCAAAGAACAAGTATTAACGAAGAATTAGATATACCCTGGATTGTTTGTTCAATAGAGACCTTTCGAAAAATCACGATTACGATTACGGATATGGAAAATATACTGCCAGAATACGACCAAAACTTCGATCTTTACGCACGGAGGTTGTTATGTGAGACGAAATATACCCCACACAGTTTAACTATGTGCAGATGTGTCAAGGATGTGCTACCGGTCCTGATTGGGGACGCTCTAACATTATCCGTGTGGTGTATAACATGCGTATAAGAACGTGGGATCTGAAAGAGACACACATTTTCCCATCAAATATATGTGTAACTGAATATAGTGGGGAAGATGCCGTCTCACCAATTAACCATCGCATGTAAGTAGTGATGGTGTCCACCTTACTTGGACAATATATCTTATCCGTAATCGTAATAGTAATTTTGCGAAGGTCTCTAACGTTGTAAAGTTCCCCGTAAGAATATCAAAACTGATGAAATATGATATCTACGTGCGCAGCCTGAGTAGAGATTCGTGACATGATCTATAATGATGCGCATGTTGAGATCGTTGATATATAGAGGATATGAAATGAGTGTTTCTCTCATATCATATTTATGAAACGAGTCTAAGAATTTTCAGTTTTCTCGAGCCTCCGGCGAGAGAAAACTGAAAATTCGTGACGAGTCTCATAAATATCATATGAGAGAAACACGAATTAACTATTCTATTTATCATATGACACCTATAAATTGATTATGATGTCCAAAACGCACACAAATCACTAATAGCTATATGACATCGGTAGCAAAAGGTTAATGTGACGTCACTTCATTGCACCGGAAGCCCAATTACACCTGGTGAACTAGCAGAAATAATATGCACGCGAAGATATAGTGCGCTATTCTGTTCTCAGTTTGTGACATTATATCGTATGTTTATTAGATAAATACGAATTACATATTCTATATATCGTATAACAATGTCAAAAACTATTTATTTCAAGATTATAATTGCGAGAATTTCGGCATCGCGTTGATTGACGCGCACGAATTTGACCTGCATTTAGTTAGAGATACGGCACCGGCTGCCATTCAGCCAATCAAAACACACTTTTTGTCAACAAACCAATCAAATTATCGGAAGGTGATATGAACTAGTAGTTCATATGAAATTGATTTATGACATACTTTCCAACGTAAATAATGATTGAGTCATATGATAAATAATAATATATAGTAAATAAACTAATATTTACAAATTGTAGTTAATTTCGATAAGATTATTGAATTAAACCAGGTCGCTTTGTGGATGGTGTGGGCGACAGACATGTGGAACAGATTATTACACAAGAGCAGACTGCTTCATATTAATTGGTTGAACACGTACATATAATAAGTTCATGGTCGTTTGTTGAATTTATTACCTGAACATTTCCATATGGAACTACTCGTCAATGAGTATTTAGTATAGCAAGGGTTAACCAATGATTTTATTTCTCTCAGACGTCTCTGTGAACATGGGGAACTCATCGTCCTTGAAGTACACCGTGATGCAGATCCATTACTTCGATCCCTCTAAATGTGAGTACACAAAAAAAATGCTATCATACTCCAGAAGCGACGTCATCGTGGATTGCATGTGGAGTATTTGAAAGCCACATGAATTCATTGAAGTTTGAAACTATGCTCACTTTTGTTACATCTAGCTTCTATTACGGTGATCAAAATATGATGATGAACACATCGTATCCCCTTAAAGAGGAGGTAATAAAGATATATATAGGGGTCCATCAGTATTGACCAGTGGCCCTTGATATTTCTCCCTGGATCCCCATTCATTTATATGTCTGGGTGTTCATAAGTACATTCAACACACGGATTAGTCAAGTACCTACCCATCAGCTGCTATCCAGTTAGCAAAAGGGTAACGGACATGGTTCGGTCGATAAATAAACGAACTATTGATATACCGGCGTCATATGTTCTAAAACAAAAACACTTGCTAATGTCACAGCCATTTTTCAGCCGTTTTCAACTTTTCGCCAGAAGTGCTCTTTATTGCTACCATATCAGGAATAGACTACCACGGAACGCTCTTTTCTGTTCCATGTCGTGCAAATGGCTGTTTGTGTTTGGGACCCAAACACCGTATTAACAGTTGTATTTCTCATTACTGTCTTTTTGGGTTACAGAATGCTGGTAGAAAGGTAGTTCAGATATGTATCGACCTATTTCGATACTGAGAACAATTCAAAAGCGAATAATATTATGTGTATTTTGGAGCCCAAACCGCCATGTGGCTTTTAATAAAGTGCACCATCTTGAATATTCCATATGGTCATCATTTAAATAGTCGATTACATTACAAGAGAACATAAAATGAAATGAAAACCCCCACACCTATTTTTTTCATGCCCGTTGCCAGCAACACAGGTGTAATATTTTTGGGCCTTATTCGAGTCATAGAAAAGTAAAGAGTCTTCCATGGTAGTCTATTCCTGATGTGGGGAAAAGGAGCGTTATCCCACGCCTGTGCAAAACATTTAAACAGCCTCTCTGACTCAACAGTATTAATATATTCTATACAGAAACTTCAGATTGGAAATACATACATCATCTTAAAATAATTGAAGATCACACAGATTATACACAATTTTATGTTTGTATTTTAGGTTTACGCGAGAGCCCGGCCAATGTTACGATGCAGGTTGTCTCTGAAGCGTGAGTATACGAATGTTATAATCCATTGAGTCTCGCTGAATCCGATTAATTCTGATGTTAGGGTCTATCGTCTTTTCAGCTGCAATGTCATATAACGACGTTGTCAGTTTTATTGGCTTTATTAAACCGAATACTTTTAGGGCTATTTTTGCTGGGAAATCATTCAACGACACATATACCCCCACCCACCCCTCCCGATAAGCAGCTGGCAGACTTACCCAGCTACACGAATCGGGTGTAAGCTTTCATTCGCCGTGGTCCGAAATCTTGCTGTTGTCGATCCAGAATAACTGCCGACTGATTCATCGCTGGGTCTCCGACTGTTGCTATACATATTTTGAAACTCCATATCGCCACCCACTGGAGAATTAATCTCACTTCCCAAATTTGAAATTTGAATACAGTTCACTTAAAAGCTTAAAGAATAAAGATGCCATATAAATCCGATTCGACAGCATCAAACTATACCGTGAATGCTATAAAATAATTAGATAGTACCCATGAGTCAATTAATAGGGCATGTTGCAGGCTATATTCGTGAATTTTCAAAAAATCTTAATTTCAAACTATAAATTTGAAGGACAAAATCATTATGCCATATAACCAATGTATGATATAGTACTATAACAACAACTGTTTACCCTTACAATGTGAGAAATATGTTCGAATTATGAACACAAAAAAGTGGTTTAAAAAAAACAACAACCACGTTTTCATGTAGGTCGATGGATAGTTTGACAGGAAATATTTTCAAAAAACACACTGCATCATCTAGACTATGAACCCAACTAGGGTATGCGCTCAGTCTATACCATATGAAATCATGACTGTCTGCGAGAAAATATATATAAACAATTTTCATTGCATATTTTAGTTTTTTGGCTTACATTTTTGTTTAAAGGTACGGTTGGCCTTGGTGGTGGGTATCCTGTGAAAATATTTCCACCTGTCAAAAACCGCCACAAACAGAAAGAACAACAAAATGTAGACAGACTTTGTCCGTATACAAATAAGAAATATCGCATAAACAGTGTGTCATTGTCATATCTTTATATATTTATATTATGATGGTAAACATAAAGAGCGTTCTTTGTTGGTGAATTCCTGATATGGAACTAATAAAGAGCGTTTATGCCATTTGTGTGTGATTAGTCAGCAGCACTGTGCTGTCTTCTGTAACACAATCAGGCTCTGGCTTAGGTAAATTATAGTAAATCTTTATGATAACATGCTGTTTTCGCGATGGTCATGGTATATATGAACGAAACTGTATGCGTTTTAATGTTTTTCTGTTTACGGTGATTGGAACAAATATGAATATTTTCGACAACTAAGGCCTCACGTGCCTTTAAATAAATATTAAATGAAAAATCTCTGTATAGTGACTGAATATGCTGTAGACAGCATGGTGTCTTCTATTATATTCATAATTATTATTTTAATATTTGCATAGATAATTTGTCAAGAGAAACCAAGATGCGCAATCAGTTTATATATACTTTTTCAATATTTCAGACGACCATTCGTGTACCAGGGGGCGAGTTACGGAACAAGTGGATACATCCCTGCAACGACCTTAGGTACATGTATTTCACATTCTCATCAACATTTAAATTTGAACACCAAATTGTTTTGCCTGTTGTTCACATAAGACCTCTGCTCGTAGCAAGAGAAAATATTAGATTTTCGTTTGACCGAATTATAATCCCTGATATGAGCAAGTGTGTATTATTCCGCCAACGAGATGTATGCACTCCAAATGGAACATGTGCAGGGCGGAGCCCAAATTTAGAACGAAACAAAAAATAACTCTAAAAGGGAAAATAGTGGTCAATCAACGATAAGCCGCTTCAGTGGGTATACATCTAAAATGGTGGATATAACGCTATTTCGTTTCCCCTTGGAATGGGTATTTTGGGCTTAGTATTTTGGGTCTATATTAGGCGAAGATTCGATACTCCCTGTCACTAACTCGCGGCCATATTGGGTCCACCAGGTCAGGTTCTATGGTTTCAGTGCTACGGGTCAAAGTTTTGGAGTAGCATTTCATATATGGAAGTCATGAATGATTCAAGAGCTCCATATATGGAAATGCTACTCCAAAACATTGACCATGCAGTAGCACTAAATCCACGGAACCGGGGCTGGAAGAATCTCTGAAACCACAGAACGGAGGTAGATGAATCCAATACTCCGCGACCCACTTACCTCGCTTATTCGGTGGCGACATCGGCGATCAGATTCGGGTTCGATAGCGAATCGACTCTCCGGTACCTATATTTTCGAATAGGTTCACTCGTTCCCGTTTATGTGGGACGCACAACTAAATGTTCAATTATCGCATTGTCTCGTATCTGCCCGTCTGGAGCTAGGTCTAGTCGGCCTTCGCGGATGGAAATACGTGTAACACTCCGTGATAGTTGTGAACAATGTTGGGGTAACATAAGCAGTATATATTTATAAGTGACCATTCAGGTAAAAAGTTCAATATTTGGCCTATATCGTTAGCTTTGGTATTTGCCGAATCTATGAACATGCATGGACATATGTGCCCTATGATAGATTGCAGAATGTGATTCGTGTCATAATCATGCTAAATACATTTTAATTTTCCTCACACTATTTCAACTATTCACCTATATATTTAACACGTTAAGATGGTCCTTCGCATAAATGCATTCCAATAAAAAAGAATGCAGGGTGTGAGTAGCATGCCATATTTTATTCAATTCAGGCCGTGGGATAAAACGCTCATTGTGATTATATAGAGTTACCCCCCATCGAAAGGATGCATTATTACAAGTAGGCTAATCCGGGAACTGATGCGGTGGTTTTCAAATCAATTTTGGTGTAAACATATTTACTTTCGCAGTATAACATATATACATTATATATACATGCAGTTTAATACAGAGGGATTTCTTGGGGGATTCAACAACGCTATTAAAGCTTAAAGGTACGGTTGGCCTTGGCGGTGGGTATCCTGTGAAAATATTTCCACCCGTCAAAAACCGCCACAAACAGAAAGAACAACAAAATGTAGACAGACTTTGTCCGTATACAAATAAGAAATATCGCATAACAGTATGTCATTGTCATATATTTGACCATTGTTATGTAAACAAAAGCATAAAAAGTTACTTTTCTGGTGTTTGTTTATATTATGATGGTAAACATAAAGAGCGTTATTTGTTGGTGAATTCCTGATATGGAACGAATAAAGAGCGTTTATGCCATTTGTGTGTGATTAGCCAGCAGTACTGTGCTGTCTTCTGTAACACAATCAGGCTCTTGCTTAGGTAAAATATAGTAAATCTTTATGATAACATGCTGTTTACGCGATGGTCATGGTATATATGCACGAAACTGTATGCGTTTTAATGTTTTTCTGTTTACGGTGATTGGAACAAATATGAATATTTTCGACAACTAAGGCCTCACGTGCCTTTAACATCAGTGTATGTGCCTCGAACGATCCCAATATCTACCCCGACCCCCACCCCTTACTTCGACGCTCCCGAAATCACATGCAGTAATGCATGCCTACATATAAATCTAGTTGCTTATATGTCGATTTGGTGAAGTTTTTCGGCACAAATATAGTTCTTTTTTTTACCAATTCTTACCAATGCATGCATCCATGACCCCAACAGCGTAAATATGCTTCCATGACTCTCCAACGCCGTTACTATATATCATATATGCCAAATTTATAAATGCCACCAATAGATTTCCCCAATAAAATACCGCTGCTAGAACACATTTGGAACCCTCTATATAGCTGTCCCTCAATTTATATAGGGGCAAATGAAGGGTCCGATTTGTCAGCCTGAACATTTGTTTGTATCTGGTATAAGCGGCATAAAACTGGTAAAAATTGGCCTTTGGAAATTCTGACTTATCTGCATGGTGTTAAATCGGTCCGGAAAATTTTGATGTAAACAGTATTTATTCCATATAATTCAAATATACAGTGTATGTAACAAAAAATATGAATCATGAATATTGGTTTATGGAGGGGATCCGACATCAAGCATAAAGCTTATGGGGGTCGTTTCCGATTACGTGTGAATAAGCCCACACTGTGAGAATGATAACATAATATTAGGTGATTGTGTTCATACTAATTTTAGAAGATCGTTGTTGGTATATATGTTACTCAGCTACTCACAGTGTGGGCTGGATCGATAGATATATCAAAATATCCGGAAAATTTTAAATGGAAGCATATTGCCGTTTGGAACCTCAGGTATTATAACAATTGAACTTCTTTCCAGGTTTCAGCAGTGAAGCGGCGTGTATGTGGCAGGGAGTCCCAGTCCTCGCTTATGGCTACGGAATTCATACCCATGATATAGGTAAAAATAAAAATGTTACTTCTTCCGATCAATATATCAAAAATTTAAATTCACACCTACCATTCAATTTGACGACTCTCTGGACGACACAGTCGCCTCTTCACATGTCATGTACTCTCGCCTGTCTGGCTAAACGTTGTTTTTTGGAGGGTCCTATGTATATTTATATGTAGGATAAAACGAGAATAAATAGAGATGTATGCCAAATAATATACACTTACCATGTACTGTGACCATGGACGCTCTTTAAAAATACGCTCTTTAAAAAATCGTCAGTTGTGGGTTGCACCCCACAATTGACTCAAACAAAAGATCGCACCCCACAAGTATTCATGGGTATGTGCAGTCACCCCACAAGTATACTTTGGCCAGTACGTCTATCCGTCCGTCTGTTAACATTTTTGGTTTCCGACCGATAACTCCAGTTTTGATTATTTGATCTGAACCAAAGTTGGTATGTGTATTTCCCAGCTAAAGATACAGGCCAAGTTCAAATATGGGTTCCGCCCAGTTACTTTTACATGAGTTACGGCCCTTTTCAACTTAGAATTTGACCAATTTCATAACATTTTGGTTTCCGACCGACAACTCCAGTTTTGATTATTTGAGCTGAACCAAAGCTGGTATGTGTATTTCCCAGTTAAAACTGCAGGCCAAGTTTGAATATAGGTTCTGTCTAATTATTTTTACATGAGTTATGGCCATTTTTCGACTTGGAATTGAAATTAGGGGTATATAAGACTTTCTTCAAATGTAAAATCAAAGTATTAACTTGTTTCTTATGTCACGTTGTGAATATGCATGGAGCCCCCCCCCCCCACCCCCCCCCCCCCACAACGCAATGCCACTCACTTGACATAACCCTAATCGTTATAATAAATGAAAACCGGTCGATTACTAAGCGACATTTCCAACCGAGTTACATGTATATATGTGGCTATTGTTTACAAGTATTTGACACACAGCGTTGTCAGAAATCGCAAAGTTTTCATTAATTAAAGCGCGCTTTGTGGCTGCTTAATAATGACATTGAATATTTTAGGCATTTGTCTTCAACGATGACCGTAAGGGATCTGAAATATGTCATTTGAATAAGAAAAAAATAGCGCTTTCAACCGGCTAATCTATATATTTAGAGGGGCACAAAGGGGTCGCCGCTGAATAAAAGTTTCACCGAAGGCCTGTTTGTGCAGGAACCGCAGGCCCCTCCGACGCGGAATAAAAGCTCCCGAAAGTATCCTGTTTCAGTTAAAGTGTCATAATAATGGACCCGCTTTGTGAAGCATAAAAGTTTTACTTGAAATAACATTTATAACCGGTTATTTATGGATTCTGACAATTTTCCGTATGTGAGTTAATTGCATGTGCGAAAGCTGTAGGCAGAACATCAGGTCATTCCCGACTTTCTAACCATATAATCCTGGTTTTCGAACTTGTTCTTTATATTGTTGTGAAAGATCCATTTACCAAATATGAATGAATTTATATATATATTCATATTTGATATGTTGACCTTTCACGACAATATCTCGATCATTTCGAAAACCAGGTTTGTTCGATATTTTTTACCCGAGTTACGACCCTTAATTGTCTATTTTTTTAAACCAATTTTATGACAGTTAGTGCGAAAACTTGAACGAACGTCAACCGATTCCATTCATATTTGGTATATATATGGATCTTTAACAAAAATATTATGATTGAGTTCAAAAACAAGGTTTGCCGATTGTTTTTAATTACCTGAGTTATGGCCCTTAGTTCTGAGATATGGTTCTTTAGTTCATCTATTTTTAGTGATTCTTGGTCGAACAGATTCACTCTTATGGGCAAAAAAACTCGACCAGAGCCATCTTTGATGCGCAACCCTTGTTACTTTGTGAAACGCCCGCAACTTCTCGAGAAAAAAAAATTAGTCAGATAGGCGGCCGTGTGGTGGCTTCATGTATACTCAAATACCACAGTAAGTGGTGAAATGGGTTAATAACGTACACCATGCTGGTGCCAGAGTTGCACCGCTGCCGAACAGAGATGTCAAATCAAATGGTATATACGTGTACGTGAAATGTGACGGCGGTTTTTGATCTTTCAACACTTCAACTATAACGTACTGATATGTTGTCAAGTTTTTCAGTTACTTTCCGGGTATCTGCGGTTTCTATATATATTATACGTGCATCGGAGTGCATTCCCTGTGAAAACCCGCAAAACTCACAACGTCAACGTCGTGATATATGGCATAGCTGAAACTACAAAGGTGTCCAAACAGAAATTGTACCTTTTAGTCAAAAAGCTTCTTCCAATGCTTATAATTTATTTAATATACATGTAAAGCAGTACAATTTGCATGCATAGATGTTTGTTGACGGAAATACTGTCAGAAAACGATGATTCAGAATTATTATGCTTCTCCCAACAGGTGTACTTGTTGAGGGCTATGTTGTGAGAGATGGCGAATGGACACTACTCGGTCGGCGAAAACCTATTCGCGAGAAGGTAAGTCGAAGCTTAAAGGGCCATTCGGGAAACAGAAGTCGCCTTAGATCGAATCACCATCATTCGCTGATACCTGAATATTTAATTAATTTCACGCTATTGTTTTGTTCTCTTATGTCTTATGATTAGGAGAGAACTTTAGGAATTAAAATCTTGAAAATCTCTTAAATTTGACCAGTTTTCTCACGGGGCAGATTTTCATCTCTAAATTATAGCACATGCATTTTCACATAAAGTTAAATACCATCGCAAATAACCATGGTATTATGTGCATTTCCTCCTTTTTTGTGTGCGAATGTTTCTGACTTGACGTTGTTGTTTTTTTGTGGGGTTTCTGTTTTTGTATTTATTCCCCCCCCCCCCCCCCACTGTAATTCCCCCTTTTACTTTCTTATTTGATTTGATTTGTAGAATTCTGAAAATATTCAAACAATTTCTATTACTTACATACACATGGCTATGCAGAGCATATAATGTCCGCATAAGTATTTCCTATATTTTTGACTTATTATATATAATTCATTGAACGTCTATAGTTTCGTGGTGCCAACACTGTATATTAGGGTTAATCATATAATAACACTGATATTACAGGAGCGATTTGATGTATTGAATGGTCCAGTGGAGATTCGACCTGGCGACATTGTGGTGAGTAGCTTCACGTAAATTATCCTGCATTATTATATCTGAATAAAAAGGCCGCTACGCCACACGTCCCCAGAATAAGGTGACTTTATTCGACCGGTGTCTTTTTTTTAGAAATGAAAAAGTAGATTCTGGGAACAATCATTGAATCAAACAACAGTACAACAGTCTTCCAACAGTCGATGTTGTTAACAGACCTATAGTTTTGTTTGATTTATAGACACCAGAATAATCAGTAAATTCTAAGTCTATAATCGGCAAATTATAAGGGCCACAACTCCGGTAAAAATGGGTGGACCGGATATATCCTAAACATTTTTTTTGACTTGTAGATAGCCGCGGGTTCACATTTTAGGTTGTCAGTTTTTATCTGCCCTCACGATGGGCCGATGTGGCGTTGCGTACCTTGTCTTAAGTTAAATACCAGGTCTGATATCATCTTTGCCATATTGGCATAAAACATAAAACCAAAATTGGCGGACCGCAACGGACCCATATTCCAACTTGACCTGTTTTATGTGGGTAATCCACCTACACAATTTGAAAACAATCAGATAACTAAGACTGAATTTATCAACCGGAAACCAAAATAGTCTGCAAATTCCAAATCGAAAAGGACCATATATCTAGTAAAATGTGGGCAAACCTCACCCTCACCTCAAACCTCACACAGCGGGGGGGGGGGGGGTAAACGTAACCCGATCATATGCCCAGCAAATCTAACCCTCTAATCTAATCTTATTATATATATAGTGTAGTTGGTTGGTTGGAGGGCAGCAGCGAGGCTGTTAAACTCCAAACAAGTTGTGTATATATATATATATATGCGTTTTCGTTTCGTATAAGGAATGCTTTCCAGTTGCCCTTCCCTGTTTTTTTGTTCTCCATATTATGTTCCAAAAGACATTAAACATGCGGAAAAGTTGGGTATGACGAATGACATGTGCGCCAATACGACAGAGAATGGCGGCTGCAGGATTCAGCAAACAACATTTGTGTAATAGTGTCTGATAACTGAGTACGAAATTCGAAACTTGGAATGCGATTTTACACAAATACATTCATCGATTCTATTCCGATAACATTATAACTTATGAAATATGAAACCGTGTAATTATCGAGATCATGTCACGCTTCTAACTCTCATAGAATGGCGTTCTACTCTCATTACAGGCAGCAAGGTGCATACATGACAACAAACAGTCTCGGAATGTAAAATATGGGTGAGTATATCTTCTATTGACAGCAATAACCCTCCAACGGAACATTTTTGAAAGATGAAAAATCTATACTTTCAAATAAAATCTAGTTGCACATCACTATATTCCACATGAACCAATTTGAGACTTATTAGAATCAAGCCATCGTATATGAAGGATTATACTATCGCACAAGTCCATATCCAACCATTCAAGACACACACATGGTTTCAAACTTCCAGTTGCAACAACATATATGTATTTTTGCGTTAAATAAAATTAAAAAAAAATATCATCAACGGTAGCGTTGTCGCATCAGACCTATAACCACATAACATATATATATTATAATATGGGCTCACTTTCGAAGGTTGTATCGTTTGAAATCTTATAAGTACATTCAGGAAATAAATCATGAAATTGATCACAAAGCTGAAGTTGACCACGACTCATTCTTTAGGTTATTCAATCTGAAACGGTCTAAACGAGTCAGCCCCAATAATATGTTTCATCACAATGGAAAACTCTTAAGGGACCCTGAAGACATTGTGTGCGCATGGGGTGATTACTTTGAACAATTATATACGCCACTGACCTCAGAAGAATTTGATCAAACGCATTATACCTCAGTAAATAGTTTTGTCAATGACATAATACAAGAAAAGGCACCTTCTTCTATTGATAAACTCATTCTCTTCCCAGTTACATGTCAAGAACTCAAATCTGTGTATAAGTCTCTAAGCTTAAAGGTACTCAACCCGTAAAGAGGGTCCCCATCTCAACAGATTCCAACAACAACAATCCGATCAGAGGGTCCTATATTACTATTTCTTTGGCTTTGGGGGTAAAAAATATTTGATTCGAGTCGAGGAACCCATCAAACAAAGCTCAGAGTTATTAGATATTGATTTTTGAAAATTCTTATGTTCTCGAGATGAGTACCAATAACTGCCGTCAATTTGGTAACATGCTCGAGATTTTACGCCAAAATTATATTCAAACAGACAAGGATGGATAACTCTATGATCAAGTTGGTAATAACAACGAATTTTTTACTGTCTTCTGGGCCAGAAACAATTCCCGATAATGAAAAATAATAGATTTCTAAAATCGATATCTAACAAATCTGAGCTTTGATGGGTGACTTCCTCGACTCGAATCAAATATTTTTGACCCCCGAAGCCATTGAAATAGTAATTGAGAGGAGTTTTATCGGGTTGAGTACCTTTAAATAAAGCTGTAGGGTGGGATAACGTAGCATACGAGCATGTTATATACGGCAGCGACTTACTCACAAATATTTTATCAACCTGCTTATCCGGAATATTTAAATATGGTAAAGTTCCAAAAAATGCAAAGAAAGGAATAATTATAACTCTACACAAAGGCGGTTCCAAAAGCAAAGATGACTTTAATAACTATAGAGCAATTACATTGATGCCTGCCCTATACAAAATTACTGAACGTGTGCTTCAGAACCGAATCGAGAAATTCTCTCCCCGTACTCTAGAAGTTGACCCATTGCAGCACGGGTTCCAAAAATGTTTGAGCTCAAATATGGTGTCGTACATGACACTAGAATGTATTGATTATGCTAAAGATGTTGGTCACAAAATGTACGCATGTTTCCTGGACGCAATGAAGGCATTTGACACGGTGTGGATCAACGGGTTGTTGTACAAACTATATAATCGCGGCATTCAAGGCCTCTCGTTTTCTCTTATACATAGCCTGATATCTGATGTCCAATGTTCAGTTAGGTATAACGGTACATCATCCCGTTGGTTCACAGTGTGTCAAGGAGCAAGACAGGGGGGAATATTATCCCCTTCATACTATATGATCTATGTGAACGACCTCATACTACAGCTGAAGAACTCAAGAAATGGTCTAAACTTATATGGTATAGATTGTTCCAGCCCAACCCTAGCTGACGATATGTTATTACTTTCACTTACTATGACTGGGTTACGTAATCTTTGCGACATCTGCTACCGTTACAGCACGGTGTGGCGCTATATGTACAACCCATCAAAATGTTCCGTTATTGTATTCAATGAATCTAAGGCGCGTGCAAACAAAACTGACCGTAGATGGCATATTGGACCATCTGTAATACCGGAAGTGGAAGAAGTTACCCATCTTGGTATTCCTTTAAATAAGTATGATTTAAATGGTGCATTTGTAGATACAATTTGTCGCAAAATCAGGGGCACCTATCTCATGTTATCTAATGCTGGCCTTTACGCCGGTGGGATAACGCCACTGAGCTGTAAGACAATATACGAATCTATTGTCCTCTCAAAGTCGCTATTTGGCGCAGAATTACTATGGAACATGGCACATAAACATGAGGAAGCTCTTGAAAAATGCCATAGATTTTGTCTGAAACAGGTTCAGGGTTTACATACGCGTGCTAGAACAGTTATCGTCCATGGGCTCATAGGAGTTCACCCTATTATGAGCTATATAGATAAACGAAAACTATCGTTCCTTAGTTCAATGTGTAATCTGGAACAAATTAAAACGGCCAAGGAAATTTTCATTTTCCGTCTTTATCAACACGCACTTGCTCCAACTACTTCTTGTAAAAATTTCTCCTCCGATATCATGGTAACAATGAATAAATACAAACTGGTAGACTACTTGCGTCTGTATTTGAAGGAATCAGTATTTCCTTCTAAAGAGAAATGGAAACAATTAACTAAAGCTCTCATTAATGAGACTGAGAGCGCGGCCTGGTCCGAGAGAATTCATGCTGATAACTCCTTAATTCGATTCTCGAAGATTCAGACCACGTTCGAAGTCTCGCATCTGTGGAAATTGTGCCGCCTGTTTCCAGAAAATAAATTGTCTTATTACAAAATGGCACAAATTATACAATTCTCCTGCGTTCCGTGTGATACAGGTATTTGTTCAAATTGCTCTCGCGCGTACTCCGACTACATGCGGCATGCAATAGTCCAGTGTTCCTCATTAACGTGTATCCGTGACGAAATAGAATTTTCTGTTTTGTGTAGATTTGGAGTTCAAATTTACATACGCTTTGATTCTCTTTCAGATGAAGATAAATTATTATTCTTCTTGACGGCAAAATTTGAAGAAATTGCCTCTTATGTCGAAGATATCAACGACTTTGCAAATTTCATAATTAATTGCACTTGTAAACTATGGGAAGAATATCATTGCCTCTCTGTTTGAATTGTAGTTAAACAATTTATAGTATACGCTAGTAATGACATAATACTATACATAACTCATATAATCCATAGAATCCGAAGACACGACAAATGAGTAAATATATATACTTGAGTGGTGCTGGGGAAATGGTCGGCTCCGAGTCGGTAAGACTGCACAAAGGCATTGGCGTTTGTGGGTCTTCCAGAGAGAGAGATCCCCGATTTGCGTCCAACTCCGGCTTGGTCGTCTCGGAGTATGCTATTTCTCTGGTCCCAGTTCTTTATATATAAAGATATATATAACCGTATAATAACACATCACATTTAGCCTGTCGTGGAGAGCCAGTTAGATATTTGACCATATGTTCATTCCATTACACGATAACGCTACATTGCCATTCTGGTCGTCTGTCTCTGTCTATAAATATAACGAATGTGTGTCTGTTAGTATGAATACTTCATGCATGTAATTCGCCAATGTTTTGTGTGTGTCTGTTAGTATGAATGCTTCTGGGAGTTTGTTTGTTATAAATGGAAGTCATGCATGTAATTCTCCAATGTTATAGATGTATGTCTGTTAGTATGAATGCTTCTATGTGTATGGTTGTTGTAAATGGAAATCATGTATGTAATTCTCATGTTCACCACTTAGATGATGACTGTAAATATGTTGACTTTTGTTACCTGTTTATGTTCTTATAATTTATATTAATTGTATGCATTCTCTAAATATCTCCATGAATGGAGGAAATAAAGAATATATATATATTGCACATCCGACTACAATCTGAAACGGTCCAACAGATTCGATGAAAGTTGCCGATCTTCTCTCTTCTCACTGTATGAAGATATATATTTGTGTACGTTTCAGCCTGAAATAATTGAAAGTTGAAAGCTTCCTTTGTTTTCGTGTCAGTCTCGACACTATAGACCATGTATATAAAAAGTTAGATGTTTGAAGTTGGCCCATCATTATATAACATAAACTTATTAGCCAAGCTTTCCTAAGCCAATTGTGAGGCGAATAAAACACGAATATCAATTGCAATTAATGGCATTCGTAGCATAAATTGTGCTACACATCACGAAACACACGAACATACAAACTAATATGAGAAGAATATAAAAGCCATAAAAGAATATATTAGGAACAAATTGGACACTTTTCGCATAATGAACTACAACTGATAAGATTCAGTTGTCGTTAATGTTGCCATATCTGTAGTTATTACTGGGATTTCGACAAGTCGAGCATGGGCACGCGAGCTTTGCATGCAACCATCGACCCACTGACTATGGCATAAACAAAATAATTAAAGGTACTCAATCCGTAAAGAGGGTCCCCATCTCAACAGATTCCAACAACAACAATCCGATCAGAGGGTCCTAACAGATTGTTTGGACAGTCCGAACAAAGTTACTACTACGTCATTCTCATCTGTAGTAGTTCATTGTGCGAAAGATGTCCAATATGTTCTTGTTTCACTTATTTCAGGGGAGGGGTGCATGGGGGTGAGACTAACTTTTGCGAACACTTTCAAGAGATGAAAATTTCATGCCTGGCACAACATTAGTTTCAAAGTTCAAAACAAAAGTAGATATAATTTGTCCTAATAGTGTTAGTATTTATGGTGTAGATGGTAAGTTAGAATATTTTCCAACTATTGGTAATATTTTGGACCGAAATTGCCAGCCATTATGTGTTAGAATTGGAATGTTGTGGTTGACCCAATAATTAGAGGGGCCGTGTTGTTAAATCAGCATTTAATATATAATAGCTGCTCAATATCAACTGTATGTGTTAGGTTTGGAATGTACAAGTTGAAAAAAATTGTGGTACTAGTTGTAAAATTCCAAGCCAGCGAGAATTCTTTATTGCAAATTATATTTGTGGACTTTGACATTTCGGTCAGCCTCAAGAGCGATGCAATTGAAAATTCCAAGTTGACCCTAAACCCTCCAAACGGAGACACCACAGTCACCTCCCTAGAGGCAGCCTGTGTAACCAGACGTCGTGGATCTGTGCTATACCTATGTAATTTAAATCAGTTGATTGGCTCATGAATTTCCTGATTATCAAAGAGCATGAGCCATATACGTACGGTAATTATTTTTATCGAAGTCGTCAAATAACAATGTACCTGGGCGCGGAAAACTTTGTGCGGAACGTCTTCGATAGAGATGTGACGAAGTTCATAGGAAGCGTTATAATCCACGAGAATGAGTCATATTCACATCAGATGCACAAGGGTCGAGGAGTTCGGAACGGCGATTTTATTTTAACCCTTTACCCAACAGAAGGGCCCTGTGCCAATGCATTCTCTTATATATGCGAGTCGACCATAGGTCGCCTCGCATATATAAGAGAATGCATTGGCTTAACACATTAAAAATTATAAAATTGTTAAAGAATGTAAGAAAAAATGGTAAAAAGTGTTAAAAAAATATTTTTTTTAGGCCAATGTATTCTCTTATATATGCGAGGCGACCTATGGTCGACTCGCATATATAAGAGAATGCATTGGCACAGGGCATAACTGTAACTATCACAATGTGGTCAAGGAGCCGGTTCCAATGATATCCATATTTGTATGGTTCTATTGAGACAGACCGAAGATATTTTAGGCTGTTGAAGCTTTATTTGGCCGGTTTTGGCCGGTTTGTTGGGTAAAGGGTTAAATTTCAATGCGATTGTCATAACTCAATAATTATGTTTATATTTCAGTCATGGAGGGGATGAAGAAATGTGTAATTTCGATGTTGATTTCAAGTACAGCAATCACCACGCCGACGTGTACACACACCTTATAGCCTGCTTCAAAGACGCGCAGAAATTCAGCTGGAAGGATTACATCGGATCGACACCTCTATCTCAATATAAGACGCTACCCACAATGTGAAATCACAGACCGATAAATATAGTAATACTCGTGAATGTCACAGGGGGGGGGGGTCGGAAAAAAATTTCAGGCACGTATGGCATTTTTTCCCTTTCGATCATTTTTTGTACCCACCCACCCCCACCGCCAAATTTTTTTCCGTTTACGGCAGTTTTTTCCGACCATTTTTTGACACCCACCCCCCCTTTTAACACTAAAACAGAGATTTGCGGGGGGAAATTCACTGTAAACAGCTGTATATGAATTTCTGTGCATACTATTTATCATGGATGTTAACATGGACATGTAAATAGGAATGAGTCATTTTGAGGTCATTCGGCCAAAAAAACATGGCTGCCAGCGGCCATCTTGGATTTCATAATTTGCAACAAAATACAACACGATAACTGCCTGCAGTCAGTTTACCAGTTAGAATTACATTATTTCTCTCATTCAAAGTGGTTTTGAAGCCCAACTCATTGCCAAAACACTAAAAAACAAGCAGGAAATATTTTTTTTAGTTGTGGAAAAAATTGCTTGTTGGTGGCTTTGACCACCCACCCACCCCGGCATACGTGCCGGAATTTTTTTTTTTCACCCCCCCCCCCCCCCCTGAATGTCAGGCCTAAAATTTGACATATTCATGTATCATCTTTATCACGTTCCAGTTCGATGGCTGAAATAGAGAGACATTTTGTTTATTTTATTTATCTCGATATTTTTCAATATTTTTAGATAACTTCTCAATATTTTGAGATTTCGAGATAAATAAGTAAATCTCAATCTCCTATTTCAGCCATCAAAAATATGTCCATAATAATACTAACAAATATAGACAGAACACGACGAGAATCTTTTATCAAACGAGTTGTGGATAGCGCAAGGATATATTTCGCGAGAGCGTAACTCGGGCGAATTGTAACTATGTGCTCTCCACAACGAGTTCGATAAAAGATTTTAGAGTATGATGCAAGTTCTGCTCTCTATTTATTCAATGGTCAACACCGTTATGTCAGATAAATTCAATCTATGACTGTCAACTTCATTGATACTATAAGTGACCCGCCATATCAAATCCAGTCGGAAGTCGGGATTTTTTTTACCATGTGCCAATGCATTCTCTTATATATGCGAGTCGACCATAGGTCGCCTCGCATATATAAGAGAATACATTGGCCTAACAATTTTTTATCATGTTTTTTTTAAATAAATGTTTCTTACAATTTTTAGGACATAAAATAAAAAAACATCCATTACCCTGCAGGGAGCCCCACACACACACACACATATATATATATAGAAGCATATAGAAGAGTGTCGTCTGCTCATGTTTGTCTGGGGCTCTGTATGGGTGAAATTATAAAATTGTTAAAGAATACAAGAAAAAATTATTAAAATTGTAAAAAATTGTTAGGCCAATGCATTATCTTATATATGCGAGGCGACCTATGGTCGACTCGCATATATAAGAGAATGCAATGGCACGGGGTAAAACAATCCCGACTTCCGACTGGATTTGATATGGCGGGTCACATAACTACATTGTGATTATTATAAGTCTGGTGAATAACCAGTAATAATCGGAGCATCACCCGAATCGGATCGTTGGCGTAATGACGTCATCTGCCTTGGTGATAACCAAACTCCATGCAGCGCCCTCTCCGTTATCACTGCGATAGATCACTGCCACAATGATGGTACGTTGAGGACCGATACATCTATTTTACGTATCGTCGGAACTATATATGTAGTCACCAATTAACTTATTTTAAACCACACCAGTTTGCAATAATGGTAATTATTTCGGTATTGATAAGAACAATGTAAACTGAACCAGATATAGACAATTTTAATTCTAAAACATAAGAATTAAGATCATGTCAGAAATCCTTAACATATGTCATTGTGGCAGTGGTAGCGATGGTAGATAACTCTGCCTGGAGTTTGGATAATGCCATCAACAAGAATAGTTCTGGCTTGTATTCCACTATATGTATACAATAATATGTATTCAATGGCTGGGGTTCAATGTCAATGGGTGTGGAACAACTACTAATATGGTCTTATCGAAGTCATATAAATCTCCAAATAAACGCTCTTTATTTTACCATATCAGGAAAGGAATAACACGTAACGCTCTTTAATATTCCACACCAACGAGATCAAAACGGTTCTTGTTTTCAGATCATTGTTTATTCTGAGACGGTATTTTTATAACTTGAGTAAGCTTTTAGGATAAAAACTAATTAGATCGTCTCCGGGTGTAATAAAAGTGACATATTATAAACTAACCGAAGGACGCTGAAGGACGATTACGAGTCCGACAGGACATGTTTGGGCGTGGTGACAAACAATTGACAAAAGTAAAGAATGAACTTCATTTTCTTGCAAATTACAATTCAGATATGACGCGGGCCGGTCAGAGCTTAAACAAAACCTGACAACACACCACCTTATTTATCAAGAACTCTACCTTAAAGGGGTACTGTACCCAAGATGTTGTTGTTGGTTTCCATAATCCCCGAGTCGGAGAATAAGGTAACAACTTTTCCATTTTTTGAAAGTCTGTTGAGTACGAAGTATTGTTACGGATGGCAAATTTACCGGAATGCAAAAATACAAATTGTCGTTGTCGAGTAATTTTTGTACAGTTTTCAACCAAATGAATCAAATAAACATTATATTATATGCTTAGCAGTCCCATATACTCATTTAAGTTAGTGTATGGTCACTAGTCAATGAGTGGCTTGGGTTTTCTCCCCGTATAAGCATAATGTTTCAAACGATCGTGTGTGCAATTGTTTTATTAATCCAGTATCCCTCAATTATAATTTGATTACGTTTTGTACACGGAAATTCCAATTTTAAGAGACGCCATTTTATGGCTGGAGCCATAAAATCAATTTATATTAAATTATTAACTTTTAAATTATTAAATTTTAAGATAGCCTATTAACCTGAGCGTTTACAGAATACATCTTCGACTCAAATTACTTATATTTCTATATAGTATCGATAATAGATCGTTGTTATCACCGGGAATTTATTGAAAATGGCGTACAGTACCCCTTTAAAACATCACGCGCTCAGTCTCTCTCAACGATAAATATTCATAAATCAAGTATCAATAAGTTTTCTGTTTTGTTAAAGGTACGGTTGGCCTTGGCGGTGGGTATCCTGTGAAAATATTTCCACCCGTCAAAAACCGCCACAAACACAAGAACATCAAAATGTAGACAGACTTTGTCCGTATATAAATAATAAATATCGCATAAACAGTATGTTATTCTCATATGTTTAACCATTGTTATGTAAACAAAATCATTAAAAGTTACTTTTCTGGTGTTTGTTTATATTATGATGGTAAACATAAAGAGCGTTCTTTGTTGGTGAATTCCTGATATGGAACTAATAAAGAGCGTTTATGCCATTTGTGTGTGATGAGCCAGTAGCATTGCGCTGTCCTCTGTAACCCAATCACTCTTGCTTAGGTAAAATATAGTAGGTATTTGTGATAACATGCTGTTTACGCGATGGTCATGATATATATGAACGAAACTGTATGCGTTTTAATGTTTTTTCTGTTTATGGTGTTTGGAACAAATATGAATATTTTCGACAATTAAGGCCTCACGTGCCTTTAAAGACTCACTTAATTTTCGAGTCACTGATTTTTTTTTTTATAGTGCATTGATATACGGTTTTAATAACAATCTAAGAATCTATGCCATAAAATATGATTAAAATACTATAATTCATCACCATTTGAAACGTCCGTGTCTCAGGAGATGCCAATAGAGAAAAGGAAAACAGCTGAAATCATAGAAAGATTACCCCCGTTTTGGCTCCCAGAATGCATCAAAATTCAAACTAAAAATGTAATTTCAATGGAAGGGGAATAACTCTATCTTAAGATTTAGAGTTATACACCCCTCCATTGAAAATAATACAATTTGAACTACAATGGGCATCCGTAATATTCATGAACAGTCTGGACGCCCCATATCACACGGATCAGGAACGTGACGATAAGGGGGTCCACAACTTCAATCAAATGTTTTAACAATTGGAAATCTCATCAGTTGAGAAAATTTAGACCATAAATAGATTGCTCGGACAGTTTGATTTTCCACCCAGTTGAGTACATTTAGAGTGAAATTTGCGAAATTTGCGAAAGTAATCAGCTTAGAATCGCAATCCAATATGAACACATATGTGAATATTATAGAGTATGAATCTATTTGCCCGAGGATATATTGTTCCAACGTGAAATTCGATATCTGGCAATCAATACGTTAACACTTATTTTTCTAGCCCCCTGATCATTTTTATATAAAATATATGCCATATTATATACCAGTTGAAAGAGGAAGCTCCAAAACATTGTATTTTAAACTTCAGTGTAATGAACTGTGAACATGTTGATTTTGTTGAGATCCGACGTGTGTTCTGTGCTCAAGTTTGATCTGGATTGTAGTGCAAATTGTATCATTTTTAAAAGAAGGGGAATAACTATATTTGTATATAAGATATAGAGTTATTCCCCTTCCATTGAAAATAAATATACAGTTTTGAATTCTGTTGCATTATGGAAGCCACAACGGGGGAATGTTTATATGATTTCAGCCCTTTTCTATTACTCTATGGGCACCTTCTGAGACAGCCGTTCCAAATAGTGTTGAATTATAGTATTTTAAAGGTACTCAATCAGGGGGGGCCGAATTTTTTTTACGAGACATCAGGTGGGGGGGGGGGGTGGGTGGGTACCCGATGCCGGAAACAGTTTTTGACCACCTTTTTTGCATTTTTGTTTCATTGACATATTTTCAACTGTTTTAAACATATTTGTTTATTTGTTGTGGCTTGTTGCAATATGAGAAGCACTAATACATTCAATATTGTTATAATTACCCCCATAAGTTGATATAAAATGGAAAAATAGTGAATATAGTGGGGGTGGGTCCCAAAATTTTCATTGATTTTTTTTGCGCGCAATTTTTTTTATTGTGTCTGTTTCAGCTTGCTTGGCAGTTTTTATATTGAAAATTGTCTAGTTCACGGTGTAGACCAATACAAAAATTACCTCAGATAGCTCTAGGGTAGGGTGAACTTAATGCAGTCCGTCAATATCAGCTAACAACTCATGACAGAATATTACAATAATTCTATTACTTTACTCATACAGTTAGTTGATGCATGAGTGTAATGTATGAACTAAATATTTGTATCAGTGTTTGTATACTAAATTGATTTTTAAATATACTTTTGTCAAATAATTATTTGAATTGTCAAATTATTTGTTTCAGTGTTGTTGACAACCATCAATAAGTAAATAAGTAGACATGAAATAAAGTTTTAATAACATTTATTGAAAGAAACAAAAATATAACCTTCCTTGGATAGTCTTCTGAAAAGTATAAAAATATTATTTAAATAGATGTGAAGAGGGGCCAGGACACATTACAGTTTTGTTCACTTGTAATTATTATATCCCATAATTACCTGCATATACTAGTATGTAAATGACACTTAATGTCTAATTCAGGCTAATTTGAAAATTATCAAAGAAGAAAATTAATTTACTTAATTATTGTATATTTATAAGATGATGTGCATGCAAGGAGGTCTAGTTTGAAGGCACACATAAAGGTCATGTACAGAATGTGTGTGAATTTCTTATTGCACATGAACTCCATCCAGTACATGACCGAAGTTCAGCTCTGATTGTTCAAATGAATCTCAGTAATATACATCTGTGTATATGGATTTGGCACTAAATTGACAATCAACGTTCAAACTCAAAGGGTTAAGCATTATTTTAGGCCTAGTTCTAAGTCGTAATGCGAGGTCGGGTCGGTGGTCATGCAGGCATACATAAAAGTTAATTCGTACACTGGTTCATATGCACATTTTCCTTTTTGGTATTACTATAGGCTCTAGGCCTACTAGTTGATGCTGGTTGATGTCTGAAAAAAGATAAATTTAAGTTTGTGTAATTTTTTATTCTACTGTAGGCCCTAACACTGGTCCTAGTTATTTTTTGTTGTCATTCCAGGGGATTCAACATATTTTTCATCTACTCACCAGCTGTACTCACACAGATGAATAGGCTGGGTTATAAATTTACCAATATAATCACATAATATTCTACCTTTGTTGATTGCTTAGAGTTCAATTTTGCACATGTTTGTTAACAGGAAGTAACATTTAATTTGGTCTTTCAAAGAAGGGACCAATATAGAGCGGTTGGTCGTTTTTACAGAGGGGACCAACATAAAGCTTTGATGTTTTGGGGTGGGTGTCTAAAATTTTATGAAAAAAAAATGCAAGAAAGGGTGGGTGGGTGTAAAAAAATGGAAATGTTAAAAAAAAGACCCCCACGTCTCGCAACTTTTTTACGCCCCCCCCCCTGACTCAATCCGATAAAACTCCTCTCAATTACTATTTCAATGGCTTTGGGGGTCAAAAATATTTGATTCGAGTCGAGGAAGTCACCCATCAAAGCTCAGATTTGTTAGATATCGATTTTAGAAATCTATTATTTTTCATTATCGGGAATACTTTCTGGCCCAGAACTCAGTCAAAATTGCGTTATTATTACCTCCTGATTTTAGAGTTATCCATCCTTGTCTGTTTGAATTGTGTTTTGGTGTACACATCTCGCGCAGGTTACGAAACTGACGGCAATTATTAGTACTCATCTCGAGAAGCTAACAAATTTCAAAAATCAATATCTAATAACTCTGAGCTTTGTTTGATGGGTTCCTCGACTCGAATCAAATATTTTTTACCCCCAAAGCCAAAGAAATAGTAATATAAGACCCTCTGATCGGATTGTTGTTGTTGGAATCTGTTGAGATGGGGACCCTCTGTTCGGATTGAGTACCTTTAATCATATTTTATAGCATAGATTGTTATTAAAACCGGATATCATGTCACTATAAAAATATAATCGCCTTAATCGAAAATTATGTGGGCCTTTAATGGGCTCGTGATCCGATCTAATTATTTTCAGGTATATACACCATAAAGGGGTGGTTTTATGATGTAATATCGGACATGACATCTTTAAATGGCATTGGCGAGAACAATATGAATGCACCATATCAAGAAAACAAATTCCTGTAAAAGTTATATTTATTGTAATTGTGATGATGTTGAAATCGATCGTTACCGATGTCTTTCATGTATATTATGAAATTAAAAACAGATTCCTCATACAAGTCTCATAAATTATGTATGTGTTTAACCATACTACAAGGGATCTATGCCGACTTAATATATAGCTAAATATATGGAGGGTCTCTATTTTTTTTTTGTATGGCAACATTTCTTTCTCCAACGTTCTTCAATCCAGTCTTTAATAAAAATTTACATAGACTGCATATGTGACCCGCCATATCAAATCCAGTCGTAAGTCGGGATTTTTTTTACCCTGTGCCAATGCATTCTCTTATATATGCGAGTCGACCATAGGTCGCCTCGCATATATAAGAGAATGCATTGGCCTAACAATTGTTTACAATTTTAAAAATTTTTTCTTGTATTCTTTAACAATTTTATAATTTCACCCATACAGAGCCCCAGACAAACATGGGCAGACGACACTCTTCTATATGCTTCTATATATGTGTGGGGCTCCCTGCAGGGTAATGGATGTTTTTTATTTTATGTCCTAAAAATTGTAAGAAACATTTATTTAAAAAAAATGATAAAAAATTGTTAGGCCAATGCATTCTCTTATATATGTGAGGCGACCTATGGTCGACTCGCATATATAAGAGAATGCATTGGCACAGGGTAAAAAAAAATCCCGACTTACGACTGGATTTGATATGGCGGGTCACATATTAATAACACATATTTACATATATTTGATCATTTAATTTGATCGCGATCGCACACATCCTTAACTTTGGCAGTAGTCTGGTCGTTGAATCATTGAACCTTGAACACATGTTAACAAGCTGTTTTTGGCGTCATTCTGTCGGGCAAAATCTGGGAAACAACATTTCCATAATCCGCTTTGGGAAATGACTAGAGCTCTTTGAAAAAATGTCATATTTATGGTTTTTATGTCTAATTTGCCGTTCCTTATATATGGAATATACACTTGCATGACATTCAAATTGAAGTTAAAAGATGGTAGAAAACAAATTATTATTCTTGTCATGACAGACATATGTCATTTCGTGCACAATTCGATTGTCAAAATTAAAAATGGCGGACAAAATGGCGACCGAAAGTGGTAAAATTTGAAAATTTTCGCTAAATTTCACCATTTTCACTGTTTTAATCTATAACAAACTATTGGTGTAAGTGGCCATTTGTGCCCACATATACCATTTTAAATCAATGGCTGATAATTGTGATTAATTATCACGAGGATTGGGCCCTTCATTGTTCGAATTCGAAATTATTTTTTTTAGTGATTTGTAACTAAATCTTCTCATATCGACCACCATTTATAGCCAATTGTCCTATATGCCATCATATGAGTGTCCAAAGGAACCAAACTAGTATCCAAATACATCAAATGAGTGTCCAAAACCACTTAACGAGTGTCCCAGTCCGTCTAAGGAGCGTAAAACCACGCAACGGATGTCTCAAACCACCTTCTTAATAGTATCTTAAATTAACTGGTGAGTGTCCCAGGCCATAAAACGGGCGTCCCAAATCAGCCAACTAGTGTCCCAAACCACACAATAAGTAACACAGTCCACCCAAATAGAGTCACAAACCATAAAAAAAAATGTCCAAACCCGATGAGTGTTCCAAGCCACCCAACGATCACCATAATTATATGTCACCATTCGAATGTCCCAAACCATGCACGTGGTGTCCCAAACCACACAAGGAGTATCTCAAAACCATCAATTGAGTACCACAAACCATCCAATGGGGTCCCAAACAAACCAATGAGTGTCCATAATCATCAAATGAGTGTTACAAGGCACGCGACGATTGTCTCAAATCACCAGGAGTGTCCAAAAAGTTAGTTAAACTAGTGCCTCAAACCACCCCTGAATGTCCCACACCATCTAATGAGTGTCCCACACCATCTAATGAATGTCCCACACCATATAATGAGTGTCCCACACCATCTAATGAGTGTCCCACACAATCTAATGAATGTCCCACACCATCTAATGAGTGTCCCACACAATCTAATGAATGTCCCACACCATCTAATGAGTGTCCCACACAATCTAATGAGTGTCACACACCATCTAATGAATGTCCCACACCATCTAATGAGTGTCCCACACCATATAATGAGTGTCCCACACCATATAATGAATGTCCCACACCATCTAATGAATGTCCCACACCATCTAATGAATGTCCCACACCATCTAATGAGTGTCCCACACCATCCAATGAATGTCCCGCACCATCTAATGAGTGTCCAACACCATCAAATGAGTGTCCCACACCATCTAATGAATGTCCCACACAATCTAATGAATGTCCCACACCATCTAATGAGTGTCCCACACAATCTAATGAGTGTCACACACCATCTAATGAATGTCCCACACCATCTAATGAGTGTCCCACACCATCTAATGAGTGTCCCACACCATATAACGAATGTCCCACACCATCTAATGAATGTCCCACACCATCTAATGAATGTCCCACACCATCTAATGAGTGTCCCACACCATCCAATGAATGTCCCACACCATCTAATGAGTGTCCAACACCATCAAATGAGTGTCCCACACCATCTAATGAATGTCCCACACCATCTAATGAGTGTCCCACACCATATAATGAATGTCCCACACCATCTAATGAGTGTCCCACACCATCTAATGAGTGTCCCACACCATCTAATGAATGTCCCACACCATCTAATGAGTGTCACACACCATCTAATGAATGTCCCACACCATCTAATGAGTGTCCCACACCATCTAATGAGTGTCCCGCACCATATAATGAATGTCCCACACCATCTAATGAATGTCCCACACCATCTAATGAGTGTCCCACACCATCTAATGAATGTCCCACACCATCTAATGAGTGTCCCACACCATCTAATGAATGTCCCACACCATCTAATGAGTGTCCCACACCATCTAATGAATGTCCCACACCATATAATGAGTGTCCCAAACTATATAGTGGACAATCACCCATCAAATATATCAAACTATCCAGCCACGGTTTTGGTAATCACATTGGATGGTTTGATACACTCATTTGATCGTCTGAAATACTCCATGGAGGGTTTTGTACACTATTGTGTGTGTATTGCGCTGACAGAAGGTAGTTGGTTTGTGCCACCAGTTGGATGGATTGGGAACTGATTGGATGGTATCTGGTGCTAGTTTTATGGTTTAGGTCACCCGCTGGATGATTGGTGACTCCAGTTGGATGATTTGGCACAGCAATTGGGTGGTTTGGCACACTCGCTGTGGATTTGATACACTAGATTATTGCATTGGTACTTTGAATTGCCGATTGGGTCACTGATTGGGTCGTTTTGGGACGCTATAGTTGAATGGATTGAGACGTTGAGACGGTACGGGCTGTTACGGTAATATTTTCAAAGCCAACATTTTTCTCAGGGGGGGGGGGGGGGGGGGGTGATACGTTGTTGCAGTCATGGTTGCTGAAGTAGCAACAAATTTGCAAATATACATGAAAATCTTCATTGTCCTGTACGCAGACGATGCTGTCTTATTTGCAGAACCGCCACGCGACTTGCAATATCGGCTTGATTTATTCTCAGATTACTGCGACATGTTGCGATTGAAATGTCTAGAAAACAAAACTGATGTATTTCTCTAAACGTGAACTCAGGCAATATTCGAATGTTTGTTATGAAGGGAATCCGTTAGAATTTGTTGATGAACTTGTGTGTTCTGTTTTTCAGAACTGGGTCTTACATTAAGGCAAGGAAACATGTAAGGCATATATATCCATGTATGACATTATTGGACTGTGTAGGTTGAATAATATGTCTATAGAATGCACAATTGGCCTGTTTGATAATATGGTTGCACCTTCAATGCATACGGTTTGTGGACTTAAGGGCCCAAAGTTTATTGAAGCAGTTCATTTAACAATTTCAAAGATGTTTTTTGAAATCATCAACACCAAATTACATGGCCTACGGTGAGACTGGCAGGTATCTAATGGAAATAGCATTAAAGGTACTCAATCCGATCAGATGCTCCTAAATTACTATTTCTTTGGCTTCGGGGGTAAAAAATATTTGATTCGAGTCGCAGTTTTGACCGGGACCACCCTTTTGACGGCGTGTTATTGGGCCACAAACAATAGAAATAATAAACTTCAAAAATCGATATCTGATCACTCGGAGCGTTGATGGGTAGGTTCCTCAACTAAAGGTGCTCAATCCGATCAGACGCTCCTAAATTTATTTGGCTTCGGGGGGGGGGGGGGGGGGGGTAAAAAATATTTTGATTCGAGTCGCGGAACCTACACATCGACGCTCCGAGGGCTCAGATGTCGATTTTTGAAGTTTATTATTTCTATTGTTTGCGGCCCAATAACACGCCGTAAAAAGGGTGGTCTCGGTCAAAACTGCGGATGAAGATGGATAACTCTAAAACCAAGTGGTTATTATTACCACTTGGTTTTAGAGTTATCCTTCTTCATCCGCAAATTGTCCGTTTGACTTCGTGTTTCTGTGACAATTGTTAGTACACATCTCGATTCTCGAGAAATAACAAACTTCAAAAATCAATATCTGATAACTCTTGAGCTTTGATGGGTGGGTTCCTCGACTCGAATCAAATATTTTTTACCCCTGAAGCCAAAGAAATAGTAATTTAGGAGCATCTGATCGGATTGAGTGGTAATAATAGCTCAATTTTTACCGAGACCATCCTCTTGACGGCGTGTTTCTTGGCCACAAACAATAGAAATAACAAAACTTCAAAAATTGATATCAGATCACTCTGAGCGTTGATGGGTAGGTTCCTCGACTCGAATAAAATATTTTGTACCCCCGAAGCCAAAGAAATAGTAATTTATGAGGGTCTGATCGGATTGAGTACCTTTAAACAGTTTACTAAAACTTTCTTGGTTTACTTATTATGGTACCAACGATTTTGTGTTCATTCGCACAATAAGGGCCGGAAACGCGGATATGAGCGATATATGGTTTGTGAATATTAATTATATTTTTAATATGTTTATGATTACGGAAACCCAATCTTTACCAGAGTTGTCCATCTTAACGATATTCATGAATATCGGTATACGATAGACAAACCTGGTAGATATTGATGGAAACCACAGAGAACGCAACAGCATTGGTGCCATATAACAAGGATATTCGACACATAACGAACTCTTATTCGGCTGTCGAAGAAATATGTGTGTCATACTGCACAGATCAAAATATTGGTATTGTACATGCACCGGATATATGGCCCGATTATTCAAGGTTGTATATGGAAAATTACAGTATTATGGTATTGGTCCTACTCAATGCGAAGCATGTGCTGTAAAACATTGCAAGTCAGGTCAGCATTGATTCCAAATTCCAGTTAGAATTTTAAAAGAATATGATTTTTATCCAGGAAGGTAAATTATTTTAATGGTATCGTACCACCGGTTTTATGCTGGAGAGTGTGGGTGTATGGTCAATAATTTTGAGATTCTGACAATGTTGGCAATCGATGACAGTCACGACTTGCCACAAGCGCTTTACTAACAATCATACCGTCTTATATCTCTTTCTCTATAAATTTCTTTATAGTGCTTATCAAAAAAGACAAGATCTTCTTAGCAAAACCTTTTCTATCCCATGAATGTGCACAACAATTTTCTTTATTATTTGTTTAAAGTGACTTATAGGCCTTATTGGCCGGGTGTGTTGTTATTTTGTAACTCGACATTGTTATCACCTGTATGTGATGTTTTGTATACACTATACACACATGTCACTATAATAAAATATTCGTTCGTTCGTTCGTTCGTTCGTTCGATCTCACTGTTACCCCGATGCTTATCATCGATCTGGGACACCCCCTATAATGCATGCACCTCGCCTACTGAACGAATACATGTGTAGCATTTAGTAACTATTGCCGAAATTTTCAAGCACACCGATCTTCTCATTCCAGAAAAGACAACGTCCGAACTACCTATACACAATTGCAGTCTGGAGAAAACTACATACCCACATATAAATTAATATCCATATGAATCTGAGTGTTTGTTTACAAAGACTGACACAATGGTAACTATCTAACCAATTCTGAACTTTTCATCGATAAACAAATGGCATGATTCCACCAGCAAGTCGCTGCATGCGTATAATTCATGCAAATAAGAACGGCACCTTTTGAATATAAATGTTCCACATCACTCAAGAGGGTTGTGGAAAAAGTTCCAAGCATAAAATTTCCAACTGCTGAAATGTTTTTGAGCGAAGTTAGTGTGGGGTGAAATGTATACCCCTGTTCCTGCACTCATGAATGCGAAGTGAGAAAGGGGTCACCCACCCCCATCGAGCACCCATATGAAGTTTTTATAGAGTTGTTGATTTGGTTTGGTTCATGGGGCTGTTAGAGTATAGCGTGTATCTGGTTACCAAACATATAATGGTGTGGCTACATGCATGGGGCTTGATATAGAAAGACATATACATGGGGCTTCGACGTAAAACAGCATTATTATCCAAACCGATTTCACTAACTCGTTTAGATCGATGGAAACTTGGACTACCCCAAACTATATATGGTAAATTTTTTCAACAGATGGAAATTTCACACCAACAGTCGGTTGAAATTGTTCTCGTTGTTTGATTTGCCAACAAGTAATTTGTGTGGAATTTGTTGTTTATAAACCAACAGTTGCATATCTTCATACTTTATGTCAAAAGTTCGGTCTGAAATGGCCATCAGTTTGAAAATTTCCAACCTTAGGGTTGACATTTGTAACACTTGTAGAGCTGGAAGCCAGCCCGGATGCTAGGATTTTGCAGCTTTCAGGTTCAGATTTCAAACTTTTCACACACCGGACCGAACCGTGGTCAGTCAGTGGGTGCTGGTCCCTCCCCGGTGGCAAATCAAAGCGTCAACTGAAAGTAGCTACGGCAAACATGTATATTATTTATATTGTAAATACTGTTCATATATTATAATGCATATCATTTGAATATTGATTATGTAAGTCATGTACATAAATGTATTATATGTTATCTCAATACCTTTTTTATTATGGGTCAATAAGATTAAACGAACTGATTGAAGGACTCCTCACCAAGTAAAGAAAAACCAGTCGAGGCCTGAATTTATAATTTGCATTAAAGGTACGGTTGGCCTTGGCGGTGGGTATCCTGTGAAAATATTTACACCCGTCAAAAACCGCCACCAGCAGAAAGAACATCAAAATGTAGACAGACTTTGTCCGTATACAAATAAGAAATATCGCATAAACAGTATGTTATTGTCATCTGTTTGACCATTGTTATGTAAACAAAAACATAAAAAGTAACTTTTCTGGTGTTTGTTTATATTATGATGGTAAACATAAAGAGCGTTCTTTGTTGGTGAATTCCTGATATGGAACTGATAAAGAGCGTTTATGCCATTTGTGTGTGATTAGCCAGTAGCATTGTGCTGTCTTCTGTAACACAATCAGGCTCTTGCTTAGGTAAAATAGAGTAGGTCTTTGTGATAACATGCTGTTTACGCGATGGTCATGGTATATATGAACGAAACTGTATGCGTTTTAACGTTTTTCTGTTTACGGTGATTGGAACAAATATGAATATTTTCGACAACTAAGGCCTCACGTGCCTTTAATGGAGTTAGACCTCTAGATGTTAATATTGTGCAATGTTCCATCAGATACCTGTTCGGTATCCAGTAAAACTTCAAGTCAAAACCGTACTTCGATGTAAACCAGTAGTATCCATACCGATTACATTAGCTGGAAAACGTCACAGAAAGCTTGTACCAAACAATATAAAGCATTTATATTGTAATTGTTTTTTGGGCTTTCTTCCGCCTGATAATTGTAAATGGAATTAATTTGTTAAAAAAAATCATATTCATATGCATGTGCACAATCAACACTGAAGAATTCTGCAAAACTGTGTGCCCATGTCTGTCACATGGCAATATACCTGCTGTGATAACCTTCTCTCTATTTGTGTTCATTTGTCTGTGTTTCTAGGAATGCCGTCCAGTTGAGGGTGTCACCCGATTGTGTACTGGCACACGTGCTGATGCCGACTGGAACATCCAGGTGCTCCTCTGACAAAGAGCTGGAAAGGATGAACATTGTTGTGTTGGTACAAGACGGTACACGATTCGCCCGTGAATGCCAGTTCGATCCCAAAGAACCATTTTAGTGGACTAGCCAAGGTGCCGTCCACATTCTCCCATGCGGTGCCACTACTCAGGTCATTGACTCCAGTCCAGTAAAAGTTCTCTGCCCCTTGACTAATTATTTCTGAAAAGTGAAGAGGGAAAAATAAGAACACCAACTGAGTATAATAATAGTCAATGCACCAGTTATTAGAGTGTGATCCTTGTTAGTCCATTGCCGATTTGGTAAAAAGAACGTTTATCTCACTTTTGTGCGAAAAATTTAAAGCATGCAGCTGAAAAATTGCTATGGTTTGGCAAGTTTTTATTCAGAGTATCGGCAGCTGATACCGGTATATGGTTAAACATTAAGGTCGGTTTGTTCAGAGTATCGGCAGCAGGTACCGGTATATAAAACATGTAGGTCAGCTTGTTCAGAGTACCGGCAGCTGGTACCGGCATATAAAACATGTAGGTCGGTTTCTTTTTTCCACATTAGTATCGGCAGATTTTTCCACATTATCGACTAAAAGTGGGGTGATTTATTATTACAATATGTGCTTTTTTTTTTACATTAATTTGTCGTATTTGCAGAACATTTTTACCGCAAACGCTTAAAGTTATTTGAAAATCCGTTTTTCGCTCTTGCTCCGGTCGCCGATGCACTGAGTCTGCATGTTTTGGCCTATTAAGTGTTTTTTTTAAATATGTCTCAAGCTATAACCGATTGCCTCCCAGATGGGATCGTGTGTTCGTATGGTTGAGCGTCCAGTTTTCGATAGATCCTGGTTTTCGATAATTATCTCTGATGTCACAGTGCTAAATCATACTTTTTATTTATATGTGGTAATGAAAACATAACCAGGAATTCCGTACCCACCTGGGTTCGTAGTACTGAGCGCGTCCATTCTGTCATACACGTCGGTGTTTATTGGTAGCAGTTGTCCATCTTTCTCTGCACAATAATCTCGAGCTTCAGTCCAGTTGAGAGCGGACGAGGGTGTAGTCAATGTGATCACCCAGGCTTCGTTCTTTTTCCAAATCTTGTGATAGAGTTGCTTACTTGTGGATAATACTGCAAAGGTTAACATTACTAAGAAGCATAATTAACAAATATCCCAAAAAATTACCCCCTTCCTGGAAAGTGACAATTTGTTCCTGCATGAGCATTTGTCTTGCGCCATATAATAATAGGGATTTAGCGAGATATGCGCCATATATAAATATAGATATATAGTGAGGCAAACGCTCAGAATGTATATACCGGGACACATTATTCAGGCAACGCGCGTATGAATCAACATTGGTTTGATAACCAATGTATTGTATCCAGACTAAATTTAAACATTATTGTTCATTAGAGCACAATCACATTGTTACAATCGTTCCCTGTTTTTTGATAAAGCATACCAATTCCCAAGGCTGACAAATGAATATTTATTATAATCCATTGTTCGGCACACGTCACTCATAACAAACAAATCGCACGGAAGCTTATTACCAGAGGTCACAGGAGCATGAACCTCTGCCGCCCCCATACATTATACGCCGTTATATGCGCGACTCTAGTATATACTACCATGACGTAAGCAGTCACATGGGGTGGGCGGAATAACTGCTTGTGAAAGCGGCCATACTATGGATTTGGTAAATTGGCCAAATTAAAAAAAATTAGTACTTTGATATTATGGTAAAGGTTTTCTTTGACGATATGCTGATATCTTAACCACTGTCATTTGGCCTCGTCCGTTATCTTTTACCTCGTTCATTATCGGGTTGTAGTGGGTGAATGTACAATAGCGAGAATTGGACTATATGTTGTATGGATCGAAGAGCTACTATGCGGATCCCCACGCATCACTTATGAAGCAAATATAATTACAACTTCGGCTGTTTAAAACTACATCATTTCATCAAATCGATTCGGCAATGGGGTAATAGACTTGGCAATGCGACGTTCCTGTTGACACCACCCCGTAATCTCTGTCTATACACACACAAAACATTTACGACGACTTCCTCCCCCTTACTCTGAACCAACCGAACTCATTATTTTGTTACTCATTTTACCTGTTACATTGACCTTGAACTATATTCCTGCCATGTCAAGACGTGTACTTATTTGAAATTATTCTAATTTATTATAATGTAAAACCCCTGTCACACTCAGGCCGGCGCCCTCACTGCGCTGCAAAAGTACCAACATATGAGTAACACGCAGGAGGAGCGCCGAAAACTGTCGAAAATTGTCAAACTTTTAAAACAAAGTATGCTCCTATTGCGTTCCTACTTTGTCAAGTCTCACGCTCTTAGTGCGTTCAAGTCGCTGTCATTGTGATGCTAGTACGTTCACAATAAGTTCGCAAAACGTTCTCTGCGCGGGCGCGGAGAGTATAGATAGCGCCTCCTGCGTTCTCCAGTCATAGTCAGTTTTTATGTTGTGGGGAAAATATCCAACATTCCGCAATAGATTTGCTGTCCGATTAAACTACCGTCACACTCCGCTGCGATCAGGCCGGCGCTTGCATTGCGCTGAAAAATAATCAAAGCGCCAAGCAAAGCGCAGTAAGGTATCCAAGAACGTATTGGTGACACAGTGTACACTGGCTAGGACGGGAGAGGGTCTCCGTGATCGCCCCAGAGCGCCAGAGCGCCGCGCTTGTTTTGTACATGCACAAAACAAGCGCAGAGGTTCGGCGTTCTGACCAGGCGTAGTACCGTCGCCATGACAACGCAAAGCGTACTAACAACGCAATGACAACGACTTGAACGCATTAAGAGCGTTTACGGCGTGGAGGAAACGGAGTGAGAGCGCGTGAGAGCGTGAGAATTGACGTGACAAAGCAGGAACGCAATGGGTCGTACAAAGAGCGCGACGAAAACGTGATAAGCGGGATAGGAGCATAGCTTGTCACGCGCGCCGCATGTATAACTGGTGGGGGAGTTTCTCGTTTCGCGTGCGGGCTGACATGATCAATGGGTATTTTACTAGTTTTATTTATAGAATGGGAATTTTTGGGATGATTAAAAGTCAAACTGCAAGCTGGAGGCCGAGTCCCGTAAAAGGTGCATGTAGTTGGGGAAATTCACTTTCGTTTATTGTGTTAATCAACGTTGATTAATGTTGATTTTTGGTTTGTGATATACTATATGTCAATTACAAATAAAAGAAATTTCTGCAGCCCACTGGGGGTTGTGGTCGGAGACGGTCGAGTCGGCCACCGGTTCGTTAATTAGGTGCTGGTTGTTATTGTTATTTAACGGAATTCTGAGTTGGTCATTCGCAAAACCAATATATTTTATATTCTACAATTACATTCTTGGGTTTATAATATATGATCTTGAGCGCGTTACCATTTCTGACATTGGTTCTCTTGTTTTAACAGATTGAAAATTTCTGACAATTTCCCGCGCTTCCACTGTGCGTTACTCGTATTTTGATACTTTTTCAACTCAAATCAAACGCCAGCCTGATCGCAAAGACACACGCAATACAACTATATAATTCAGACATAACATATATCTACCAAAGACACACGCAATACAACTATATAATTCAGACATAACAGATACCTACCAAAGACACACACAATACAAATATATAATTCAGACATAACAGATACACGCAATACAACTATATAATTCAGACATAACAGATACCTACCAAAGACACACGCAATACAACAGTTGGTGTGAGCAGACCGCATTTCCATGTGGGATCCGGAAGAACGCCATGTATAACGCTTGGGCGTAAAGCGAGCGCCAGAGTCGCAGTGGCAGCACAATGTGAACGTTCTGTGAGCGGGAACCAGTCCATAACACCCCATGACAGCGCAGAAAGAGCGCAATAAGTTTTGGACAGAGCCTCATTGGGCGTATTAAGGACGGGAAAGGCACGTAGTGAGAATTTGATTAAGCTTACTGTAGTCGCAAAAGACAAGATTAATTCCTTGCTGCGACCACGAGAACCTAATATGCGCTTTTGCTACGTCCACATAACGCTCACGTCGCTCGCTTGGCGCTTTGCTTTGCGCTGTCACGGCGACAGTACTACGTCCTGGTCAGAACGCCGAGCCTCTGCGCTTGTTTTGTGCATGCATAAAACAAGCGCGGCGCTCTGGCACCTATGGGCGACCATGGAGATCCTCGCCCGTTGTAGCCAGTGTCCACTGCGTCACCAATCGGTTCTTGGAGACCTTAGTGCGTTTAGGTGGGCGCTTTGATACTTTTGCAGCGCAATGAGAGCGCCGGCCTGAGTGTGACAGGGGCTTTAGTCTATGTTTCAGTAACAATTTGTTAACGTATCAGGAAAGAGGCGCATTAACTATAAGTTGTTATAAATTGTAATCCCCCTTGTTCTTCATGTCTTAGGTTATTCAACCTTATATTGTCATTCTTTGTATTTAAATAACATCAGGGAAGTTCAATACAATATGTCATCACCATCGTGATATATATTCAATAATCCAACAGAATCACCACTTCACTATATATATGTGGTGGAAATTTTAATAAACACTTTGGGAATTATATTGTCCGCATATCCGAGATAACTAATAACAAAACATGTATCTGGAAAATCTGGAGGAACCAATGGACTATTAGTATTTTTCTTGTAACGGCGACATGTTTGTCACATAATAATGATTTACAGCATTATACCTTTGGCAAACAGTAAGTTGGTCGTTGGTAACCGGTGTGATAAATTATTGACGGAGAGCCCGGGCGCTCCCATGGGCACATGGACACTATATTTCGATGTTATAAGGTAGCGGCATACTACCTGAGGGCAACCTAGAAAATTTGACTCGCTTCCTCGTCTTTGGCCGGTGTTATTAACCCCGCGAATGCCGATATTGGCTAAGAGAGACCGGTTGTCTTCGTGTGGTTTCGAACAGTATATATTTGATGCTGCGTTGTAAAGCCCCTGTCACACTCAGGCCGGCGCTCTTATTGCGCTGCAAAAGTATCAAAGCGCCCACCTAAACGCACTAAGGTCTCCAAGAACCGATTGGTGACGCAGTGGACACTGGCTACAACGGGCGAGGATCTCCATGGTCGCCCATAGGTGCCAGAGCGCCGCGCTTGTTTTATGCATGCACAAAACAAGCGCAGATGCTCGGCGTTCTGACCAGGACGTAGTACTGTCGCCGTGACAGCGCAAAGCAAAGCGCCAAGCGAGCGACGTGAGCGTTATGTGGACGTAGCAAAAGCGCATATTACCTTCTCGTGGTCGTAGCAAGGAATTAATCTTGTCTTTTGCGACTACAGTAAGCTTAATCAAATTCTCACTACGTGCCTTTCCCGTCCTTAATACGCTCAATGAGGCTCTGTCCAAAACTTATTGCGCTCTTTCTGCGCTGTCATGGGGTGTTATGGACTGGTTCCCGCTCATAGAACGTCCACATTGTGCTGCCACTGCGACTCTGGCGCTCGCTTTACGCCCAAGCGTTATACATGGCGTTCTTCCGGCGTTTACAGCAGGTTTACAGTACGATCGCACTTCGAAATGCGGTCTGCTCACACCAACTGTTGTATTGCGTGTGTCTTTGGTAGGTATCTGTTATGTCTGAATTATATAGTTGTATTGCGTGTGTCTTTGGTAGGTATTTGTTATGTCTGAATTATATAGTTGTATTGCGTGTGTCTTTGGTAGATATATGTTATGTCTGAATTATATAGTTGTATTGCGTGTGTCTTTGCGATCAGGCTGGCGTTTGGTTTGAGTTGAAAAAGTATCAAAATACGAGTAACGCACAGTGGAAGCGCGGAAAATTGTCAGAAATTTTCAATCTGTTAAAACAAGAGAACCAATGTCAGAAATGGTAACGCGCTCAAGATCATATATTATAAACCCAAGAATGTAATTGTAGAATATAAAATATATTGGTTTTGCTAATGACCAACTCAGAATTCCGTTAAATAACAATAACAACCAGCACCTAATTAACGAACCGGTGCCGACTCGACCGATTCCGACCACAACCCCCAGTGGGCTGCAGAAATTTATTTTATTTGTAATTGACATATAGTTTATCACAAACCAAAAATCAACATTAATCAACGTTGATTAACACAATAAACGAAAGTGAATTTCCCCAACTACATGCACCTTATACGGGACTCGGCCTCCAGCTTGCAGTTTGACTTTTAATCATCCCCAAAATTCCCATTCTATAAATAAAACTAATAAAATACCCATTGATAATGTCAGCCTGCACGCGAAACGAGAAACTCCCCCACCAGTTATACATGCGGCGCGCGTGACAAGCTATGCTCCTATCCCGCTTATCACGTTTTCGTCGCGCTCTTTGTACGACCCATTGCGTTCCTGCTTTGTCACGTCAATTTTCACGCTCTCGCGCGCTCTCACTGCGTTTCCTCCACGCCGTAAACGCTCTTAATGCGTTCAAGTCGTTGTCATTGCGTTGTTAGTACGCTTTGCGTTGTCATGGCGACGGTACTACGCCTGGTCAGAACGCAGAACCTCTGCGCTTGTTTTGTGCATGCACAAAACAAGCGCGGCGCTCTGGCGCTCTGGGGCGATCACGGAGACCCTCTCCCGTCCTAGCCAGTGTCAACTGCGTCACCAATACGTTCTTGGATATCTTACTGCGCTTTGCTTGGCGCTTTGATTATTTGTCAGCGCAATGCAAGCGCCGGCCTGATCGCAGCGGAGTGTGACAGTAGTTTAATCGGACAGCTAATCTATTGCGGAGTGTTGGGTATTTTCCCCACAACATAAAAACTGACTATGACTGGAGAACGCAGGAGGCGCTATCTATACTCTCCGCGCCCGCGCAGAGAACGTTTCGCGAACTTATTGTGAACGTACTAGCATCACAATGACAGCGACTTGAACGTACTAAGAGCGTGAGACTTGACAAAGTAGGAACGCAATAGGAGCATACTTTGTTTTAAAAGTTTGACAATTTTCGACAGTTTTCGGCGCTCCTCCTGCGTGTTACTCATATGCTGGTACTTTTGCAGCGCAGCGAGAGCGCCGGCCTGAGTGTGACAGGGGTTTAATGGAATACCACCTGAGTGACCCCCAGTCAATTTTTCTAAAACTTAGCACAGATGTCAACCAGCATGGGAACTTGCGCGCCTGCGATTCGGTACTAAAATATTCCAAATTTTTTTTTTTTTTCAAAACCCAAATTTTTTTCCAAAATTTTCAAAAAAAAAGTTTTAAAAAATCTCAAAAATTTATAATGAGTTTTCGGTCTCTTACCCAAATATCGGCCGACTATTAAATGTCGAATGTTTTTAAATTATTTGCGTGTAATATCTTTTGTTATAGGCCAACTATTTTTGTTCAAACAAATTTTAAATATTTTTCATGAAACTCTGTTAATTTTATTAATCGATGTTTAGAAATAGCTTTATACCAATTATATGTGTATGGACTGGTCCGAGTCGCTGTAATTTTGGACATTGACACTATAGGTATGAATGCATACTTCAAAAATTTCAAAAACTTCAAAAACTTCAAAAACTTCAAAAACTTCAAAAAATTCAAAAATTTCAAAAACTTATAAAAAATTTCAAAAACTTCAGAAACTTCCAAAATTTCAAAAACTTCCAAAATTTCAAAAACTTCAAAAATTTCAAAAATTTCAAAAAACAGAATGGCCCCTATAATCAAAAATGCATGTAAACGCAGACATTTTCCCCGGAATAATCCCTCACTAAATTCCGAGGCAAAAAATAGTCCCCGACCAAAAAAAGGTCCACGCATATTTCTCGCCATGTGAATGACCCTATAGAATCCCACTGTTTTACAGTAGTCCGTCTCACCCACACTGCGCAAATACTGCTCACTGTTTATTATATAATCAACATTTCATTCACAAAAATGCGAATCGGCAGCTGAAACAGCATACCGTGTATGACCCGTTATTGGTAGGTTATACCAAATAACAAATATTTGTGGTTTCCCACCAACCCTATGTTAAACAAATCAAAAAGAGAAAAACAAAATTCGGTCGAACTCATTTTAGCGGAGTTATTGCCCCTTTTCGACATAGAATCGTACATCCTGGGACGCATCTTTTATCCACGAGCCTGTATTCCGTCATTTTCCAGTCAATTTGTTTGAAACCAAACTTGGCACAGATGTCAACCATCATGGCAACATGCGCATCTGCGATTTTAAGTTCAGTTGGAGACATTTTTTGCGGGGTTTTTGCCATTCTTCGACAGAGAAATGTTTTATGTTTTTTTATTTTAGAGTTATTGGCCCTTTCTCAACACATTGAAGATGTGCAACATATTTAGTGAATATGCACTTTGTATCATATTGGTGTAATCAATTCCTCTACCGTTTGTAGTATAAGGATCTGACCTGCCACCTTTGTCGGGGGACATTTTGGTCAGCGACATTTTATCTTACTTGCATTTCATCCAGATGATTAATTAAAACATTTCACACCCTCTATATGCCTTTTCCTGATATTTTCATCGTTTTTCATCAAAGTTTGTGGGTGAATCCCCAATTGCCCTTGGAAATAAAAATTGTGTTTGTGGGGGGGGGGGGGGGGTATCCGAGATCGTAAAGGAAAAACTTGCGTTCCCGGGGTAGTAGTACGGGTGGCTTGTTACCCCCCACATCTAAAAATAGATTTTTTTGGTGTAAAATTGTTTGTACTAAAATATTCCAAAATTGTTTTTTTTTTCAAAACCCAAATTTTTTTCCAAAATTTTCAAAAAAAAAGTTTTAAAAAATCTCAAAAATTTATAATGAGTTTTCGGTCTCTTACCCAAATATCGGCCGACTATTAAAGATACGGTTGGCCTTGGTGGTGGGTATCCTGTGAAAATATTTCCACCCGTCAAAAACCGCCACAAACAGAAAGAACATCAAAATGTAGACAGACTTTGTCCGTATACAAATAAGAAATATCGCATAAACAGTATGTTATTGTCATATATTTGACCATTGTTATGTAAACAAAAGCATAAAAAGTTACTTTTCTGGTGTTTGTTTATATTATGATGGTAAACATAAAGAGCGTTCTTTGTTGGTGAATTCCTGATATGGAACTAATAAAGAGCGTTTATGCCATTTGTGTGTGATTAGCCAGTAGCATTGTGCTATCTTCTGTAACCCAATCCGGCTCTTGTTTAGGTAAAATATAGTAGGTCTTTATGATAACATGCTGTTTACGCGATGGTCATGGTATATATGGACGAAATTGTATGCGTTTTAATGTTTTTCTGTTTACAGTGATTGGAACAAATATGAATATTTTCGACAACTAAGGCCGCACGTGCCTTTAAATGTCGAATGTTTTTAAATTATTTGCGTGTAATATCTTTTGTTATAGGCCAACTATTTTTGTTCAAACAAATTTTAAATATTTTTCATGAAACTCTGTTAATTTTATTAATCGATGTTTAGAAATAGCTTTATACCAATTATATGTGTATGGACTGGTCCGAGTCGCTGTAATTTTGGACATTGACACTATAGGTATGAATGCATACTTCAAAAATTTCAAAAACTTCAAAAATTTCAAAAACTTCAAAAACTTCAAAAAATTCAAAAATTTCAAAAATTTATAAAAAAATTCAAAAACTTCAGAAACTTCCAAAATTTCAAAAACTTCCAAAATTTCAAAAACTTCAAAAATTTCAAAAAATTTCAAAAACTTCAAAAATTTCAATATAATGGTGGACAATACACTCACGATGTGACAACATATACAGACATAGGCATAGTGTTATACAGTCTTCTATGTACCAACGATATGACATAATTAAAGGGGGATAATGCACGCATGGTGTGGAATGTTAAAGTGACACGATGTAAGGGACGTTATGTAATATTGTTGTGTGAATATTAAAGGAGCACAATGCGCTCTAAATGGACACACGGCACTCATTTTGAATGAATGTTAAAGAAACACAATACACACGCAGTGGGTGAAAGTTAAAATGACACAGAACAATATTTAAACTTCAAATTTTAGGGCTCTTAATGTACCATTTATGTATCGTTTCTCGCTCTACAATCTCCCCTCCCCACTTATAGATATATAACGAAGACGAGAATAACATGTTGATGAAGTTTATTGAAATTTAATCATTGTCTGAATCTTCGACCGTTAGAGTTATTTCTAAGAGTTTCTTGAATTTTCTCATCGCTTCATCTGCAGCCCATTCATTATTATATCCGTGTTTGGTCAGTTTGACCATTTTCTTCATGATCATGTTATGTATGGGTGATGTTTTCAATCGATACTGGTATTCTATTAATCGTCCATAACTTTTGAGAAAGAGAGCAAACTCTGTGTCGATGGTAGCCTCTTTTCCCGACATGCTCTCATCTCCCGACATGCTCTCTTCTCCTTTCGCATCATTGGTGATGCGTTTCATCATACTTTTGAATGTGTCCATCTCGTTGACACATCGCGCAGCTTTCTTAAGACCGAATACCGTTCTACTACCGACGACATTATCATCTTCTGAATCTGACGAAGCGGTTCTAGATTCAGTTGAAGATGAACGGGGAACGATATCAGATTCTAGGTCATCGGTATCTTCTCCGAAGAAATCTGTTTTTGTCTCGGACATAACTCCGTGTTTAATCTGTTTATGTCTTTGTAGATTGTAGTTCGTCGATAAAATATTTCCGCATAAATGACACCTGTGCATTATCGCGAATTATTGGAAGAACGATCACTCTTATAAGTAGCGATAAAAAGAGAGAATATGGTGTGGCATACAACCGTCGCGTTAAGAGTATACGTTCGTCCCGGGTCTAGGGTATAGATCTTTGACCACCGGTGATTCAATTAATGCCAATTTATCAGTATGGTACTCTATGTATTCATTCATGATTTGGCTAATCGTATGACACTTTTCTTTTCATTTTCTTCTTATTATTAGACAAACCTCCAGCTAACACTCTCTTGTTGGTTTGTTTGGACGCTTTACGTGTGTTTGTCAACTTATTTGCTGCAACTTCGGTCTTAGCCATTTCAATCGCTTGAGCGATGGGCGTCACTACGTTAATATGTGGTTTTAGAACGTCTTCTTCACTATCACTATTTTTAGTTCTGTCAATAAAGTATCGACCCTTATTATCTGGCGTTAACTTCCCATCAAGCATGTCTCTGAAATGTTTTCTCCACGTTTCAATATCTGCTGGAATATACGGGATCGACATGTTTCTTCAAATGTAGTGTACAAGTCACTCTTTTTTCTGCATTTTATTTTAGAAAGTTTATCGCCTCTTATAAAAATCGATTATCTGGATATTTATTAATCGAATCGTCGCTAGTCAGGTACAGATAATAATTATCCATATGACTATAGTTTCTAAAAAAAAAAACAATTCAAAGAGAATCATTATTCTTCTTCTCTTATAGTTTTATTGATATCACTGAATATATGCTTGAAGATTGACCACTGGTCAAATTTAACGGAATACCTATAATCGTCGGAGTGTTATTCACAACTCGCCTAATGTCTGTATAAATGTGTCCTTGATTATTACATAATGTAACAGTAATGTTTTATCGTATTGTCCACTTTTTCACGAAAACACACGGGTGTTGTTCGTAATCATTGGGGTGTGACATATTAGTATGAAGTAATTCATAGTCAACCGACTCACGCGGTATCTTCTTTGGAACTAAAATAAATGGTAGTGACACAGTGATTACCATAATAGTAATTCCTATCCATTTAAGGAGATTCATATGTAGACGACCACGTTCTGTTTGAAACGTATTCGTCAAGGTACCTGTTCTATTATCCATGATTGTAATTGTTCTCGTGTACAACTATGAGCGGTACTTTAGCTTTGTATCTACCCTATGGTCGGTACTTTAGCTTTGTATCACAATCGATTTCATCATGTCACCAGGTTACACATATCTATATAATAGAGTGCTCATATTGAAATTACTCATAATTGCATTGACATTTGGATAGGTAGGTTGTATTGTAGCCAATGTGATAAATTTGTATCCAGTACAAACAACACGAAGAGACGTTGTGAACGACAGCCTGAACTAGTTAACTAGTCCACCACGTTGCCCTTGTTTCTGTTCTATATAAATATAGGTGCATAGAAGAACGCTCGATTTCACTGATTATATAGGAAAATGAAGTATCAATGTGAAGAGTGCTCAAGTGTCTATGCTTGGCAAGATAGTTTGAATACGTTTCAAACAGAACGTGGTCGTCTACATATGAATCTCCTTAAATGGATAGGAATTACTATTATGGTAATCACTGTGTCACTACCATTTATTTTAGTTCCAAAGAAGATACCGCGTGAGTCGGTTGACTATGAATTACTTCATACTAATATGTCACACCCCAATGATTACGAACAACACCCGTGTGTAACAACAACAACAACAACACTCATTTGCTAATTTTTTTGCTCATTTGCTCATTTTTTTGGCTCATTTGCTCATTTTTTTGCTCATTTGCTCATTTTTTTGCTCATTTGCTCAATTTTTTTTGCTCATTTGCTCTTTTTCTCACCCCCTTTGAATATACTTTGGGTGATATTCTGTGTCATTGTTAATTGATTGGTGCATACTCAATCAAGATCTCAACGAAACGCATTATTGACATCGATAACTATCATGGTGCATTTGACATTCATGGCCAGACAAATTTAATTCATGGATTTTAGAGTCTGATGACGCCAGATATCAAAATTAATAAGAGTTTTTGAAGTTTTTGAAATTTTTGAAGTATGCACTCATACCTATAGTGTCAATGTCCAAAATTACAGCGACTCGGACCAGTCCATACACATATAATTGGTATAAAGCTATTTCTAAACATCGATTAATAAAGTTTCATGAAAAATATTTAAAATTTGTTTGAACAAAAATAGTTGGCCTAAAAAACATTCGACATTTAATAGTCGGCCGATATTTGGGTAAGAGACCGAAAACTCATTATAAATTTTTGAGATTTTTTAAAACGTTGTTTTTGAAAATTTTGGAATTTTTTTTGGGTTTTGAAATTGTTTTTTTTTGGAATATTTTAGTACAAACAATTTTACCTCCAAAAAATCAATTTTTAGATGTGGGGGGTAACAAGCCACCCGTACTACTCGGGGTGGTGGGTCCGAACAATTAAAATACCAAAACTTCCAACCGTGTATCCTGGAGTCCCCCCTGTCTAGTAAGAATACAAATCCACCGCAGCAACATCTACATATATTACTACGTAAATTAAAACAGGGAAACAGAGTCATTGTCTGCTAACTCTTCAAAGAATGGACCTACTAAAAATGTATGTATATTCATAAAATAACGTTCAATAAATTACCCAAATAGTTGTTAAATTGTGCTTCTTTGTTACGTTTTATGAGTATAATATTTATATACTGTATATGAATATATATCATACCAAAATATGCATGAATGTGTGGGTATGATTGCATGTGTACATAGTGTAAATATGTTTGAGCTTGTTTCTCTGTGTTTAGCCCGTTCTATACTATATACTCAATGTAGAGGTATTCTCAGATATAACAAAATCAAAATATATTGTAGGAGTTGTTTATCGACCGAATACAGAGCCAAGGGCGGACATTGACAAGTGTATAAAAAAGATGGATGAAATAACAGGCAAACTAAACAAATCTGGTAAACGGGCATGTTTACTTGGAGATTTTAATGTTGATCTTTTGAAATAGGACATCATTGAAAGATTGAATCATTTTTAACGCAAACCTATCTAATGGCTTTATGCCACTTATTACAAAATCTACCAGTGTAACAGAATTTGCAGCTACAATCATTGACCACGTATATATACGAACAATATATAGGCATCGATTTGAAAGCAGGAATCGTTATAACAGATTTGTCGAACCACTTTGGTACTTCACTGATGGTACTTCAAAGCATTAAGACAAGGAATTACTCTGTTCATAATATGGATCGTTTCAAATGATATCTCTTCACAACGAACTAAAATTCGGTTTTTGAAAATTGAAAAAAAATGTGCCCCAATGAAGCTTGTGATAAATAATTGTCCGCTTTCAAATGTGCATGCTCGTGACAACGCCTTTCCGTTAGAGCAAACAAGACCCAAATCCAAAATGTCTAAAATCCAAGAATGGGTAACCGATTGGTTACTCACGTCATCTGACGCTAAACTAAACTTATACAGGGACTATGCGAAGCACCCAAATATAGACACTACAGCAAATATAAATATTATTGCAAAATGTTCAACAGAAGTAAAAAAAAGAACTAAAATCTACTTAATACAAGCACATACTCAATAAAAATTAACCGAGGAAAAAATCAAAACATGCGCCTTCAAATATAAAAAAAGGAGACATAGAAATCACCAACGCAACGCAAATATCAAATGAGTTTAACAACTTCTTCATTTCCGTTGGCGAAAACACGCGAAAGTCCATAGAAAGCAATTAATGAACAATATTATAAAGCATTTCTTAAGGGGAACTACTTCCGACTGATCCCAGTGAAATTATATCAATACTACATAATCTATATTCAAAATCTGGTAAAAATTGTGACGTAATCTCTTCTGAGCTTCTAAAATTTCGTTTCCAAAGAAGTTGCAGAACCTTTCGCGTATACAATAAACCAATCCTATATTATAAAGTTATTATACAATGTTGTGTACAGTATGTTTTCTTGTACGAGTCCAGGTTGTGGTGAAAAGTCATATTGGACGAGACACGCCAGTGTCGAGTCCAATATGACTTTTCACCACAACCTGGACGAGTACAAGAAAAACTCATACTGTACACAACATTGTATAATGACATTTTTATTATCCATCTGTATGTTTATCCAAATTTTGGGAATACAACTTTTGTGGTTATTTTTGGTATTTGTCGGCACTTAATTCTCTATAAAAGCCTGTATATTGATCATCAGAAAGCATGATTTGGAAAAGTAAACACGGAAGTGAGAAAAAAAAACTCAACGCGGAAGTGAAACGTCTGCTAAAATGCATCAGTGTTGCGCGCGCATCACAATTTCACCGATTCATTTCGCAATAGAGTTAATTCGTGACGTCACGGAGTCCCAATAAAAAAAAGTTATATTGTACAGTCGGTTGTCCAATATGACTTTCGGGAGTCCAATATGACCTTTTCCAGGACTATCACGTGGCGGCTTTTGCCCAATCGGAAATGGTGTTAGTAAAGGGATGGATAATAAAAGTGGAATATTTCCGGATAAAATGAAAACTGCTCGAGTCGTATACCTCTGCCAAAAAGGGCAAGTCGCATTATTTCAATAATTATAGACCAATTAGTATACTCCCTGCATTTACAAACATAATTGAAAAAGCTATGTCAGTAAACGATTATCTGATTTCTTAAATAAATATGACAATCTTTATAAGCATCAATATGGATTTAGGGAGAACCATAACACTGTGCATCCCGTGCTCCGTCTATTAGAACGAATTATACATACATTTATTGATTAATAAATCATCAAAGCACTCGACATTAGCAGTATTTCCCCAGTGACTAAGAAAGGTTAGTCATTATGACTCAATCCTGGTCAGTTTGGCTAACGCAATGCGAGTTTAACACCACAATCAGTCGTTATGACTAACATCACCTTCATCATTATGAGTAATGTTGTGCATGCTTTAGTCATTATGACTATTTAAAGTTAGTCATTATAGGGACAAACTTTTGACTAACCTAAATTAGTCATATTGACTAACTTTTTCCCAGCACAGAGATACCGAACATTTCAATAGTAAATTCTGAGGCTGAAAAATAAAGAGTTTTATCTGTATGTATTAAAATTCTTATGGGCGGTATTCGACTTCCGAATATATTGGAACATCCTATAAATAGCCCAACTTCTTGACAGAGTTCCTCGAATTATGTATTGCGTATTCGGAAGCGATCTATTTAATGAACGAATTGATCTAACATACAAAACCAAAGCACACATTATCCTGCAAAGGTGTCTTAAGTTCTTAACCATGTCACGATATGGCAAGCAAAATATGTAGCCTTTCTACAGAATGGCCCCTATAATCAAAAATGCATGTAAACGCAGACATTTTCCCCGGAATAATCCCTCACTAAATTCCGAGGCAAAAAATAGTCCCCGACCAAAAAAAGGTCCACGCATATTTCTCGCCATGTGAATGACCCTATAGAATCCCACTGTTTTACAGTAGTCCGTCTCACCCACACTGCGCAAATACTGCTCACTGTTTATTATATAATCAACATTTCATTCACAAAAATGCGAATCGGCAGCTGAAACAGCATACCGTGTATGACCCGTTATTGGTAGGTTATACCAAATAACAAATATTTGTGGTTTCCCACCAACCCTATGTTAAACAAATCAAAAAGAGAAAATCAAAATTATCTTATCTTAATCTTGCAGAAGGCACGAAACCCCATACGAATATGCTTAAATATAAAAACTTTATTTGAAAAAATGCCGTTTTAAGCCTATACCTATATGCCGATCATAATTTTCCCTGACATATCCCGAACGAGGTACATGTATTGAATTTCCTGTGACCTTATACGTACCGTCACCGTCAGCTATGTAAGCTGCACTGTTCTCCGTGAATTTGTTCTTCGAGCTATTTGCGGCCAGCGGCCAATCATAGAAGAAACATGTTTTCTGTCCGACGTTGTGAACAAATGACACACATTCCTCCAAACCGACACATTGTCTGGCACATCGCTGGTCGCTGCCTCTTCTGTTGTAGGGTTTTTGTTCGAAAAAACCTGGTCTGTGAACTCCATTCAGCGCGCGAATTTCCGCGAACCGATTTGACTTTATCGCAGACGCAGGCGAAGACAGAACGACAAGAAACCAGGCAGCTATAAAATTCATTGTCAATGGTTGATTATCAGTAAGACAACAGTAAATACGCGATCTCGAACATCGAAATGTACCTGGTGTAATAACACATACCCATACAACCAAGGCGTGGTCAGACCAAAACACGAAGACACTCCATAATATTGTTCCCAGTTTCGTCAAATATACTGGTCGCTAATGCGGCAACGTTTAACCAGTGAAAAGCTTGGAATGGGACCAAGAACATCCCACCACAATGGCTAATAATGCCCATCAATATGTCACATAGCAGTGCACCCGCAGGTCTATCTCATTTAAACACATAAAAATATATCGAACGGGCGATTGTACTGACAACGGGCGCCATAGTATGGGAAGTCTGTGCCATAGTGATGTCTGGTGGAATTGGCATTATGTTCTGTTGAAAGTTCATTCAAAGAGAGTAATGTTCCTATAGTGACTCATATCTTGATAACCAAGGTGTGCGTATAGACCTTGTTAACCCTTCCATGACGGAGCTTCCTGAATTTTTTTTAAAACACTGTGCCAATGCATTCTCTTATATATGCGAGTCTCCCATCGGGATCCTCGCATATAGCCATATATAACAGAATACATTGGCCTAACAATATTTACCTTGATCTGATAAGCCAGCGTATAACGTACAGTTTTTAGCTTCACGGTGTCATAATAAACATCGGACATGTCATATAACAAATGAACATGTTCACCAAAGTTAGAGGGCAGGTAGGTGATTGGGTCTTTGGTCAAGATTTACAAGTTGGAAATTCCAAAAATATGTTGAATTTGTTGGCTAATAATATGATAAAATGATCGAGGCACAAGTTTTCACGTGAAGATCTAAGCGGAGTAAAATAATAAAATGCCGCCGCCGGAGTTCGATCACTATAGAACCGTTGCGAATTTTGGAATGGATAGTATTTTCTTTTCGACTTCCTGTTTCAAAATAAAGAGGTGTACATTTGAACCTTCGACCTTCGATTGTCAGGTAGATCGTTTCTTCTTCATGTGTCTTGTCTGACATAGGAATTGACGATCATTTATCTCCACACCTTCCTATCCCTCGCTTCCAACATGAATTGATTGTTTGACATCTCCTTGTTCGGGACCATTTTTGTTTATACTGTCCACATATTTTATTCTGTCTTCCACGACTACGTTTTCCATTGATTTTTCCAGTTAAAGACATGTTCTATGCTCTGTTTTCGAAACACAGGTCCCATGAAGTTAACTGTCTCTTTCTCATTGTCTTAGTATTTTTTTGGGTATTAGCACATTACTTATTTTTTCTGTCCATGCTATTCTTACCATTCTACGTAAAAACACATTTCTGCTAAATCCAATCTCTTCTCAATGTTGTTATCAATGGTCACACCCATAAAGGAGATCGGGCGACATAACATAAGCCTGTCTGACCCCTCTGCGATTTTTTTCTCATAGTCGCTGCACTCCAGATCTATTCTTATTGCTGTGTGGTCCCAGTATAGATTCCTTATTGTTCTTAGATCCTTGCCGTCGATGTTCAGATTCTCCAGAATGCCGAATAGCTCTTCGAGTCTGACTTTATCAAATTCCTTTGAGTAATAAATCAAACATAGATACATGTCTCTTTGTACCTCCATGCTTCGCACATGAGCCACATCTATCCTCCGATAGTCACCAAACTTCATATGGGCCTTCAGGGTGACCTTTAGATGGGATTCTCCTATTTTGACCGAAATCTTGGATTTCAAATTTGAATCCATCGGCACATTACGCAGCCCGCATTTATTGGAGAATTTATTTGAAAATTTACAGGCATGTTTAGAATCACCTCTAGAGGAGAGCTATCAAATTTGAAAAATGTTCGATGAAAAACATGGTCGCCGACAATCTTCGCCGGCAGTTATCTTGAGTTTACTCTTTGCACGACTAAATCCTTTGGTACAACCTGCAGACCACATCCCTCATATGATGATCAACAAATTCTTAAAGATCTTCGGGGTGACCTCTAGATGTGAGCCTCCAATTTTGACAGAAATTATTTGAAAAACATGGCCGCTGGCGGCCATCTTGGAATTTATTCTTTGTATGACTAAATCTGTTGGCGCACCCTACAAATCAAATCCCTCATCCTATCACCACCAAACTTCATATGAATCTTCGGAATGACTTCAAGTTTCATTCGTCATACTTTGGGGGTGGGTCCCCAACCAATTGCCCTCGGAAAAGACTTGTGTTGGGGGGGGGGGGGGTGGGTGACCGATATATGAATGGAACAAACTTTGCGTTCCCGGGGTGGTGGGTTCCAAAAATAAAAAAACACAGAAATTCAACCTTGTATCCTGAAGCCCCCCCCCCCGGCTAAGTGGATAATTATGTGTATAAGATCGTTGCTATCAACAATGATCGTCTATGACGCGGTAATTATGCCTAGCGTTTCTGACGTGGCAGTGCTTGTAATTACTATTCGCATCCTCGTTCTTCAATGTTGAAAAACGTCCCCACAATTGATATATAAGTGATACCCTGTTCAAAACACTTAGTTAATCATAAGGTTTATGACCACACTATGTCGTCAGCAGCCAACACAATGATCTATTGATGCATGCTTTCTTTATTCCTTTCGATTTCATGTCAATGCATGGTGCCCATAACTATTCAAATGCCATGCATAGATTATTGGACCTTTAATAGGAGATGAAATATCCATTATATATATTCACAACGCGATAATGAACAGGTTTATTCTATTCGCGGTACATTTGTACAGCAGTGGTGGTCTGTAGTTTAACATCAAGAACGATTAACAGCGGAGTGCGGTATAAGTGCGATAGGATACTCGACTTTCACGTGTTTATACCCCACGTTTCGAAGAAATTGACTGGATATTTTTTTTATGTAACTAATATTGTAAGCGCCTTGAAACCTCGGTGATATGTGCAATACAAGAAATGTGTGATATGATATGAAAAGATATTGTGAAATGTGAACAGACCATGCCTATCGTTGGTATTCGTTCTGTTGTGTACGAGTAAGTCCATTATGCAATAATGCCGATGGACATCAGAGACAGGGTGTTGCTCTTTTTGCACAGTATTAATCTTTAGCGTCAATGGCCACACTTCGTATAATGCACTTCTACTGAAGAATTAGAAATATATGGTATTACGTCACTAGAATTCCGCGAAACGGTTTTGGGCCTGTACGACTATTCTATAAGCTATTCTTATCAGTAGTAGTTCATTATGAGACTGCTATAAGCTATTCGCTATTTTTATCAGTAGTAGTTCATTATGAGACTGCTATAAGCTATTGTTATCGGTAGTAGTTCAATATGAGACTGCTATAAGCTATTCGCTATTCTAATCAGTAGTAGTTCATTATGCGACTCATACAAGCTATTCGCTATTCTTATCAGTAGTAGTTCATTATGAGACTGATATAAGCTATTCGCTATTCTTATCAGTAGTAGTTCATTATGCGACTGCTATAAGCTATTCTAATCAGTAGTAGTTCATTATGCGACTCATATAAGCTATTCGCTATTCTTATCAGTAGTAGTTCATTATGAGACTGATATAAGCTATTCGCTATTCTTATCAGTAGTAGTTCATTATGCGACTGCTATAAGCTATTCTTATCAGTAGTAGTTCATTATGCGACTGCTATAAGCTATTCTAATCAGTAGTAGTTCATTATGAGACTGCTATTAGCTATTGTTATCGGTAGTAGTTCATTATGTGACTGCTATAAGCTATTCGCTATTCTAACCAGTAGTAGTTCATTGTGAGACTGCTATAAGCTATTGTTATCGGTAGTAGTTCATTATGCGACTGCTATAAGCTATTCGCTATTCTAACCAGTAGTAGTTCATTATGAGACTGCTATTAGCTATTGTTATCGGTAGTAGTTCATTATGCGACTGCTATAAGCTATTCGCTATTCTAACCAGTAGTAGTTCATTATGAGACTGCTATAAGCTATTGTTATCGGTAGTAGTTCAATATGAGACTGCTATTCGCTATTCTTATCAGTAGTAGTTCATTATGCGACTGCTATAAGCTATTCGCTATTCTAATCAGTAGTAGTTCATTATGCGACTCATATAAGCTATTCGCTATTCTTATCAGTAGTAGTTCATTATGAGACTGATATAAGCTATTCGCTATTCTTATCAGTAGTAGTTCATTATGCGACTGCTATAAGCTATTCTAATCAGTAGTAGTTCATTATGCGACTCATATAAGTTATTCGCTATTGTTATCAGTAGTAGTTCATTATGAGACTGCTATTAGCTATTGTTATCGGTAGTAGTTCATTATGCGACTGCTATAAGCTATTCGCTATTCTAACCAGTAGTAGTTCATTATGAGACTGCTATAAGCTATTCGCTACTCTAATCAGTAGTAGTTCATTATGCGAATGATATAAGCTATTCGCTATTCTTATCAGTAGTAGTTCATTATGAGAGTGCTATAAGCTATTCGCTACTCTTATCAGTAGTAGTTCATTATGCGAAAGGTGTGAATTAATTTTCCCGTATAATACGCCACAACATGCTATAAATACTGAATAACCGAACCATCAGTACACCAGCAGTGGGGCCAGCGTATTGATCTATTTCAAACTATTTCCCTTGTGATTTTCTGGTGTTAGCCTTGCAACTCACCATTATCATGATCTTGATCGCGATACCAACTGGGACTATATAAGTCGAACGACTTGTTCCTTATTTAATTAAAAAATACTGTTGTTTGTGTTATTTATCTAACTATAATTTAACATCGGAATACAGGTAAAGGAAAAAGGCGTCGTCTATATTACTTTCTGGCCATCGTAGTTTCTAGGAATCGGTCTAGCTGTGGGCTGATAGTTACTTGCGGAAATCGTTGAACATATTGCCCCCTACCCTACACATCTAGCCCATTCGATCCATCAATCGATCGAATGCGACGAGGTATACTCAGAAAGTTGTACTTATATTGTCCCATAAACTATAGTGTCTAATCAATGAACGGATGTGCCATCTCTCTATAAGAGATAGAAGACAGTTTGAGTGGATGGCCAACGCAACGCATTTGATAGAAGATAAAGCCATCGACCGCCACCGTTTGAACGTAAATTTGTTAACCACTGGAGTATCCACTCAAGTCGTCCTTCATAGAGTATGGGTCACAACTTATAAATACGTGAGCTTATCAACAACCATCATCGGCGAAGCCTGAACAGTATAGTCCGAGATCTTAAAAATTAGAAACACTTCACTTTGCGTAGTAACGGCCACGTGATCGTGGTGCGTGTGAACGTGTTCGAGCTACACTCGAAGTTATACCCATTAAGTGATCGTGGTGCGTGTGAACGCGTTCGAGCTACACTCGAAGTTATACCCATTAAGTGATCGTGGTGCGTGTGAACGTGTTCGAGCTACACTCGAAGTTATACCCATTACCTGATCGTGGTGCGTGTGAACGTGTTCGAGCTACACTCGAAGTTATACCCATTACCTGATCGTGGTGCGTGTGAACGTGTTCGAGCTACACTCGAAGTTATACCCATCACTATCTGGCACAGACTATGACCGCGAGAGCCTCTAGAATTCAGAGCCAAAGTACTTTTATTTACTCCTAAATAATTTGGCCACAATAAGTACTACAATTGCCCTGAGTTCTCAATGTTATAGCTCGCGATACATTAATTATTGGCCACAGGAGCTATTAGTTAATCATTTCTATAATAAATACACATTGACGAATAGTTATCCCTTAGGAACTGTTCAGATATAAATAAGTTTAAAGGGGTACTGTACGCCATTTTCAATAAATTCCCGATAATAACAACGTTCTAATATCGATAATATATAGAAAAATAAGTAATTTGAGTCGAAGATGTATTCTGTAAACGTTCAGGTTAACATGTTATCTTAAAATCAAAGTTAATAATTTGATAGAAGTTTAATTTATGGATGGAGCCATCAATTAAATTACGAATTTCCGTGTACAAGACGTAATCAAATTTATTGACCGTTAGTGGATTGGGCAACACGTGGCAAACATGATCGTGTAAATAAATATGTTGATACGGACGTAAACTCAAGCCACTCACTGACCAGGACTATACAATAGTGTAACGCACAAGTGGTATATTGGATTACATACAGTTCCACCTCTCAAAGAATCGGCGGTTAGGAATAAGTCACAAAGTTCCCCAAAATGGGTCACTCTGCAACCACTCCCAACCTGATCCTCCAAGAGAAGGAAACTGCATGCAGCCCCTTATCTCACCAGATACAGTTACAGCCAAAAGTAACCGAGTGGATAAAACTTTAATATAAAATGACTTAAGTTCTGATACCAGTAGGTATTTGTTAAGCTGAACCTACACCAGCTGAGGGATAAGTTACAGGATACGTGATCCTAATAATGAGATTAAATTTAATTAATTAATTATTTAGCACATAGACTATATATATATTTTAACAGATGTATATGTGTATGGTCGGAATGTTGAATAATTATATATGGAAATGAAAATAAGATAGAATATTTTATAAGTCGAATGATCTGAATGAAATGACTATGAAATTATTATATAAATAAAGTGAGGAATGCAAGATGCTACTTTAGAAATAATTTCCCATATGACTTATAGTATTAATTAAACTTTAATGAACCAAGTTTTCGAAAATTTATGAACTTATAAGAATTTATGAATTTGTGAAAATTAATGAAGTTATGAAAATTAATGCAGATTTTTGACTAACATGGCAAATGACTAGTAAATAGGTTTGATATATGTTGCCCATTTTATTTGAATTAAATAGCTGAAATTGTATGTATCACAATGTTAAATGACTTGAAGCTGAATTATTGTTAATTTGTGATACTAGAGAAAAACTGTGAAAAATATTTAATATGGTTAAAGACCATTTAACTTAGATTATTTGAATGAAATGACTAATAGTTCATTCACAAATTAATTTTATGGGAATTAGAAAACTTCCCAAAGAAATATATATAAAAAAAATAATATTTTAGAAATTAAGTTATTTTAAAAGACGAAAATTTAACAAACACTTTTGAAATTTGTGGGAAAATGGCCTAAATGATCCAAATATATTTTACGCAGAAAATTAAATAACTTTAAACGTATTTACAGCAGGCCGGCACAGAAATAACACTTTGATGATACAATACAACCCAAAACAATTACACAACACATGAACAAGGCACTTACACCGATAAATAGTTGAGCTCAATGTTTTAAATTTATATATATTTGTTGGAATATTGGAATATTTAATAATAATAACTATTATGGAAAATCTGATAGAATCAAAGACATTTTATGTTGTCTTATAAATAACCTTTTCAACTCCCTATGGGTCCTACATATACGGTTGCCCACAGATTCTGGAGATTTACGAATGAGACATATAGTTCTAGGCGCGACTCAGATACTATATAAATGAAGACTGTCCCTACAGTCACACAAAGCGAACACCGGTGATCATGTGGATTATGTACGGAGGATATTAAAATACCACTGCAAAAACTTATTTATGAGAAATATAATAAATGAATATGGCTTAATATGGTTGCATATTAAGACATGACTTCACTTATTTTAAAGCCATATAAAATATGAAGTTTTTATGAAACTTTAAATATTAGATGAACTTAGCTGAATTAATGGCCAAGTAATGAAATAATGGGAATAGCTTAAAATGTTGCAGACAATGCAACCTAAACTTAGTATGACTTAGTCCCATTGCCGGCCAAGCATGAAACCACTTACTAAAGATTAATAATGCAATAAGTGAATTATGTGAAATAGCCATATACTTGATAAATGCCTTTAAATATAAAAAGTATGTGAAACATTAAATGGTAAGATTAGGAAATGAGAATTTATTGGCACCATTTACATGCCAATGAATAAAACTACAAGGGCTGATAAGTACAGAATCCACAGGTGGTCACCTGCAATATATGTAGTCAATGCAGAGTGGTATGATATGACAAATATTTATTACTTAGCCTTACCAGCGAATGATACTTCTTACTTACTAACATTACTGGAACAAAACCTAGAGCGTCGTAGTAAATTTTGTTCCAGGGTTCTGCACCGTACTGTATGGCTTTGCTAAAATTTCGTAAGCTGCATTTAAACTGAGCACTTAGACTAACTTTATATTCATTTACAGAAGAAAAAAAACTAATTTTCCTAATAAATATTTTATGAATAAAATACAAGTTGGAATATTACGTTAACTAAACCCTACCGGTATGATACAAGACATCCAATCCAATCCAGTCATCTGATGTACATGGACCAGTCACTTCTGACTTTGGTCTGATTTGAAACCCAATTGCAACTTCCACTTCAGGTTTATTTATTTGGAAGGCAGATTTCTGCAAGTGCTGATGTAACTGACTTAAGCGTTGATTAATTTTGACCACTTCAGGTACTGTCACCACCAACATGTCTATCCAGACCGTCTATTACTCAACACGTAGTCACTTCAGACATATATAGAATGTATGCGATGCAAGTTATTGGTAATAGGCCACTCACTTAATGATTTTAACATGCTCAGCCATCAAGTCACTTCTGACTAACTCGGATGGCATAGTTTTATGTGTGACCACTTCTGGTACTACATTGCCTAAATTTCCCAAAAAGATCTAAGTCAACATCTTCATAAATATATACATGGCTAAATAGAAAATTGCAGACATTTGCATATGAAATATCTGTCAGCCTACTTCACATGGAACTTTGAACCACTTCTGTTTTGAACGTTCTCTGTGAGCAGGGTGCACGTGTTTGTCACTTCTGACATAATGCACAATTCAATCAAAACAAAACAAATGAAACTATGACATGAAAAATTACCAAGTTATAAATTACTTATTAAAAGGTTCTAAGTGCTCATAATTAATTATTTAAATGTTAAATAAATCACCTTACTATAAAAAGGAATATACCTTTGCCTTAGAAAATAACAACACTATCCTAGAATAAATAAGACTTTTTTGTGATGCAGAACCTTGATTTACAATACTTGAAGGCTTTGTGTACCAAGATAATCTGCAGATAGTCTGCAAGCCAATGAGAATGCTAGACATTTTAGGTAAATCTGCAGGCCAATGAGAACGCTTCTGCGAACAGAGCCTTGCAGAGAAGGGTGTCTGCAAATCAATGAGGACGTTTCTGCGATCTCATGCATGCAGAGCAAATATAGTTCCATTGTGTTGGTGGATTACGCAAATAAATAAATATTTATTTCACATATATATATTATGCATAAGTAATTGAGTCACATTTATGTGAAATACATGATCGTTTGTGAAAGCACAATTTTTAAAGAGCAGACTACGTAAAACCGGAAACTTTAACCAACGATTACTTCCCCTGACGTAAACAACATGGCTGCGCGCATGAAGTGAACAATTTATGAAAGTTGTTGATGAATTTTGTGAATAAAATTGTGAATACGTAACGTGACGATATGATTTTTAGCACGAATGAAGATGCCACAATGATAGGTGAAACGGCTAAGTATGAATGACTAAATATTTGAATTATGAATTTGATGATGAAATGTTAAATGCAACATTTACGAAATGAATTAATGAAATGAGTAAAGGCAGGGCCTTTACAATTAATAAATAGCTTAAATGAGTATATGTAACAAATATGCATATAATATAACATTTATTTTATACATTTACTTGTAAAATGTACAAAAAGTACTCGACACCAACAATTTGTATGTTCGCATTACTGCTAATCTGCCATCCGTAACATTACTTCGTACCCAACAGACTTTCAAATAATGGAAATCTGGTTACCTTATTCTACGACTCAGAGACTATATCAACCAACAACAACATTTGAGTACACTTTTTATGTCAGTTCAAACACGTTTTGATTTTTTTGCCATGCAGCCTAGAGCAAAAAATCGAAAGATCGCCTCACAAAGAACGCTCTTACTTATATATTTATATATGTCGTATTGTGGCATTCCGTGGTGTCTATGAGTGACGCGAATGATAGAGATTGCGAGTTAGTGGGGAATTAGTTGTTTTTAGCTTAGTTTTCTACTTCTGGTCAAAAGTTTGTTCTTCCAACATTCGTGGGTATTAGATTGGACATTTCCAACAGTTGGTAAGCTTGAGATTCCTGTTGGAAAGTTCGAACCCAACCGGAGGTGCAACTAGAATTATGCGAACCATGTGGGGTGGGGGTGCAGTTGGAGAGTTCATGGTGGGTACCCCCGACGGGGACCCACTATCCACGTCGCTGCGTCATCATCATTATCGCCGTCTTCTTTGTCGACATATATATCACATGGTATCAGGATTAGTTAGTTGAAGATGAATTTACCTAAATAACAATTTAATCATCTGGCTACATAAAATTAAAATTAGCATGATTCGAAGTACTGTCTTCTCATATGGAAACTGATGCTCAGCTTTCAAACGATCCGATCCTCGTGCCAGCGACACGGAGAGGTGCCTTGGAGTTGATCCAAAGATCCTCATGTTGTGGTTCGAAGAGTGACTTTGATGCTGGCTCCAGATTTCAAGCAAATATAGATTTGAAATTAAAACGAGTACATTGTACTTCTAAACACGAGGGTAACTAACTACGGTCCGATAGAATATACAAACTCTATTGTCTGACCATGCACTGATTGGATGATGCACGTTAACTCTATTGTCTGACCATGCACTGATTGGATGATGCACGTTAACTCTATTGTCTGACCATGCACTGATTGGATGATACACGTTAACTCTATTGTCTGACCATGCACTGATTGGATGATGCACGTTAACTCTATTGTCTGACCATGCACTGATTGGATGATGCACGTTAACTCTATTGTCTGACCATGCACTGATTGGATGATGCACGTTAACTCTATTGTCTGACCATGCACTGATTGGATGATGCACTGATTGGATGATGCACTGATTGGATGATGCACGTTCGCATAACATGCTTGCCATTGTGTGTTGTTAAATTTCGGCCAGATTCGAAAGCGCCACAGAGACATATTTTCGATTTACGGAAGAGAAAAAAATTGTCCCAAGTTAGCATTGAGAAACAGTTGGATTTTATACTTACACTCAGAAGGGAATTACGTTAGTTTAAATATTAATTAAACTATTGGTTTCGAAAAAGTCGTAAAGACTTATTTTCGATTTACTATAGAGACAAAAAGTATCACAAGTTCGAAAGAGTTTGGTTTTATACTTATAGTAGAGGCTCTTATGCACTCCCGTGTGCACTTTGTGAAGAAATATAGCGACTATGCCAATGACGTTGCTTGATATCTCAGGCACCAGAAAACAAATGTTAGACACCTTGGGGTCGCTACTGGGTGGATTTATGACATCATCAAGATGGTCGCCATACACAATTTCACAGTATGCACTGAGTCAGTTAGATTAATATCTACTTGTGAATTTATTATAATAATTTGATTATCTCACCACTGACGTGAAACTAATACACCATACTTCCATTTGACAGAAAAAGTGGCCACCATAATCCAAAATGGCCGCCCAAATGGCGACCGAAATTCGGAAAATTGATGATTTTTCACACTTTCCTCTTGAATAATTAACCGATGTTTGAAATTTGTAACGAATAAAGACCTAAATTTGATTATATTCTAGTATCCAACCATTTCTACAGCATAATATGTCATATTTCGGATCTCATTCCTGCCAGCTATCTTTAAAATGTGAATTCAAAAATTTGCTATGTGATTCTAGCCAAGAGTTGAACAGAAAATAACTTAATTTGATGAAGATAATGTAAAATTGTTTTAAATATGTGAATTGCCACATAGTTACACTGAAAATAGTGCATTTTCGTTTAAGATGGCGGCCAAGATGGTTGCCAAAATGGAGAAATCACCAAAATCTGTCCAATTTTTATTGATATCACTCATGTGTTGGGGAAAAGTAAATATATGTGAATATGTGCTACTTTTTCGCTGAAATCTGTGGACTTATGGAATAATTTGTTAATTTGGTGAACCATATAGCTGCTTATACCCGAGAATTCAACAGAATTATACCACGAAAATTAAGTCAAATCATCTCCATGGCAGCCACACAAAATTGCAGAATGGGCAGTGAGTGAGGAATACAATTTAACACAGAAAATGAAAAATATTTCTACGGCAATGATAAAATTGCACCAAGCTTCCTTTTGAAAGAATAAGATTGATAAAAAAAAACCAAGATGGCTGTCAAAATAGCGACCGAAATATAGAAATGTGTTGAATTGTTACACATGCCCCTTACATCATTTTCGGTTATTTGTAAACTGTGGCGAGTAGGACTTGTCTTTGTTTTTATCAGTTATGACACAAAGTACTTTGGAAAACATTATGACGTAATTTGTGTCTAATTGTTGTCCATACTCCGAAAAATGCAAATTAAATAATGCGCTATGTAATTTCACAAATAAACTTGTTCTCGGGGTTCTAGATTGACATTGGACAGAAATGGGCATAATAATATAAACAAAGGTGTACACAGTTTTAAATATCGTTAGTGTCATTCAATTACACCCGACATTGATCTATTTGACCCAAGATTGTCGCCAGAATGGCCGCCAAAACTCAGTTATAAAATGTGACAAATGTTTATATTCTCAAACGGCATTTAGCAAAGGAGGTGGATATATTCGCCCAATCTAAATTAGATTCTATCAAGTTAAGGTATATTGTGACTATGTTTGACCAAACATAGTTTGTTTATAATCGAGAATATATCATAATGGACTGTTAGAAACCTAACATGAAATTGCCCAATATAATTTAAACGACCCTGCCCGTTTCCTGGGAAGGAAGTCAAACCGGATATGTGCTGACTGTATCATTATAAGAGCATAACGAGTACTCGAACACAAAAGAAGTCTGCAGTCATAATACAGACAGAAATCCAACTTTAAGTTGCATTGCTATCATACTTCCACCGGGAAATATAATTGCTCAACTTAGAAATACACAGGCATTACATGTTAGTGCAAACATTATTTCGTATCTAATTACGAAACAGTTGTGTCTAATAAGATACAATACGGGGAGATTGCATTGTTCAGTTTCTTGTTTTTGGCATATCTGTGTTTCATCACCCGAAATTCGTTTGAAAAGTTGAGACATTGTCACACTTCTCAAGACGTGAGTCAGCACATGTACCACTCTTGTTACTTCGTCCAATAGATGGTAACATTGATGGTAGTCTATTTACAACCAACTCACCCCAGCAACTACAGTTGAATTACAAACTCATCTCGCAAGCTAACAGAGCTCACAACAAAACTCTCGGACTGCATATCAGAGACTCCATATATAACGTTTGCTTCGGTTGTGAAATGGAGAGTCCATAATACAGATTTAATAAATAAATTTCAATACGGCCGCTGACCTCATAGCAGATACATTGCATATTCACTTCGATGTAGTCGAACAGAACTGTGCACATAACCGAGTTAATGCTTGTCAGTTTATTTTAGAATATGTCAAAACATCAGTATCGGGCAAAAATAGCCTAAGGTTTGTCATTCTCCATGTTGAGTCCAGCAAGTGACAACAACGGCTCATCAGCTTCTTCCTGGTTGTCAACGAAAAGATATCGTGAAATCAAAATGCCTATGCCTAGTGCCTGGATATTTAGTGATGAAATACCTCATCGAAACACCAGAAGCTCATCTTTGGTCCACTCCATATGATGGTGCATCGAAGTAGTGAATACAGTGACGGGTCATCAAGATCATTTAATGGAACGTTTATTAAGATTTCTTGCAAAACGTCCACATGGGGACATTCATAAGCATTATACATCAACTGTTAGTTAACAGAAAGTAAAGATCTTCGAATGACAGAAACCCCGCAATCTCGAACGAAATCCTTTAATTGTCCATCGAACACATGTAGTTTATAGAATTTGCTGGCAAACCGTACAACCATAATAGTCGGATCCACAAGTAGGCCAATTACAAGCTTGGAATATAGATACTGCGCAAAAGTTGGAAGTAATAGATAACAATGTTATGCTTGAATTGAGAGAATATTGTGGATTGTAAGCTATTTGAAGAGTCCATAACTGAAATTTACTTCAACTATTGCACAGGAAGGTATAAGATTTCAACGTTTAACGACCTGAGTTTTCTGCAGACCTGATTTCATTGTAGTGGGATATCAAATGTTCCTGTATAAAACATCTGGAAAGAATACTACAAACGTTCCACCCAATAATAATACATGTACCTCAACATGTCGGTGAGTTGAATTGCCTCTACAGCCAAGTCGAACTGTGCATTGGTGCGAGAAATTATTATCAATTTTATCTGGAACATTGCCGATAGCAGCTACAATTACAGAAATGCAGGCATTTAAAGAAAATTTGGTGTGAATATGTTTCTTGTACGACATTTTTATGAGACCGCATAACCCAAGCATGAAAGAACTTCGATAACACATGTGACAAATATGACATGGGTGTATCTAATATAAACTTGATGGGTGCATAAGTTCTGCACAGGAAGATGTGGATCATACACGGAACGAACTTGCAGTATATGCGATGTCCAGAAAACTATCTCTGTGTTTTCTCAAATACACATGTATACCAATTGAACTCATTATATGAGGCTATCTTCCTATCCTAGCTCGATCAAAATCAGCCACGCTTTCGCAAATCTTGGGTGTGGAGTCAGTGAGTTGACCTATGAGCTGTCCAGAGCTCCACAGCAGTTTCTGTTTTGGTTCGAACCTGAACATAATTTATCTCTAGTCGCCATAGATCGCATGTAATAAGCAGAGGTCTGGTTGAAATCCCCCAATGCGATTCTTCTTCGCAGAAAACACATAGAGCTCACATCTGAACGCTCTCGTTTGGTAGTCTGCGACAAAGCAATTACTGTCATATAATCCCCTGATGCACACACAATTTGAACTAGATGTTATTCAAGGACGAGCAATTGTAAATTTTCTCAGTTTCACAAAAGTACCCTGTGTTTTCGTACATGTATATTAATACGAACGAATCACACAAATATTAGCTCATATTCTTATATTTGGACTGAGTATACACTAATTATTAAGCTTGTTAACATGGAAGATGTCTGTAATGTAATGTAATGATGGATGTAATCAGCATATATTCAGATTTGGATATTTTCAAATAGGTCAACATCAGATGAATTTATCTACTTTTCATGGTTTCTGTTTCCATTCTCATGAAATCTCGGAACTACTGTTCGCAAAATATTCATATTGTATCAGATTGTATCAGCATTCCTGGCAATTTTGTCAACAGCGGAACAAATGTGTTTACCAGTAGTCACTGAAACCCACATTAGGAGCGTTATCAATGAAAACTAGCAAATTTGGATGATTTCTCCATTTTGGCAACCATCTGAGTCACCATCCTGAATTTAGATTGATATGGATAAAAATATGTTAATCTAACATATCATGGTTGTCGAATGATTAGATACTTTAATTTATTCAAAATAAGGTTGCTAGTAGCCACCGATTTCAAACTGCTGTGAATAATTTAAGAGGCGAGTGTGAAAAATCATCAATTATTAGAATTTCTGTCGCCGTTTTGGGAGCCATCTTGGATTTTGAGGTCCAAATTGCACCGTCAAGAGGAAGTGTGATCCAATGGTATTATTGGTCGCGAAACATGATCATTTTCACTATCGAAATTTCCCCCCCCCCCAGACTCAATGCCAACTCTGACATTGTTCATGGTTGCCATTTTGATGATTTCATCTCATTTTCGTCGTTTCATTCTCTCGAATTATTGAGTGTAAACAGCCATTGTTCACAAACTATTCATATTGTTTCATATCTCCATGTTATTACGCCAACACGGAGCAAATATATTCGCCTATATTCACTAAATCGCACATTAGGAGTGATATCAAAGAAAATTTGACAAATTTTAGTGATTTATCAATTTTGGCAACCATTTTGGTTGCCATCTTGAATACAGATGCACTTTTTTGGTTGTAATTATATGGCAATCTATATGTTTAAACCTGTTGCAAATGTTTGTCATCAAATTCAGCTATTTTCTGGCTAACACTTGGCTCGAATTACAAAATCGATATTTGGTAAAATTTCATAGCATATTTATGAATTCACATTTTGACGACATTTTATAGGAATAAGACCCAAAGTATGACATATTATCATGTTCAAATGGTTAGGTATTCAAATGTATTTAAAATTAAGTTGCTATTAGCCACCGATTTCAAACAACCGTGAATGTTTTAAGAGACATGTGTGAAAATTCATCATTTTCCCAAACTTCGGTCGCCAATTTGGCGGCCATCTTGGTTAAATGTGGTCAATGTTTCAGTTAAAGGTACTCAATCCGTAAAGAGGGTCCCCATCTCAACAGATTCCAACAACAACAATCCGATCAGAGGGTCCTGTATTACTATTTCTTTGGCTTTGGGGGTAAAAAATATTTGATTCGAGTCGAGGAACCCATCAAACAAAGCTCAGAGTTATTAGATATTGATTTTTGAAATTTTTTATTAACTCGAGATGAGTACTAATAACTGCTCTGGATGTGTACTCCAAATCTATTCAAACAGTCAAGGGTGGATAACTCTAAAATCAAGTGGTAAATTTAACGCAATTTTGACTGAGTTCTGGGCCAGATAGTATTTCCGATGATGAAAAATAATAGATTTCTAAAATCGATATCTAACAAATCTGAGCTTTGATGGGTGACTTCCTCGACTCGAATCATATATTTTTGACCCCCGAAGCCATTGAAATAGTAATTGAGAGGAGTTTTATCGGATTGAGTACCTTTAAAGTGAAGCCTGTTATCATAGTATCACAACAGTAGAGAAATATTATATTTCCTACCATAAATTCACTACTAGCTATTAATCAAACTGATTCAGTGCCTACTCTGAAATTTTGGATGGCGGCCATCTTGATGACGTCATAAATCCACCCAGTCGCGATCCCCAGGTGTCTAACATTTGTTTTCTGGTGCCCCAGATATCAAGCAACATCATGAGCATAGTGGCTATATTTCTTCACAAAATGCACACGGGAGCCAAAAATTGGACATAAGAGCCTCTACTATTACGCTCAGTAGGGGCTTGTGCTATTTTAAATATTAACGGCGTGATCCTAATAACCCCCGTTTTCGAACCGGAGAAGCGGTAGGCGTTCACAACCTTTCTTATTACACAATTGACGTTCGTCAACTACGGATATACATCATAGCATATTCATACATCGTACCGGTACTACCTGTGCAGTGGTTCGATTATATCTTCTGCGAGGAAAATGGCACCCTGCAGTGCAGTTGTTGGTGATTCATAATCTCGCCACCATAAAGTCTGAACGTATTGTAATACTTGGATACAAAAAACATAATAACTTTTAGCCAATTCCGTACTTGTAACCATCGCTTGCCAATAGAGAAAGGTCGATGGAATGATACAAACTTACTAAATAGACTCTGTTCATTATGTACTGAACGACAGCTCGGAGATGAACTGCATTCTCTACTAGAATGTATGTTTTAGCGAAGAAAGAAATCGTATCTTGCCTAGCAAATTTACCAGCATAGATCATGCAACTATTGACATTTTAGACGAGCTGCTGAATTTGGAAGATATTGCTAGTCTGCGTAGATTATGCTACTTCATCCGACTGATACATCTTAAGTTAAACACATATGAATAATTCGTAGTGTTGTTGTTGATGTTGTTGTAATAATAGTCTCAGAGATTTGCTACGATATGATGATGATGAATATGATGATAATGATAACGACAATGATGCTGATTATGATGATGATGATGATGATGACGATGATAATGATATTAATACATTAGGAAGGCGTTGGTTAGATTTGCACCAAGAAGTTCTTGTATATATTAGACATATGCTGTTACATTCTCATTCTTGTGTATATATTTTCTCTATGTACTTCTCAATATCTATATTTGATCAGAGAATAAAACATTATATATGTATGATGTATCATATGATGCATCCGTCACCAGGTGATGTGCTGCGCTGACCATGTATATACATTATTTTATGACATCACTTAAACGGAGATGGCTCATTCAAGCCTCCAAATTTTGTCTACTTAATTTGGAGGGACGGATACAATAGGTCGAGAAATATATAAAATATTGATATACCGACTTCAAATGCTCGGAAAAACACTTGGCAAAGTCACAGTCATTTTCCAGCCGTTTTCAATTTTCGCCAGGAAGTTAGACAAACGCTCTTTATCAATACCATATCAGTAATAGACTAACACTGAACGCTCTTTTATGACATAATTTGGCCATAAAAGCAGTTTCATAATTATCGGTAATAGACACGTTTAATATCAGCGCGTGCGATGACGTCACGGCGTTCTTCAAATAACTTGCGATCGCTGTAGTTTATGATTGTTGTTTTCGATGAATATTTCGCGTTGCTTCGGGTTTATTTGATCATGTGATAAAAGGTATCTCACACTCGTCCTATTTTATACGTAATTTATCAACCTCGTCCTCTAAATTCTATTTGAGCCTCGGTAAACCTCGGCTCAAATCGAATTTAGTGAACTCGGTTGATAAATTCCGTATAAAATAGAAACTCATGGGAGATCCTCTATTTCTGATCCGTGTCGCGCAAATTGCTGCTTTTTGTTTGGTACCGAAACACCGTGTTCGTAGTTATAATTTTCATTATTACTTCAATGCGTCTTTTGGGGTTACATAATGGTCGTAGAAATGTAGTTCAGCTATATATCGACATATTCCGATACCGGGTTATATTCAAAAGCGAATAATATTATGTGAAAAGTTTGGAGCGCAAACCGCCATGTGGCTTCAGTCGCAAAGAACCAACAGCTGGCCCGACACCTTCTTTTGCAATTCTTGTTTAGAGGTTGCTAAATGCTATCGGTTTCTGTAATTTTGATATTATGTTTCAACGTTCACTATTTGACGATTTTTGTTATCTTCGTCGACATGCTGGATTATACATGATATTGATCTAACTTATTTAGTTCCTTCTACCGTATGTTTGAAGATGACATGCTGTAATACTATAACTAAAATCCATTGTTTTCACATGAGCTGCGGCAGCTCATCAATATGTCAACTTCTGATTATCTATTTGTGGAGCCATTTGTTTATGTTTTCTTTACCATCAGCAATGCAAACTATATACACACACACACATTTAGCAACTGCATGGCCCCTTCAAATAGATGCTATTATAATATAGGCTTCATCTCAACTTAAAAAATATAATCAAGAATACTTACTATTTTACGGATATAAAACTTTAGTTTTTCAAACAGGGATGTCGATTTTAAGAGATATCTTCCAGTAGACCCAATCTTCTAAAATAGACGGCATATTATGACCTGTATCCGATAATCAACTGACAAGTTTCCCCCCCCCCGATACATGATAGTAGAGTATAATATGTTCGCGTGGGCATTTTATACAGAAATATAGCTAACTGGTGTTCCAGTGATGTTGCATGATATCTGAGGAATCATAAAAAACACATGTTAGACACGAATCGAGTTACCATGCATGCGCTTTAATTGGTTGTGACCACATGTGGTCATTGTGGTTATTAGTGGTGCTGGTGATGCTGATGACGGTGATGCCGCTGATGATTATGATGATGATGATGATGATGATGACGACGATGATGCGGATGCAGACAGTTAAGATGATGATTTTGATTATGATTATGAAGATTACACTCAGTTTCTTTCTTCAATAAAAGCTAGATACCACGAGTTTACCAAAGAAAAATATGATGTATTGACGTCACGATGGCTGACATGGTACAACCAATTCGATACCAACGGCGGTGTGGTCATCACTTTATATGAACAAAACAATTAATTAGTATGCATCAAAACATCAGAGCAATGTGCAAGTCCATACGAGTGGGACTTGGCGCAAATTGGCTTAAGAAATTGGGGCTATCACGTTATAACGACGGACGCACTGGTTAAGGGTTTAGTTGGACTACTATACACCGGCATTCATTGTAAAAAGATCACCGCTTGAGAAGTGCAGGGCGCGTGTATCATGTTTATAACCATGAACATATTCAATATCGCGCAAAGCGTTCACCCACCGTGTACATGGTATCGCCAAACCCGAGGGTATCACCAAACCCGAGAATTGCGGTTTTGATAAATGAACATATCTTCCCTCAGATGAAGCTGTATATCTCCCAGTTAAATGGTGACATCCACTATTCAAAACATAATTTCGCAAAGCAGAATGTTCCCTCAATGGGATAGCGACCACAGCCTGCTCTCACCCCGATAAATTTAATAGAAATTCCGACACATTTCCAATTTTATCATAAAAAGTAGACACTTTTTAACGTTAGGTAGTTCGTTTGAAATATAATTATCAGTCATAGATGGCGGATAATGCGTGTATCAATAGAAACATATATGTTTAATTAACCATAAAATTGTCTAGCCTTCAGAGCGGTTCGCAAAAATACTATATGCGTCCAAGTGTGGGTACCCACCACAATTTCGGGTATCAACGCCGCAGATCGATTCTGCGATGAGATGTCGCCAAACCAGAGCTGGGATGTCAATGATGCGATAGTATTTTTGCGAACCGCTCTGCAGGCTAGACAATTTTATGGTTAATTAAACATATATTTTTCTATTGATACACGCATTATCTGCCATCTATGACTGATAATTATGTTTCAGACGAACTACCTAACGTTAAAAAAGTGTCTAATATTTATGATAAAATTGGAAATGAGTCGGAATTTCTATTAAATGTATCGGGGTGAGAGAAAGCTATGGTCGCTATCCCATTGAGGGAACATTCTGCTTTGCGAAATTATATTTTGAATAGTGGATATCACCATTTAACTGGGAGATATATAGCTTCATCTGAGGGAAGATATGTTCATTTATCAGAACCGCAATTCTCGGGTTTGGTGATACCCTCGGGTTTGCCGATTCCACGTACACGGGGGTGGTTCAAACATTCTGTCAAATTCTTTCTGCATATTATCCTAAGATAAACTACTACACAATATGACCTAATTCGCTTGGTACTATTGCGTTTGAATGATACTGTTTGAAAAAAAAAATGTATCCGTGAAAAAGGAGAATTTTTTTCAGCCAAAACAAACAAAGTTTCGGTTCCAAATGACAGGTAAATCCACAAATAAATGCATGTTTCTTTTCGAGTAGAGATATGGTATCATGTAGCAGTTGTAACAACAAAATGGTTGATAAATACGTTAGGACCTAGCCACTGTGCTCGATTTACACAAATTGTGAAATTCTACATGTAAAAAGTCACTGGTGGCTATAATTCTTCATCGATTTTACCACATAGCCAGCAAATATTCCATTATTTTTCACTCTCATTTTGTGAACAGTATATATTTTTTCTTCAACAAAATATTGTTTCAACTTGTACTGCTGTGCCGGGGTACCCGGTCACTTTTGGCGTTTGGTCGCTGCACTATAAATGTGTCACAATGTGTGAAAAATATCCATTTCAAGTGTACTGGCAACTGATTATTAGCCTATCATGAAGAGTAGTTGATGATCAAACTTTGTTGATGCTAGATGGTGCACTTGTTGGAACTCTCATTGGGAATAGTTTTGGAATTAATTTACAGTCTGATTCATGCACACTGTTGTAAGCTAATTGGCAATGTTTGAATATATTGGTTTATTATGAGTCTGAATGCCGGTGCTGGCCTTTGTTGAAAGCAATAGTAAATGATTATGGCGCCTCATCTAAACTCTAAAATGATAGCGCATACGCGTGCCAAGTTCCTATCTGAACTTATAGATCATTTCTGAGATCAACATATATAGACATATCTGTGACATATCTTTGTCCCAGTTCAGGCCAATATCGCATAGACTCCATTGATTCATCGACGAAGAATGAGGTGACCTTCCATAAAAGATATGTCGAGAGATTACCCCACAGAAAGTACAGATGCCAGTGTAGAACCAACGTGCTGAATTGACAATAAGACCCTACCTGAAACTGGAACTCATTGTTTTATTTATGGAAACGTTTCAGTTGATAACACGATGTTCATTATTCATTAACCCTTTACCCAACAGAAGGGCCCTGTGCCAATGCATTCTCTTATATATGCGAGTCGACCATAGGTCGCCTCGCATATATAAGAGAATGCATTGGCTTAACACATTAAAAATTATAAAATTGTTAAAGAATGTAAGAAAAAATGGTAAAAAAAGATTTTGTTTAGGCCAATGCATTCTCTTATATATGCGAGGCGACCTATGGTCGACTCGCATATATAAGAGAATGCATTGGCACAGGGCATAACTGTAACGATCACAATGTGGTCAAGGAGCCGGTTCCAATGATATCCATATTTGTATGGTTCTATTGAGACAGACCGAAGATATTTTAGGCTGTTGAAGCTTTATTTGGCCGGTTTGTTGGGTAAACGGTTAGAAGGGTTATACCATCAATCTTCAGGCTCTCTTGGGGCGTTCAGTGAACGTACACGTTAGGACACAACCAGGACTGTTGCATTAAAAGATAATAAGATATAATTGCACGATGTACTGTATTATCTTAAACAGAATATTCACACTATCACACTTCTTCCAACACCCCATTATAGTAGTAATTATTATGCAGTAATTTCTATATGCTCTGGCATATCTAGCTAGACGAAGAGTAATGACAATTAAAAACAACCACCTGAGATTCATCTCAGGCCCCTGGCCTCAAATGTATTAGAACTGAGGGACTTAAATCAAATATTTTGTAAACATGTATTGTATATTAAAGGTACTCAATCCGATAAAACTCCTCTCAATTACTATTTCAATGGCTTTGGGGGTCGAAAATATTTGATTCGAGTCGAGGAAGCCACCCATCAAAGCTCAGATTTTTTAGATATCGATTTTAGAAATCTATTATTTTTCACTATCGGAAATACTTTCTGTCCCAGAACACAGTCAAAATTGCGTTATTATTACCACTTGATTTTATAGTTATCCATCCTTGTCTGTTTGAATAGTGTTTTGGTGTACACATCTCGAGCATATTACGAAGTTGAAGACAATTATTAGTACTCATCTGGAGAAAATAACAAATTTCAAAAATCAATATCTAATAACTCTGAGCTTTGTTTGATGGGTTCCTCGACTCGAATCAAATATTTTTTACCCCAAAAGCCAAAGAAATAGTAATATAGGACCCTCTAATCGGATTGTTGTTGGAATCTGTTGAGATGGGGACCCTCTGATCGGATTGAGTACCTTTAACAGTAATGACTGGAAACACGTTTGGTGTAGGTGTGCAGCGGCTGTCAGTAAGTTGCACAGTATAATTAGGCCACCATAAGCGATCCGTTACAAAAATGTGGAAAACACATGTTTTTCTTCTGTGGAGTCAATGGCATGAGGACTGAATTGACCGCATCGACAGACATTCAGATTGTGCTCATGATGCAATATTAATGAACTCAGAATAAACTTGTCACGCCTACAATGTGTGAGGAAAATACCCTGGTATTGTAATTGCTTGTTAGTCTGTCATGAATGGATCCCCAGTTGATGATAAACGTTGGTTAATTCTAGATGATGCAATGGTCGATGTTACTGAGCGGGTGTGATCAATCACGACACTACTGAGCCCTGGAGGTGACAAGTGAACTTTTTTTTTTATTTCGTTACAACGAGTTATTTTGGCACCCCCAGGGCTCCGTATATAGAGTACAGAGAATATATATTCTCCGCCCAGAAGTGATCAACAATTTCTGGTAATTGATTCCTTTGTGTAGAAATATAACTAATTCACGATTACCTCAGCATCTTAGTCTGTGTCAAATTATCAACCTGTCATATTTCCTGTCATATACATGTATGTGTGACTAATTAATCTAACGAGAGCAGAATAGGACCATCAAATCAATCACACGGTCGTATGTTCCTTCCCTTTCAAAGGATTTACGTGAAACTGTCAATTGCAACTGTTAAATCTGTTAATAATATTCACCAAGCATCAAATAAAAATAGGTTGTCGCCAACAAAAATACGTTTTGCTCCTAAAATTGTGCATGTTTCTGACGCACTAATTGGATCAATCTCCCTTAATTAGTTAATACATTTCACTTTAAAGACACGCGAGGCCTTAATTGTCGAAAATATTCATATATGTTCCAAACACCGTAAACAGAAAAACATTAAAACGCATAGAGTTTCGTTCATATATACCATATGGCCATCGCGTAAACAGCATGTTATCATAAATACCTACTATATTTTTACCTAAGCAAGAGCCTGATTGGGTTACAGAGGACAGCACAATGCTACTGGCTAATCACACACAAATGGCATAAACGCTCTTTATTAGTTCCATATCAGGAATTCACCAACAAAGAACGCTCTTTATGTTTACCATCATAATATAAACAAACACCAGAAAAGTAACGTTTTATGCTTTTGTTTACATAACAATGGTTAAACATATGAGAATAACAACTGTTTATGCGATATTTCTTATTTATATACGGACAAAGTCTGTCTACATTTTGATGTTCTTTCTGTTTGTGGCGGTTTTTGACGGGTGGAAATATTTTCACAGGATACCCACCGCCAAGGCCAACCGTACCTTTAAACAAGGCACACATCATGGCTTTTTGCGTTTGTAAAGGTTATGCACAACAAATGATCCAAGAAAAATATATCCCTTTATCTGACTTATAATTCCATGGGTAGCCTGGTGCTTAAAATATACATAATCGATACAGCTACGTTACAAATCCAGAGCTATCTTAAAGGGGTACTGTACGCCATTTTCATTAAATTTCCGGTGATAACAACGATCTAATATCGATAATATATAGAAACATAAATAATTTGAGTCGAAGATGTATTCTGTAAACGCTCAGGTTAATAGGCTATCTTAAAATTTAATAATTTAAAAGATAATAATTTGATATAAATTGAATTTATGACTGGAGCCATCAAATGGCGTCAATTAAATTATGAATTCCAGTGTACATGACGTTATCAAATAAAGTAATTGAGGGATACTGGATTTGTAAACCGAACGCACACACGATCGTTTGAACATTATGATGATACGAGGAGAAAACTCAAGCCACTCACTGACTAGTGATGATACAATAACTTAAATGAGTATATGTGACTAGTATGCATATAATATAACTTTTATTTGATTCATTTGGTTGAAAACTGTACAAAAATTACTCGACAACGACAATTTGTATTTTTGCATTCCGGTAAATTTGCCATCCGTAACACTACTTCGTACTCAACAGACTTTCAAACAATGGACAAATTGTTACCTTATTCTCCGACTCGGAGACTATAGAAACCAATAACAACATGTTGGGTACAGTATCCCTTTAAGTAATACATAAGTAACTTATGGCTGATTTAAAAGAACCCAGTCCTATTCGTTTGTCGTAAATAATTAATATGAATGAACCTGGTCTGGAAATGTACAGTTTTAAGTTTATGTGTTGGTTACTCCCATGTTCCGCACATAAGACGTGTTTAAGCATACCTACGTTACCACAATCACATAAGGATTATAATTCTGAAACAGAAGGATGTCAGAAACTAGATAATAATTTAACAGCTGTTTGTTAAGTTGTTATTTACATAGGTTGGCTACATAGACCCACGCTTGTTTTGTTTTGCAAGAAATGGGGTATTGGCAACACACTCCATTTTGGGGTTCTCGTTGTCAAAATCCCTTAGAATGGTGTTGCTGAAAAATATTTCGTTGAGGAATGGTATCGATCACAATCAAAAAATATCGCCAGGATTAATTCTAACTTATTTTCATTTTTCGACCCATGCTCAGGTCCAATTGTTCCTCGTAATAGAGAATGACCCGTTAACACTTTGGCACTCCGGTCGTGCGGGCTGTGTCGAGTTGTCCGATTACAGGGCGTGAATATGGCGCTGTCTCCCTACTTTACTGCACCCGTTCGATATATCTATCAATTAAACTAGATTGTATGATGTGGTGAGCTGCAGTCCGGCCAACTTTAATGCCACTTAGTGCACACTTTATAAAAGGCCAGTATTTGAGCACTGACAATTTAGTCTGCTGTGTTTGGATTATATGCAATTCTCAGAGTAACTGCATCAGTAATAACTAGCAGAAAATATATTACTGTCGTCTGACTGAGAATTAACAGTTGACAACGGGAGACATGTTTACTCTGTTTCTTATCATGTTTTCTTCGCCAGCGTTTGCGGTGAATTCAAATTCAAATCGGTTCACACAAATTATTGCGCTGAATGGAGTGCACAGACCAGGTTATTTCGAACAAACATCCTTCAAAGGAACGAGCAATGACCAGCGATGTGCCGGACTATGCACCGTAACGGATGGTTGTGTGTCGTTTGTTCATAACATCGAACTGAAATCATGTTTTTTCTATGATTGGCCGTTATCAGTGAACAGCTCGGAGAACAAATTCACAGAAAACAGTGTTGCTTACATAGCCGACGATGATGGTACGTATGACTCGGTTCATTTGGGGTGCATTGGCGGATTATTCCGGGCAATATGGAGTGAGGGATAATTCGATTACATATGCAAATTTGGTGCGTTTTCTTGGGTCGAAAAATAATAATGGAGATTCATACTCTCAGTTTCCAAAAGAACTGTGTGAATTGTGAAAATTGGAGATTTTCGACGAAGCTTCTATCATAGTATAGTTTGATGTTTTGTTCTAGATATGGACAAAATAATGCATCATTTGTACCCTTTATGAGGAATTTTATCAGAAACAATCGTACCCGGTAAGCATCGTTGGAAATCCGCAGTCAATAAGGCGATATAGCAGTACATTATTGGAACCAATGGCAACAACATTGTCCACCGAAATATGCAAATGTCTGATTTTTGGAAAGCATGGCACAGATTTACAAACCGCAAGAAGTGTTATTTTCTTATAGTGTTTATTGAGATTGATGATGATGTTTTTGCATAAGAGTGGTAACGTTTATGACAAGAGTCAAACATGTTTTTCATAACTGACTTTCTGGACAACCAAACAAATGACGCTTGATATTTGTATCGATGGTATTATATAAAATAAATTCATACGGGATTAGGCCTGCACCTAATACGCACAAGCTTGACTACCAAGAGATATCTTATCGGGGTCCACGATATGATGGCTCTTGGTATACAATCGCGACCACGAGAGGCACGCGTGCTTTCGATTGAATATCATATTTAATCTGAAGGGTAATAACTCTATAAAGAATTTTTTTGACGAAATGACGGCGATTTGTATGAGAAATTGCAACACCACAATAGATCAACTTTGGAGAAATATAAGTCAAATTCTTAAAACACTTCTCCAAATATGCCCGTTATTTCGTCAAAGACACCTTTTCAAATATCTCCGTTATTTCGCTCTTTAAAACACTTCTCCAAATATGCCCGTTATTTCGTCAAAGACACCTTTTCAAATATCTCCGTTATTTCGTTTATAAAAATAATTTCATATTTCTATATTTCGTTCTATATTTCTCCCTATTTCGCTATTTCGCTGTATGTTCCTATTTCGAGTTTTCGTTCTATTTCGCTATTTCGCTATTTCGCTGTATTTTCCTATTTCGATTTTCGATGTATTTTCCTATTTCGCTTTTTCGTTTTATTTTATATTTCGATATTTCGCTATATTTGACATATTATGGGATATGGTATTATATGATACCCAACATTCTGATATTCAATCGAACATCACGTGCCTCCCGTGGTCGCGATTGTATACCAAGAGCCATCATATCGTGGACTCCGATAAGATATCTCTTGGTAGTCAAGCTTGTGCGAATTGCCTGGGATTAGACGTCCAATTGTCGCAACAAAAAAGTTGAATTGGTTTGATTAGCTTATCAAACAACTTGCACCGTATCTCGATTGAGAATATTTCATGCTTCCGCCCCGGAGATATAAGTGCATGTGGTGCTTTGGTTCCCTTTTTATTTACTTCCGCTTGTGCTTTCTGAAATTTCCCATTCGCGGAAACTTAACAGCGATGTATGTATATAATCCTTTACATTTTGCGCTGTTACATTTCTCATATGAAATATAAGTGATCTTTTTAGTCGGCCTTTTTCGGAAAATCGTGAACTTGGTCTGTGATTAAAGCACCACGATATATAAATATATATGAAAAATGTAAAATAGTCGTGTTAAAAGACAGTCGACTCCCACAACACCCCGACCCACTTACTTTAAACACCACATCTGATAGCTATACCCTCAATCAATATACCAAGTACATGTAGTACACTAATAACTCCAACCTATATTGTGTGTATTGTGTATGTATATTATGTCACCTCACATTTATATTATGTATTATGTACACTGTTTGAAATTGAATCGCCTGTTATGTCAAATACGACGAAAGGCGTAATAAACATCTATCTATCTATCTGTGATAAAATAATTGATAATTCATTTTCATATGTATTCTTCTCAATATCCCATATGAGTATCTGAATATATATTTTATGTTTTTGCTTGTCTTGTTTTTTTTTGTCTTCAGATCCTTTTGTTTATTTTTGTTTTTTATTATTTGTTTATGTTGGGTCAGTCACGATGTTAAACTCTATCTGAGTATGTCTTTGTGCCTCCTAATTTATAAATGGTGCCGCACTGATGTCGCATTGTATATAGTGTGTCATTTGTTTATTTTCCTACATTTTCTTAAACTATAACTATATACAAATATATATTTAAATTTAGCTCTTCGGAATTCACACTGCCCCTTATTAATGTACTTGAATTCAAATGTTGAAATGATATACTTTTATACTCACGCCAATATAATTCCATCTGGTGTCTGGATGATGCGCATATTGTGTCATTTGTTGTAGCTTTCTGGATATTGTTGTTTTGCGTTATCCGAATTAAGGTAGTATTGAAACCACACATGGCGATTCGATACGCGTCAGTGCTTTGTGAATTGAATTGCTTTATTTCACTCAATCATATAATTTGTATGCAATACAGAGTGAAAAACGTATATACAGAGCTATGTACACAATGTTAGTATGGCCGTTGTGTTTGGCGATCGAGGTCCGTAAGTGTCAATCGTCGTGTTCTTTGTCATCATCATCATCGTTAGCATGATCATCATCGTTGTCGTCTTATTCGTCGTAATCATCATCATCCTCATTGCGATCACCACCACCACCATCATCATCATCCTTAGCGCCGTCATCGTCGTGAGTGTTTCAACATCAGCATGCATATTGTCATTATCTTTGTCATCATCATCATTATCATCGTCCTCGTCGTCGCCAATGTCATCATCGTTATCATTATCGTCGTTATCGTCATCATCAACGACGTCAACAACATCATAATCATCCTCAGCATCGTCATAGTTGTCATCGTCTCGTCGCTATCGTCGTCCAGTTGCCGTCATCGCTATTGTCAGAATCCTATTGTTTTGTGACACTTTCTCGCCCGTTTCCACTTAAGTAAACCTTTACTCGATTAACATATTCTTATATCAGCGACTTGATAAAGCGAGCAATTTATGTTAACTGTTGTAGTACTGGCACCAAGTAAGCAACTCTATCACAAGATTCCGAGGAAGAACGAAGCCTGGGTCATCACACTGATTCAACCCGGTTACAATTGGACTGAAGCTCGAGAACATTGCGCACAGAGGGATGGACAGCTGCTACCAATACACGATAGTGATGTGTACGACACGATGGACGCACTCAACGCTGGATATCCAGGTAGGCTTCTAGATATCAAAACTCAAAATGGGAGTCATATAATTATAGTTCATCGGAGCGTGGTGGCTATTATTTCTGATGGACGCAGCTGTAATGTATTTATATTGTTGACTGAAATTACTATACATTACATGACTAGTGCGGATAATTAATGCTTGCTTTTCTAAACAAAAATTAACGAGAAGTTTCCTGATTGTTTGTTGCACTTATTATCTGAACATGTCCCGCCAATTAATAATTTGTTCGTATGTCTGTCGTCAGCTCATTTATCGAACACACCACCAAATGAATAATATACCATTCCAACATATACTTTTATAACTGAGTGGGAGAATCCATTTAGTAAGGGTTAAGATAACCGGCATTTTATTCGGGGAATTTCGATATAGATGACAGGCAATCAGGCTGGCAACTTGTATAGGGAGGATTTTATTTTTATTTTTTGGACTTGTGTTTTGTCCTCTCGCTCACTCCTCCCGCTGTATGTTGAGAGTCATGCCGTTTGTCACAATGATATATTTACACACTAAGTGTTGTCATCACTAAATCCAGCATTCTGATTGGTCGGCGCCCACGTGGCTAGTTGCAGTTATTTCTCGGTGAATGCGTAACACCTCATAACACCAAGCTAATAACACCATCGATACGTCATTAGGTTTGGAAAGACGAACGCGTAATGCTTTGGGCGCATTTTGACTCGCGCAGGATTGACTTAATACATCATCGGGTTTCAACATGAAGAGAAATTGTTCCTATTAACTTTTGCCAAGGGTGCTATTGGGTATTTTGGGCTGATCTTGTCACGATACACTTTTCGATTTAAATATATTTACAAAAGCGGCTTTTTCGCTAAATGTATATAAATATAAGGATTAACTGTCATGTGGACTATTTTTATGGAGATTTAACGGTGAGGTAAGTGGACATAACTTGTATGTAAAACGGTTTTACACAAGTTATGTCCACTTACCTCACCGTTAACATCTCCATAAAAACAGTCCACATGACAGTTAATCCTTATTTAACGACAGAATTAACGACACGAGTTCACGTCAATTGATGTTTCCACATATATTGAATAGTGGGAGGAGCTTAAGGTTGCTAGGGGAAGAAATAGTTTAAGTAAATTTACAGGCCTGCCTGAATTACAATACACAGAACATACATTCGTTTGTCATTAATTGTGGCAAATATGGCGAATGCCACGAAAAATGACAAACAGTGCTATAATCATGGATTAATTTCCAATATCATTGCACAAGTCGTATTTTCAGTGCATAATGATTTGACAATTTTTTTAACTAGGCACTTTAACGCCGAAAGTATGCGCGGGTATCAATATTAGTGACTAAAGAATTTCTAATGCAGTAAGCGACCGGCTCAGTCGTTGATTAGTAGATATATCTGCTAATAAATATTTGATTGACAGCTGTGGAAAGGCCCATTGTGGAGCTCCGTGGTCCAGTGATTAGCGCGTCATACCTGTCTTCGTTGTCAATACAGCTTGGTCGAATTGATCGACGTGCAATTGCCGGATTGTATGTTCAAATTTAGAGCCAAGTTGTGACCCTTGAGCAAAGTCGTTCGCGCTGTGTCTGCTTCGCACAACCCATGCATCGAAAGGGTAACCGATTATGTCATCATTCTGAGCAGGGGAAGGTCACTGTGACGGTCTTGTTAGAATGCTACCCACATTGTGGCTGTACCCCCGGTGAGCAGGTGGTCACTGAGTGTCCAGGCTCATCCGGGTAATAATTGTCAATTATCGTCTTAGAGCAAGTAATTGGTTAAGGGCTATACAAAAACTGTCATTATTATTAGTATCCAGTTAGGGAGAGTCAAGATCAACTGTACATGTCTGCCTTTTTGTCCGATGGGTATTGGTTGACTGCACGCCCTCGTCTCACTGAGTAGATCTGGTTTCCGACCGATCACACACGCAGACTGGTTTGGGTTTACCCCCACCCCCGATGACGAACTGGACCAAATGTTTGTTAGTTATGTCACGACACAAAATTAGCTTTTTGGGAGTGTTTATTGACTCCGTCGTCTGGTATGATATAATTGGATGGCACATAATATTTAGCCTCAAATTACGTCTGTCGTAAGCGCTAGTTTTATCGCGTTCATTGTATCAAAATAGGTCGATAATCACATCCGGGACGACGAATTGGACGAAGTATATCAACGATGCCACCGACATTTGCCTGTAGATAGCCTGCAATATCTCGCAATAATCAATCATCTATTTTACATCTCACGGCGTTATCATTGGTAAGATGCATTTTTATGCATGTTTCCATTCATTTTCTGGCACCATATCTGCTTTTCTACGACGAAAATACCTGCAAAACATACCGCGCAAATTTGTGAGTGTACGTATACCCTAAATCCCCATTACCATACATGCATTGGATGTTTAAAAAAATAGATGACTTAACAGTTCCTTTCCAATTTGCAGGAATACTTAGTTCGGGGTCACCGATCGGGTACTGGACTGGAGTGACTGATCTGGGTAGGAGTGAAGTCTGGAAGAATCAGGACGGAACAATGGCTACCCCATTGAAATGGCCCGGTATCGGCCCACATCCGCTGAGCGAATATGCCTTACTGTTCTTTATAGGTTTCGGAACTTCTTTCAGTCTGTATAATGGACAGGCCGCCGGCGTATGTCATCACGTATGCCAGTACATCACCGGTTAATTGATGATCAGCCATCAGTTGACTAGTCACTACACACTTCGAACATGCTCACTAACAGAATGTGGGGACGTGGTCACCGTGCGCGTGTACTGATATAAGAACTGTGTTTGAGAATGACACCGTTATAGGATAAATTTACGTCATGTTTGAGAATGACTCATTTGAACCTCCAAATTGTGTCCACGTAACGTGGAATGATCGAAGAATGAGATAACTATATATAGGAAATGTCGACATTCTCAAAAAAGCTGCCAAACTCACAGCAATTTTCCATCTGTTTGTAAATTTTCGCATAGATGTGACCGACAACGGCCCTTTTATTTTTCAACTAAAAATCAATGCACTTTAGTGTTCTATATGTTGAATAAAATCGAGACCCGACTAACTTCTATGACTTGAATAAATCCTTCTGGGGCATATACGTTCAATGTAAGAACATTTTCCGTATTTAGCGACACATTGTGATTCTCGGAAGCAAACATTGATGTATATGGGCGCCATCCTTCTATTTATCCCCGAATGAATGAGATAATCCGGGTATTCAACCAAAACCCGTAACTGTTCTTTTTATTATATGCGCTACGTTATAACACCCCCCCCCCAACTGCTAGTTTTGTCCCACTGTTCACTTCAAATTGTTAGAAATCTTCGACATCTGCATTTTGTTTACATTCCATCAATTGATTTTCTCACCACTGAATAACAAATACCGAGCATATCCGCCATAAGAAATAGTCCCCATTGTTTTATTCTGAAATGATGCGAGAAAATTAATGTACATTGTATACATAATTTAATGATAAGAATATATTAAAACATGTGAGTTAACAATATAAAAATTAAATAACAGTTTATAAACATTTAAAGTCTTTATTGTGCGAGAAAGCACATGGCTCACAAGCTATATATATATTGATAAGCTTTGAAACTTAATGTGATTCGCCGCTATAAACCGGAAGTAATCTCCCAGAAGGTAATACCATTGTGTTATCCATCGTCTCTGTCAGTGTTATCCATCACCTCGGTACAATCGATGGATATAACGCTCTACGCCACGACAAATTTCCACTATTTAATGGGGAAGCATATAATAAATATAGATATCTATCAATGAATTATGGATATCTATAATTCGTTTAATGATATCAATAATTCCATTTAAAGATATCTGTAAATCAGAGTTATTTGTCACGTTTATATCCAAAAATCTAATTATATATATCATTAAATGAATTAGTCTTTGGACTTTATGTCACACCAGCTTGCATTTTCATTTTGTTTTGGTCATTGGAATTCTCCAAAAACTAAAAAGCTATTTATGTGACGATATCGGGAATCTGATATGAGGTTACCTGTACCTGTAAATTAATGTAGCAATGGCTGTGAGTTGTCAGTATTGGACGCCGAACAGCTGACCGACCAAAACAATGGGTTCGGGCCAAGGCGAAGACCGCTCGTGTGAATAGTTATTACGCGCGCGCCGCGTGCATACTGTCCTAGAGATTCTAGATAGCTGTGGGCGCTGACATTAACATGGGTGTTTTATTTATAGAATGGAAAATTTTGGGATGATTAAAAGTCGAGTCCGGCGGAGGCCGAGTCCGATAAAAGGTGTAGTTGGGAATTTCAATTTCGTTTCGTTCTGCAGCCCACTGATGGTTGTAGTCGGAGTCGGCCACCGGTTCGTTAATTAGGTGCTGGTTGTTATTGTTATTTTAACGGAATTCTGAGTTGGTCATTCGCGAAACCAATATGTTTTCTATTCTATAATTACAATCATGGGTATATAATATATGATCTTGAGCGCGTTACCATTTCTGACTATGGTTTTCTTGTATTCCACTGTGTAGCCACTCATGAGGTAATTCCGGTATTCACTCGAGAACCGCAGGAATCGTCTATATATGCAACATCAGTCAGTGTTGATTATTTCTCATCGAAATCGTACATGCGGACAAAACAGTTTGTTGTATATTTACTGAAATTAAATTACATCTTTTGCAAATGATACCTGATGTCTTGGTTATATAACTAATCTTGGAAAATATACCCGGGAAAAAAACATTGGATGTCACCTTTTGTGTTATATATTGTGGGAATAGGCTATTGGTCTTCGTTGTACTGCAATTTCCTATAAAATAACTCGCATCGTGTGAAACCCGAAATGCGTTGTTCTGCGACATATCTCCATAGCTCCAAGGACACGGCCAGATTAGCCTGGGACTATACACGAATAGGGCGTAATAAAGGCGTCATAATGAACCATCGCTAACAATACATATATCTTTAACGAAAACACGCATTTTATTGCACACTCAATGGCTTATTTGTGCGAAATACAGCAAAATACACAAGATTTCAAAACGTTCAATAAACAACCGTAGCAGACATTTCTTTACTAAATTATTAGGTATAGTCTACACTAAGCACACGTTTGTGCAATTAACTAAACAATATAGACCAAATGTTAGTATAGTACAAGCTACACTCTTCAGAGTGTGCAATAAACATAGAACAACACAGTTTTGTGAACATGTTGACGTTATTGCACTCGTTCATCATGCCGCGATGTAAACGCTAACAATACATATATCTTTAACGAAAACACGCATTATATTTGTCAGAATAAAAAAGATTTCCGTGGGCTATAGCTCCATTAGTTGACAATTCGGAATCCATTTATTCCACGGACTCAACACTGGATTATCAGTTCAATTCGCGGCAGCAAACAAAGACATTTCGCGCCATTGTTAGGTTGAAGCTTTCTATTTTCCAGAATGCGAGAAAAAATCGAAGTCGAACAATTGTGAATTTGTTTTTGAAGATCTATTCCACATTGATTTGTGCTGATTCTGGTAGCTTCTAATGGCTAATGCTTCCTTACAAATCATAATTCAAATGACGCTTCCAACGACAATACAGGCGCGCCGTTTATTATAATCGTGATGCGAAGTACCCGGATGTACTGTTTATTAGAATAATATAAATATAGAGCCTTTCGTGTTATTATTCCATGACCATTGACAATTAGTAATATAAAGATAGTTTGGTTCTGTGCTGGCGCCGTTATGTATTTGGTGATTGAACCTTTGTGCGAAATATTCGGTTTCTTCGAATTAAGATACTTCTAAGGGACGTATATATATACTGCATCCGAACCTACATAATACTAGCAACCCGAAAGGAGAGAACATATGTCATGGCCTATGTTAGTGTAAAGACTCACCCACAAACGTATATGATGTATAAGCCCCTTTAATAACTCAAGTAATATACTGGATGAGTTCGTTATGTTGGATATATACTGGAAGCATGCAGCCATGTGTGCATCACAATTGACGCAAAAATGCAGTTAAAATCACACTCAGTATGCACCAGCCACTATACTGATTACCGCCCTTTCATTATATTATCCTAATTATTCTTAGACACGCCCTGCTATATATAAACCTATGCGAGACATCGTACCTGGGACCTAAGAAAACAAGGTAAGTCTTCATCGCCGGTCCAGGTTCGGAATGGGTGGGGGGCTTTGCTTCTTGATGTGGTGGCATGCACCCCATGCACAGTAGGAAAACACCTATTGTGCATGGGCAGATAGCATTCTACTTACAAACGCACAAACCCTACAAACGCTCTTCAGCGGAATTACAGCATACAAAGGTGGGTTGTAGGAGAGGGCTCACAGCTCTTTCAAATCTTCCCGGGTATCATCCCAAACTCAAACTTGCGTATACATCGGACGATTGGATACACAGCACCAATTTGTTCTCATAATAGCTGTAACAAATGGACGCGAGCCAGTATATATGCGCGAGAACTTAAGATCTTAAGTTTGTTTGATTAAAAACGCGTTCCAGAAACGGCAAAGCGTTATCTTCCTCGTAAAATGTTACCGCTAGCTAGTATACCTATTTGGTGTCCTATATAAATTGCCCCGCCACTTTCAATAGAAGACATACAGACAGGCGGGCAACCATTCGAAAATGTAGACACAATATGAAAGCAACGTCGCCATTACTGTATCCCTTAAAACTCTAACGCGCCTGCCATCTGAGTCATTGAGACTCACTTTCCAGTTGCCTCAGGAAGAAAGTTATGTTGTTTAGCAAATAGAGCGGTTGTATCCAAAACATTAATAATGTCACTACTATTATTATATTCCATGACATGCTTCTGTAGATGCAAGTAACTCCTACTGTAAAATGATTTTAATTTCAAACCGAAAGTCTACTTGCTCTTTTTATATCATACATACTGTTTAAGATGTACTACTATATTTTGTTTAAGGACACCAATAAATCTTTCAATTAGTTCACATCACAGTTTATTTTGCATCTTAAAACCATTGCCAGTGTGTGGTTTATAACCAGTTATTCTGTTCTATGAAGAACGACGCGATCTAAACTAGGATTTCGTTCAAGCATTAGTTAAAGGGAGGTCTTCAATCACGAATTCCCATTAAAGTATTCATCGTTTCGGGAAAATGTATCATAACCATTTCCAGATAGAACAGTATGTGTTGAAATTCACAATGTTTATTTATATTTATCATGCTGACAAGCTTCCGGATAGAGATTCCGCTCTAATATGATTGTAAAGCCCAAACATAAGTCACCATTTAATGAGAGTACGCGTAGTGTGCTAATGGGCTGGAAATCAACAAAATTGTGCAGTCGTTATCACACTGATGTGAAATGATATGAATCCTATTTGAACCAATTATTTGCCTTTAATTGGCAGATATTTATTTCGACTTGCAATTTGCCGTACACTAACAAATCAGGCGAATTGCAATTTGAACAAAAGTGCTTCTGTAATTTGCCGTACACCAGATACGTATTTCTTTTGGCAATAATTTGAACAAGCAGCAGAGAAACTCACGTTCTGCGCTATATAAGCCATTCTATATCTGTCGTGCGTCATGTGAATACCAATATTCAAAACATGCATACGGTTAAAGTATATGCAAGGTAGTAGGTATTTATCAGATCAAATTACAGACGATTCGTGAACTTTCACATAATAATATTGATTTCTCAAGAAGTACTTTATCTCCAGGATTTATATATCATAGATATAGAAGTATAGTATATATACTCGTCAATTATTCCGAGTGATTTAATGGTCCTTGTGTTTAGATATAAATCAACATTATGTGAAAAATATGGAAAATTAATGTAAACAAATAAAAAAAAGTTCAGGTGTCGGAGTAAATATAAATATGTGTGATAGTCAGACAAGTGTTATACTTCACCGCCCCATGAACCACCGCAAATCCCCAACTCAATAAAACGCCATATGTATGGTGTCACGATGGGGGAGGGGTCCACAATACATCATGTTTGAAATAATTTATTTCATGGGTGTCTGCAGACCCAGTTAGCAAACATAATCGATTGTTACCAGCAAACATAATATGTTCTTACCAGCAAACACAATCTATTATTACTAGCAAACATTATACAGTTGTCGCCCGTTGTCGAGGGAGACATTGAGATTTGTCACCCGCTCGAGAACGGAATGTCTCCTCGGGAGACATTCCGTTCGCGAGCGGGTGACAAATCTCAATGTCTCGCGAGAAGAAGGGCAACAACTGTTTTGTTATCCGATTATATCACAGAAAGTATCCTTGCCATCCACACGCACGATGTTGCACTGAGTCATGAGTGCTTTCTTTCCCGATTATGTATATATTTCAGTAACTACTTATCGTCCCATAGGATTTCTGTTCCATAAACGATATCGACTGGACGCAAAATGTTCAAAACGACCCAACACTAGCATGCTTCTATCAAATCCAAAGTCACTTACAGATGTCCACACTCTGGCGTTGCTGTCGGCAATATCCAGACCGGAAGAGAGAATTTTTCACCGTTGCCCAACTTATTGCGACCACTGCTACCAAACACCAGGGTACGTGTGCGTTATGTCACTTGGAATATGACGACGTGGTAATACACGTTATGATTTATTGCGCTCACCATATATTGTGCTCTCGTCGTAATGACATGTGGTACCAATTGATTGACACATTTGGATTGCTGTTCTATCTTTGGGTGGACGAGCTTGACGATGATGAACTTGTTATGATTCACCTTACAAAACTTCCCTCTGAAATATTTTCTTTCATTGATGACCCTATGTTGTTCGTATCATTTATAGTTCACCATACCCACATATTATGGTTATCACACAGGATGCTGTCAAGTCTTCATTCTGAGTAATCACCAAACGTTTTAACGAAAATCCACAATGGCATATCAGGAGCCAGTCTGATTGGAACCATACTCAGACTCCAACGATCGTTGGAGTTTGGGTATGGTTTTAATCAGACTGCACTCACCAATGCGGATATGATGTTACCGGTGCGAATGTAACAATATACGACGTATATTCGCTCATGTGTGCACCTTTATACTCCTTGTAATTATGCTTTGTCATACATCAATTGTATATGAGCAGTGATAGACACAATACTAACGTTTAAATAACATTCCAAGTATAACAGTTTGCCGCCAGTAAATTAGAAAATGCAAGTCTAAGCATTTATCCTGTGTACCTTTCGGATTTTATCCGCATAATGTAAATATGTTTAGACTGAAAGTTATGTTTGCGTGGCTGTGTTTGTCTGCATGCCTGCATATTATGTCCGAATGTCGGTATGTCCGATTGTATGTCTGAATGTATATCTGCCTGTGGGTAAGGTTACTCTCTAGTTTGACCCAACTTGTATACCATGTCTTGGTGGCACTTGTGTCATTCTGTGTACATACTATAATTTGTTAAATGTCATGTTGTCCAAAATGTTTGGCTACCTTTGATACTGTATTATGTATATACCATTTGTTAAACTCTTCAATTATGGAGGACAATAAAGATATATATATATATAGGTATGTTCTCGTCTTCTGCAAGGCACATTCAATGTCGTTTTGTGCGCGCAATTTACTCGCGATGTTAATTTCATAACGGTCTTCCCGAAAGCTATTGGGAAGTTGTCAATTTCATTAATGTACATTCATATGTGTCAGTGCTCATGGCGATCCTCACATAAAATACTTCTATGATCACATTGCAGACATCGCGGAGGATAAGCGTACATGACCATTCATTCGCGACAAACGTATGCATTACGTTGTCTACCAGCGAACATTTATAACCAACCAACCTAAATGGATCATCTCTTTCAATCTTGCATCATAATGTCGACATGAACAAATTGAATCACCGAGATGTTTCGATGTAAAAGTAAATAATAACGCTTGTCCGATAAAAGTATCAACTTAAAACTTATTAGTGTTCACTAAATATATGCAAATTAGCAAACACCACAACTGGTGTTTTTTGCGAATCTATGATTTTTTATTAAGTTGTAGTGATGCGAAGTAGATGAATTACTGCAGTGTGTGTTTGGAGGTATTCTTGCAATATCAGGCGGGCGACAAAAACAATGTATCCCGGGTCAGCGGGCGACAGTGTGATTTGTACGTCGCCCGGCACGTGACAGCACATGGGCCAATCAGAAGGGAGGAGGATAACAAAATCTATTGTTACCAACAAACAAATTACTGTTGCCTCAGTTGTCAGTGTTATTGTGAATTTCCACAGGATTCGACAATATTTTGATTAAAATAGTCTTGAGAAATATATTGTCTGCTTGATATGCCTAATAATGCTGGTCCGATTTTGCCAAATTAGTTAAAAGTTTCTAAACACATTTTAAGCCTATAATAATTACCAGCCAGAAGAATAATACAGAGTATTAGCGATTATAATTATCCGTATGACGTAACGGGCATCGCGAAAATATCAATAAGTTTAAAGGCACGTGAGGCCTTAGTTGTCAAAAATATTCATATTTGTTCTAATCACCGTAAACAGAAAAACAATAAAACGCATACAGTTTCGTTCATATATACCATGACCATCACGAAAACAGCATGTTATCATAAAGACCTACTATATTTTACCTAAGCAAGAGCCCGATTGTGTTACAGAAGACAGCACAATGCTACTGGCTGATCACACACAAATGGCATAAACGCTCTTTATTAGTTCCATATCAGGAATTCACCAACAAAGAACGCTCTTTATGTTTACCATCATATTATAAACAAACTCCAGAAAAGTAACTTTTTATGCTTTTGTTTACATAACATTGGCCAAACATTTGACAATAACATACTGTTTATGCTATATTTCTTGTTTGTATACGGACAAAGTCTGTCTACATTTTGATGTTCTTTCTGTTTGTGGCGGTTTTTGACGGGTGGAAATATTTTCACAGGATACCCACCGCCAAGGCCAACCGTACCTTTAATGTGGAAAACGAGTCGGTAAAATCATAATTGATAACGCTCTTTATTATCTACTGCTTATGGAGAACGAAAGTGGTGACGCTCTTTATCAGAAACGATCATTGGATGTTTTACCAGCCTGATTAAATTTCAAAACATGCCAAAAACTCGCCGTTTTGAAAGTAGATAAATGACCAGCAGAACATAATTCTAATGGAATTGCCGGAGAGAGAACCAAACAATTGATATATGTATGACATATTTATTCGTTACAGATCCATGCGGAATATACATAAACTTGTTAATATGTGGCATACAGCCATGCGCCAATTATTTGCCATACCACATGGCAGAACATAAATTTCCCCCATGAGGTATGGCGAGAGAATGACACATACCTGCATACGCACATGCATGAAATAATATCAACAATAGACTGTACACGTACGGCCACAGCACATGCAGCCGCATACCAACTATATGTCATAGGCTATATGAGGAATGAGATCCCCATGTAGAGTATGACACACTAATATGTGATTATGTGAATAATGTGTGGCTGCAGGATCTGTGAATCACTGAATGAAAAATATATATGATAAATATTGATTATGAAATGCCCCGGGAGGGTGGGTGGGAAATTGTTTGTATTTTCCCGCTTGGAAAGATCAAGAAAGGTAGAATTGAGTTATCTCTCTTCATTCTTCGGCTCCTGCTAGGAGGCTATAATCTATTCCAAACTAATATTCCCTCATCTGCAATTACATATTTTGACAAGGCCAAACTAACACAATTGCCGAAGAGAAAACCAAACAATTGATATATGTATGACATTTATTCTTGAACGATCCATGCGGAATATACATAAACTTGTTAATATGTGGCATACAACCATACGCCAATTATATGCCATACCACATGGCAGAACATAAATCCCCCCATGAGGTATGGCGAGAGAATGACACATACCTGCACACGAACATGCACGAAATAATATCAATAATAGACCGTACACGTATGGCCACAGCACATGCAGCCACATACCAATTATATGTCATAGGCTATAGGAGGAATGAGATTCCCCCTATATAGTATGGCACAGTAATATGTGATTATGTGAAGAATATGTGGCTGCATGATCTGTGAATCACTGAATGAAAAATATCTATGAATAATATTGATTATGAAATGCCCGCCAAGCCGTAGGTCGCCATGAAGGTAGAACAGCCCGTGACATCATGCTGACGTGCAGGTATTGTAGTTGATGGGCCAAAATGTCGAAGTCAAGTTATTTGCTGGGTAGGAGCAGGAGGTAGCTTCTGAGGCCTCCAAACGGCGAACCACGTCAGAGGGCGCCATGCATAAGACCCTGATGACGTTGACAGCAACCTGAAATGAATTACTGGCAGCAGAATACATGCTAACATAGGAAGTTATATATGCATGGAAGTGAACTTGAATGCTTAGTGACCAGGAATTCTGTTAACTGCTTGGATCATTAGGTGGCGCAGACGACATGTACCTTCAAAGTTTAGGTGCAGAATATCATTTCCAGCATATAAATGTGTTTTAATTTGCCCATTGGCTACAAATGGTTATGGGCTCGGATGTAGGATACTCTATACGTTCGGCACAAAGTCGTTTTAATTGAGTATTATTTCTCGTCACTTTGTCACCAAGTGTAGAATTATCTTTCGGACGAGATAAGATGGCTAGAAACGTGAATTTAGCTCGGCAAATTACTTTTGAAACTGTGATTAAGTAGTTGTAATTCGCCCAGATGTGTCGCTCTGATTTGCTTTCCACATCGTTTGTTCCAACAAGAAAAATTATGTGAGTGAATTGCTTAAGCTTACCTGCCTTCAGTTTGCCAAGCATGCTTGTCATCCTACTTATTGTGTAACCTGGGTAAGGCCAAACTGACAAGTCACCAACATCGCGGACGTATTTGGCGATGCTATCTGATAGGAGAAGCACTGAACGCAAGGTTTTGCCTGAAACCAAAAATTATTGAAAAGTTTTACACCCCAAAATAGTACTTTTCATCTTTGAAAACACGAACAATCGATCCTTCATTGTATGGTGGAGGGATGTTTTGTATGCATCACTAGCCCAATCGCCAGTGAGTTGAATTAGCTCAGATGGGACCCCTGACTGAAAGGCCCATGAGGCTCACCCCGGCGGAAGGAATGCATTGAATAGAGACTAGGGTCTTTCCCTATTAAACCCAAAAGTCGGCGTAAAAAGGATTGTGTTTGAATATAGCTAAGCGGTGTGACAGAATGTGGTGAGTATGCTGAGCAAATAAAGGCTGGATGGGATAGACTCCCTGGAGCAAGTCGTGTCATGTTCTTATACGCAGTAACAGGACACACGGGAGACACAGGAATTGAAACCAGTGGTAGTTTCAATATCTTTTGGCCTTGCTGTATGGGTTTGGACCACTTAATTGTCACAATAATAGCTTCGTCACCATACATGATATCACCCCTAGTCAACTGCTTGGTAGGGTCAAATTTGTCAGGGGATTCCGGCACTAAATTTGATTTCATCAGCATTAGAAAGAATGCGACCAAGAACAGGAACCATGATGAAACATCCACCGCGTTATTCTGTCGGATAAATGAGGACATTGACATCAACATATGAGTAGTAATAGGCTTGGTGGGGAAGATGACATTTAGTTCGTGCTATGCCACGTAGCGCTATCGGGTATCGAATGATGCATTCTCAAATTCAAGAATTGTATGCAAAACTTTGAGGCCACTCAAGTAATTTTTAAGAGACTGAACGGATTTGAACGAGCGGGACAAAAACTGAGTGTATAAAACTAGACTTCCTGTAGATGTTTTTATGTGTAACCAATCAGGTAAGTGGGTGTCAGACCAGGTAACACGAGTTCCAGGGTAAGCAACACCAAACCTAGCACACCAGAATGACAGAAAACAAGTCAAAGTGAAGCACTGGCAGGTAGACCATAAATGGCCTATTTGTTAGTCAACATAGGTTTTAGTAAGAAAGAAAAACGCCTCAAACATATTCGTCATTTTACCCACATAATATTGGCGGAGCAAAAATGTAATGGATGTCAAGAACAAGAGGAGAGTGTCTGCAAAGTATATGAAAGAAAGGGGATATATTAGGATCAGGGTCCCAATCACATGCAGATACTGTGTTCCTCGTGTTCTTGGCATAAATTTTGAGTCGGAGAGCAAAGTCACGGAGCGGCTGGAAATATTTTGAAAAGTAATTAAGAACGTACAGATCGAAAGAGGGTAATTAAAATCAAAGATGCCTAAGAATTTGTAATTTAAGGAAAAAGGTAATACTTTAAAATTTTACAAGACCAAAGAGGTAAAGTTTTGAAAAGTCAAAAGAAAGTTACAACCAATAGGATCTTCCTCAGTTGCAAGTCGCTAACCTGTGCCATATTAAGCATATGAACACAAACTTTTCGGCCTTTACTGAGTGTATAAAACTAGACTTCCTGTAGATGCTGGTAAGTCAGGAAGGTGAAAGTATGCACAGAATAACATATATGATTGCCATTGAATGAGGAGGTTCCGCGTTGTTCCGACTGCGAATGTGTTGGCAATGGACGATCGAGAGTCTACATGTCATTAAAATTCCCATGCAGCTGCGTGTCTGAAAGTAATATTATTATTATTATTATTCGCTGATAAACGAAAAGGTCTCGACGGGAACATAAACCTCAAATAAATTTAGGTCGGCCGTAGTAGTTCTAAATCGCTGTTGAAATTCCATAACCTGGTTCCAACGCGATAATAAATCCGGTAAGCGATTTTCCACACCCGGCAAATGCTGGGCCTTGATCTGAAATTCATTGGTGGCAGCAATACATGTATAAAGTAACTCCCGCAGACATGATTGCATAAAACTGTCTTTAGTAGCACCACTATGTATTGCAAACACAGAGGCACTATTGTCACAATAAATGAGAACCTTCTGACGTTTAAGTTTATGTGACCATATTTTAACACTTACAACCACAGTTAATAATTCCAGTTGATTAATATGCAAACAGAGATTGACTATAAATGGTGGAAACTCGGGCATGGAACTAATCGTTTCCGCATAAACCCCCACACGCCGACAGCGTGCATCGGAGGCCAAGAGGAGTCGGGGACCGACCAATTATCCAAGTCTACCATGGAAGCCCCATTATAGAGTGCCATAAATCTGTCCCACCACAGCAAGTTCTTCTGAACAAACGTGGGAAAATTCAGAGAAATGTGTTAATTATTATTGAATTGTCGCAGCCATGATAAAATGCGAGATACAAATATGAGATCGGGGTTATGCCGAAACGGAATTTAGTTTCCTATCAAGGACTGGACATCTTTTAACGTAGCAGTTTTCTTGGAAAACCATGTTCGTACAAGTGACTTAATTTCCTGTAATCTTGCATCCGATACTTCTAATGTCAATGTTACAGTGTCAAATAAAACTCCGAGGATAATCATTCTGGTTCTAGGGGTACAGGCCTTGGACGGAGACTGTTCTAACCCACACAATTCCAAAAGTTCACCGAGTGCATTAAATGCCTCCCGACTTTTGGATTGTAATTCAGCACCCGCAATGTCGTCGAGATAATTTACAAGGTTAAGGTCACGAACTGATGCAATATTTTTCACGGCGTTTGAACGCCCGATAACCCTCTAGGCTGGTGGCTGTGGGTAGGCATATTGCTGTAATGATATTGTGTGGCGGTTTTCACACGTGTGCTCAGAATTTGAGAAAAATCATAAATTCTGGAATCCACCCGACGAGAACGCTTATGGCATTAGATAGGACCATGACTGTTGTATTCATACACCATTTGTGATAGCCGTGTGCCTTTAGATATATTTTGTATTACTTAATTTGTCGAATTTTACAACCGGTTTTTGTCGTTTATCAAAGAAACTACCTAATATAAATGGTAGAAATCTCGATATGTAGGCTTCATGTACACATGTCACTAGATGCACATTCCATTGATACAATGAAACCAAAATCCACAATAAAAGACATATTTTTCGTGGAAAAATATCGATTTTCCTGAGTGTCATATCACAAATTTATGACAGGCATATTGCCTCCGCAGGTAGGCTCATGGCAAAGCACAAACTTGTTATGATAGGCAAGTGGCATTGTTGATAGGCACGTGGTAAATATTAACCAAGCTCCAATTTAGCACTTTAAAGCCAACAATATGCAACTTCTGGCATATATTATTTTATAAATACACTCTGGAATGATTATTCATTCATATAAAATAAACAGAACCACACATATGTGTGCATGACGTGAAAATTAACGCACGAGTTTGTTACGCGGAATGTTACAACGTTACAACGATGGGGCGTGAGTTGTAACTTGCAGCATAATTTAATTTTCTCACCACGCACACATAATGTGTGGTTGTGTTTTATTACACACCCACTAGAACTATTCAACATCGAGATTTAGTGTTTATTGATTCGTTTCTGTCGTAATTTATAGCCATTTTTATCAAACTGATAGGCGACTTTATTAATAAAGTTTGTAGTTCTTGTTCAAAAGATAAAGTTGACATAATTTGTGACTCGTGACGTCGACGTTTTCCGTATTGTATACGTGTTGAATACGTTGGTAAAGATATTGTATGGGCTACACACTGCTCAATATAAGAAAAATAACACAAAGATTCATCTAGATCGGGCTCTATTTCTTCTGGTTCCGACATTATTTTAGATTCGTCGGCTCTTTCACTAATGGCCTTCTAACGTCAACCATTTCTGAGATATGCATTACAGTTTAAACGTAAGTTGCAAAACCCGCTCAAATTTGTGCTATTATTTCATAATATACTGAATAAATACTAATTATTTCTAAGTTTTAATACAATTTATCAGATTTATTGACTAATTTCTGCATTTAGAAGCAGAATCTTAGATTTAAATGTCAGAAAATCTAAAATCATCCCGCGATGACAACTCGATGTTTTTTTTTCTGAGGTGATCATTTCTCCGATATGATATCGTACTTGTTGAATTTTAGACGCATCCAAAAACCTGCCCCACGGTATTGACAAAACATTTACCACTATAAATGCACACGAAATCTCACGGCGAAGTCGGCGATTCCTCCTATATATAGCCCATGAGACAACAGCACCCACTCAATTAAGTTAACGCCCCACACACATTTGTATTATTGCTCGGTGCTCCTGATTATGTATATGCGGCATAACTGGATCATGGTCCAGGTCCACTATATGTATGCTCTAGCTATACAGGTTCTAGCGTACCCTAATTTTCGCACCTGATATTTCTCTGAGCCCAATGTCTTTACCTATATTGATACCACATAAAATTATGTATAACTATTAGCTACATTTAGCATTGGCGGGACATTGAATTATTGTTAATAGCATCATATGCTGTTATTTATTTGTGTGCGGTTTATATTCCATAAACCGGCGTAGACATGAATCGTTCTGGTCGAAGAGAAAAAAACAAATATATCAACGCCATTCTTTCGCAGAACGCCAAAAATAAAACCGGCTATAAATGGTAGCTATATTATCTATATGTAGTGGACCATGACCATTCAGCCTGAAAACTGCACAAAGCTGGCATGGCTCATTTTCTTACATTAAAATATGCTGAATAGTTTGGGCTATACTTTCCCCATTTTCAATTAAAACCCCATTTTGCAAGTTTGTCACAGTTAAAACGTTTTACATTACAACTGCCAGTATTTAGTTCTTGGAAATAAGTAGTGTATGTTTCCTGACTCATGGACGATGTGAATTTACAACACTGTGAATAATATAGCATCACAAAAGCGTTTTTCTCAGACTAAAACCACTATTGATCATTGTGCTACATGCGTATCTGTGTTTGCCATATGTCTATCCTCTCGGTGTTTGGCTATTCAATATGCCTACCACAAAATATTGATGGGACAGTATGTCAAATAGGTTTTAACTGAAAAATGCATTATTTGAGTTCGCAGTCATGTTTGTCTTGTCACTGAGATACTATACCACATGTATCCACGAAAATAACTTACAAATCGACATGCTGAGCAAATTTGGGAGTCTGTTTACTTTGAAAGTTTGAAAAAGTCGACAAAATCCGAGATATTTTGTCTTCAAACAACGTATTCTACAATGCCAAATTGTTACCAAGAGGTTCAACTTATAAATCAGACATTACTGCATCTGACGTGATAAAACAATCTGACCTTTTACAGCGTATTGGATCAATTATAATCTAAAACATACCTTGGTTGAGAAACCCGCCACGCAATATCACTACAGCAATATGCCTACCCACAGCCACCGCCTACCCACAGCCACCAGCCTATAGGGTTATCGGGCGTGGTTTGTGAGGCGCTGCATATTTGTGGCGCGGAGCGCAGGCCCATGGTTAAAGTACGATCAAAATACAATTTTCCATTAGGTGTATATCTCCTGTATCACAAAAACTTTGAAGGAACGCTCGAGCTAAGTCCCGTTTAAATATATGGCAATAACGAGATATCTTTTTGATTAATGCAACCAAATCGTCCACTTTTGGATAGATCAAATTGACAGGCTCACCCAAATATTCTCCTGACGAAACTTGATCATTAACGGATGGCCCAGGTGGAAAACTAAGATCCACTATAAAGCGCCGTTGTTTTTTGGAACCGAATTAAGAGGGCTGATGTTAACAGGACAACTGAATGATTCGCATCGAATGGGCCGAGGATGGCGCTGTATTCTTGTTCGTTCGTGATATATTTGTCGATGGCAACAGGAAATTCCCGAGCACCCTTGTGATTTTTGTAAGAACTCGGTATTCGTGAATGTTTTATATTCCCAGCGAAACCAATCGGCAACCCATATTTGATCAACTGCCAAACATTAGCATCTAAGTACCCCTGTAAATTGTCTCGAAAGAATCTCCAATTTAACCCTGATTCCATAGCAATCATACAACACTGAAAATTAGGAGCACCGGAACAGTGAATATGATCGTGCTGTCGGATAATTCGTTCCGTAAAACTCAGTTGACCCTCTGACCATGGAGAGTCGTCAAAGTCTGTTCTGGGTATGCTATCACCCTTACTGATACTTTCACGATCACTTCCGGACAACACTTGACAAGAATTGGGAATCTTGTTAACTTTATGACGCGAACTATGACCGATACTTCCGGATTTATCTCGGCAGGAATTATCAGGTGTGTTAATAGTATCATGAGCTGTATCAACACTACATGTAGAATTTACCCAAACCCATTCGCATTGTGCAATATCAATATGAATATGATTATGCATGTCCACATCTATATATATCTCTGTTATGTCAACATGTACGACGATTTGAGATGAATTAAATTAAATTCTGAATTGTGAATTGGTTCTGATAAGTGTGAATTGTTGCTAATCCCAATATTTGGCACACCATTGTCGCGTTTCAAATAAATTGGATAGAATATTGCAGCTGATGGATCCAGCTTCGGTGACTTAAAAAATAGTCATTGTTTAGAAATCTCGGGGCAGGAAGAAGATGATTCAGGGTGAGAAAGCTTCTCCGTTCGCAGGAGCCAACAAGTGGCACATATGTGCTCAACTGTTCTATTTTGGCCCCGCATGATCGCACGGTGCGGGGATTCTAAAAAACAATGATTTCGTTGATATAAGGTGGAATACCAAGTTGTGTCTGTGGCCCGTTTGGTTGGGTTAAATTATCAAAGGTTTGGCTTTGAGAAACGGGCTTCTTAGTCTTAACATGACTGGACAAAATCCGCAACTCAATTATGGAAGGATCGTCAGTCCACTGAGTTTCCCCCCTACGCTATTCGACGCCGCCAATCTGCGTATAATGCAAGTAATGCATGCCAGCCATAAATGGAAAAATAATATGCTATTTTTTTTAATAATTCTACTCTCCCAGTTCTCTCGATCACAGAGATACCAGGCCTGGAAATTATTTCCTTTTCCCCAGCGATAAATTGCTGGAACGTAAGGTTCTTAAACTCAACATTTGAATTAACATATTCATATGCTAGCATGGCATGGGGAAATATCTGAGGACTGACCACCCTGTCTGATGGTTTAGCAGTGATTCCAGATTTCAAATTGGAAGCTGATGAATTCATAGTATGACCAACAATAGGATCGGTAATATGTTGATTATCTACGGTCTCAGGTAGAGTAACCTAACCCTGAGTTTGAAATTGATTTTCATAAGAAAGGCCTATATTATCAAGCCTTCTCAAGTGAGTCATGCGATCCATGTCCCATGTTGTCAATTGTTGCTTAGATCTCACACAGTAAAGACCAGTCTGAGACCACAGCTGAAGATCTTGGGCCTGCCCACAGCAGCAGTCTGGAGCAGCTCGACAGGATCAAGGTACTGTGTAAATGCTGACTGAGACTGAGAACATGTAGCTCCATAGTATTCCTTTGGGGGCAATAGAGCAACCCAAAAAATACTACAGTACATGTAGTGATCCATCGACGAATTAACATCCTTATCTATATCTATGTTTGCGAATGTCTGTCTGTCTGTCTGTATGTGCTCTATAGAAATTCACAGGGGACCACCTATATGGCACAAAAGGGGCCTAGTAGGGGTAACTTTTTACGAGAAAGATAATAGCGAGGGTTAGAATTTTATAAAGTGACGCCGTTGTTGTCAGGGGCAGAAAAGGGGGAGGGGCAGAAAAAAAATTGTCGCCGATTGCCACCAAACTTATATATAATCATCCCCATAATATGAGGAATCTAATGGTGTGGTTTAAATACGACAAAAGTCGCACCGTTCGCATCAGGGATGCCCGGAAGGGGAGAGGGGCACCAAAATTGATCAAAAATAATTTTAGCGCCTAATTCCACCAAATTGATGCACATTCTTCTGAGATCTTCTCCATGATACAAGGAATCTTATTGTGTGATTTAAAGACGCCAATTTGGTGTCGGGGTGAGAGGTTTTGGGGGGCGGTGGGTGGGTAATAAAACGATAAGAATTGGTTTAGTCGCCGATTGCCACGAAACTTATACAAATTCATCCCCATGGTATGAGGTGTCTAATGGCATGGCTTAAAGCTGTCAAAAGTGGCGTCATTCGAGTCAGGGGTGCACTGAAAGGGAAGGGGCACCAAAATTGATACACAATATTTTTAGCGCCAATTTCCACCAAATTGATACACATTCTTATCCATGATATGAGGAATCTAATCGTGTGATATTAAAGACGTCATATTGGTGCTGCTTTGGTGAGAGATGGGGGTGGGGTGGGACTAAATTTGATAAAAACAAATTTAGTCGCGGATTAGCACCAAACTTACAAATAATAATCTCCATGATATCAGGAGTCTAATTGTGTGGTTTAAAGATGTCAAAAGTGGGGCCATTCGAGTCAGGGGTGCCTAGAGGGTGAGAGGCACACAAACATTGATAGACAAAATGTTTAGCGCCGATTTCCGCCTGACATACATATTCTTCCCCGTAATACGAATAATCTAATCGTGTGGTTTAAATGCGCCAAATTGGTGCCTTTTTGGGTGAGAGATATGCAATGGTTGCCCTAAATTTGATACGAATTTGTATACTCGCCAATTTGCATAAGTTTTATATATAATCATCTCTATAATGAGTCTAAGTGTGTGGTTTAATGATATCAAAAGTGGCGCCGCTTGAGTCCGAAATAGGGACGGGAGGGTCACCAAAAACTTATAAAAATATGTTTAGTGCCAATTACCATCAAACTCATACACGTTCTTCTCAAATGATACAATGAATCAAGTATTTGCGAATATCTGTCTGTGTTCTATATATAACTTTAAGGGTACAATCGAGATGGCACCAATGCGGTCTAACAGGGGTAACTTTTTACGAGTAAGATAATGGTGCGGGTTGAAAGTTTCTAAAGTGACGTTGTTGGAGTCAGGGGAGGGGCTATTTTTAGCGCAGATTTCGACCAAATTGATATATTATTCTACTCCGTGATACGAGGAATATAAACGTGTGCTTTAAAGACGCGAAATTGGTGGCGTTTGGATGAGAGATTGGGGGGGGGGGGGTAATAACTATGATAAGAATTTGTTTAGTTGCGGTTACCACCAAACTTATATATAATCATCTCCATTATATAATGCATGCATGAGTCTAATAGACGTGGTTTAAATATGACAAAAGTGGTGCGGTTCAAGTCATGCAACAATTTAGCACTGATTCCACCAAATTCATGCACGTTCTTCTCTAATGATATGATGAATTATATCACATTTGGGGTCGTTTGGGTCATGCATGGCTAGAGGAGATTCACTAGCTTTTATAACATTGTTCAATTCGCAGATATCCAACAAAGTTATATATAGTCATCTCCCAGGCCATTTCCATGTCGTTCTAAGGAGTTTTTGGCATTCCAATTTCACAATCTCGACAAATGGTGACCGAATTAAGTCACTTGAACAATTATATCTTCTCAACTGTCATATTTATATGGTGATGGAAATCAGGGCATTCCTATAATGATCTAGGAACACATATACATAGAAGAAAGCATTGAAAGTATATTTATATCAAACTGAGGGACCTTGAATCGTCAGAGGATTGCATATTAGAATGGCTCATGTATATATTATAACACGATTGAGTCTGTCCCATTTAATATAGTTTCCACAAAAAAAGTTACAATTGCCAAGAGATATGGAAATGTAGAGCAGGCCTATTAAAAAATAGTGGTCACGGCAAGATTAATCTCTATTCTCACAAAATATCTACAGAGGGTTTCACATCACTTTAACTTGGGCAACGCCGGGTAACCCTGCTAGTTATATAATTATATACCCAGTAGCGGTTTGATTTTATTGGAAATATTGTAGTTTATAGTGTATTTCAACCTTATCATCTGTAAATTTTAAAGTTAGTCCAATATATCTAGTGAACTTAAGTCTTCTATAAATGTTTTAAGTAGCGGAATGGACTCATGAGAATCTATACATACATGTATCATTGACCAGTACGAACTATTGTGACGTTTACATTTCAGTTACGAGTCCAGTGTGATATCTGGAAAACATTTGTGTGAATATTCTATTCGCAAACTGACTTACTATTTATAGTTATCAGACAACACTTTTGCGTGGAAGTCATTGCATGGTCCCAGTTTATTTTAATATAGTAGTAGAATTCACATCACACGCCAATTTTTGTAATCAGAGGTACTAGTACCTTTTCAGGCCTTTAAGTATACCTCAAAACATTTGTGTTTGCAGCTCTGGGGACCTCACCATGTAATAGTTAGTTTTCAATTGACTGTCCAGTTGAGTAATGCTATCCACATTCGAACTGTCCTCAACATGATCTCGAACGGGATCTTCGTCGCCGCTTGCATCGGACTCAAGAGGGCTAATGTCAGGCTCATCATCAGTGTCGTTGCCGTCATTCATTTTTTTATAATTAATTTCTTTGCGTTTTCTCTGCGAACGATCAGCCATATCTTCATGTAAATTATTCAGATGGAGGAATAATCACTCCGTCAAAGAAGTATCAAATCAAAATGTCAAAAGTTCGACTCAAATGTGTCGATGTTTGAAGATTATTTTAGCGGAGAAAAATTGTTTGTATTTTCCCGCATGGAAAGATCAAGAAAGGTAGAATTGAGTTATCTCTCTTCATTCATCAACGCCTGCTAGGAGGCTAAGTCTATTCCAAACTAATATTCCCTCACCTGCAATTACATAGTTTGACAATGCCAAACTAACACGTTCACTATGGTTCATTTTCATGAACTAATTTTATTCTGGTGTCGAAAACGTAACAATTGTACACTGGGCAGTCTCTTTAAAAAGCCGACGAAAATTTTACAATATTAAATTTACGTCTCTGGATATCTCATTCATAATCAGTTACTGAATTGATGGGATTCCTCCAATTCATTGGAGAGTGGCGAAGCACGCGGGCGATTTCATTGGTTTAGGGCATAACAGATCAATTCACAGATCAGAGGTCAATGACGTGTTGACAAGTTCCCCACGCATTGTCAAACTCAACTATTGTTGGATACAGGCGATATATCCATAACTCATTTTACTCATCGCAATATACGAGACATCACCTTCTAGTTTTTATCAGTCAACAATATTCTTGACTGATTATTCTTTGGCATTTTCTTGTATTTATAACTATTTCTAAATACTATACGATTCTCACAAACTTTTACTACGTCAGGAATGCACTCCATATTTGGAAATGGTTTATTACGTCATGTTGGGAATGCCGCATCGTTGTAGAAATGAAATGTAATGGACACATCTAGAGACGTACGTCGGTTAGGATTATCGTCGGCTTTTCAAAGAGACACTGGGGTTCCTGGAGTTGAGGACCTAACCGATTTTGACTCCGGCTCTTCTTTTTTTTATCAGGCTCAGAATCTATGTCGATTTTTAACAAGTTTGTATATAGCTTTTTGTCGGAAAAAAACCTTATTGGCAGAAAGTTGGGTGTAATTTATACGTGATGAGATCATTGTTTCTCACATACCACAATAATCGCCATATTTTGGTTACTGGGCCAGAAATTTCGTAGATGTGTTTCGTTCTTACTTCGGTTGGCTACGATTATATGAGCCGGAATGTGTTGAAATATGTAAAGGACTGACCATTTCGAAATATATTGTCAAATTCGATGTATTTATTTTCGCGAACAGTCAAAAGTCCTGTAATGAGAAGATCTATGATATTTTTTCAACATAATTATGTCTGTTTGTCCCCTATCGAAATTGGGGGCCGGCTATATCTAGAGGGATCCAAAGAGGTCTAGCGCGGGTATATTTTATGGGGACATCTACTTCTATTATTTATAAAGTTGCCAAAGTATAACGGAGATGGGGATAGAGTGCCAGAAAAATATTTTTCCAGCAAATTTTCAACAACCATATATATAAGCAGATCCGACGTATTATGTAAAGGGATCTCCATGGTTCTGGGATCGTCGGAGTCAGGGATTGGAGTCGAGGTAGAGATTATTATGGTCGTGGTCGGGGCACGAAATTAATTTGGAGGTTTGATGATTTTTTTTTTTGGGAGTGGGAGTTACGATCATGCAGTTCGGTCGGATAATGTTGGAGCGGATTCTAACCCGCGATGGGTAAAAAAGGACCGATTGCCGAGCTTCATCTGAGCTGAGGGACCTCTGCATGTGCCACTTCGATCGAAGCATAACCGTTCGATGAAAATATCAGTATAAAGCAATGTAAAATATCACTGAGCCAGCGCCTCCGCCCATGCATTATGATATTTTATAATTGTATATATACAATTATACATCACAATAATTTTGAGACAGTCGGAGTCAGGAGTGCGTAGTTGACACGTGCACATTATAACCATTTATAAATATTATTTGTTTTTAGAAATTTATGTGGGAACATCTGGATTGCTGAATTAAAAGGGAGTTTGCGGGAAATCTAGTTAGTCAGTGATTGAGGTCGATTGGGATGCACCAAAATTAATAATTTTCGAACGTTCATGATTGTGGGGCCGTCGAAAATCATGGCGATTCTCTTCACTGTACGTTGTATATTAATGCTCCAGTTTAGATTATGTTGTAGTTCCAGATCGAGCTAGGTGTTTATGTGAGTCCACTAAGCAGATATGGTCATTTATTAATTGAACATTCACACATTGGGTATTTCTGCAGCATCAGTACACAGGTCACACGGGCTGTTCCAAATGTGTGTGCTGCGTGATACAAAGCTCACTGCATGGGTTCAACAATTCCTGCAGTTTCTGATCTAACCGATTTTGTCTCCGGCTCTTTTTTTTTATCAGGCTCCGACTCTATTCTGATTTTTAGAAACTTTACGTAGCTTTTTAGAGGAGAAAAGAACTTCCTGAGTCAGCAATCCTGACACACAGAATGGGATCTGGCTCAATAAAGTACGAGCATTAGTCTCTATCAGTCGTTCAATGTGATGTTTACTGCTGCGTGTATAACAGTCCTAGAACCTGGGACTTGAAATTTAACAGTCATAATTTTGACAAAATGCATATTTTTGAGGCTCAAAATTACCAACTATGATCTTTTTCTAGCATGTATGATAGGAGGTAGAAGCACTCCGGTTTTAGATGATGATTTCTTTGCCAAATTTCTGGAAAATCGACGTCCTTTGTGTTTTAACAGACCTAAAATGAGTGTTATCCGCCATATTTGTCTCGGTTCCCCTGTGTTCTTTTTGGGTGGTTCAGGCGTGTCACCATCTGAATTCCTGTCCCTTTTTTGTCCGAATTGTTATCCATTTATTCATATATAACACAGGGTTACACCAGAGAGGAAGATCATACGAAATACACCAATGTTGTATGTTGAGCACAACCCGAAAATGGCGGCGATCTTGAATCTGTCTATTATTTTGACTGGTTGGTCTGAAAACATTCATCATTCATGCCAAATGTCATGCTGAGATCACAAAGTGGGCGATTATTCGTATTTTTACTCTTTTTTTGAAACATTTCAAGTATACAAATTATAAAATATGTTGATATTGTTATTGGCTAAATCCGCGTGACAAACAAAGAACAAAATATGTGTTTGATATATCGCATATGTTGAGCACAAATTGAAACGGCAGCATTTTTGGAAAACAAAAACAAAAACATGATGGCCATTTTGAATGTATCAACCATTCTGATTGGTACACTGATCATTCATGCCAAATTTAATGCTTGTCACAAAACGAACGATTCTGTCACTATTTGACACTTAGCAACCCTACTATAACGGATTCAACAAAAATTAATCTCTTCTTTGACTTTGGTCGATCGAGTGAACTTCCCAGAGAGCCGGATGCATTGCAATTCCGCCAGACATCACTAACCACACAGTGTTGACTTCCTACTGTACGCACCCACTCAATATATCTATTATTAAAAAAAAAAACTATTAACTAAAAAGGACGTGGTTCATTTAATTGACAGAAAGCCCTATTAATTAACTGTGGCGACGCTGGGTGAGAAAATATTGATGTCATTGTTAGCCATTCCAATAGGTTGAATTGCGACCCACCCATTGTGTTTAATGGCCACTTAGTGCCGGCTTTAAAAGAGCAGTATTTGAACGCTGACAATTTAGATAGCGGACGGTCAATTCTGTGTTGGGTTGTATGCACTTGGGATCCATCTCAGAGTAACTGCATCGGTATTATTTAGAACAAAATATTTTACTGTCGACTGACTGCGAATCGACAGTTGACAACGGGAGACATGTTTTCTCTGTTTCTGATCATGCTCTTTTCACCAGCATTTGCGGTGAATTCACTTTCAAATCGGTTCACACAAATTATTCCGCTGAATGGAGTTCACAGACCAGGCTTCTTTGAACAAAGATATTACAATGGAATGAGCAACGACCAGCGGTGTGCCGGACTTTGCATCGTCACGGATGGTTGTGTGTCCTTTGTTCATAACATCAAACTCAAATCATGTTTCTTCTATGATTGGCCGTTATCAGTGAACAGCTCGGAGAACAAATTCACAGAAACCAGTGTTGCTTACATAGCCGGCGATGATGGTACGTATGTGATTACAGACAGACAAATAACTGTATTCCTCCATTATAAATAACTTTATTCCTCCACATAACGAAGTGCATATATATAAACATTACAAATAAATTGACAGCATATATATATATCAGGAATTTGGCTATATAATTATACAGGGTTATATAATTTGACTGACGAAGAGACGAAACAAAATTCGTGCATACACTGACAATGTCGTTGACTCAACAATTACTCAACCAGTAGTGCAAGTGTACCACCAAGCAAAGTTGACTAAAGTGAAGAGAACATATCTTGGACACTAGATATGTTCTCTTCACTCGATCATTGAGAAGTTTCCACAAAGAGGTTTAAAAGCCCAACATTATTTATTAATCCCAATCAATATATTGTTAACATTTGTCCCAAATATCGAGTAAAACACATTTGAGTGGCATGGCGACAAATTAATTTATACACAGGGTCATAATACACAATGTCTATGATTATTAATTTATGTATGAATTATGTATTTATGAAATACACCACTGTAATAATTGATAATTGTATCAAAAATATGAATAAATGATAAAAAAAAAAAGTTGTCTAAACGAGTTGAGTAAAATATTTACTCAACGCTGAAATTGAAATCGCTCAACAACCGATTGATTTTGCTCAAAAATTGACTGAAAAATGTAGATTTCTTAGTGAAGAAAAGGAGTTGGCTATATGAATATTTGTTGGAAGATATATCCAGAATCATCGACCGAATCAGGATTGGAAATGCATGTATCGGGACATTAATGAAATTGACTATTTGTTTTCTTCTTTTTTTTAAATTCCGGATATATCAGTGGATATACTATACGATAATGGTATGTTGGTGGATATTAAGTTATTCTGTGATAGATGCACAGTGTTTTAAGTGAGTTATTGTTCCTAAAACTTAATCAACGTGTTGTTTAAATCCGAAAAAAAATCTTAATTTATAATTGAGTACTCTTTACTCAATCGCTGAATACAAACCGTTTAACAAATTATCATTCAACGTGTTGAGTAACATTTAGTCAACAAGATTTCAGCGCATAACCATGCATTTATTCACGACATGTACATGTATGCATACACATGATAATATACGTTTATAATGCATGTATATAAGGATAAACTGTCATGTAGATTGTTTTATGGAGATGTAACCGCGAGGTGAGTGGTCATAACTTGTGTAAAACCCGAAGGTTTTACATACAAGTTATGACCACTCACCTCGCGGTTACATCTCCATAAAAACATTCCACATGACAGTTAATCCTTATATTTATATACATTTAGCGAAAAAGCCACTTTTGTATATGTATTTAAATCGAAAAGTGTATCGTGACAAAACCAGCCCAAAATACCACATAGCACCCTTGGCAAAAGTTAACAGGAACAATTTCTCTTTATATTGAAACCCGATGATTTATTAAGTCAATCCTGCGCGAGTCCAAATGCGCCCAAAACATTACGCGTTCGTCTTTCCAAAACCAATGACGCGTCGATGTAATTATGAGGCTGCAATTATGACCTCTTGCGCGTTCACCGAGAAATAATTGCAACTAGCCACGTGGGCGCCGACCAATCGGAATGCTGGCTTTAGTGATAATCACACTTAGTATGTAAATATATAATCTTACATACACCAACGCATATGAGAAATATTACAGGACATGGGTGTATGACGGAATATGGAACACTTGAGGTTGCACATGTGCTGAAATGGGATGTTCGCCGAACTCGTGACATATTCTGTGTTAAAATGTTATCTGAAGTACAAGCGAGTTAACTCCAATTGCCAAGGTTGTATATGTTGTATATATGAGTTCCATATTGTTCCAAACATTTGATATATATGCGCGAATGGCCTTAACACAATGCATATCCGGGCAATGGTGTGAGTTTTATTATGGGTATGACTTGTGCGGTCATTTCCATATACCGATCGTTCATAGCGTGTGGTGTATGGTACGGAATGCTGCTAAAGAGGAGTCGCCGGAGATACGATTATACCAGTCAAGTTCATCTAACTCCTGTACAGCAGACCGTACCAAGACTTTCCACGTCACGGGCGATGGAAAATTCATTGGAATTAGCATATTCAATAAGGTGATGTTCAATGTTATATTTACATAGAATGCACCATATATGTCACGTATAAGAGATGTTTCATCAGCTGTTCACAGACATGAGGTAAAATCATACAAGCATCGTATGAATAACTGGTTTGATGCTTTCTCGTGATTTGGTTTTGCCCTGTAATCCTCTGTAAAGTAATTTTAACAAGAGGCCATTGATCCAGACACAATCGAAAGCTTTGCACACGTCCAAAAGACACGAGTAAAGCTTATTGTGATGTTCCCTAGCGTAACTGATACATTCTTGCACAAAAAAGGATGTCCCACGGATGCAACTGATCCCTCTTTCGAAACCGTGTTGTAACGGATGGCCGGCGATTGAAGACGGTATATATGTACGTTTTCAATCCAAATGATATCACTCTCTCAAATAACAGGTAATTTGGTAATTGCTCGTTAACTATCAAAGCTGTCTTTAGGTTTTCACCCCCCCCCCTTGTAAAGAGACACCATGACGCCCCGTTTCGCTGCAAGAGGTATATGTGAGTATTCAAACATATGTGAGAATAAACGTGCCACGAAATTGAGCAACGCTTCACCACCGTAAAGTATGTGTTTGTCAAGCTCTGACTGTTTATCGCGCGCAAAAAAAATTCTGGATTTTCTACGGTGAACAGAACGGAAGTTATGTTTTGCATCTTTATATAGTTTGCATAAAGGAAGGAAATAAGTTGCCTCTTGGTCGGCCATCTTGAATCCACAGGACTCGTAATTCGTCCATCACTTTATGCAGGGCACGAAGTTCATCGTCCCAGAGAGGCTTCAGTTCAGGTGCTTTGGAATTTTGATATGGGAATGACTTCCCTGGATGAACGCAGAAGCGCGGTTACTTTATATTTATACTTTATAGTATTGATCCAACGAGAAAATATCGGCAATTTGAAATTGAGGAAGGTACGAGTCCAGTTTCGAATGGTAATTTTCAAGAAGATCGGTGTTCTTATTTACAAGTTTACATCTGAATTTTGCTGGGGCCTGACTGAACCTTGCTGTCGAAGAACAGTCGAGATCAAATGCTATAGACATTTTTATTGGAAACATTAAGGGAAAAATCGTCAAATATTCGAGCATTGATTAAATGGTGTTAATCAAATGACCGGATAAGAAAATGGTCGATATTAGACCCGACTCAAGAAGCAACAGCAGGTACGAATGTTGTTATATTTGAGTCGGCGCAGAGGACTTCAATAACAGATTTAAAAAAAGAGAAGTGCGCGAGCAATTCTTGAAATCGCTTGATGCGAGCGTCATTTCCCTCCAATGTCCCATTGAAGTCACCCATCAGGATCGGAGTACCTGGAGGTATTGATGTCATTGTTAGCCATTCCAATAGGCTGCATTACGACCCATACCCATTGTGTTTAATGGCCACTTAGTGCCGGTTTTAAAATACCACTATTTGAACGCCTACAATTTAGATAGCGGACTGTCTGTTCTCTGTTGGTTATATGCACTTGGGATTCATCTCGGAGTAACTGCATCAGTATATATATAACAACCAGTATAAAACTAAGTTTACTGTCGACTGATAATCAGCGAAATCTTGACAATTGATGACATGTTTACCCTGGTTCTTGTCATGTTTTGTTCACCAGCATTCGCGGTGAATTCACTTTCAAATCGGTTCACACAAATTATTCCGCTGAATGGAGTTCACAGACCAGGCTTCTTTGAACAAAGATATTACCATGGAATGAGCAACGACCAGCGGTGTGCCGGACTTTGCATCGTCACGGATGGTTGTGTGTCGTTTGTTCATAACATTGAACTCAAATCATGTTTCTTCTATGATTGGCCGTTATCAGTGAACAGCTCGGATAACAAATTCAAAGAGCACAGTGTTGCTTACATTGCAGACGATGATGGTGCGTATATGATTAGGCTCACGGTTGATTCAAGATGCATGCCTTGTCCGATTTTTCGATACATAAAAAAATAATTAGATCATGTGACAGTGAATTCCCATAGGGAGCCTCACGTATATGAGAGAATGCACTGGCTTACAAAGTCATGATCAATATTGTTAAGCCAATGTATTCTCTTATTTGTTGAAGGCACCCTACTCGCTCTAGTCATGGAAGGGTTATTTAGAGGTGGTTTTGATGGCCATATATAGACTTTCAAAAAAGGAATTTTAAAGTGATGTGAAACACTCCGGTATGGTGATCAAACAGAAATCGAGAATAATCTTGTTCAAAGTAGGCCTAGTATTTTTTATTATTTTTTTTTTACAAATAGTGTATCAAAATTCACAGCACACACCGTCATTCTTATATATTAATTAAATGCAGTGACTCTCGATGGCGAAATCGTTTTCGTTAGTTTATCGCAGATTATAGATGCATCCCGAATCGAGTAGTAAATATTTGCAATTGAGCGTAGTTCTGACGATATTTTCTATGGAGTGGTACGGCCGATTTGCTTCAAATTTTCGGCGACGTTAGTTGAATGTTATACTCCTTCAGTTGGCATAGCGCCTGTATACTAACTTATCAGTTTCACGCACCGAACAAGTCCATAATATGTCTTTAAGATGTTTTGAATTCTTGTCAGCCTAGCAAATATTCGAATGATCGTTTCAAATAAAGAGCGTTCATGATGCCGTTGCCCAAAAGCAGTATATAATAAAGCGCGTTCTCAATGATGATAGTTTTACTCGTTTTCAGCATAAAACTCATGGATGCTTTTGTATATTTTCGAGATTCCTGTGCCACACAAATGATGGTGATTACATTTTATATCCTGTTTGCATGTATTTGCCTGCACGGTACGCTGTATATTAATGTATGCCATTTTGACAAATTATATGGAGAATGATACGATTGTCAAAAATAAAACTTTCCCGAATCGAATCGGCGTATTATTTATAGGAATAGGATGGTTTATTCTGGTTTATTGTCAAAAAATAAAAATAAAACGATTTGACGTTTAGCAAATCCGAACGCCATTACGTGTTCAGCGACGCCCGCGCATTTTATATAAGTGATCTCCGGTGACGATATTGTCATCAATCAAATCATTTACGTGATTGACTAGTGACATGGATCCGTTAACGTAATTTCTCCATAGTACTGATGTACAGCACGATGTTCCTGCAACATATATAAGTCCCTGTATGTTGGGAATATGGCACCACCGGGAGAGCAGCAACATGCAAAAAATGTATATGTAGAATGGATCACGAGGCAGGTTATATAACATCAGGGAGAGCGCACCAACAAGCGATTCAACTTTGTCAAACCCTAAACAGCTCAAAATGGAGGAACAGACTAACATTCTTTGAAATAGTATCAAGAACTTGACAAAGATGATTTCATAGAGAATAGTGGAGTCCGTTGTCAACATTAATCCTGAAAAGATCGATGACCCTGTTCCACTGTGGTGATTCAGTGAGACCGTGAACCAATTCTGTGTGCAACATTTGTTTCACAAGGTAAAGACTTTGGATCACTAAAACAAAACAAAAGAATAATTCAAGAAAGAAGACCATTTTCAGTGCATTTCAATTTACTGACAATTAATGGGAGAAAGCGATTTAAGTCTCTGGTGGAGTGATCGGAATATGAAACTGATTAAATTTCTTGTGGATATATTGGATCAACTGCTTTCGGATTGCTGGACAATTCGTGGTAATCTGGAGTAAAATTTACACGAGTTTTGGATATACACATTACATCGTTTTGTTTCAAAGTGTGCTTGATAAAGGACGAATAAGTATTGTTTCCTCCAAATGCAACTGCCTCACTTTCAAGCACTTTCATGATGCAATGTCAACCAATCATGTCTATTTACTACTCGGTGTTCACCCGAAACCAGATAATTGATTGAGACTTCACAAATGATTGATTGATTGATGGTTCACAAATGATGACCGAGGTGCAGTCTCCTATGCTTCAGTATAAAACACATCTGCATCGACATGTTATCTTCATTTCCAAGTCTGCAGTCACACAAAGCATTTATATGTGTGTTATTTTTTACAACAATAGCTCAATTAATTCTAGATGATCCTTAAAACACAAAACAGATCAAAACATTTCTGCCAAAAAAAACAACAAAGAACTGAAGAAATTAGCCCATGGTGACAGTGGATTTCTCGGTTGTGTTTTGATCAGACGTCATCTCAGACACAAATGAAATTAGTCAGTCGCACAGGCGGGTCTATTTACAAAAACATTCGACAATTGGTAGATTTCAACCACCCAAACGGACAAGATACGCAATGAATTCTATCGGTTTAAGAAACAACCCATTGTTTCAAAGACACTCGAAATTGATGAACCTTTCAACCCCATGGAAATTTGATCGTAATTTCAAGAAATAAACGTACCTGTAAATTGGACTTGCATTCATTCTACATTGGACTGTTGAAGAATGAAGATGGTGAATATAACTCCATGATTAAACATATGATAGTTTGGTAATGGCTATCAATCACGCACCGCCTCATTTTCGAAAAAGATAATAAACGATGAATCAAATAAATTTATTGATTGCGTGTCAGAGTGTTGTACAAAATATTTTAAAAGGCAATGTCAATATAAAAATAAAACTAGAAGAGCAAACTGCGTCCGATGCGTAAACACATGAACGAACATTCAAACAAATCAGCATCTTTGAAACGAAAGAAGCAAACATTAAACCAAAAACGAGAAATTGTATCACATATTATACTAGCACCATTTGAATAATTCGTTGAGCATGAAGAAAGTGGTTGCTATTCCCTTCAAAATATTGGAAGATATCAAAAGATCTAAAATGGGGATGAAAAATCCGAAATTACCACCTGATCCCGAAATATCAGATGTTTCAAAACTCAACGTAGAATTGACTTCAGAGTTTGATAAATATCAGAGAAGTCACAATAATATGGTACAATTTTGTACAAATTGAAACTCTTCTCAAAGGTCAGTTGGAACTACATCAATCCCGAAACAGAACTGTTGAATCGTTATGGGCGTGTGTTATAAAGTATTCCAGCAATGATGAGAAGAAAAAAAGATACACCAGCCTTACAGTTAATTTCAAAGCATCCGAAAATGAAATTTGCTGAACATGGACAATTAACATATGCCGGGAAGGTTCTATTATTGTTGACCTCGTTTATGACATTGTACATCACAGAAAGGGCTATTAACCAACAGTTTGGGATACATGTTGACGATGATTGAGCAAACTTAATGCACCACAATATTGTGCTGGGAACAGAAACCGTTGGTTTTGGATTAAACACAATTGAAAGATGATTGTAATGATGGTTTTGAAACTCCATCAGCAGAGTATAAAAAGAGAACAGTTTGAATCTCAACAATTCACACAAATGAAACATAAAAATCAGAATATCCAAAAATTTAATCTCAGATTAGGCAACACCAACGAGTGTTAAAAGTTAAAAAGTCAAAAAATGGGATCTGCGTCCAAGACAAACAAATGTCCACTACAACTATACACGGACCGATGCATCATGTTTTTATCGAAACATGTGTGACTGAGAACCTTGTCGCCAAGTCATCGCTCAGTTATTACGGAGTCTGATATAATTATCTTGAATGTTTCAATACAACTATCTGTGACTGTTACTAGTGCTAGTGCTGTGATGCATGCATGTGATGTGCACATAATGGTATGCATTAAGACATGAAGTGCACACGTAGGTGACTGGACAATTTCACACCTGTGACTGGACAATTTCATACTTCATACAAAACAAGAACTGTAAGCTTTACATAAATTTGAGTGAAAACTGATTGCTTTGTTCCTTTTGTCTTAACATGAGAGGTCCGATTCGTATTCCCATATTATTGAATCCAGAATCAATTGCGTGTGTATTTTTATTTTCATAATGGGAATTCGACCAAGCCTTGTTTCCAATAAAAGGCCGTCCGGCCACAGTGTCCCCCGAAAAAGTGGCTTCATTGGGGGCATCAGCTTTTCTGGAAAAAATAACAAGGACCCTAAATCCGAAGCAACCAGACAAAAATTGGTGGATCGTACCCATATTCGAACTTGATCTGTATTTCGAGCTGATAAACTCATATACCAAATTTGATTCAGATATGATCACACAAACTAAAGTTATCATCCGGAAACCAGACATTGACAGGATTCTAAGTCGTAAAAGGGCCATAACTCTCACAAAAATGGGCAGAGCAAACCCATATTCGAACCTGACCTGTATTTTGGGCTGATAAATTATCATACTAAATTTGATTCAGATATGATCACACAAACTGAAGTTATCATCCGGAAACCAGAAATTGACAGGATTCCAAGTCGAAAAGGGGCCACAACTCTCGCAATTTGAGTCGCAAATATGGGCGGAGCAAACCCATATTCGAACTTGACCTGTATTTTGGTCTGATAAACTCACCTATGAAATTTGCTTTTGATCTAATAACCGAAACTAAAGTTATCATCCGGAAACCATTTCCGGACGCACGGACGGACGGACACTGGCTATTTTAATAGTCCCCCGAAGAAAAAAAATTCGGGGGACAAAAACGAATCTTACTCCACACATACATCCATCATATTTATTCATAGAAATGTCTGCCAGTCACGTGTTTGTAAAATTACGGATATTTTAAACAGTGTCCCACTGATGCATTGTTCGTAATCGCCACGAATTCTTATTCGAGCTTGAATCAAACAGCCGCGATTCCCGCCTTGACATTCTAAAAAATCCCCCTTCTATACTAAATGGATTCTCCTATTCAGTTACTTAAGAATATATTGCAGTGGTCTATTATTCATTTGGAGGGATGTTCATGTAATAAAATCAGTCATCAGACAGATGAAGAGCTAATAAAGTGCATAAGGATTCATTTCATATTTGTTTAACTTATAATCTGAATTACTCGTCAATGAGTATCAGAAAGGTTTATAAGTTAAAGGTACTCAATCCGAACAGAGGGTCTCAATCTAAACAGATTCCAACAACAACAATCCGATCAGAGGGTCCTATATTACTATTTCTTTGGCTTTGGGAGTAAAAAATATTTGATTCGAGTCGAGGAACCCATCAAACAAAGCTCAGGGTTATTAGATATTGATTTTTGAAATTTGTTAGTTTCTCGAGATGAGTACTAATAATTGCCGTCAGTTTCGTAACCTGTGCGAGATGTGTACACCAAAACACTTTTCAAACAGACAAGGATGGATAACGCTAAAATCAAGTGGTAATAATAACGCAATTTTGACTGAGTTCTGGGCCAGAAAGTATTCCCGATAATGAAAAATAATAGATTTCTAAAATCGATATCTAACAAATCTGAGCTTTGATGGGTGACTTCCTCGACTCGAATCAAATATTTTTGACCCCCGAAGCCATTAAAATAGTAATTGAGAGGAGTTTTATCGGATTGAGTACCTTTAAGACTACCACATTGATTTCCATGTCCTTGTTCAAGTCGACAAACGATTTTAAGTGTCGGCAATACTAGCCAATTCGTATTTTATAAGAAGCTTGAGACTATTCACCCTTTACCCAACAAACCGGCCAAAAACGGCCAAATAAAGCGGCAACAGCCTAAATTATCTTGGGTCTGTCTCAATAAAACCATACAAATATGGATATCATTGGAACCGGCTCATTGACCACATTGTGATGGTTACAGGTATGCCCTGTGCCAATGCATTCTCTTATATATGCGAGTCGACCATAGGTCGCCTCGCATATATAAGAGAATGCATTGGCCTAAAATAAATCTTTTTTTAAACATTTTTTAACATTTTTTCTTACATCTTTAACAATTTTATAATTTTTAATGTGTTAAGCCAATGCATTCTCTTATATATGCGAGGCGACCTATGGTCGACTCGCATATATAAGAGAATGCATTGGCACAGGGCCCTTCTGTTGGGTAAAGGGTTAATTTATTTTATCCGTTGTAGTACTGGCTCCAAGTAAGCACCTTTATCACAAGATTCCTGGGAAGAACGAAGCCTGGGTCATCACGCTGACTCCATTAACAACAGTCGGTCGCAATTGGACTGAGGCTCAAGAACATTGCTCCAAGAAAGATGGCAAACTGCTACCAATACACGACGGTGACATTTATGACACGATGGATGCTCTCAATGCAAGATATCCAGGTATGTGTCTATATATATATATATATATATATAGATACTCAATACTCAAAATGGTGACTATGGTTATATGTCCGAATCCACAGTTTAAACTCGTGTTCAAGAAAGCTCTAAAAGCAGAGTTTAAACTCGAGACAAATGGTATATTTAGTGATCTCGTCATCAGCATTCTGTTGTTTGGGATATATATAGGTAAAACCAAAGTTTTGTCCAAATCTGGGTTCAGCTCTATATCGTTGAATAAAATATGTTTTATACACACTTCAACTTAAGTGATTTATAAGGATTTCCGTGTTAATTTAAAGTGATAATGTCAAACCTGTGAATATGCCCCTTGTGACAGCATGCTAATATTGACAGCGCTTTTGCTCCGCCGCATGCATGTCGGAACTATTTTTGTTCACATTCCCGAACACGAAGCGCTCTGAACGGTTTGAACTGTTTGAACGGTTTCCAAATTAATGTCAAAATAGCAGACAGCCCATATAAGGAGGAGTCTACAAGATAATTTATCTGGTCATAATTATAGTATTCTTCCGAATTCAAATAGACCCCTTTCAATGTTAAATTCTGAGTGTGTGAGAGATGAGTTCTAGTATTCCCAGTAATATATAATGGCAGTTTCAACGTCAAAAAGGGAAGTCAAGCGGAATCGCTACGTTACAAATATCAAAAGGAAATTGGGGCTAACACGGGAAAATGAAATATTTTGTCACATATAGTATCTATAACAATATGAAATTTAACGATATAGAAATTGTGTAATAACCAGAATATACAAATAGTTTCGATGATTACGTGACATAATGGATCATTCCACAGCTGTCAATCAAATAATTATTAGCAGATATTTTCTATCAATCGGCGACTGAGTCGGTCGTTTACTGCATTGCAAATTCTGATGCCATCTTTTTTCACCCTAATTTGGATATCCATCTATATACATTCAATGTTAAAGGTACTCAATCCGAACAGAGGGTCCCCATCTCAACAGATTCCAACAACAACAATCCGATCAGAGGGTCCTATATTACTATTTCTTTGGCTTTGGTGTAAAAAATATTTGATTCGAGTCGAGGAATCCATCAAATAAAGCTCAGAGTTATTAGATATTGATTTTTGATATTTGTTATTTGCTCGAGATGAGTACTAATAATTGCCGTCAATTTCGTAACCTGCTCGAGACGTGTACACAAAAACACTATTCAAACAGATAAGGATGGATAACTCTAAAATCAAGTGGTAATAATAACGCAATTTTGACTGTGTTCTGGGCCAGAAAGTATTCCCGATAATGAAAAATAATATATTTCTAAAGTCGATATCTAACAAATCTGAGCTTTGATGGGTGACTTCCTCGACTCGAATCAAATATTTTTGACCCCCGAAGCCATTGAAATAGTAATTGAGAGGAGTTTTATTGGATTGAGTACCTTTAAATTAACTTTTTTGTTTTCAAATCAAAATGTCAAATTTCTATAATCGCCATGATGTTGGAGAATGAAATTGATGCGATATAGGTTTACCGTAGATGCCCGGATGCCAGGGACAAAACTGAAAGCAGCAGACGCCTTGTTGAGACATCCAACAGCTCAATCTGACTTAGAAGATGAGATATTCTAGCGCGGAATGTTGAGTAGAAGTCCGGCACCCAAACCGCGATTTTTGACTATTCCGTGTTTTCGCATGCATGTAAAGTTTTTGCTTTACGGATTCCGGTGATCTGGCCCATCTGAGCAATCCACAGGCTGGCACCGAGATGGCTATCAAAATAGCCGTCCTTGCCACAAGGAGATGGTTTCTACTGAAAAGGAACCCAAAAAAATAGCATTAGCACAATTATTATGTTTTAAGAATCACATTATGTTATTTCAGCCGAATTTGTGATGATGGTTTCAAAGATTGCCGCCAAGATGGCGACATGAAATCGCGGAAATCTTAGTTTTCACTTAATTCCCAAACAAAAACTCTCAGTAACCGGTATATGGAGTCCTATATAATACCCATAAGTGGTTATTTGTCAAAACTAATGTTTTAGCCACCATCTCTGATTTATGAAACTACTTCATGGATGAAATGTAAGGTAACTTCGCCTCAGTATTCACAACTCAATCGCGTAAGCATGGTGGAGTTGTCGTGATAATAACGCCCACTGATATGAATATGAGGGAAACAAAATATGTTCGCCATTTGGGGGAATGTTTGTTGGATGAGAAAGTACTTCGCCTCAGTATATATTCCCAACTCACAGCAGTAAGCATGGATGGAGATGTCGTGACAATAATTAAGGCTCATGTGAAAATCAGCTATTTTCGGTTATTTTTCAATTTCTGGTCGCCAATTTGGCCGTCATCTTGGAGTTGGGTGAATATTCTTCAACTCAAGTGTAAGAGGAATCCCAGCCCATGTATCACATACATATATATGCATGGTGGAGCTAAAATAACACACACTGATTCAAAACAGACATCACGTTATTGGCGTCGATGCGGCTCTGATCGCGTTGCACACTATGGTCTCGTGCAGTGTGTGCGTAAATCACTCTTCTTTCAGATAAATGTACAAAATCACGCCGATTCCCATATTTTCTCACAGAGACAAACGATGGTTGGTGAACTTACCCATTTTAAAAGGGGATATGTGATAATCAAAACATGATCGATCTAATATTTTCGGGTATATATGTACGTATTCATATTAAGCCGGGATTTGATAAGATACCTAGCTATGCACCCCAGGACTTCACCCCACTCATATTCTTCCTTATTATGACCCTCAACTTTTAGGCAATGTTAACACGAAACATGTGACCGTGTAGACCCCGGACATGATGGCGTCCATCGTGACCGCCGTTTTTAAGACTAGGTACTAAGTTAGTGTAAATAATAGTGAGAAAATCTTGTCAAATGTATACAAATGTAGTGAAGCTATGACATAATGACACCTTTATATGGCAAAATTGGAACTCCCCGTCCAAGGTGGCCGCCAAAATGGCGACAGGGAGTGGAGAATATGAAGTTTTTACTAATATCTTCGAGATCAGTTTCTGCTGTTTGTAACTGGTTGAGAATTGTGACTTTGTATTTATCATGTTAACTGATCATTGGAGCAATAAACTATGCCATTCTTGTGCCTTCTGATCCCTCAAAAATTTGATTTTACAGAACGCAGTATATAATTTTAACATAAAAATCACAATTGGGATTCTAGTCATATCTCAACAAGAAATGAGCAGAACTGTGTAATTTAAGTGGGGTATACAATTACCCATGAAAATGCCAACAGAAATAGTACCTTAGCTCAAAATGCCCGCCAAAATAATGAAAATGGTAGATATTGCCCCAACGTGCCCTGCAATCGCTTACAAATTGTGGTTGATGAATAACATTGGATATTCATTCTGCCTTCTATACATTGAATACTAACATGTCTGATACACCTTGGTTAATTGTTACTATTGTAAAGACTGACAATACCAGGAATATTGGATTACCATGGAGTAATATTGGATTTTTCTCTCACAAAAATAAAAACAAATAAATTTTTATGTTTGAACCATATTTTCAAGTAAAATGTAACAATCTTTGGTATGAAAGGTGCTAATGTGTTCATATATCTTAAATGTGTCACACTAAGGTGTTTATAGACCAAATGTACCAAAATGACAACCAAATTTGGTAAGACGTTGGTTTTTCACATATATCCCGAACATTATTCTCTGATGTTCCGAAAAGGTAGCAAAGTGTGACTCACTTGGTTATTAAACATGCTAGCTAATCAACTGACAACAAAATATTCTATTCTGGTTGTACCTTATGATGCATTAAGAATTCATTTTAAAGTATGTGTGGAATGTGCCGTCACTTTTGGGGATTCTGACCATGACCTTTGTGAAAGGGAATTGGCATTACTTTGAAATGGAACTGAGGGGAACCATAATGTGCGGCCACTCTGGCCCTTTAGCATCAAAATGTATCAACTATTATCAGAAAAATCGAGAATCGTTTCCTCCAAGGTGCATGAGCGCAGATGAGAACTCTCTGGCATGACCTCTCTGACGATTAACATGTCCTTGAGTCATTGTGGAATGCAATGTAATAACCACCGAAGGTCCGTGTACAACCCTTCCAAGACCATACAGGCACTCCATATATGTGACCCGCCATATCAAATCCAGTCGTAAGTCGGGATTTTTTTTACCCTGTGCCAATGCATTCTCTTATATATGCGAGTCGACCATAGGTCGCCTCGCATATATAAGAGAATGCATTAGCTTAACAATTTTAATAAATGTTTCTTACAATTTTTAGGACATAAAATAAAAAACATCCATTACCCTGCAGGGAGCCCCACACATATATAGAAGCATATAGAAGAGTGTCGCCTGCTCATGTTTGTCTTTGGCTCTGTATAGGTGAAATTATAAAATTGTTAAAGAATACAAGAAAAAATTATTAAAATTGTAAAAAATTGTTAGGCCAATGCATTCTCTTATATATGCGAGGCGACCTATGGTCGACTCGCATATATACGAGAATGCATTGGCACAGGGTAAAACAATCCCGACTTACGACTGGATTTGATATGGCGGGTAACATATACACAAACGCCACACAAATGATCATAATAGTCACTCGCTTTATACACATACACCTAACCCATCACCATACAGCCACACTTGGGTATACCCATACTTTACTTTAAACAAATTTTATTCGCATATAAATATACAAAAGGGATCGGAGCACAAGTTATTTCAACTTAGGTAGCCCCGCTTCCGTATACAAAATTGACAATACATTGTTATTAAAATACAAGAAGGCGATAACAGAAACGTTTGTAAATGGTGAGAACATTTTTTGAGTTTGCATTATATCGAATAACATCTTTCAGCGTATGTGTCTATGGATTACCAATTAAGACGAGCATAACATATGCCTATATGTATCTGTTGGGACATTTAAAGGCACGGTTGGCCTTGGCGGTGGGTATCCTGTGAAAATATTTCCACCCGTCAAAAACAGCCACAAACAGAAAGAACATCAAAATGTAGAGAGACTTTGTCCGTATATAAATAAGAAATATCGCATAAACAGTATGTTATTCTCATATGTTTAACCATTGTTATGTAAACAAAAGCATAAACGTTACTTTTCTGGTGTTTGTTTATATTATGATGGTAAACATAAAGAGCGTTCTTTGTTGGTGAATTCCTGATATGGAACTAATAAAGAGCGTGTATGCCATTTGTGTGTGATTAGCCAGTAGCATTGTGCTGTCCTCTGTAACCCAATCAGGCTCTTGCTTAGGTAAAATATAGTAGGTATTTATGATAACATGCTGTTTACGCGATGGTCATGGTATATATGAACGAAACTGTATGCGTTTTAATGTTTTTCTGTTTACGGTGTTTGGAACAAATATGAATATTTTCGACAATTAAGGCCTCACGTGCCTTTAAGGATGATGTGAAATATAGATTTCAAGGCTATATGATTCAAATATTTACTGTAAGGTTAATCCTAATTGATACAGTAGAGAATTTGGTGACTGGCCTGATGACGGCCTTGACAATTACGCTGGAAGAAATGTATCGATGTGCATACATTATGAGCGAATTGTGGTTGCCATTGGATTGTGGCTATTTAATGTCAGAGCAGAGTCATGAATCGAAGCGTCTTGTCGCAGCAATATACTGTTGTACTATTTGGAAAAACCTTATATTCTCCGGAATTGATATGTGCCATATCCCATCTACCCGTACACACCACACAGTGACCATACGGTCACATGAGTGACCACGATTCACAATGCAGGCACACCAGGTACACTCCTACACTTGACACATGGCCATATAGTCAGTCCACGTATACATAATCACCACATTCATGATCATACAGTTTATCCTTGTATACATATTCACCTCACCGTTGGCCATACGGTCACTACTGTATACATATTCACCACATCCATTACCAAATAGTCACCAAAGATATACGTATACACCCCACCAATGACCATAGTGTCACTCCAGGTATACATATGCACCTCACCAATAGCCATATAGCCACTCGTTGTATACGTCTACCCATCACCATGATCATACAGTCACACGTGTGTATACCCGTACACACCACATTTGACCATACAGCCATGCAGCCACATCAGGTATAGTCATGTGGTGATTTATACTTTACCCATGACCATGTCACTCGCCGTATACATATTCATAACATTCCTGGTCATACAGTCATTCCTTGTATACCTATGCACCTCACCGTTGGCCGTACAGTCACTCACTCACTATTCGCCACAACATGGCCATATAGCCCCTCAAGATATACATGACCATAGAGTCACCCCAGGTATACATATGCACCTCACCAATCATATAGGCATATAGGCACTCGTTATATACATAATACACATACCCCTCGCCCGTGACCATACAGCCACACGTGTGTATACCCGTACACCCCACACATGACCACAGAGTCATGAGTCACCATGCAGGCACACCGGGAGACTCCTATACCTGAACCATGACCATATAGTCACTCCCTCTATGACTATTCGCTACATCCGCGATAATACAGTCACTCGGTGTTTACATATTCACATAATTAGTGTCCATAAGTCACTCCCTGTATACCTATTCGCCACATATTACACGTATACGTATACACATTACACATAGCCATACAACCACTCCCTATATAATTATGTATCCATACACCAACCCACGAGCATACAGACAACACATGTATACATATACACACACCTACAGCCACCAAGGTACCCATGTACATCCCATCCATGACCTCCACCCATGACCTCAATCCTGTATCATGTTGATCAATTTTTATTCTAATGGACCAAAATAGCCTCAGATTATGGTGCATCTCAGTTCAGTGAATAAGTTCTGCCCATTTCCTTAAAAAAAAGGCCAGAATCCCAAAAAGAGGTTGTTTGGCAAAATTCCATACTGCCACTTTCAAATGATTTTGTCATTCCTCATAAAGAACTGGGACAACAAGAATAGAGTATTTAGTTGTCAGTTGATTAACTAACATGTATAATAACCAAGTGAGTCACAATTTGCTTCCTTATTGGAACAGCAGAGAATAATGTTCGGGATATATGTGAAAAATCAATTGTTACCAAATTGTGCTGCCATTTTTGGAAGCCATCTTGAGTAATTTGGTCTATAAACACCTTAGTGTGACACAAAAATGATAGATAAAACAATAAACACATTTCAAACCAAAGACAGTTACATGAACAAAAAAATTGTCCAAACCTGAAAAGTGAAGTTTTGCCAATATGTATGTAAAGTTTTTGAGAAAACAATCCAATATCTGGTCAGTTTTTACAATAGTAACAATTAACCAAGGTGCAACAGACATGTTAGTATTCAATGTATAGAAGACAGAATTAATAGCCAATTGTAATCATTAAACCACAAACTTGAAAGCGATTGCAGGGATGACTGGCGCAATATCTACCATTTTCATATTTTGGCGGCTAGTTTGAACCAAGTAACAATTTTGGTTCCAATGCAATAGAATATTCATGGGTACTGGTATGCCGCTCTTACATTACACAGTTCTGCTCATTTCTTGTTGAAATATGACAAGAATCCCAATTGTGATTTTTGTTTTATGAAATTTTATACCGCTTTCTATAAATTCGAATGTTTGAGGGGTCGGAAGGGGCAATGAACGTTCTATTTTTGCCCTATAGAGGTGGCTGTATAATTTGTCAAGATTCTCTCGCTATAATTTGCATCAAACTGACTTATTGCATGGTCTGAAAAACGGCGACCATGATAGACGCCATCTTGTCTGGTGTCTACACGGTCACTTTATTTCGTGTTAACATCGCTTAAAAGTTGAGGAAACAAAGAAGAAAATGAGTGGGGTGAAGTTAAGTCCTGGGGTGCAGAGTACCATAAGAGCTCCCGGACTATATAAGCAATGCAAAAATAGTGGCGCCGTGGTGTGAAACCGGATATAACATGTTCTATGGTTTCCTACTGGGTTTTGAATAAACAATGTTATACATTTTACTAAATTATTTCGGAATATATAACATCGTGGTAGGACTGGGCCTACCTACACGTAATAAAGAACTTTCAGGTTAATAAACACTATTGATACGAAATAAAGACCCTTCGGAATAAAGACCCTTCAGAATAAAGAATCTTCGGAACGAATAACCTTCGGAATAAAGATCCTTCGGAATAAAGAACCATACCCGACATGGCTATATTTAGAACGTGGTTGGCTGATTGCTGAAACCCGACTATAGTTATTTACATGGATGAATTCATCGTGAAAGTCACTCTGAGTGAAAGTGTATAAAATTTGGCAAACTTTGTGCAACATGAAAATAACTTGAACCAGATTATGACATAATCCTTATCTCTGATTTGCAGGAACACTTAGTCCAGGGACACCGGTCGCATACTGGATTGGATTGACTGACCTGGATAGGAATAACATCTGGGAAAATGGGGACGGCACGATTGCTGGCCCACTGAAATGGATTGCTGCCCCAAGACCTGGGACAGAGTATGCCGCCTTATACCACAACACTCCTCAGGGAAGTTTGTTCCAACTGTTTGCTGGCACTGGTACCGGCGTAGATCGATACGTGTGTCAATACACCATCGGCTGATGACACACACAATTAGAGTTTTCAGACTAAAAGATGCGGCCACATGCTGTCATGGACATATATACATTGTATATCCATTTTTCACTGAAATTTGCGCTGAATGTTAGCAGAATGCGATTGCTGAGGGTTATTAGGACATGCTATGGGTTTATCATTATGGCATACATTTGGAAGCATACTTCAGTAATAATATAAGCGGATATGCCATGTCACGTCGTTGTCAGTTTTATTGATCCGCGGAGGGAGTATATTTCGTTTTTGGGAAATAACTCCACTGCACCGTCTGCACGTGAAAACAACCGACAAACACACTACCCTGCCCAGATAAACGAATCAGCCATACAGCTTGCGTATAATCCGTCTCTTTGCGTTGATCATTGCGGTGTGGTTTACGTCGATCTAATGCGCTATACACCTTACCGGCTGAGCCATTTTGCAGTGAGTTTACATCAATTAAGTTACCCTTTGACAGACTTCGAAACTAAAATTTCGAACATCGTCTTCGTCAAGTTTCTTCGGGTGGTGCTGATAAGACGGTCTATCATACACAGTCATGCAGTAAATGGACATTGTGCTGGACAGAGCAATTGATAAAGGTCCTATGGCTAGTTCAATTTTCAGTCGCATCACAATAAGGCCCTGCGAATATTCAAGACTCGATTCGTTGTCGATCAGTCATAAAAAGCATTAAACGGGGATCTGGAATCTAGATACTAGATGACAACATGGGTTACTACAGTCGCAACCAAGTGATTTCGCACAGAGACCGCTCTGCGGGAAGACGTGCTATTCTATTCGGCATTGGTAACAGGAAGGGCTATGTGTCAGCCTTCTAAAACATCGTATCCACCAGACAGGCGAATACCTGCATCGAACCAATTGAAGTGTACACTACTCAAATAGTAAACACTATACAGTTCTCCATTAAGGTGTTTTTCCTGTAGGGTGTAACTCATTACATAACTAAATTACTGTTGTTAAATTAAGTCATATTTATTCACGTTCTAGATAATCGATATTATCCATTAAACGTCGGCATATAGTTGAAACCCAAGAGACGTTTGTGCTAACAGAATTGTTGACACATCAGAGCATAATTAGTTTATCAACGGAAGTGGTATCACTCTACCCCAACGGAGTATTAAAGTGGCGCACATGTAATCAATTTCCCACCACAGATCTCAGTTCGCACATGTCACTGTAAATTAAATGACTGGTAGATGAGAGTAGATGGGCGCGAAGCGCCCGGGATGGTCGAAAAGATCGAGTGATCTTCTGGTTACAATACACCAAATACAAATTAGTAGAATGATTTCCCCTGGCACTACCAAGCTAGGATCAGCATAACAAAAATTCTGGCAGCTGAATGGTCAATGATACATGGATGAAAAGTGCACGAAAAAATGCACAAATGTGTTTCCCGTCGAGAAACATCAAATATAACCACATGGTAAACGGTTACGGCCGTGCAAGTGGCGAATAATTTTTTGGGAGGTGTTTGTGTTTTTTTTTCGATGTCATTTTTTTCTCAATTTTAAGGGTAGTGTGACGTTTGTCAAGCTGCAGTGTGATTTACCACGTTCACAAGTACTTTTGGGCACATTTCTGTGTGTCTAAAGGACGTTCTTTAATTTCAAATACTCGTGCAGGGTCAAAGCTTTCCTGCGAATACAGGCCAGCGGGATTTGTTAACACTGAGGCCTATGTAAATCATTTGGTGTATTGTAATCTTCTCCTTCACCCCACGGTTTGTTGTTTTGAAGATATTGTACATTGATTGGATGCCACATAGATCCATTTATAGTACACCACACATCTCTTCCGAACTGAAGGCACTCCACAACGTTGTTCTTGTAACTGGAGGTCTAGAACTCTAAATACAACTTTAAAGGTACTCAATCCGGTCAGACGTTCCTAAATTACTATTTCTTTTGCTTCGGGGGGGGGGGGGGGGGGGGTAAAAAATATTTGATTCGAGTCGAAGAACCCACCCATAAATAAAAGCTCAGAATGATCAGACATCGATTTTTGAAGTTTGTTATTTCTCAAGATGTGTAAAAATATGTGGCACAGAAACACGTGGTCAAACAGAGGGTCTCGGACAAAATTGCGGATGAAGATGGATAACTCTAAAATCAAGTGGTAATACGGTCAAATTTCGTGATACTTTAGTGATAATACGGCTATATTGTGTTGAACAAAATGTTGATAAATAACAAGTGTTGGGAAATTTGATACCATATAGTTGACACTGGTTAGCATTATTTTGTTGCAATAATTCGATTCTGATAACTAAAGCGTATTTTGATGATGAAATGTCGTTGTTGTATCTTGATGGTATGGGGACCGTCTGGTCGGATTCAGTACCTTTAAATTATTTTTATATCACTAAATAAATATATGATACCACGCAATCGAAGATATGATATCATTAAATATGTTATACATGTATCACAAATTCGATTAAGTGATAGCACAAATTCATGTTCTGAAATAACAAATTCGAATATATGATATCACAAAATAGTAAGCATTTAGTGTTATCAATAACTCGATTTTGTTATATAATAATTTAATTTTGTGAAATCACTAATTCATTTTGTGATATCAATAAATAGAAAATGGCATAGCTGGATACGCCATTCTACTAATGATATCATGAAATCCAATTATTGATATCCACTAAATGCTTACTTATATCTTGTGATATATATGTTCGAGTTTGTGATTTAAAAAATGAATTTAGGATATCACTAATTCCAATTCATGATATCTTAAAATCATTTCGTGATATCATTAATTACCCGAAATTTTATGATATCAATAATTCGAATTATAGATTTCAATAAATCAAAATTAAACTCAGCAAATGTAATGATTTCTCCCAGCTACAATTAAAGGTTGTTTGTCGTGCGCACCCATTCTTTCCGGACAGCCATCTGGTTACCCTGTGGTTGGGGATCGTAGCCCCTGCGTCGGTGAAATCCCGGAATTATTAGCAATAGGATGATCACACCCAGTGACGTAGCGACAGGGGGGGGGGGGGGGGGCATGTCACTTTTGTCAAAATTTTCAACAGTTGGAAATTTCATACCTGACAAAACATTAGTTGAAAACTTCACACCAACAATAGGTTGAAATTGTTCTTGTAGTTCGATTTTCCAACAATTTATTAGCGGAGAATTTGCATATTTTCCTACTTTTGGTAAAAATGGCCATCAGTTGGAAATGTTCCTACCTTGGGGTGTGTCTGGTTGGAAATTTCCAACACTTGGAAAGCTTATTTCCTGGCCCCTCAACCCGTGGGGAGTCAAACACTGCTAATTAAATTAAGAAAACAATATTTTCCTACATTCGGTCAAAAGACTGGACTTGACAGTTCCAACATTAGTGGTGCGCTGGTGTCAGGTTAAAGCAAATTTCAACATTGGGAAAGCTTGAGGCCAGTCTAGATGCTATAATTTTGCGATTTTCATGTTCAGATTTCAAAATCCGGACAGAACATGTCCTGGTCCCTCTAGTCTGTTAACCAATCCTGGGAAATTCAATTTTCGTTGCACCCCGCCCCCTTCGCATTTTTCATTTATATATATCAAAATGGGGGACGTCGTCTGCCGGCCATGATGATACTATTCTGCCGTTGTAATAGGGTGTCCATGGGTAATGAAAATCAAGGGAGACTACGCTGAGCCCTAATATAAAAATGTCATCCACCCTTAGGCATATAATGGAGCACTGCAAATGTATTTAGAGTTGTTGATATCTGCTAAACACATATATAATGACAATGAAGTTGGAGCAAGCACGATAAAACAACAACTGGTGTATGGGAAGCCAAATTGACATTTAATAAATAATTGAACTTAAGCGCAATAAGGAGTCTCTAATTGTGCTTAAGCGCAAAAAAATTATTTCTTATTGTGCTTAAGCGCAATATGATATTCCTTATTGCGCTTAAGCGCAATTGGATATTCCTCATTGTGTCCTTATAGCGCTTAAGCGCAATAAAATCTTCTCTTATTTCGCTTAAGCTAAATTATATTTTCCCTTATTGTGCTTAAGTCAACAGATCACCTCACCAATAAACTCCACCCATCGCACTATGGACACTATAGTTTGAATAACAGGGAGTTTATGTAATGTGGCTTATTGCGCTTAAGTGCAATAAGGAATATTCTTATTGCGCTTAAGCGCAATAAGAGCTAATTGCGCTTAAGCGCAATAAGAATATTCCTTATTGCGCTTAAGAGATTATAAGAGATTCCTTATTGCGCTTAACATAATAAGATATTGTCAATTTGGCTTCCCATACTGGTGGTGTATCTTTGCCAATTTTCAAATATTTGAGAAATATTTAAAGACATGTTATGTACTTGTTCGGGTGCGTGAAGCTGGTGAGTTAGTGTTCATGCGCTATGTCAACTGGAAGAATGTAACATTCTACTAACATCGCCGAAAATCTGAAGTTTCTATCGACCGTACCACTCCATAGAAAACATCGTCTGAACTACACTCAATTGTAAATATTTACTACTCGATTCTGGACTCATCTATATCGGCGACAAACTAACGAAACCCATTTTGCCATCGACAGTTGTTGCATTTAATTAATTTATAAATATATCAGCGTGTGTTGTCAATTTGGATATAATATTTGTAAAAATAACTACTTTAAACAATATTTTTCACCGTTTCCATTTGACCACCCTACTGGAGTGTTTCACATCGCTTTAATTAATTTGTTCATAACTTTTCAAACTTATTACGCCCTTGTTTGATTAAATAATTATAGTATAGCTTTTAAAACACTGCATGTGAACAGGCGTTGCTTCAGAAATTCATCGCAAGATACAATTTACTTAAAGGGCCACTTACCCTTGGAACAAACGTCGCACTACCGACGACTCGAATTCAATTATAATTATATAGACTCGAGTTTAATTCAAAATTCGTCTGTTGAAACAAACGTCGCATTTAATTCAAGACGAATCTAAATGATTTCTGAAAATGGCACAAAGCGTTCATGAGGGTTTTGGTCAAAACGGCTAAAATACGAAGTTATATATCAATTCTAAAACGTAAAATTTAGTGAGAATTAAAATGTGGCTTTTGATTCCAAGCGACGAAATTAATGTTAATATTCTGAGGAGTGGAAATTATTGGTTTTATATCGTTATTTCGTAGGTATTTGACACATATTTTAGGTCGGACATGAAGCTATAGGTGGTATTTTGCTCTGAACTTGTCTGCAAGTTGAGGTCAACGCGGGATAACACTATATATATTGCGTGAGTATGCCTATAGAAAATCAAGTGGTAAAATAAACATGGCGGGCAGGGCCGTATAGCTATCTAGAGGGTTTCCGCTGTGGGGCAGGGGGCTAATAAATTCGCGTAATTACATTTGCACACACTTGGCTGTTCCTTCACATGCCTGGGTGATAGCCTATTCTGAATGGATCAGTAGACTTGTGATCATGCACTGGGTGGACCATGGTTCTGCCAGTACACAGGGGCCTGTAATGCGCTCCGCTACCCAACCCCTTGCGCTGCCCATATACGCCGCTTCTATATACGCGCCTGCTTCGCGTTAATGGTAGTATGATATAAATTCGAGTCGACGGTGATGCGACGTTTGTTTCAAACACGGATCTCAGACGCGTCAGCAATTAGATTCGTGTTGCCCACACGCATTCTTCGTCGGTAGTGCGTCTACTCGCATTTATTTGAAACAAACGTCGCACTTTTGTCGACTCGAATTCAAATAATTGAATTCGAGTCGTCGGTAATGCGACGTTTGTTCCAAGGGTAAATCGTCAAGTCACCGATTTTTTTTATAGTGACTTGATCGATATACGGTTTTAATAACAATCTATGCCATAAAATATTATTAAAATACTATAATTCATAACCATTCGAAACATAGATCTGTGTCTCAGAAGATTTCCATAGAGAAATAGAAAACTGCTGAAATCATAGAATGACTCCCCCCACCCCTTGACTCCCAGAATGCAAGAGAATTCAAACTGTTTCAATGGAAGGGGAATAACTCTATCTTTAATATATAGAGTTATTCCTACTGCATTGATACTGCTTTTTACTGCAATCTAGATGATAAAACACGTTGGCAACTCAACAAAAACAACATGTTCAAAGTTTATTACACCGGATAAGTTGATACAATGTTTTGGAGCTTCCCCGTAAATGGTATATAATATGGCATATATTTTATATATGTGATCTGGGGGTTCGAAAATTAAGTGGGCCTTTAAAGCAATATGTCGGTGGTTGATGATCCCTTCACTCAAAGTGCGACCGTCTTTCGATGAAAGTTGTCATACCAATTAAGGGCATGTCCCCCGTGTCCTTCCATGGTGAGCATGCATGATGGCACGTGTTTATAGTCTAATATTTTGGAATGTTCCAGCATGAACATATATTAGGACCACGTATATGAGTCTTCTAAAAGTGGGAGGAGTAATAAACGAACACCGTAGCCTGAATTCAGGACTCCTCTTATGTCACGATATGACATTAGCTGTTGAAAGTGACATTATATAAACCCCAAATTAGCTATAATATAACTAACCAAACTCCAGGCAAAGTTATCTCTCATCGCTACGCTGAGATACTATTTCGCAGTGATAACGTAGAGGGCGCTGTATGGAGTTTGATAACTAACTAACCAAGAGTAATGTCACATGGAACGCCGGCTAGTATATGAACTTAAAGGTACTCAATCCGATTCGACGGTCCCCATATCATCAGATTCCAACAACAACAACATTTTTTGAAATGCCGCTTCAGTTATTAGAATCGATTAATTGCCCAAAAATAATGGTAACCACGGTCAACTATAGTATAAAATTGCCCCAAACCTGTTATTTATCAACGTTTTGTTCAACGAAATTTTGCCGGTTGTCAAATATCTGACACAAAAAAAAATTGGATTTTAGAGTTATCGATCTTCATCAGCTCTCTGGTCAGATAACTTCTTTTCGTCGACAGTTTACTGGGCCACATGAAATTAAAATAATAGATTTCAAAGATCGATATCTGATCACTCCTAGTTTTCATGTGAGGGTTCCTCGACTCGATTCAATTATTTTTTACCCCCGAAGCCAAGGAAATAGTAATTTGCGAGCGTTAATTCGGATTGAGTACCTTTAAGTCATGTATATATATAACTTTTATTCCTCCATTCTGGAGAGTCTCAATATGTTACACAAACTGTACATGCATGTATGTCATGATATATACAAAATCCAAATAAGTCAATATATACACTAAGAGACATGAAATGATTGTCCAAGCGACAAGGTAATTTGTCGGTAACTTACAACAACTGTTCGTATTGAAAGTAGAGAGAAACAAAAAGACAGCTTATAGTGAAATTGAATATATAACAGTCAATGAATTTGATATGTATTATTTATCTTGATGTAGCTCAAAACAAGTATATGTTTGCAAATTATATGTAAGTTGTAGGTATAAGTACTGAGAACGAGTATATATATATATGCTGACGGAACAGAGCGTGGCCGTCGCGGAACATTATCACCGATTAGAGCTGTACATTTGGTGATCGGCCACAAGAGTGTGATTTAATTGTTGCCGGATGAAACGTGAGTTTACACGTGTAATCGTAACTTGTCACAAGCGAGAACCCCGAATGAGATTACATATGTGGAAAAGAAATTTTGCAAAGTCAATCAGAATGGAGTCCCTGATCAAGACGATGTTCGGCTCCATGAGGTAAGTTGAACTCCCAAAGAGGAACGAGAGACAGTCTTCTATTGCCAGCATATCCAAGAAGTTATACACGTGAATTCCGTATTCGTCGATTATTCTTTCCCAAAAGACATTACGGAAATGCACCAGAATGTTTGCTTTGCATAGAAACATCGCGTGTGTCAACTCATCACTGTAGACTAATCCACATAGAAAACAACAAAGTCTATTATCATATGTGGATTTGTTAAGGATGAGTGCCAGGTGTCTGAGTGACTTCGAATGGCGACGGTTGTTGGATAATATTGTCCATATCGGCCAAGGGCACAGCGGTTCTTTGTGACATTTCCAGAAGAACTGTAGTGTACTGTCTCTGGAAACTGCATCATTCCATTCGGATGTGTAGGCGTCGCGCACCTTCGATTTTACAATGTTTTTCCAGGTATCCTTTTTGGGAAAGTATCCTGTGTCCAGATAGTCCAACAAGAAGGGCATCAAACCGTATGTCTCTAAGAGTAGAATCAACTCTTTCACATAACCAGTACATTGTCTATTAAATAGAATGATCTGATAGGCCTTCACGAGAAGCAATTCTAACGCAGTCTGATGTCCGATCGGAAGGTGAATTAGGTTCGACAGGAACATGAGTTTTTTTGTATGAATTTCTTTTTCCAAGGGCATGAGGCCCAGGAGACTGAGTGCGACATGAGTTCGCGTCCGTGAAGGAATCGACTGCAACTGCTTGATGCATGACCGGTAACTTTTTTCTATGGTAAGCATAGCTGTACCGTGGTCTAATGGGAATAGTTCGCATCCATATAGAGCTTTCGGGAGTACAATTGATTTAACAAGTTTAGACATGGTGATAGGCGTACACTCCCACACTGCATTTCGGCCTGCTATCGAAAAATATGTCCGTCTGAGCTTCTGAGATATCAAATCCGCCCTAACTCTGGCGCAATTGAATTTTGTTTGAAGAATACCCAGGTGAACACATTCCGCATTTTCACGAATGGAACATCTTCCCAGATTCCATAATCTAGCAGAAGATTTGTGTTGGTTTTGTGATTCGTTAAATACGACGACACAGCTTTTGGTGCTGGAAAATGTGAATCGCAATTGAACACTGTATTTATGGCAGATAGATAACAGCGAATCCAGACCGTGTTTAGATAGTGAAATGATTGCGATATCGTCAGCCGTTGTGGGGGCAGCACATGAGATGTTGTACACGGTATGTCCTTCATGCGTAGACGTCAGTTGTTTCAGAAGGTCGTTTACGTAGGCGAGATATAGAAATGGCGAACTGACTGCTCCCTGGCGCGTTCCTTGTTGTATGCACAAAGAATCAGATAGACATCCGTTGTGAATCACGCGACTCGTACAATCCGCATGCATATTACCGAAGATCCGCAATAACTTGCCGCGAACACCAAGGTCGAAGAGTTTCAGTAATAAGCCAGAATGCCATACCTTATCGAATGCCTTCTGTGAATCAAGGAAACAAACATAAACACGAGAACCGAGGTCCCTTGCATGATATAAGGCCTCTTGTAATATAAATGACGTCATCAGACAGCTAATACCTTTCTGAAATCCATTTTGGAGTGGACATGGAAAGTCTGAAGTTATATCGCTTTTGAGCACCCGGTCGAGTAAGATACTTTCAAATGTCTTATACAAGATCGGCAGTAAAGTAATGGCACGATAACTGTCAGGTTTATCTTGGGGTTTGGGTGCCCCTTTATAGAGAGGAACTATCAGACCAATTTTCAGTTTTTTTGGGATGTATTCCAAACTAAGAATTCCATTATAGAATGAGCATATTACCTCCAGAAACAACTCGCTGCAAAAAAGTATGTGCTCGTTTACGATACCATCAATACCACCAGCTTTGTTCCTTTTCAGAGAATGTAATGTCATCGAAAACACAACTATCATCTGGGTTCACTTGAACATTAAGAATGTCTGCAACACGACTCTCAACGTTTTGTTCGAACTGCGGATCCTCGTGCGCACTCTTCGTGTATAATCCTGCGAAATAATCTCTCCATCCAGATATCACAGAACATGGATCGCGCACCTTGTTGGTACCGAATACCATAGCTGAGCCGATTCCTTCAAACCTCGGTTGGTTCGAATTCACAAGTTTCCAGAAAGCCGTCTGGTCACTAGTTGCAAAGTGCTCAAGATCATCATACACAACCTGATCGTGATCTCGAACCGCACCACGGAACTCCCGTCGGAAGTTACGTTTGGAATTTTTGTATTCCACATAAGGGGTTGATTCCACAGAGTGCTGCTTTCCATGGAGAATCCAAGCTTTTCTTTTAACTACCATATCGTTATGGAGGCTGGAAAGCCCTGAACTCCAGTATGGTTTCAGATGTGCACGAAAAGTTTTAATACCAGCCGCAGTTCTGGAGACCGAGAGCAGGGTAGATACAATCCGTTCATACATGCAATCGAGAGAATCTTTGCACAAATGCCCGCGTTGGAAACCATTGAAATCCGCACTGCATAAGTCTAACTGGGTATGATATACAGCAGTGTTCAGTCCTTTCCAGTTAAATATTGGCTTCTCTAGAGAAGTTGGGTTGTCAGAGAATGAACACGGGATGGCTAGTTTACATGTCACAGGGACATGACAGGAAGTATTCATGGTTTCGTCGTCAAATATAGTACATTCAATCACAGCACCCCGGAGCGCTTCTGGGATGACGATATGATCAATCAGCGTTGGCGAGGCAACCGATGCGAACGGAATGAAGGTAGGACGGCCCCCGGACAGAGATGTTGTAGCGCTCACAGAAAAGTATCCTAGCTCTCTAAGTGCATTTTCTAGTAGGGGTGAGCGAATATGGTGACTTTGAGGACAATGTAACGAATCGGAATCACTCAGGTGGGCATTAAAGTCGCCCATCACTATAACTGGTCCGAGACCTGAGAACTCGATCATATAGTTTTCTAGAGAGGTTAAGCTTTCGTCGAATACGTCATCACTGTGGTTGGTACTGGGAAGATATATCTGGAATATGCTGAGCCGTATCCTGTCCAGTTTAAGTTGCACTCCTATGATTCTCGGGTTGTCGGTCTCTATTAATGTACATAACCGTTTAAAGTTACATTTCACCAGAATTGCAACACCGTCACGCGTGAAGGAGCCACCGTTTGATGTGGTGATTTTACGTCCAGATTTTGCAACGGAAGCATAACCATACTCGGGTGCGAGTAAGTCCAAGACATGAAGATGTGCATCATCCAACCAGTGTTCTGATAGGCCAATAATATCGTAGAGATTGTCACTCAGGAGTTTGCGCATGTATGCTTGCGTTGGAGTTACTCCTGTGGCATTCCATGTTGCACAGTTTAGATCGTAGGTTTGTTCTGACATAGTTATTATATAGTTAATACATGTATGCAACATCAATTAACACAAATGTCATCTCCTGTTCACATTAGAGTGAACAGTCTGAGCAGGTTTCCGTGGGGGGTCGAACTTCCACGGTCGAGCGAAAACTCCATTTGGCAAAAAACGTGCTCCCATCAATATTTTGGCATCTTTTGCGAGCACCACAACTTTTGCTGATTGTGTGCCTGGAATTGAGCTTGACATCATTTTATGGAAGACTGGGGAAACGTTTCTGTGTTCCAAGTAGTTACTTATGTCGTCGGGTGTTGTTCTCGTGCAGATTCTGCCCAGGAAGAATGTCCTTTTTTTGTTTCTTCGCGCGACAGGGACACCGGCAAAACTGGACTCAAACTCATGTGTTTCTCCATTGGAGTTGTCTGGAGCGTCTTCATCTGAGACAACTTCACCGACAAGCGGATCCATGTCATCGGGAACCATGTCCTGCGTTTGTATGCTTGGTGGAAGCCCGTTGGTTGGCGAAATCACTGAAATGCTGTTAATTTCGCTGGTTCGAAAGGTTTCATCTGTGACGACACTTACACTGTTCGCAGACTTCAGAATGTCAGCTATTTTACTAATGTCTATCTGTGTAGCCAGTGTTTCGTTTTTAGACTGTTCAATCCGTCGCGAGGCTGTGTCGACACTAATCGTTGAGTATGGCGTTGAAGAACGAGGGGCAGCGACCTTCTCAGCAGACGAGGGTGATGTTATATTCTGAAGCAGCGGCTCATTATTAACAGGAGATACCACAGAATTTAACGGCTGTGTGGATGAAGCTGGGACAGCTTGTGATTGCTGCTCTTTAACGAATTCCTCAAGGTCACAATATTTCGACATCATGTGTGCAGCAAAAATTTCGAATACAGCACCAAGGCGTTTCTCAATGTTGTCAACATTCACCTGTGTTAGCTTATTCAGCTCTGCACAACTCCTAGAAACGGAATTCAGTTTCAATTTAAAAACATCGGACTTAACACTGAATTTTGAGATAGCGCTGGTTTTCTTGTTAATCCTTTTGTCTATCTCCTTGACCAATGTATCGTGAGAATCTTTATTGTTCTCGATGTCGATTTTGGCAAGCTTGAGTTGGTTTTTCAGATTGTCAATACCAAGACATTTATCGTCTTGAATTCGATGAAATGCCAGACTGAGTTCTTCGTATTTATTTGAAAGTTCCTTCTGCGACGCCGATTTGGCAGCGTTTGCAGCTAGTTCTCTCGCAGATGACTTCTGAAGATCATTAATATCTTCATTAATTTTGGTTTGCGTGGATTTGATCCCCCGTATATCCGATTCTATTTCTGATATACGTCGACTGCAATCAGATTTGTCGGAAAGTATGTTTGATTTCATAATCGTCAGTTCAGTCAGAACATTAGCCAACTGATCTTGTAGGCATGTTACGTCGCATGGACACGAAGGGTTGGCATTGTTCGATTGTGTTGAGATCGATTCACCTCGTGCAACATGTTTCGTGTTGTTATGTAAAGATGAGGTCACTGAGATAATATATGAAGTGAATGTTATATTAAATGTGGTAGATTTTGTTATTGTATATATACTAGTAGTATAATAATTTGAAGTAAATTGGCTAAAATACTTTTACGTTTTATCCAATAAAAAGACGTATTTGTCCAATATGCTGATGAACAAAAACATAATCAACTTGTTATAGCTTCGATGTGGTTTTGTATTGCGGGTTTCTCTTGAAAGCAATTTATTTTGAATGTTCGCAAAAAGAGAATTCACTCACCAAAATGTGTTATTTGCTAAATAGCCGATTAAACAGTTGACTTTCTCTGACTAAATTGCGGATGAAGATGGATAACGCTAAAATCAAATGGCTTTTATGACAGATATTTGACAAGTCGGAAAAATTTCGTTGAACAAGATGTTGATAATAACAGGTTTTGTGCAATTTTATACTATATATAGTTGACTGTGGTTAGCATTATTTTTGGGCAATTACTCGATTCTAATAACTGAAGCGGCATTTAAAAAATTGTTGTTGTTGTTGTTGTTGTTGGAATCTGATGATAAGGGGACCATCGAATCGGATTGAGTACCTTTAAGAAATTAAATAGATGAACACTTGATTTTACGGAAAGTAGTCAAACCTGTGTGCTGTTCTCAAACATTTATCTGATGGAAAAATTGAGCGTACAGTTGTTTTTAATTTCTGTGATACTATATAAGAGCATATTATTATGGAAAATAAATAAGAATAGGTTTTGGTAAATTTGTGTCAAGTTTTTCCCATGAAAACAGGCCGAAATTAGATAATTTTATGAATTTCGCTACTTATACGCGATTTCAAAAAGATGTATAATCATTATATTCCCTATCGAACGCTAAAATGTGGTATCATCACATCTTTGCAGGTTAACATAAAATAGATCCTGTTGCAGTTACATTTTGTAATTTTCGGAAAGGTAAAAAAAATAGTTTTTTAGGAGGAATTGCAAGGGTTAAATTTTTACACATTGTTGCAGTATGGCTACTCCCATTTCGTGTTTGTTTGGCATTGTTGTATCGGACGATAACATGGGAAGTTTATGAAACTATAATAGTGTTGATCGACGTATAATTGTTAAAATGATAATTATAATGATTGAAGGGACGAACAAGCTTGAATCGTCATGAACATTTTGGGTCAAGTATCGAGAAGTTCCGGAATTATGTGAAAATAGAAAGGGATATCCCATTATTTTTTATTTTATCGTGACCGTATAGACATTCCTTAGCCATTATATGTAAAACAGATACCAACAACACAAACATACAGTCACATGCCTCTAGTATCTGACCTAAGATTCTTCTAATTTCCTCAATATTTGACACTATATATATTCATACAGGATATTAGTTTCACTATGATGACTGAAGTCGACAGACATTTTGAATTATAGAGAAATGAAAAATGCGATGGGATGCAACGAAATCGAAAAACAGACTTTTGATAAATGGCTCACGTGAGAATTTTCCTGTGTGATCAAGGGGGGGGGGGGGGTCGTTAACTTTTTTCCATACAGTAGGCCGGGTGGGTGGGTGGTTCAGCCGCGAAAAAAGTCACTTTTTTCCAAGTGGTCACAGTTTTTTCCTCTTACAGCATTTCTGCAATATAATTGCATCAAAGTGTTCAGCATCGTTGTTATGGTATGTATGACACTTTAGGTCAGGGCTTAGGGGGGTAGTTAGTGTGGATATAGGCATAATGCTTCTCAGAAATCCCGGTTACAAACCAACACTCACAATTTCGTCTTTTGTATCAGATCACATTGTCAAGTACCAACACCACTGGTTCAAGATGAATATGGACAGCTATGACACCCATGATTAAAGGTACTCAATCCGATAAAACTCCTCTCAATTACTATTTCAATGGCTTCGGGGGTCAAAAATATTTGATTCGAGTCGAGGAAGTCACCCATCAAAGCTCAGATTTGTTAGATATCGATTTTAGAAATCTATTATTTTTCATTATCGGGAATACTATATTGCCCAGAACTCAGTCAAAATTGCGTTAAAATTACCACTTGATTTTAGAGTTATCCATCCTTGTCTGTTTGAATAGATTTGGAGTACACATCCAGAGCAGTTATTAGTACTCATCTCGAGTTAATAAAAAAATTCAAAAATCAATATCTAATAACTCTGAGCTTTGTTTGATGGGTTCCTCGACTCGAATCAAATATTTTTTACCCCCAAAGCCAAAGAAATAGTAATATAGGACCCTCTGATCGGATTGTTGTTGTTGGAATCTGTTGAGATGGGGACCCTCTTTACGGATTGAGTACCTTTAAAGTAAATAAAAATGAATAATGTTATTCATTTATATCATTAATGTTTACTCATTAGACCTGATCAGACAGCATAAGAGGCAAAACATGGAAATCTCATCATGCTAGAAAGTATTGAATGCTATTTAAAGGTGGATTATCTCTTTGTAAACATGTATAATATAGTTACCGGGGTATAGAATATTAGATTTGAATCGAAGACTCCTGTCCGGAAATGCTTCTATCGATTAATATTAATTGTATTTCGAATATTTTCTGGTCTAAAAAGGTGTGTTTGTTCAGCTAACGAACAATAGTGGTTACTGTTAACAGAGACCAGAATTTTTTTGGTACAATTTTGTCACGAATAAACGTTAATTATACTCATTATCGCTTATATCTGTGGAACAAAACAATACAAACAATCAATCTGGGACATTTGACTTTCGGTGCGTAGCCATAGGAACAGCCCAGTGCTCTATATCGCAATATGGTATCATCCGATTGGTCTGTTCTAAAAATAGACACATAAATGGTCCCGATTTGATATTCGAAATAAAATCAATATTAATTGATAGAAGCTTTTCCGGACAGGGGTATTCAGTTCATATCTATTATTTTTTACCCATGCAACTATATAAAATTTGTTATTTAACGAGATAATCCATCTTTAAAGCCACATCCAGATTTTTTAGTTTAATTTTTTTTTTTTTTTTTGGACACAATTTCATGCTGATCAATCTGTTAAACGCCATGTGGTCAGATGGTATAAGATCGATTCGTGTGGGTCCATTACTATTTAGCATAAATGTTTTGCCTAATTTTTTATTTTATATTTTCGATACAGTTGTATTTGAAGTGATTACAGACAAGCATTGAAAATATGGTAAAATGTTCATATAACTTGTTTACAAGTCATGAGTCAATTGATAAACAAAAACAAACAGGACAACAATGGGTGCTGCGGGTTTAAACGATTCTTATCTGTTCTCAGACTTTATAACTGAAACAAATACCAAGCCTAAATGGTGTGAGACTACAGATTTTTAGGTAAAACGTGGGTGGGTACCATGCATGAAATTGGAAAAAAAATTCCTTCAAATAAGGGGTGATTTCGCTGGATTTGGAGGTAAAAAGGGGTGGGCACCCCGCATGAAATTGGAAAAAATATTTTTTCCTTCAAATAGGGGGGTGGTGGGTACCCAAGAGGCTACTGTCTTGGCACTTTTTTCCGCCCCCCCCCCACTGGGGTGATAATAAGTTAATACACTATAGATGTTAATATTTTTTGTTGTTGCAATTTTCAGGTTCAGATATTTAAATTTGCTCATCCTGAGCAGAACCATGGTCCGCCCAGTCGATTCCGTTTCTCCACATGCATGGCTATAGTACCGTGAACACTAAACAAACTATCCAGAATGGAGTTGGGACAAATATTTTTTTTAAACCCAAAGGGGAGGGTGCAAATGGAATTACACAAATTAGTGAGATTTGTCTGCAAAGTAGTGTGTGTAGTTGGAAATTCCAAGGTGGACACCCCCTTCACCCAACGGAGACATGTCTCTGACAACAAACTCGTTGATTCTAGGGATCCAGAGGCGGTGTCGCAGCGTTGACGAAGGGCCCCCCTGGTTGTAAACCATATCACGCCCGTCAAGAAAAAATATATATTGGTTATCTCCTCCACATTCACAAGAACAATTTTGACCACAACCATCACTTTTTCTGAGCTTCCGCCACGCTACTTGTTAGATTCTTATGCTAACCTTACTTGTCCATTGCTAGAAAGCTAACTGTGTCTTCATTGTGGCCCGCGCCATACAACGGACTAAAAGGTATAAGTCCACTATGGGCTTATTTCAGAATCAATTAAGTCCACTACGAACTAATGTCAATATTTAGGTCCAATATGAACCTATCTGCACGAGGATATATTGAAACAGCATAATAAATACTATCTCTATATATACAAGAATAGGATGGGTTTGTCATGTTTCAGCTAGTTAAAGATATATTTACATCTTTGCAAGAGTGAGTATGTAGGTAGGCAACTTGTTTACTTCTTTAAGATGCCACAGGAATAGTGTCTGTATCTGGACAAACCCAAGTTATCATTTCCCAGGTAACATGACATTGAGACAACATGCAGTTTGGACACAATCTCAGATAGTGTTTTTTCCCCATAGAATCAACATAATATGAGGCCGTTTCCCAATTTGTTTTACTGTTCATTATTTGAGATTGAAAAGACTGAGCTATTCATCTATATATTGCATAGCACTGGTGTCATTCTAGGAAACATAAAATAGGTTTTCCATATGTTTAATATTATAATCATATGATTATGGAAATAATAACAAATATTTTTATGAGAGGACAATAAAACATTTTGAGTACCAGTATATGGAGGTTTATTATGGTCGGGGGAAACAAAGCATTTTTTATTATGGGCCCCCACATTGGAATTCTTGGAACGCATTATGTTTATGGGCCATGTTGAACTTGTGGTGTATCATTGTCGGTACTAGCAAAACAAAACAAAAGTCAGGGGATAAAATCACTCACTTGCACGTCAGCTATGTGTTGTTGTTATCTGTATGTGTGTATCACTGAGACCAATGTTACTGACATACTGCAACCCATAGACAATTTGTGTTTCTGTGCACGATTATATAGAGCTGGTTGTTATGAAGTTTACTGAGGTGTGAAACAGTTGAACCTGGTTGTAGGCCACCATGATAATTCAGACTGATAGAACATTATTGTGAATCAAATAATTTAATCACGGAACGAGTCTGTTTCACTCTTGGTTCCGGCGATGCAATATATACCATAAATACATGTGTGCTATATATATATACATAATTATATATTATTTCTAAATACATGCGTATCGTTACACAATTTATGTGAGTTTAATCTAGATATCGTGATAGAATTTATCGTTTGCATATTTTGTGTTAACTGGTCATTTTGGACAATGAAATTATTTTGAGTCAGTTCTTTCCGATCCCTCAAAATGTTGATGTTAAAGAACGCGGAAAATATTCACTGACAATCGGCAGTTGGATTGTAGTCGGATCCTAAAAAGGAATTGGCAGAACTGCATGGGCGAGATAATTAAGGCAATAATAACATATGAACAATAGAACGAACAGAAACACAAATAACTTTCGTCCAATATGGCGGCGAAAATATAGAAAATTCTATAGATATTGCCCCAGAATGACCTGCAATTGCTTAAATGCTGTGGTCGATTGATAATATTTAATTATAACATTTCAGATGCACTATAAAATAATTGTGTTTATTTCTCCAGAAATATTAGATTTTCGTCTCAGAAACCTGACATAATTAAACATCACATACACACAAAAATCACTGCCCGTGAGAACCATTTTCGTGGAATAATGGAAATTAGTATATTTGAGCACTTATAGACAAAATGATCAAAATTTGGTTTGCAAAATAACCAGAATAGGAAAAAAATCTTCATATATACCGATACCGTATCTCGAACCTTATTCTCAGCTGCTTAAACATGTAGCAAATATTGTGACTCAATACGTAGCATGCAGTGGTCCCATTTTTGATAGGATTTAACTCATGCATTAATATGTTATATTTTGACATTTTTAGCTAGGCTGTATGCTGAATGGAGCTATTTGGGCAAAATAAATCGTTCTCAACGTAAGATGGTCACAAAATCCTTGATTCAAAACAAATTATTATACTTCGTGGTTCAAACAAGTTAAAAACTACCAATATATCACGGCAGACCTAAATATTTTATTCTTATGGTGCGATTTCCCACAACGTATGAACCCCAACAAATTATTTTAGTGAGTGCTGTATGGAATAATGACGAATAACTAAAAGATATTAGTGAAAATATATGGACAATGTTCCCACTTCCGCAGTGGCCATTTTCACGGCCATCTTGGAGTGGAGTTCAGATTTTGGACACAAAAGGTGGCATAATCGAGTAAGCTCCATAAAATATGTATTATGCACGTGTATTTGACGATATTCTCACTTAAAATTTGATAAAACTGACTTTGTACCTCGTCTGAAAAACAGCGGTTATGTTTGATCATCATTTGATTGCCACTTTTTTATGATAACATTTCTTAAAAGTTGAGGGACATAGACAGCTAATGAATTGATGGGCGATGATTTAAAAGCCATGGGGATGTGAAATGGTACATATCACGCCCCATGACTATTAGATCACGGACGCAGTAAAACATGTTGGTACGGTACCGTACGAAATACGTAAAGTACATTTCGTGGCATTTTGGTCTTTCTTCCCTGGTGAAGATCCCCCGAAGATTCCCGATCATCACTCGGTGTGAAGATCCCCCGAAGATTCCCGAACATCACTACCGAAACTGCGACGGAGATTCTTGGTACAAGCATACTTATGTCTAACAAAAATTGAATTTGTATGGACAAAATCTCCAACACCTGTGTTTTTTATATACTAAAATACTCAACATATATAGTAGTTACTTTCTGAAATGTTTTACCGTATTATCATGTACCTTTATTTTACGGATTAACGTACTTGGTATTATCTACCATGGGGGGCATTCAAATAATGATACAAACTAGGAAATATTTTGTTATAGTGCGCATGAATATACGTTGGAATGTTTGCACGCGATTCCATGTGACGTCACAGTTCATTCATAAATGTTGTTTTGAAGCGCCCACATTGCGAATTTCAATTTCAATCACTATCACTATCACTCTCTATCACTCCGTTTTCTCTGTGATGGTTGATCCGATTGAGGATTATAGTTATTAATGTATTGTACTGTGCAATCTCCTTTAATGTGAAAAATGTGTCGAGGAAATGTTAAAACAATTTCAAAACTGCAGCGGCAATTTTTGTTATTATTGTGTATTTCCGAAACATACCGAATGGCCTCGGGAATCATCGGGGGATCTTCACCAGGGAAGAAAGTCCACCTTGCCATTTCGTGGGAAAATTTCAAGGTGCCCGAAAAAAATCAAAACTGCATATTTTCATATTGGCCTAATTATTATTTTAAGAATAAAGTTTGGTGATATTTACAAGGACGACAGTGTTCCAAAACCTAGTGAGATATCAATATACATGTACAAGTATTGTCATTTATTGTATGTTTTGTTCCCTCTCTTATATGTGTAAAATCACCCAATTTCGTGATATCGGCACACAGTCGTACTGCAGGGTCCGTGACTACCCGCCCCCGAGACAACCCGCCCCCAAAAATCAATTAGCGGTAATCAGTGGCTAATTAGGAGGTGTGAGGGCATGAGATGTTTGTTTATAAACGAAACTGGGTTGTTTTTTATAGAGTTTTATTTGATTTAACAACATGGACAACAATAAATACACATGTAAATTTGTAATATAATATAACTTATGAACACAAACATGCATCAACGATAATATGTTTATTTATTACGAAGTTTAATGAACGAAATTTAAAAACGGAATGAATGAATATGAACGAAGATTAAAAACACAATTTAATAAGTTTAACAAACGAACAATGATTAATTTGGGGCTGTTGTCTGTCTGCACTGTGTCGGTCTCTTCTATTTATATAGATTTTAAAATATCCCTCGTTTGGCATGAAAGTACTGCACGTGGTAGATTCCAGTGTCACATAGTCGGTATTGCCAGCGCCCACAAACATCACAATCAACGTCATGCTGCTTTGGTCGGACCTCTAAATCGCAGTGAATGCAAGGAAACATACTTGCAGAATTAAGATGTCCCACACTCAAGAGTTAATATATAGTACCCAGTTCCGTCGGCATCGTTCAAAGGCTGTTTGTATACTCACTTCCAGGTAACATCAGTGAGATGAATCCTGATCACTAAGTGTTGTGATAACACACTGTGATAATGAAATGAAAGCACCCCTTTTAATTAGTCTTCACTTACCTTAAGTGCCGTTCAGTTGTCAAAACATCGTGTCATTCTTTATCCCAGTCCACACATTGATATAATTAATGAATAAACACATGTTTTGTTGATCAAAATATTTAATAATATATCATCAAAGAACATAAAAGAACATAATCACTATTAACAATTTCGGGACAACCCGCCCTCATTTATCGGGACAACCCGCCCCCAAAATAGCATAGGGGCGGGTTGTCTCGGGGGCGGGTAGTCCCGTTCCCGTACTGCATATTGGCCTAATTATTATTTTAAGAATAAAGTTTGGTGATATTTACAAGGACGACAGTGTTCCAAAACCAAGTGAGATATCAATATACATGTGCAAGTATTGTCATTTATTGTATGTTTTGTTCCCTCTCTTATATGTGTAAAATCACCCAATTTCGTGATATCGGCACACTGTGACACAGTCGCTAATGTAGTAATGGGGTCGTTGTCGTAACGTTTTATACATAAATCCACACCAGTTTCAGTCTGCGCGAGATTGAAATGTTACCGTAAATAATTGCCGTCTGCTTCAATTCATAACTATTTTACTTCTTCCAATTTCTGTTAAACTTAAACTTAAAGGCATTATTTTATCACAATGTCAATGACGAAACTGCAATAAGATTGATAATTGGTCGCATATTGTTCTTAGACTTAGTATTGAACAGGGACCGAAAAACTCCATGGTTGTTTGATCGATGAACGGAAGAAAATGAACTTACAAAAAATATCAACATGTGTGCATTTATGTAGAAAATATTACGACAATGACCCCTGTCACGTGACACTACACGAGACTGGTGTGCATTTATGTATACAGAAATGCACACGGTGTGCATCTACATAATGTATGTATAAAACATTACGACAACGACCCCATCAGGCACACAGTCGTGACAGACTGACAGTGGGTTGGCGATTATCATTATGGGCTAATGAGACCACTTTAAAGGGAGGAACGGTGCGTATATGTCAATTGAGACATATTTTTAATGAATAATGACACAAAAATCGATAATAGTGGGTTGTTCTATCAATAATATTTGAGTAGCACACTTAGCGCAAATCAATACGATGAATTTGATACACATTTGCTATGGGTCTATATATTTCCCCATATTATCATATATGCCAGGAGTACCCATTAAATTTATGAATAAAATGAAGAATTCTGCATAGATGTTATTCAGTCAATTAAATAATGTTATTCGTCAGCTAGCGCCTATATATATACTCCCAGAGAATGCTGCACAGATGTCGCGATCATGCAAATTAAATTGCGGAGATTCCTCAACTTGCATTCATAATTGGTGGAGGTCCCTCTATAAATTAGCAGAAGGAACAACTTTAAACTTGCTATACTTGCTATAGTTAACACATATCCTTCAACAAATAATAAATAGTAATGGCTTAATTCATCTATTATATTCACGGAGGTCCCTTTTGCGGACATTGAAAACGTCGATAAGAATTTCCAGAGATCCCCATATAGGCCATATGGAGAATATTGATTATTGATGTTATTCAGTTAATTAAATAATATTATGCATTAACTATATATAGCGCCTACATGCATGTACTCCATGAGTCTGCTGTGTCACTGTGGGTGTCCCGATCGACCAAATTAAATCGCGGATGTCCCCCAACTCGCATTCACAATTTCAAGGAAATACCTCTAAATTGGCAAAACATTAAAGAAGGATGGTGGTGTATATTGGCTAGTTAATATATTCGCGGAGGCAATATGAATTTTCAGTGGTCCCCATGTATGCATGCCCGGAGCTAGGTCCTTTTATAATTTATGAATAAGAATATTTATTATTGATGTCATTCAGTCAATTAAATACTATTATTCATTAACTGGCGTCTACATATCCTCCAGGAGAATGCTGTGTGGTGTCCCGATCACGCGAATTAAATCTTGGATGTCCCTCAACTCGCATTCCAAAATCGCGGACGTCCCTCTAATTGGTAAAACAAACAACTTTAAAGAAGTAAAGTGGTGTATACTGGACACTGTTAATACATATTCAATGAATAATAATGCTCAAAACAATTATTGTGTTCAATCAATTTTTTATTTTCTTTGCTCAATATATCATATTTTTCACCCACATATTCATCATTCATATTCGAGGAGGTCGCTTTTCGGAGATTGAATATTATACCACGATAAAAAACAGTCGGAAGTCCCCATGTATACCGGTACTTGCCCATGCATGCCTGGAGTTCCTATTATAATTTGTGAATAAGATGAAGAATATTGATGTTATTCAGTCAATTAAATAATATTATTCATTAAATGTAATGTCTACATGTACTCCAGGAGAACGCTCAAATTAAATCGCGGATGTCCCTCAACTTGCATTCACAATTTCGTGGAGATCCCTCTAAATTGGCAAAATACACAACTTTAAATAAGGAAAGTGATATATTCTTCAACAAATAATAAATAATAATGGTTTAATTCATCAATAATATTTGCGGAGATTCCTTTTACGGACATTGATAACAACGATAAGAATTTGCGGAGGTCTCCATATAGGCCCTACATGTCCGTATGCATGCTTGGAGGACCCCTTTAATATGTGAATAAGATGGAGAATATTGATATTAGTCATTATGATGTTACTCAGCCATTAAATAATATTATTCATTAACTAGTGCCTACACGTAGAATGCTGCATGTGGGAGAACTCTATCTCCATCTGAGATCGCCTACCCTATCCATCAGGTTATTGAAGCCTGAACAGCCTCCCACCAAGAACAACACAATTAGCCTCAACACTGGAAACACAAACACCGTAAACATGAGCATTAGCAAATTTGTGCACCAGCACCAGGTAGGTCACAAATAACATGTTTTATGGCCTATCTTTTTAAATTCAGAAATGGATCACCAGGGGTCTCAGACAGTCAGGGGCCGTCTTCTTGATTCTACTACTTTACCAATGCGATACAAAAACAGATCGGAAGTGCCACCAGATGCTAAATTTCTATCACTGGATGAGGTATATGAACTTCAGTGCAAACGGCTAGCCAGATGGAAAAACATTTCTGAAGTGTAAGTTTATTTAAACTAATCATAATGCAGAGGAATTGCTGTATGGATAATATGATAATCATATATATATATTGTATGTTCAATTAGCAAAAAATTTGTGGTTAAATAAATTTTGATATCCCCCAGAAGGAGAGATTGAAGTTTTCACACTAGCTTGCTTGTGCTTCTGATTCACTTGCGTTTCTGATTCACTTGCGTGTACAGTAATGCCCTAAATAATTGACTCCTTAACCACAGTAGAATTATGGGTAATTTTTCAGGATTTAGTCGGAAATATGGCTTGTTGCCATTCATCGGAAAGCTCTCAGTGAGAGCCATATTTCTGACTAAATCCTGAAAAATTACCCATAATTCTGCTGTGGTTAAGGAGTCGATTATTTAGGGCATTACTGTACCTAGATGCGCTAATTGAAATTTTCAAAACCCTCGTGAATCAGTAGAGTTATCCTTTACTGTTATTATTACTCATGACATAGTTTTCCGTATCCACTCAAAAACACAATATATCCTCTACATATTTTTGCAGGGATAGTGGTTGGCTTATCTGGTCATAATTTTATATCCCCATAGGCATAGGGGATAGGTTGCTTTGTTGGCATGAGGCAGTGGTATACTGAAATCAGCTTGATCCTTCATCTGTAGATGCAAGCTGGAGCTTTTTAATCCTTCATGTTCTTATCAGTTTATTTAAACAGGGTAGAGATATTTACTCCCATTGTAATTTGTAATATGTGTTCGGACTTATTTTTATTGGAGTGACTGCCCATTTTTTAATAAGAAATATTTTCACAACAGACATTATTTTGTTGGGGCTTTCAACCATTTTTGTTCTTCAAGTTTTGGTAATTATTTTTTAATATGGCACAGATTGACCAGCATGGGGACTTCTTCACCTGCGATTTTTAGATTTACCAGCCTTATTCTAGCAGAATTCTTGCTCTTTTTGCTCTCTTTCCGAGTGAGTTTCCTTATGTCCATTCGGAAAGTCACATTCTACTTCAATTACATTCTTTCAACACAATAATATGTGATTTTCTCTATATCTTATCCTTCTGGCGATGATAATTATGTTTTTTTGCCTGCTCAAAACAATTATCGTGTTCAATAATTTTTATATTTTCATTACTCAAAATATCATATTTTTCACCCATATATTATATCATTCACTTTAAAGCGAAGGTTTCAACAAAGTCTTATTATTGGAAGAAAATTAATGAACACAGAACTATCTTTTTGCAATGATTTTTCATATTTGCTCACTTGTGTCCATTTAAATTAACTAATTATACATCGCTTGCTCAATATACTATCTTTTTCAATCCAGACATATAAGATATACAGGAATGAGACTGACTCTCCCAGCCCCAAAATTGAAGCACATTTACTGTTATCTCATATATATTTTGAAGACCTCTGTCTGTCTGTTTGTCTGTCTGTCTGTCATTAATACAAATCTACGATTCTCGACCGATCGGGACAAAACTTGGTACGTGTGTGTAGTTTGACCAGGCGGTGGTCGTTGTCGTATTGGCGAGCCCGTGCGACGCCCGTGCAGCGCATGCGCAGACGAGATCTCGGAAACGGGTGGAGCTATCGACTTGAAATTTGGTATGTGAATGTATCTTGCCCCGAATACGAATTTTATCGGGTCACCGAGCCCGTGCGACGCCAGCTTCGCGCATGCGCAAACGAGATCTCGGAAACGGGTGGAGCTATCGACTTGAAATTTGCTATGTGAATGTATCTTGCCCCGGATACGAATTTTATCGGGTCGCCGAGCCCGTGCGACGCCAGCTTCGCGCATGCGCAGACCAGATCTCGGAAACGGGTGGAGCTATCGACTTGAAATTTGGTATGTGAATGTATCTTGCCCCGGATACAAATTTTATCGGGTCACCGAGCCCGTGCGACGCCAGCTTCGCGCATGCGCAGACCAGATCTCGAAAACGGGTGGAGCTATCGACTTGAAATTTGGTTTTTGAATAGCCCGGACAACGTCGGGCTCATCGGCTAGTCTGTATCTAGGCCTACTTTGATCCCGGGAACAATATGGCGGGTCCAATTTCATGTGCAACCGTGTCTTTGACCTCGCTGATATCCTCATGTTTCTGGACCTCGACCGATCTGACTCAAATGTGGTATGTAGGCCTACTTTGATCCCGGGAACAATATCGGTGGGTCCAATGTCATGTGCGACCATGTCCTTGACCTTGCTCATATACGCTCATATAGGCATGTTTCTGGACCTCTACCGATCTGACTCAAATTTGGTATGTAGGCCTACTCTGATTCTGGGAACTATATGGGTAGGTCCAATGTCATGTGCGACCATGTCCTTGACCTTGCTCATATACGCTCATATAGGCATGTTTCTGGACCTCTACCGATCCAACTCAAATTTGGTATGTAGGCCTACTTTGATCCCGGGAAAAATATGGGTGGGTCCCTATCTCACATGCAACCGTGTCCTTGACATTGACCTCACTCATATAGGCATCTTTCTGGACCGATCGAACAATAGTTTGTCCAGGCGCTGTATATTCTGCCCAGATGGAGGCGGTCACAAAGAAATCACTAAACAAATTTGGTATGTAGGCCTACTTTGATCCCGGGAACAATATGGGTGGGTCCAAATTCACATGCGACCGCGTCCTTGACCTCACTCATATATGCTCATATTGGCATGTTTCTGGACCGATTGAACAATAGTTATACCCCCCCCCCCCCCCCCCCACAACTCATCAGCTTGTCCGTCCGTCTGTCGTTCCATCCATCTGTCCGTCCGTGGACACAAATTTGTCCGGAGTTTTTATCAGTCGTTTATTGATCAATTTCCGTGAAACTTGGCACAGACATCAACCACCATGCGAACCTGTGCACCTGCGATTATGACGTCTGTCAGACTTTTTTTGGAGGAGATATCCCCCCTTTTTCGACTTTTCACAACATGTATAATTTTGTCAGAACTTTTATTCCTACATTTTTAGGTCAATTTTTTAAAAACTTGGCACAGATATTTAGTACCATGTGAACCTGTGATTATGACGTCTGTCCGACATTTTTTGGTGGAGTTATCTCCCTTTTTCGACTTAGAAACTTTTTTGCAACATGCATAATTTTGTCAGAGCTTTTATTTCTACATTTTTAGGTCAATGTTTTTTAATCTTGGCACTGATATTTAGTACCATGGGAACCTGTGCACCTGCAATTATGATGTCTGTCGGACTTTTTTGTGTGGAGTTATGATTAGGGTTAGGGATACCTATTGACATAATTTCATCGCCCAATATATGGTAATGGCTACTTCACTCAAATAACATTTTGAATACGGGGGGTATTACTTAGTCCCATCTGGGACAAGCCCATCTCTATTTTGTCCAGATGCTGTATATTCTGCCCAGACAGAGGCGATCACAAAGAAATCCCTAAATAGCCCAGACGAAGTCGGCCACATCAGCTAGTCTATTATATATTTTGGAACTTCTGTCTGTCTGTGTGTGTGTGTATGTAAGTGTGTTCTAGATCTCTTCCACTCAAATTTGGTATGTACAGACTATGTTGGCTTACTTCGATGCTGGGAACAATATGGGTACTCAAATTTCACCAAATATCAAGGTAACCGATATGCCAAATACATAGCCCACAAATGAACAATAGCTCTACAATAGTAATCCTATTTTGATCTATAAGTACACAACCATCAAGCTGTCTAAGAAAATATTTCTCAATACTAATATTTTTCATCCTTCTAAGCTGAAATGGAGAATCTTTTCTTACTGGCTTCAGCAGAGTCCTACAAATTATAGCTTAAACATCAGATCCTTTTCCTGGGCTCAAAATTCATTGGAAGTGAGAAGAATCAAAATTGATTCTTAATTTCTGACCATTGATAGTTGAGAATAAAAGTATCCATTCATTGAGACTCCCCAGCTGTACTAATATTGGAGTGCCGAACACAGTCATTTGATCTCATGAATAGAGCATAAGAACATGCACTATGATTGGATAAAACAGAAAGGTGCAATATTGTTTATTGTCTAAGTTTATTGGAATTTGAATATACAAGCAACACGCATAAATAAATACACATGCATGATTCAATGAGGCATAATATATGTTTTTAAAAACGTTTTTCGTGAATAAGTCTTCTCAATGACATCCATCACCATTTCAGCCAAATTATTAATATTGTGGACTCTTGCACGTATCAATTTTAATTCTCAATAGTGTTTGATGCCCTGTTTTCTTATATCTGTTGAATCGTCTTATTATAGTTTGATCTCTATTTCAGATGGCCACTGAAATACAGTACTGAGATCATATGCGGCACAACTGGAATCTCGAGTTTTGCCTATGTGAACACATTGAAGAAGACATTCTTTCTGTCAGGCAGCGGTGTTGTGCGATGTATGGTTCCATCAGTTGTTCTTCCTTCCATCTTCGCTTATGTGTGTCATGACCAGTATGTTAGTTGGAACATACTGACTGATAGTGTTTCGTGTCCATCGTGCATGGCGATACGGTCAGCATCTATGCAAGCAGCAAGTGGAGGATTTTATGCTTATTTAATCTCAACGCTTGGGGCTGTTTATTATGCACATAAAGGACACACGTTCCAAGTTTCTAGTCCTCGTGAACCTGTTGCTTTTTTGAGAATGCTGAAAATGACTGCTCCCACAAGGTTAATTTCAGTGAGCGTCGCAGCGAACTTTGTTATTGGTCTAGCACTAGCTGGCCTGGAGGGCAAAACATTTGAAGAAGTTCTTTGCAAATCAGAAAAACATGTTTTGGCAAATGAATAAATTTTGACTTCATTCTTTATTAGTCTATAATTGCTCTGAAATACATGTAATAATAAATACTCACTAATTAGGCTGAATAAATCAAAATACTTTGTTCTCAGACACCCCCACTATCACGTGAAGAGAGAAACTCATCAAACTAGCTGAAACAGGCTCCATTTAGGAGCCTTTATTCAGCGGCATAGACCTGCACAAAGGGGCCACAGCATACCCCTTTGTGCGCAAAGCAACATTGTGATCTTTTAAACATTTTGATTAGAAAAAAAATTATTTATGAATTTCTTTTAGATCTTTGCTCAATTTAGCCAAAAAAAATTAATTTAAGTCAAAATTAAAAGAAAAGTAATGCCGTTATAACAACCACACCTAATTTGGTTGAAATCAGTCAAGGGGTCTGGGAGAAAATTGTGAACAGATCCTACTCTTTTATATATATTACATGTATATAGATTTATCAAAAACTCAACGTTCTGTTTATTATAAATATAGATTGGTTGCTATTGAAGATGTAATGGTTAAATGTTATTCTGTGGATTGTTTGAAAAACTGTTCATTCCATAAAGTTATCAATACATATACAGTAAAACCTCTCCAAACCAGATCCTCTATATAAATGAATCCCTCTCCATACTGAACAAACTGCCTGGTCCTGAATTCAATGTCACTAAGAATTACCTCTGTAATCCTGAACCGCTCCATTCTCAACACCGATTTTGAGTCTGCATTGACCAAACATTTGCATTCTGATGTCCGGAAACCGAATGTGTATACACAGTGGATTAGTGATTTCTTACCATTGTTTAACTTACTGGCCTGGTCAGTTGTCTTTTGTTCAGATAAAGATTTTAGGACGACAATAACAATACATGCCTGATAAAATATCGCTGTTTGTTTCACACTTTCAGTGAGCATTTTAGAATTCACAGTTACATCATAACATCATTGCGAGTCTGTTTTTACACCAAATGATACATTATAGTCAGATGGAGATTTCACAAGCACTGTCAATATTAAAATGAAAGGGTCAATGACACTGTAGCTCAACTTTGAAAGGGAATAATTTCATGTGTTACAGTCAATGGAGCTATTAGGAATGTGGAAAATTGAAAGGCCTAGTTATGCAGAGTAAAATCCAATATGGCCACTGGCATACTAGTAATACTAGATTATTAACATGAAGAGATATATATAAAGTAAAATCCAAGATGGCTGCTGGCAGATATGTTTTTCAATGAAATTCAAAAACATTTGACAGCTGCCATCTAGTAAATCAATATCAAGATCGATATGAAGTTTGGTGATGATCAGATGATGGAAGTGGACTGTAGGGTGTGCCAAATGATTTAGTCATGCAAAGAGTAAAATCCAAGATGGCTGCTGACACAATGATTCGTTCCCATCTCCATGTCAATATTAACATCCATGACAAATTTCATAATGATCCGACCAAAGGGGGCATCCATCCATCAACAATTTCCTTTGACTCACCCTACAGGCCATATCCCTCATCCAGCCCTCATAATTGGCTACGGCAATCGGCAATGCCGAAGCCATTTGCTGAAGCAAACTGGGCCACGGTAAAGGGTTGCCGTAGCAGATTGCCGAAGCCAAACAATCTGAATTAAAAGGGCTGCTCATCCGATCATCACCAAACTTCATATGGATCTTTGGGGCGACCTCCAGAAAGGAGCAATAAATATTTTTCCCAAAATTTGTTAAAAATCATGGCCGCCAGCAGCCATTTTGGATTTAAAATTGGAATCTAATAGGCAAACCCTGCAGCCTGCATTTATTTGTGAAATGTTTTGAAAATTTACAGGCATGTTTTGGATCACCTCTAGATGGGAGCCATCAAATATTGAAAAATTTTCAATGAAAAACATGGCCACCAGCAGCCAACTTGGATTTTACTCTTTGCATGACTAAATCCTATGGCATACCCAACAGGCCACATCACTCAAATCCATCGGCGTACTTTGCAGCCCACATATATGGTGATATGTTTGAAATAATTTCAGCTACACCATACACGATACAAGCCCTTTACTTTAAAGATACGGGCGGCGTTGGCGGTGGGTATGCTGTTAAAATATTCACCTCCATCAAAAACCGCCATAAACAGGAAGAATAGTAAAATATCGACAGACTTTGTTCTTATACCAATCAGAAATATGGCATAAACAGTATGTTATCGTCAATTGTGTTTCCTTTGTTATGTAAACAAAAGCATTAAAACGTTATGTTACCTTGCTTTTGTTTAGATCCGGATATGGTAAACATAAAGAGCGTTATTTGTTACTGTTTTCCTGATATGGAAATATATATATCATTTGTGTGTGATTAACCAATAGAATTGCGCTGTGTTATGTAAACAGAAGCACAACTTCTGTAACATGAGCAGGCTCTTGTTTACGTACACTATCGTACGTCTTGACGACATAATACTATTTACGCGATGATTATGTTTGGCATATGAAAAAAACTATATATATTTTAATATTCCTTCTGTTGATGGCAATTTGAACAAATATGAATATTTCTGCAACAAATGTCACCTGTGCCTTTAACTTTTTGACTTTCCTTCGTTATCCATCATTCTATTCATTGCTCAGCAAAAATAGACACTTTCATTTATTAGCTCAACTTTACTTTGTAAAGTTTGAGCTATTGCCATGGCTTGGTATCCGTCGTCCATGTGCGTGTGCTTGATTAGTCAACAATTTCTTTTAGCACGGGCTACAGGTCGTACCTTTGGTTGGATCATTATGGCTGTTGACATTGGCATGTAGATGGGAACGAGTCATTTTGGGGTCATTCGGCAATAAAAAATGGCCACCAGCGGCCATCTTGGATTTCAAAATTCATTCCATTAGCACAGGCTACAGATCGTACTGTTCATCTGATCATCATGGAATTTGTCATGGATGTTAATATTGACATGTAGATGGGAACAAGTAATTTTGGGGTCGTTTGGCCAAAAAACATGGCTGCCAGCAGCCATCTTGGATTTTACTCTTTGCATGACTAAATCCTTTGGCACAGGCTACAGGTCGTAGCTTTGGTCGGATCTTCATGAAATTTATTAGGGATGTTAACAATGACATGTAGATGGGAACGAGTCATTTTGGGGTCATTAGGCCAAAAAAATGGCCACCAGCAGCCATCTTGGATTTTACTATTTGTATGACTAAATCCTTTGGCACGGGCTACAGGTCGTACCTTTGGTCGGATCATTATGAGATTTGTCATGGCTGTTGACATTGACATGTAGATGGGAATGAGTCATTTTGGGGTCATTCGGCAAAAAACATGGCCGCCAGTGGCCATCTTGGATATCAAAATTCAATCCATTAGTACGGGCTACAGGTTGTCTGATCAGCATGAAATTTGTCATGGATATTAATATTGACATGTAGATGGGAACGAGTCATTTTGGGGTCGTTCGGCCAAAAAACATGGCTGCCAGCAGCCATCTTGGATTTTACTCTATGCATGACTAATTCCTTTGACACAGGCTGCAGGTCGTATCTTTTGTCGGATCATTATGAAATTTGTGATGGATGTTAACGACATGTAAATGGAAACGAGTCTTTTTGGGGTCATTTGGCAAAAAAACATGGCTGCCGTTGGCCATCTTGGATTTTACTCTGCATAACTAGGCCTTTCAACTTTCCACATTCCTAATCACTCCATTGACTGTAACATGTGAAATTATTCCCTTTCCAAGTTAAGCTACAGTGTCATTGACACTTTCATATTTTTTGCACATTTACCCACTGTAAATGCCTTGTGTCACAAATGCCAAGTGGGTGATGAATAAGTGAACATATAAAGAAGAGACTCTTAAAATTTAATTACAAATATATATTTTAATAATAAATAGCACTCAATAATATACAATATATAGAAAGAATTTTTCAACTGAATAAGTTTGAGATGAATAGCATTTAGTTTAGATTAACATGAATAGCGTTAAGATTTAGATTAGTTTCAGATGTTTAACATATCAATCTCAGGAGAACTTCCTCCAGAAGATGAATGAATCAATATTCATTGCATAATGGACATGGAATATAACCATAGTTAAACCGCATCAAATTTGGCAGGGGAAATATAAATGGTTCCTGTCTGTGCAAGACTTGATAATGACATATTTATGCCTTTCATAATAACAACAACAGCAGGATGGTTCATAACAAGTTTTAGATTTAAAAAGATTTAAAGATTCCCCATCCAATTTGACACCAAGTCATTGAACAATTTAATATGTGGACAATTTTCCACTTTCCAGGTGAAATAAATACAGGATATCAAAGTTTGCCATTTACAACGTTAAATTTTCTCACAATCGCCTTCAATCGATGTATCAAAGCAAACAGCTGATCACTGCCTGTTCACTTCACCTGCCGCAGAATTTATTTCCCCCAAAATTGTGTCAAATTTCAATATAAAATAGCTTTATATTATGTATATAATAACAAGTGCAATGGCAAGAGTGGCGTATGCCCCCAATGCTCAGTTTAGAGAGTAGGCAATACAAAATATTTGTATGGATGGTCAATTTTGTTATTTTCTAAATCCAAAAAGTAGGTATCCTCCCCCCCCCCTAAACTGGGCTACCAACATGCCAAAGCGCAACCAAATCTGATGATCCATGCCCATGTTACAAGCCGAAATTTTCATATGCCAACTTACAGACACAAAATTCAGAATTGATAAGTCAAACAATGCTGTAACTCTGGTTAAAATGAATGGTCAAAACCCGTAGTATATATGTGGGTATCCTTTGCCGCATGCTGGGCTGTCAACATGCCAAAGCACAACCGAATCTGATGATCCCTGCCCATGTTACAAGTTAAAATGTTCTTTCTGACACGATATTAAAACATTTCCAAGTCAAACAAGGGCTGTAACTCAGGTAAAAATGAATGCACAAAACCTGTAGTATGTGGGTATCCCGTGAAGGCTTTACCCCAAGCTATGCTATCCCCATGCCAAAGGACAACAAAATCCGATAATTAACACCCGAGTTACAAGCTGAAATGTTCACACAGTCAAAAATTACCAGGTCACGTAGCTCTTGTAAAAATTAATGGATGAAACTCGTAGTATGTGGCTATCCCTTTCCCCCCAACTGTGCTATCACCATGCCAAAGGACAATGGGGTTTGAATATATGCGCAGATACTGTCTTGGATCTGTTTTCGGGCAAAATGATACACACACCAAAAAAAAACAATGAAAACTGGCAATATGCCCAGGAAACTCGGTACATGGTTATTGGAAATTTCCAGAAAGTTGGAAGTGAATGCATTAACCGAATTTTATTCGTTAATCATAGTTGAGCATCTAATAAACATGATAGTTACTTGTCACGAATATCATTTGTAATGCATACGAATCAGATTCACCACACAAAAAGATCCACAATACTTTGATGATAAAAAGACAATATTTTAAGAAGAATTTTATTCACCATATAAACGCTCTTTATTTTAGATGATTTTTTTTATGTTCGCCAAATCCACATGAATGGGTTCATAGGTTTGATCTCACTATTTTGTGCATTAGGCTAACAATGGTAGTATTATGGTGCCAAATTGGAAGGGCATATTACAAAGAAACAAATGGAAAGCAAATAACTACATATGATCAGCGAGTTACCAGCTATTAAATGGTTTATAAGATAACCACATACTCATAGATCATTCCGAAAGTCATCTGCTTATTTACAAAAGCTATCAATACATTTTGGTGACACAAATTTTGGGTGATAACAATAATTTGTTTCTTAACACTTTCATGACTGGAGCAGCATTAAAGATCCTGTGCCAGTGCATTCCCTTATATATGTGAGTCTCCCATATGGAGCCTCGCATATATAAGAGAATGCACTGACTTACAAGGTCAAGTTAAATACTGCTAGGCCAATGTATTCTCTTATAAATTTTAGGGTCCCTACGGGAGACTCACATATATAAGAAAATGCATTGGCACAGGGTTTTCACCAAATTTCAGGAAGCTCCAGTCATGGAAGGCGTAATGGACTGTTTTATGTTTATCAATAAAACTATGAATTAAGGTTGGGTTGCGGGGTGTCCAAATTAGAATTTCAAACTGCACCCACACTTAAATTAAACCAGACAAAATTCCCTAGTCTCAGTCTCAGTCCAAAAAGTTGACAAAAAAAAGGAAAATTAGAGGACTTTTAGTTTAAAAATGACAAATTTAACAGTAAAGCAATTTATCAGAACAATTTTAACCTATATTTGGTCATTTCATGAAATGTTCAACAATTGAAATTTTTTAACAAAGACACCCCACCCCCTGTCACCACCATCACTGAGTATATGTTTATAAAGACTATTATTTCTGTTTATCAAAACAAGTAAATGCTTTTAAATCAGCTGAACCACTCATCATTGTTTGGTTTGTTAAGTTATCTCTCCAAGATATGATTAGCTCCAAGGCGATCTTAGAAAAGTATACTTTTATTCATTATGCATTCTTAGAGTCTTATTTAACCCTTTACCCAACAGAACGGCCCTGTGCCCTGTGCCAATGCATTCTCTTATATATGCGAGTCGACCATAGGTCAACTCGCATATATAAGAGAATGCATTGGCTTAACATATTAAAAATGATAAAAATGTAAGAAAAAATTATAAAATTGTTGTAAGAAAAAATGGTAAAAAGTGTTAAAAAAAGATTTTTTTCAGGCCAATGCATTCTCTTATATATGCGAGGCGACCTATGGTCGACTCGCATATATAAGAGAATGCATTGGCACAGGGCATAACTGTAAGCACCACAATGTGGCCAATGAACCGGTTCCAATGATATCCATATTTGTATGGTGTTATTGAGACAGACCGAAGATATTTTAGGCTGTTGAAGCTTTATTTGGGCGTTTTTGGCCAGTTTGTTGGGTAAAGGGTTAACCCTCTCTATACTAAATGGATTCTCCCACCCAGTTTATATAAAAGTAAATATTGGAATGGTTTATACTCATTTGGAGGGATGTTCAGGTAATAAAATCAGATGACAGACAGACAAATATCTAATACAAGTGCAGAAGGATTCATATTGTTTGGTGGGAAATGTTCAAGTAATAAGTTCCATGGTCATTTGTTGAATTTATTATCTGTACATTTCCTATGGGAACTACCCACCAATGAGTATTGAGTGTAGAAGGGATAACATTTTAGTGCCAGAACAAACCATATCCCTCTGAAAGGATTCTGTGTCCCACAAATCAATTGTATATTTTATATTTCTGTTGAATACAGCCATAGGTCTGTCTCACAGTTTCACCATGTCTTGACTAAATACTCATTGATGAGTAGTTCCCTTTAGGAAATGTTCAGGTTTAAAATTTTTATCTGAACGTTTCCCACCAATGACTATGAATTCTGAATCAGTCGGCACATATAATACCCGTTCTTCTGTCTCTCGTCGGCTTATATTTCCTTAACATACTTGCAGATGAATAATAGACCATTCCGATGTATACTTTTTTTTGAATGAACGAATTTTGAGAATTTTTATATTCCACCTGTGATAGTACTAAAATCAATGAAACTTACATCCAACTACACCATCTTATAACGGGAGTTGGCACCAAAAGTGTTATCCAAATTAGTTTTTTATTCACACAAAGTATGGATGAACATTTGGAACTTCCAGAGCTCTATACTTTGAATGTGTTTCTGTTTTATCTTTTCGTCTGCCTATTGTCTGCTCATTTTTCTTGAACACCCTCCAGATGAATAATGGACCATTCCAAAAATACTTTTCTAACTGGTGAGAGATTTCACTTAGTAAAGAAAGGGTTTAAACGGCGAGTCAAATGAGGTGCATATTTCCTGGGGAAGATAACTCTGTAAAACCTATGAGAACGAGTGGTTAGCTAAAGATGGTGTATCTCTTCCCTGCTAATGAACTATCTGTATTGCTTCAGAGTCAAAGAGACCAATCAACAGGAACTTCTGTCACTAGGAAATAATTTATTTTCATAATATTCTGCGAACTGGGACAGGAATGATTCTATTTTTTAAAATACCTTTAACCCTTCCATGACTGGAGCTTCCTGGAATTTTGCGAAAGCCCTGTGCCAATGTATTCTCTTATGTATGCGAGTGTCCCATAAGGAGCCTCACATATATACCAGAATACATTGGCCTAACAATATGTACCTTGACCTTGTAAGCCAGTGCATTCTCTTATATATGAGATGCTCCATATTGGAGACTCACATATATAAGAGAATGCACTGGCACAGGATCTTTAAATGGTGCACCAGTGTAGCTCCCGTCATGAAAGGGTTAAGTGATATATGTGTAACACAAGATGTTTCTCCTGTGTTTTTGGGAATAATAACGCGAATATGTGTTTTAAAATGAGTTCCATAAAATAAGTTGTTGTTGTTGTTGGGAAGAGATACATCATCTATAGACCGATCATTGTTGAGGTTTATCATCTCATAGTAACCAGCTCTTCAGATGATGTAGGGTGAATTGCTGCCGTCTGATCAAAGTCAGCCTTGGTTGCGCCCATCTTGATCGCCACAGAGAAACCCTGAAGCATCTCATCACAACCCTGTCCAACCATGTGCAATCCGATGACCTACAAGACAGTAATATAAATCATCATCAATGTATCGTGTTAACCCTTTACCCAACAGAAAGGACCTGTGCCAATGCATTCTCTTATATATGCGAGTCGACCATAGGTCGCCTCGCATATATAAGAGAATGCATTGGCTTAACACATTAAAAATTATAAAATTGTTAAAGATTGTAAGAAAAAATGGTAAAAAGTGTTAAAAAAAGTTTTTTTTTAGGCCAATGCATTTTCTTATATATGCGAGGCGACCTATGGTCGACTCGCATATATAAGAGAATGCATTGGCACATGGTATAACTGTAACTATCACAATGTGGCCAAGGAGCCGGTTCCAATGATATCCATATTTGTATGGTTCTATTGAGACAGACCGAAGATATTTTAGGCTGTTGAAGCTTTATTTGGCCGGTTTTGGCCGGTTTGTTGGGTAAAGGGTTAACTGCTGAAAGACACTTTACAATATTTGCTTCTATTGTTTGTGGGTTTTGTCCATTAATACAAAAGACATCTCTGCCTTATTTTATTTTCTTTGTATTATATGAGAACACAGGTACTCTCGGGTGCCTAATAATAGTATCAGCACAGGACAGCACGATTATTAATTTGGCAGAAAATTCTCAACGATCACTATTATTTAGCATTGAGACATAGAGTGAAATTGCTATCACTATTATTAATTTCAGTCTGAATCCCCACCCATCACTATTATTTGGCCATCCTGATTATTAGGCGCCTGAGAGTAGCGTAAATTGATGTTAATGGCGCAAATGCCACATGGCCTCTATTTTTATTTTAAATATGGAAGATGATTGTGATTGTAGAGAGTGGCTACCATGCATTGACAGCATGTTTAGATGAGTATGCTGACTGCAGTATGTTGAATGTTGAAATACATGTATATGCAATGCTAAAGACAAATCTATTGGTTGAAATCTATTTTTTTTAGGAATAAACCTTTGAAATTTTAACTCCTAAAATATGAGTGTGAAAGTAGCAAGATATTGTGTTCACAAGTAGCAGGAACTCATCAAGATAATTAATTTCTCCCATCTAACGCCTGATCTTTGATCAATTATGTAAAGGATAATTACTGAGTGAGGGGGCATTCAGACACAGAACGTGTGAAGCCGGAACAGCCGAATGCCCGAACACAAGCCAGGTAATTATCTGACTTCTGACGGCTCTCTATTATATGTCCACTTGACCAGCATGGAACAATAATTATGCAATTGTCGGAAAATAACAACATGTATGCATTCATTGAAAATAACAACATGTATGCATTCATTGAAAATAACAACATGTATGCATTCATTGAAAATAACAACATGTATGCATTCATTGAAAATAACAACATGTATGCATTCATTGAAAATAACAACATGTATGCATTCATTGAAAATAACAACATGTATGCATTCATTGAAAATAACAACATGTATGCATTCATTGAAAATAACTGCATTCGGATAGATGTTGTTCTATAAACTGCTCATTTGTATAAATCATGCCAAGGGGAGAGAAGAAAAGGCCTATGTTGTAAAGCAGTAGTATTGTATATCTTCCAATGGACTTGTTTGAACCCAAACTGAAACCTGCTCCATGCAACTGTTTGATGCCATTTGACCATGTCTGAGAAACTCAAGAAAGCATGACAATGTGATATGGTTTTACACACACATTATTATTTACACCCACTAGCATATTAAGTCAGCTCTTGGTCCACAGTGGTAATACAGGTATCTCTTATACAAGACTTTACTGTGCTGTCTTAGATTTTATATCCTGAAGTGGTACAGGGGCATTTGCACAATTAACCTTTTCTATACTAAACACTCATTAATTAGTTGTTTTCCCTTAATAGATGTTCAGATAATTAGTCGTTTGTTTAATTTATTATCTGACCATTTCCAACCAATGAATAGGAAAGCTTTTACACTAGTATTGTTTTTTCCTGCACACCCCTCCAAATGAATAATAGACCATTTCAATGAATATTGTTATAATTGATGGGAGAATCCATTTAGTAAAGAAAGGATCATATATCACCTTACCTTTTCATCTGGTAATAGCGTGATGAGCTTCATGCTACACTTCATCTTTGTTTCCGTTATAGCATAGTACATTGGTGTGAAACTTGAGATATATGTTTTCACACACGTTGCACCATACTTTAAAGCTGCCTCAGCTGTAAATAATATAACAATAGCCAGGTTTAGTTAAACGTCTGGTGTAGCACATCGGTGTGAAATTGATTTTTATGCATATCATGCTGGTCTGCGAGATTGATCAATGGGAATAAAGATCTACAAACCTAAGATGAAGGAATATCAGGTTGACTTTGATTGAAGCCGACCCTATTTTGAAAGGTCAAGGGGTGATATTGAATCAAATCAAAGAATGCCATCTTCTATTTTCTCGGAACTCTGGTGTCTGAAGCATATTCACCCATTATTTTGGAGCCAAGAAAAGGAATATCCAGTGGAAATCATGTTTCTGCGTTTTGAAAAATGTAGTATCGTGCATCAAAACCTACATGTGATATATTTGACGAATTCTAAAGACACATAATTAACTATAAAACTATATTTGTTTCCACACTTCTGGCAACAAGTCATTATCTGAGTGCTCTGACGTTCTATATCCATTGCACATCACTGTGACATTACATAATTTAATAGCCATAGCTGGCGTACTTGGATTACGGGAATCTGATTAACTCGATATTGGTAATCATAAGTTAAATTCTCAAATGGAAATCATGACAAAAACGTTACAGGGCTCTTAGTTGTGGCTATGGTTTTATGTGAGGCTAAGCGAGATTAACATCGGACTGAGATATTAATCTCACTTCATAGCCAGCAATGAATCGCCCTGTAACTTGTAATGTAGTTAAGTTTTAGTTGCATGCCTATGTGATATGGTCTATAGACTATAACAATGAGATGGCAAGGATTGTCAGTAGCTCCAAATTATTAGCTGAAGCCGGAATCCCTTGTTGGCAGAATACACTGGAGGTGGGCTATCCCAATGGGACTGATGATACCCCCATGGCAGCTAGTGTTGTCTGAAATGTGTTTGACATATGGATGGAAAATTACATTCAAAATGAAAATCTTACAGAGGTGGCTGAATATTGTCCATTAACTCACTTTCAGTCATCCCAATAGTCCCTACTGGTGGATGTGAGAACACAACAGTAGGGATATTATCATAGTCCATCTTATATTCGGGCTTGTTATCAAACAGTCTGTGAGCTAACTTCCTGCCTGCTGCGATGGCAACTGAAAGAACAAATATGCAAAGAACCATGCCATTAGAATGCAATTCATGATCATCTAACGCTGTCTTATTAAATATCAGAAAACAAATGTATTAAGTGTTTATACAATCTATGAAATTAGATAGGTTTCATCGAGAACTCCTATTAACTGTATACAGTGAATTAATCATAATATATATAAATGTAGATAACAGCAAAAGTACTTATCATGCATATAAAAGATAGGGGCAAATTATCATTTTAAAGTGGTATGCAAAACATGGTCAAGCCTTGTCCTGATTTTTTTTTAATGATATGTCTTATTAAAGATGGTCTATCTCTTCCTGTATCAAGTTTTATATAGTTTACTGGGTATAAACTAATACATATGAATCGAAGACCCCTGTCTGGAAATGCTTCTATCAATTAAAATGGATTTTTTTCTAATTTTCGGGTATAATACATGTATATACAATCTATTGGGGACATTTTACGGCTCGCGGAAATATTCGGAGCGTAGCAAGCGGGAGATCTCTATCTCCAATATTCTCTATCTGAGATCACCTGAAAGTTTCATGGTTGTCTGTTCTAAAAATAGTAATGAAAAAATGTCCATGATTATCGCATTATATAAGAAAATATCAATATAAAATCAATATTAATTGATAGATGCATTTCCAGACAGGTGTCTTTGACTCATATTTATTATTTTATACCCGGAAACAATATGAAACATATCGAGGAAGAGATAATCCATCTTTAAGATTTGCTTCCTGCAATGCCTAGTGTGATCAAAAGTCATTTTCCCTATCAAAGTTCAATTTTGCACTTTTCAAGCATGTCAAACCTTAGTCATAGTAGTTTTAGTCCATGAAATGTGTAAATTATAGGCATCAAGTGTAACAGAATGATGTCTGCCAAACAAAACCTCTCTATCATTCAACTCTAAAACTGGATGTTTGGAAAGTAATATGCATTTAGTTTGTATAATTCAAGGAATTATTATTCCCAGTCTAGGGAGAAAAGCACAGCATTAGCATTTAGTACATTGAGATTATGGCGTCTGAGTTACCCCATGCACATTCTCATGTCCGATGAAATTAGATTTCCTGTACAGAAGTTAGATAAGGACATGTTTGGAACAGCACGAATAAAGTAGAATCCCAGGGTGGTCATGAATGAATTGGACCTTGTCATACAGTTCAACCTAGGTTATGTCAGGATGCCATGTCATGATGATGAGATAGATGGAATGTTCTAAAGGTGGGTACAAAACCAGGGCTAATGAATGGTCTGTAAATTCTTGGCCCACCTATAGTATTTAAGCTAAGTCGGTCTTCTGTGTATGTTTGTTTGATTATGCACTACATTTTACCCCTTGGGGTCCTTTATGGTATTAAATTCTATTCTATTCATACACCACTAGTTCTACCACGCAAGCCATTGTTGTAAGACTTACCGGGTGTGAGCAGTGCTTTACCACAGACATCTCCCAATGCATATATGTTAGGAGCTGTAAGACTTACCAGGTGTGAGCAGTGCTTTACCACAGACATCTCCCAATGCATATATGTTAGGAGCTGAGCTATTCTGATATTCATCAACCAAAATGTGATTTCCTTTGTCCAAATTGACTCCCTGAAAAAAATATGAATGTAATATATCAAAGATTCATCGAAAATGTCTCTGAAACTTGCTCCATTGGGTATTGTTATGGCTCGAAACCCAGTGATAGTACCCAGTACTGCCCACTACGTGCAACCAATTTTTCTAACTAGTTTTATTGATTCATTCTAATTAATGTGTTGCATAATTTTTTCCTTTGCATATTCTAAAAATGATATTCAGTCAGATACTCATTACCCGTTTATATATAACCATGGGGATACATGTATGCGAAAAATGCACAAGGAAACCACACTCCAATTATTGGATCGATAAGCATTGCCCTGTATATTTTGATGTTGCATTTTTTGATGAGCGGTCGTCCGTATCATTTCTACAACACAATTATTGCCTTATTTGGCTGCATGATGTTACCGCATAAATGCCACATTTGCCTTTTCAATTAGATTGTGGTCCATATATCCGCCGTTGCAATGTTTTCTCTTATTAAAAAATATTCCAAAATAAAAGTCGCGAGAAGCACCCCTGGTTGAGTCTGGGATATTTGGCACTAGGGACGTAACTAGAGGGTTTATGTTGGGGGTGGTCTCCACCATGGAATTTCCAACTGCACTCCACTCCTTGAGTGACACCACACTCACAAGTTTGCGGAATTCAATGGGCTTTGATTTCCCCCCAACTGTTCCCTCACAGACTACTAGATGGTAGCCTGTTCTAAATGGATCAGTAGTATTGTGGCCAATAGCCATGCAGCAGGGATGAAAAGGATGGTTCGGCCCAGTATGAGAATTTGTTTTAGATCTGAAAATGACAAAATCCTAACATCTAGTTAGACCTAACGCCAGGCAAATTCACACCCCGATTTGTTTTTCTTAAATTAATCAGCAGTTTTTGACTGGCCACTGGAAAGGGTCCAAGACACATGGGTTGGACAATGGTTCGGCCCGGTGTAAGAAAATTTTGAAATCTGAGCATGAAATTTGGACAATCTAGCATCTAGACTGGCCTCCAGCTTTTTAATTCAGGGAGATTTCCAACCTGAAACCCACCCTAAGGTTGGAAAATTGCCCACTAATGGCCATTTCAACCCAAACTTTTGCAAAAATTATTCAAATCGGTTCATATTTGTTCAAGTTATTAAGTCAGACAGAATTTTCTAAGTCAAAATAAGTCGAAAATGAGGTGTAATATTACGAAAAACAGTCTGAGCCAATCCCTAGCCGCATCATGTAGAGAGGGTATTGTGAGAAGCATGTATACCAAAAATTATTGAAATCGGTTCATATTTGTTAAAGTTATTAAGTCGGACAGAATTTTCTAAGTAAAAAAAGAGGCGTAACTTGAAAAAAAAAAGTCGGACCGAACCGCAATTAGCATCATGCGGAGAGACCGTCCTAAGGAGATTGCATACAAAAAATTATTGAAATCGGTTCATAGTTGTTATGAGGTCGGACGGACGGACAGACAGACGGACGAACGGACAGAGAAAGCATGACGGACGGACGGACGCAGTCAATCCAGTATACCCCCCATTTTCTTCGAAAGTGGGGGTATAATTATGCAAATGTTGGTCTAAAAACAACAAATTCGCCACTACTAAATTGTTGGAAAATCAATTCTGAGACTGGAAGTATAACATAAATCATATTTTGGCATAGCAGGGCGCGAAATGTTCACCTGTCACTGAGAGGTCACTGCTTATGGGTGACAAGTTGATTTTTGTGCTAATTGTCACATATGAGAGGTGACCTCAATGACAGGCAACTTTACCCGTAGTCTTCAGGCTTCTGTTGGGAATGTAGAATATCCTCATAACTCATAGATTAAACATGTTAGTTTGAAATATCTCAGTATAATTCCAGATCAGTTTGGTGCAAATCACGTAAACTATTTCCCACTAGTATCTCTAAAATTATAAATGAGAAGTGGTGGGATTATTAAATGCCTAGTTTTGGAGGATAAATTTAAAATTTAAAATTAAAAAATTAAAAATGTACAGTTATTTTGGTGGTAGTATTTGTACTACTAAAAGCTAGAAAATTAAATGATTTAAAATGAAATCATTCTCAAAGGCATGAATTATAATTCCTTATATAATGGTGCATGTGTGCAGCTAGGGAAAAGTCTGAGGTGACAGGTTGGAACTAATTATTGTGACAAGTAGAAATTTGTAACATTTCAAACCCTGAGGCATAGCAGTAATCTCCAAACAATGAGCCACTCGCCATTTCTAAGCAGTTCCAGGATAAAATAACATGGTGTATAATTGTGACGTACCACATGTTGCAGTCCCAAGTCACTATTAGGGACTCGACCTGTAGCCCATAGTAAACAGTTCACACCAGTAATTGGGTCATCAGTTGTAAGCAGGGAGAGAGTCCCGTCTTCTTTCTTAGTCGCTGACTTCACCTGTAATAGACAGGAAATATATATCATTATCCCAAAATCGGTTTTAACCAGCAATCAGATTGTCTTCAATGCCATATTCAAATCACTATGTCCCGGGCCCCATCAACCCTGACAGCATAGCAGGTAGTGTTGTGAGGTTTTAGAATTTACGTTTCGGTTTCTATTTTTTTCGGTAAAAACCTCCGTTTCGGTTTCGGTTTTAGTAAGCAATCACTTAACATAATAGCAATTAGTCCAACACAACTGGACAAAACAGGCACTACCAGTTACAGAGGGTCATAATAAGTTGGGGAACAGCTTGCTATGTTGCTAAATCATGAACTTTAATGAGAATGTGAGATAAAAGTCATATATTGAACCATAAAGTTTAAGCAAACACAAAATAGTAGTGCCCGACTGACCATATTTCCAGACGCTGACTCAAACTTTTTTTCGACTATACACATATATTTCCACCATACCAAAATCAAAACATAAAAGGGAAACGCAAATACAGCAACGTTTCATGCATACAAGATGAAGTCCCGTGCGACTTATATATTGGTACCGATATCGTTTAAAGACAAGGCCGTGGTAATCAATCAGTTACGGTGTAGCAAGTGCGACATGTGCCCAGTTCCTCGACAATGATGACGTAATTACGCGTTTGATGTTCCCCCTCAGTTTGTGGGTTAGAGATACCGTTACGCGCAAAAATAACTGCCGTGATCAACAAGACGCTGATAAGTGCACGTACATGTATACACAGCAATTGGCCGGCTCAAATTCGTAATATTTCGTTGAACGTTATAGATAAAAGTTCAATTTTATTGACCGATTAGCCGGGAGAATGAAGTTTCAGAAATTGCAGTTCCAACTACCGACTTTATTTCCGGACGGAACGAAATATTTCGTCAAGCACACGCCATCAATTCAAATAAAGTGCACATTTGTTCTAAGACAGTTGACAATAAAGGTGACAAAAGTCAATGACCTACTGGACAACTTTCCCACGTGGTATAACATTTCTTTTCGTTCGCATTCTCATTTTTACAACGACATGCTTCCTCATTTCAGTTTCGTTTGGCAACTCAATGACGCTTACGATATTATAACAACACATATCTGAGACGAAATGGACACATCCCGATATATAATTGATCAGAGAGGCCGATTATTTGACAACACTATCAACTAACAAGTCGATTGAATTGAAAAATAAACATAAAAAAAAAAACCGTAATGTCGGTTGGGGCAGAATCACGTCGGTCGGTTTCGGTCGGTATTTTTTAAAACCGAAACCGAGTTGTTTTCTCGGTTAACCGCACAACACTAATAGCAGGGTAAGAATGTGCACGAAATATTGATGGTATATATGAGCATGTGAAACATCAGGGGTATATGAATGTCCCTTAAACTGGCAGTTTCCACCAATCGTGATGTTGGTCTAGCATGCCGAGTTTGATGTCACCTGATGCTGAATCCATAGATAGGCTACTGAATTATTCTTATTAGTGTGAAATAATGTGAGAACCAATGAAAACCACACTTAAATTCAGGCTGTAGTGCTAATAACTTAAGTTGGAAAACTGTCCCGGGTGGGTATGGCGTTAATTGATACATAAAGTGAGCATTTACCTGGGTTCCCCTGTGTATCTTCACTCCACCATGTTCCAAGTTCTCAGTTACACTTGTACTTATATGCGGGTCAAAGTTCCTCAGCACCTATGATAAAAGATACATACATGTATTATTTTTATAGGTTTTTAAACAGTATACAGTAATGCCCTAAATAATCGACTCCTTAACCACAGCATAATTATGGGTAATTTTTCAGGATTTAGTCGTAAATATGGCTTGTTGCCATTCATCGGAAAGCTCTCACAGAGCTTTCCGATGAATGGCAACAAACCATATTTCCAACTAATTCCTGAAAAGTTATCTATAATTCTGCTGTGGTTAAGGAGTCGATTATTTAGGGTATTACTGTTCGATTCGAAACCTCCGTGATGATTCGGTCTGATTCGAAACCTTAGACGGGATTCGTTTATATCTAACCTTTTCGTTAGTCCCACAAAATGAGCAAGCTTTGCGTACTAGGAATTGTTTATTGATTATATACAGTATACTAATTGGTTTACACACAACTGTGTGATAATATGATTTTATGTTTACATTGGAAATAATTTATTTGATCATTACTCGGGTGGGGTCATTGGGTGATATTTAGTTGAAGAGGTCTTTTGGCATTATCACATTATTCCATTCCCGCTAAACGGTCCGGTCGGACATGACAAATTTGGGATAATTAATTAGTAAAACTATAACATTTCTGGTGTTCTATCTCAGTCTGTCGTCAAAGTATGTTTTATTCCCCATATAATTTTACTAATAGACATAATTATACCTAACTAACGAGACAACAAGTTATGATTATTGACGAATACATAAATACAGAACGAACAAGCTTTTTTGAATTCCGTAAACTGGCTGAAATAGGTATTTCCGGGCAGCACTTCTGTGTCTACAATTGGATTCAACCAATCACAGTGAGGAGAGGGTGTGGTCATTGTTTATCAGCACAAATGATTGACATGATTATGTTACCCGATGTGCTTCGTCTTGTGACTGTGTGACACTTAAATTGCTACAGTACGACTTCTGCACGCTTTGATCTTTGTCGTGTGTTGTCGCAGAGTTATAGATTGACGGTCGAGTGCTTTGATGTCTTGCTACAATTTAGCTGTCTGTTAATAGTTACTGAGTGTCGTCATTACAATAATAATATGCCGTACGGGTACTTAATTTATTTATAAGAGAAAATCCCCCCCGCACAGTGCTTATTTGGGACCCTACTGTATTACTTTTCTGATAAAAAATCGTAAGTCACTTGCAAAAATGGAAAAGATCAGAACACAAAATGCGTAGATTTGAAACCAAAGTCGCGGATGAATAAACAGACTACCAATCTCCAATATAAAATAATTCTTTATTATGTAATTATCTTATAGTGTAGATGGGCAATACTTAAATAACCATGATTTTACTATAATAATGTCCACTAACAGTTCTGATTGTCCACTCTATCTACGACAACACGGTCAGTGTTTGGGTTCGAGGTTCGGTTCGATTCAAAACCGAGACGATGATTCGGTTTCAAGGTTCGGTTCGACCTAAAATCTAAGGTTCGCAGGCCCCTAATTGGACTGGTCTATTAATCGTCTGGAGGGAAATAAAAGCAGAAGACAGATAATACATATCCACAAAACATGATTCCTATTCATTGGTGGGGTAAGGGTCATATATAGTCCACCCAAGTAGACTAATAGGGTATTAAGAGGTAATTTATTAATATTAGAACATTTACGAGTCCTCTTAGGGAACAGAACTTATAGAGAAAGAGAGTCGTAAGTGTCCAAATATAAAATAAGTTCTTTCCCGATAAGTCTACTATGGTGGGCTAGGTCAGATAATGATCAGATATATTTATCCAATGAATGGGGTGAAACTTAAATACAACCAACTACAATAAATTCTGTCAGAAACAGTTAATGTCCGAATTAAACGGCCAACATTGTGAGCTCAACAAAGTGTTATCAGCTGCATAGACAGTTAGCGGTAAAATTAATATTATACTAACATAAGGAAAGTATGGCAATTTTCCACTTAAAACTATAGGTGAGACTGCCCCAATGGGACTAAGGATACCTCCGGAGTGCAATTAGGCTACATTAAGTGTAGCCATATTAACATATTTATTAAAAAGGACGAAAAAGAGGGATAACTCCACTAAAAAAAAGTCGGACATACCTCATAATCGCAGGTGCACAGATTCCCAAGGTACTAATTATATGTGCCAAGTTTTAAAAAAATTGACCCTAAAATGTAGGTAAACACCATGATACTAAATGTCTGTGATGATATTAGTTGACATGTCGACATAATGGTCTGGATGCCTTCTGTGTACTGGTTGGATTGTGGCTTTACAAAACTGACAACATGTCCCTTGCTTTCGTTTGTTGAACTTATTATCTTAACCTTTCCCACCAATATATAGGATTATTTAATTCTGCACTTTCTGTCATCTGTCATCTGATTTTATTTCCAGATTATCCCAACAGATGAAGAATAGACTCTTTCAATGTATTGTTTTATAACTGATGGGAAAATCTATTTAATAAAGAAAGGGTTAAATTGTCCTATGTTTGACTGACGTACTATAATGCCCTGAATAATCAACTCGTTAACCACAGCAGAATTATGGGTAATTTTTCAGGATTTAGTCGGAAATATGGCTTGTTGCCATTCATCAGAAAGCCCTCAGTGAGAGCTTTCCGATGAATGGCAACAAGCCATATTTCCGACTAAATCCTGAAAAATTACCAATAATTCTGTTGTGGTTAAGGAGTCGATTATTTAGGGCATTACTGTAGATATGATGCCAACATAATATGAGACCACAGAAGACACTCTTGTGAATGCAAGTTGTTGTATACCTTATCATATCGAATGAGCAGTGAAGTGTCTGCCCCGAGGCCACTGAAAATCCCTGCTAGTTCCACTGCAATGTAACCCGCACCAACAACAACCACTTTCCTGAAAAATATAAGCATTAGCATGCTCAAAGACATATTGTGTCCTATATCAGTGAAGCAAACTGATAAGTGAATACCCAGGCACCTTTCCCACTGAAAGACTGTAGCATTAAATAATATTACCGAATGTTTCCGCCACATGTGCTGATTGTATCATTTCAGAAAACACAATATCTGAACTCCGCACAAATTAGGGTCTGACAAAGCTTCGAGATGCGATTCGAAATTGTCCATCTGATTCGATTCGAAAGATTCGTTTATAATACAAATATTGGATACACCATTTATTTCCTCATTTCATGTCATGTAAATTGAACAGAATTGAGCAAATATGCACATATTGCCACATAAGACTCCAGTCAATACCCGAACACATGGCAATAAACAAACTTCACTAGTTCCTGTTAAGTTAATGGAAGCACGATAACTCTATTGTGGTGACTGCGTTTACGTAATAGTTTTATATGTGTGTACTACTGTGTAGAGTGAATACGACCTGGTGGTCACAATCAATGATGCAGGTCCATCAAGTATCTAAGCTATCAATTTCCACCAAATCTATGAAACAGTATGATTACATCACTTAGAACCTTATATTTTTGTTTCAGAAAATTATTCAGAAGGTCAGACTTCAGAGACAAAAATATAACATTCTTAGTATTGTAATCGTACAATTTGCACCAAAAAGTACATTTCAGAACAAGTCAGCAGGTATGAAACTGTGTATTGTATACCTAATACTTATCCCGGTCAGGATTGAACTTCGAGTTCGACCAGTATGGCAGCACAAGAATTCCAATGAACGTAAATTTGTAAAAATAAGCTGGATAGAACTCAAAATTTATTATAATTTTAATAGGTGATGATTTGATCTGAGATGCCTGATAAACAAATGGGAATTATTCTGTCAAATAGAGTAGCAGCATATAATTCATACATAAGAATGATGTTGCGTTCTGCTAATTTGGGTATAAAATTTATGGACTACCTTATTCTGTATTTCAATTCAATCACCACAGCAGAGTGCTCTGCAGCATTAATTCTTCTAACTCAATAATCAATAGAATTAATGGAATCTCTAAACATCAAGCCACCAGGCTGATAATGGAATCTCTAAACATCAAGCCACCAGGCTGATAATGGAATCTCTAAACATCAAGCCACCAGGCTGATAATGGAATCTCTAAACATCAAGCCACCAGGCTGATAATGGAATCTCTAAACATCAAGCCACCAGGCTGATAATGGAATCTCTAAACATCAAGCCACCAGGCTGATAATGGAATCTCTATGTGTTATTGGCCTGTCAACCATGCAACTGACCAAGACAGTGATAATAATATTAATAACATAACCTCATTGACCTGGTAAAGTATTATGGTTTATTACGGATTGTCTTGGATTCATTAAAAGCCAACAGGCTGTCTAGTAATAGGGCCACAGTTGTTTGTGATTTCTGTCGGGCCATTAATAAATAAACCATAGCACCCTTGAAAATCCTATAATATATATTATATGACATATAACACTCTGCTTGGATGTTCAGAAACTTTCTCAAGGCAGGTTATTTTTATAAATTTTGCAAAAAATTAACAGCACACAATGTAATTATTTATATAAATTGTACCCTAGTAACTGTCATTGGCAGAATTCCTATTTGTTTATCAATGATTAATTCAGGACAAACAAAGAACTAGATATTTACATTTTTGCATAATTTTGTTGCTGTGTTTTACAAAAGGGGACAACCGATAGTCCGATACTGTTGAGAAGTTTTTGGCTATGATACTCTCTTCAACTGGTGAAATGGCTTAATAATAAATATGAGTTTGAAGTAGTGAAATAAGCATGTAATATGTTTTTTGAAATAATGGTATTCCTGTGGACAGTTTCAATTCATAGATTAGTGAATTTTCCATATTGTTCGAACAATAGGTAAACTCAACAGTACTCATGTTTATATCACAATTGTAGTGAATACAGGTGGTTTCTGGAGATGATGAACATTGCATAATGTACTCTTTTTTCTGCCTCTTGTCATGTTATGGTCAACAAGAGCATCGCCAGGCATGGCAAAATATGCCCGTGGTAATTTTAACAATGGGCCAAAACTCACAACTCAAATTCGAACTTGATCTGTATTTGGTGCCAGTAAACCCACATACCAAAGTTCAAACCATTCAATTCAGACTTACTAAAAGTTATCATCCAGAAACAAAAAAAGCGAACGGACAGACGGACAATGGACGGATGGACCAATAACATAATACATCCCTTTTTTTCAAAATAAGCGTATAAAAATGAAAAGAAGCCTTGTCCCCATAGCTGATTTGATTTGATCTAGGCTGGACTAGACAAGGTTCCCAAGGGTTCGAACCCCGACATTGCCAAAAATCGGGATCGATCTTCAAGATTTATCTGAGTTGAGTTATTCATCTCATTCCGATGGATACATGAACATTTTGATAAGAAATGATAACTTGTTCATGACATTGAAGCAATGAACACTCATAATGAGTCAGTGCCTCCATAAATCTTATATATATATATAACTTACTTCGGTAGATCTTCAAGCTCGAAGAAGCCATCACTACTGATCGCATTGTCTGCACCTGTGGGTAAGAAAAATATTCTTGAGCTGAGAGTATCAATGATGCTATTGATCAACTTCTATTGACAAAGTTCTGCAAAATTTACCAACCAATAGACAAAAAATAGGAAGTGGTCCAATTTGAATTTGACTAAAACTATGTGTAAAGGAAACTCATTCTTGTTGTTTCTAATGGATTGAGCAAATTGAGAATGAAATCCGGTTCAGATGTTGGTCCAGCATTTCAACTCGGACACCCATCATGGTTTGAGTTTGGGTAGCTGAAATTATTATTTGCAACCAGAATGGATTTCATAAAAAGACACAATCGAGTCAAGATTCCAAATAATACCTTGCCAGACAAGCACATATCATTAAGTTTGATCACAATGAGGTGATCTCGATAAATTTCTCAGCTCAAATACATCAAAGAAATTCAAAACAGTACATCAATTATATGCCAGTGAGTAGTGATCCAGTAAACACCGAGCTTCATTTTGAATGTCCAGTAAATATTGCAGAGTGAAAACTGAGTTAGATCAACCCCTGGTGTTTGTTTGGCTCTAGTCAGAATAAACTAATGGGAACCTCATTATGAAATATGTGTGTAAAATCAAGTAAAATTCATTAAATGTACTCTTCTTTTATAGAGAAAGGGATAGCTATTGGAGAAAATAGTATTTTGTATGGGGATAAGATTGACTGCTTCTTTTTGGTGACTCAACAAAATATAAAATAAAATTTTTACCTTCGAAATTTGGTAGTATTGGACGGCCGCCAGTAGCTATAAGTATATGGTCGGCAGAATATTTCTTATTGTCAACCATCACACACTTGTCTTCTGTGAATGATGCATTTCCAATAATTTTCTCGACTTTTGACTGAAAAAATACATTTATTTTATTTCAAATTTTCTGGTATAATACATACAATCAATGTGGGACATGTTACGGTTCGACATAACATTTGAAGCATCAACCCTTGAAATAGGGTGTCTGTCATTTGCAGAATGAGGTCCCCAGAAGGTGAATTTAGTGATGCTACCCCGCATAGCGGGCTAGCATCACCAAATTCACCCTCTGGGGACCTCATTCTGCTTACACCTCAGTAGAATGAGGTCCCCAGAGGGTGAATTTGGTGATGCTAGCCTGCTATGCGGGGGTAGCATCATTAAATTCACCCTCTGGGGACCTCATTCTGCAAATGACAGACACCCTATTTCAAGGCTTGTGAAGCATTGTAAGTGGGAGAACTCTATCTCTATCTAAAATTACCTGATAGTTTCATAATGATATGTCCTAAAAACAGTATTATAATATAAACCAAAAAATGCCCCAATTGATTATCACATTATATAAGAAAATATCAATATAAAATCAATATTAATTGTTAGAAGTGTTTCCGGACAGGTGTCCATCAACCCACATTTATTATTACGCCACACCGTGGTGTTGCTTGGTACGCAGATTTTCATATTCTGTGGTCGATCGATAATCCACTGGGCGACTGTATTATTATGGTTATTTCGTACTGAGTATAAATCGTACCGATAGAGTCACGATAGTACAACAAAGATTAGCACATGTGTTTACGTCACCGGTGTACTTGTGGGGCCATGTTTCTATTCTGAAGGTTCGCTATCCCGAAAGTCCGCTATTCCGAAGGTTCTCTATTCCGAAGGTTTTTGTTATTTTTAGGTTAATTCTATATTCTAAAGTATTGAGACTAATTTGAGAGGGTTCATTATCACAAAGATTCTTTTTACGGAGTGTGCGCTCACATCCGAACTGATCCTGCGCGCATACCGATACAGATACAGGAGGAAATAACTTAACTTAGAACATTAAATGTGATTTTGTTTTGTTTTCGCGGGTTTTCTTGAGATTTAATGTCATTACGTGGGCCCATACTTTTGAATTCTTGGCAGTATAATATGAATGTTGTGGTATATTGTGGACCCTCCCGCATTGGGACATGACACAGGTACAGTTGACTTAAGTGATGTTCTGTGTGGGCTCCAATTTGGAGTTCAATATTTTAAGGGCCAAATTTAGGATTTTATGGGCCCATACCTTTGAACTCTGGGCATATAATATGAATATTGGGGGCATGTCTCTATTCCGAAGGTTCACTATCCAGAATGTCCACTATTCCGAAATTTCTCTGAATGTTCGCTATTCCGAAGGTTCACCAATCAGAAGGTTCGTTATTCCGAAGGTTCTGTATTCCGAAGGTTTTTGTTATTTTAAGGTTAATTCTATATTCTAAAGTATTGGGAGGGTTCATTATCACGAAGATTCTTTTTATGAAGGAAATAACTTAAAACATTAAATGTGATTTTGTTTTGTTTTCGCGGGTTTTCTTGTTAATACCCTGGAAACTATATAAAACGTATTTAGGAAGAGATAATCCATCTTTAAATAAGAATATTGTGCTGGACATTTCTGCATTTCATCTGCCATTTTTACAAAATCTTCATTGCTAACAAAAAGCATCAAATTAGAGCAACGCCAACGTACGTAAAGATACTTTCCAGAGAAGTGAGGGAAGCATCATTAAATCCTCCCTCTGGGGACCTCATTCTGCAAACGTCTGGCACCATATTTTGAGGCCTGTTTACATTTTATGACAGTACATGTATCATTGTAATTCAATTGAGTATTTGTCACTAAAAACAAGCATTCTGATTGGCCGAGAGTGGCTAACTTTAGTTTTCGATTCACCGACATCGGCCGCTTCAGCGTGCATCAAATCTGAATGTAGCATAGTAAAATTTCATCGGCGAAAAATGGAGTAGCAAAACGAGCACACCCGCGCGTTGCTGTCTATAGATACCTTTGTCATCGGCTTCAGTGTGCATCAAATCTGAATGTAGCATGGTAAAATTGTTACGGAGCAGTGTTCCGAGTAACGCAATGAACAAACCCAACGATTTGTGCACGGTGACAACGGCAAAATAAAAGTCTCGATTCGTGTCATGAAAATGACTAAATGATTACTTTTTATACAGTTTTTTTGCAAATTCCTTGCTAGATTGAATTACAATGGAGATAAACGTACCCTGTTGAGTTGTACATTCTGGGATTCGAGAATGAAAACAGTTTGTGAACTCGCCGGGAAGCCAGCTCGTTCACAAACTGTTTTCATGCTCGATTCCCAGAATGTACAACTCAACAGGGTACGTTTATCTCCTAAATAATGCCTGAATTATATATCTAAATGTCAACTAATAATTTGATGGTATACTTCCACTAGTTTTTTTCAATTGTTGACCATGCACCCATGTTATCTTACTGGTACATGACATAGGCAGATTAAAAAACCTACAATATGACATTGTCCTTACTCTTGGAATCCAAAGAAAGCATACCTGTATACTGGAAAATTTGCCGCCCTGTAATGTATGGGGCTAATATTTGGGCCAGTATGTTTTAATATTTAAAAATTGGGATTGTCAGGCTGGCTATACTGCAGGCCTATCAGAATTGATGGAGCCTTCACTCAGGTCAGGAAAAGACTAGTATTGCTGGAAATCTGTTTGGAAACAGCTGTGACAAAAAAACAGTATATAATTTGAGAAATATATATGATTGATGGTATAACATTTCAGATAGACTTGCTTCCATGTTGGGCGTCACCATCCTGCACTGCTATTCAACCCTGTACTCAGAATTATCCACCCTATATTTAATTCCACATAGTATGCTTATTTGGACCCCGAGTGTAGCTATCTAAAATAGAAATGTTTCAATATGTTGGATATAAAATATGTCACTTACATTTTCAAGATTGGTTTCATATATTGTGTTGAGTCTTTTAATGTATGCATCCCTGGAAGCTTTCAGGTGACTGAAATCCACGAAAAAATTTAGATATTATTTTTAAAAATACAGCAATACCACATTCTTATAAAGATAGTGGAATCCATATTATCAACAAACACTTGAGCAAATGCTTATCAAATCATGGTCTGCATTACAAAATGTCAGAGCAATGAAAAATATTCCCAAAAAATACTGATTTTCAACTAAAACAATTGATTTGCAATTGGCGATGTTTGTTAAAGGTACTCAATCCGAAACCACAAGCACGAGGAAGCATGAGGTCAAACGGGCGGTCTTGCAGATAAAGATGGATAACTCTAAAATCAAGTGGTAATAATAACCACTTGATTTTAGAGTTATCCATCTTTAACAATTGAAATAATAAACTTCAAAAATCAATATCTGATCACTCTGAGATTTGATGGGTAGGTTCCTCGACTCGAATCAAATATTTTTTACCCTGGAAGCCAAAGAAATAGTAATTTAGGAGCATCTGATCGGATTGAATACCTTTAAAAATGACTTTCAATGTAACAGTAATGGGATTGATTTTTACAAAAAATCATTTAATTTGCGAGGGACTACGGGCGCGTTTGTCGCTCTATTTTGGTCCCCGTTCTCCATGACCAGTTTATTACTATTTTTAAATACAGCGCGAATTTGTCATTCTCTGTTTTGCTATTGTGGGTGAAAGACGTCAAGATTTTTAACAAACCTTTTTGATTTTTCACATTTACCATTGCAAGTGGCTTATGTCCCTTTAACCCTTTCATGACAGGAACTGCGCTGATGCAGCATTAAAGATCCTGTACCAGTGCATTCTCTTGTATATGTGAGTCTCCCATAGGGAGCCCCACATATATCAGAGAATACACTGGCTAAATATTGTTAGGCCAATGCATTCTCTTATATATGTGAGGTTCCCTATGGGAGACTCGCATATATAAGAGAATGCATTGGCACAGGGTTTTCACAAAATTTCAGGAACCTCCAGTCATGAAAGGTTTAAGAGACAATCAAGTTTAAATGTACTCAATCCAATCAGACTCTCATAAATTACTATTTCTTTGGGAAGTTGGTTAGTTTCTCGAGATGTGGCCCAGAAAACACGTGGTCAAACGGACAAATTGCGGATGAAGATGGATAACTCTAAAATCAAGTGGTTATTATTATAATCCAATCATGTGGTTTAAAGATGCCAAATTGGTGCTGTTTGGATGAGAGATTGGGTGGAGGCTCTACATTTGATAAGAATTTGTTTAGTCGCCGATTACCACCAAACTTATAAATAACGATATCCATGATATCAGAAGTCTAATGGTGCGGCTAAAAGCTGTCAGAGTGATGTCATTCAGGTCAGGTGTGCACTGAAAGGGAGGGGGCACCAAAATTGATAAAAAATATTTTTATTGCCAATTGCCACCAAATTGCCACATTCTTCTCCATGATACAATGAATCTATTCGTGTGATTTAAAGATGCCAAATTGGTGTCGTTGGGGTGATAAATGGGGGTGGGCTCTAAATTTGATACGAATTTGTTTAGTTGCTGATTACCACCAAACTTATACATAATCATCTCCATGATATCAGGACTCTAATTGTGAGGTTTAAACATTCAAAAGTGGGTCTGTTAAGTTCCAATTTCCACCAAATTCATACACGTTCCTCTCCAATAATATGAGGAATCAAATCATGTGGGTTAAAGACACTACATTTGCGAATGTCTGTGTTATATATAACTTCACAGCCTGTTCTTCCAAAAACAACACATTATCTGCTTATAATATAATTTGTTTTAGGTTGAAAATCTGCTTTAAATCGACATTTTGAGTCAATAATGAACTGAAAATGAGAGTGTTTTAAAAGCGCCATAAAATTGAATAATGGATATGAGTCCATTGTCTGCTTATTTCAGAATCAAATAATCCAATATGAACCTATTTGCACATTATAGGTCGATTATGTGCATATTTGTGCGAGGATACTTCACGGGGGACTATCTAGATGGCACCAAAGGTGACTAACTGTGATAACTGTTTTACGAGACTGATTCACTAAATTAAACAATCTTAATACCATTATAACGACATTGTCAAGCACAATACTGATTCAATAAACCCAAATTACATGTAATATCGTAATACTACCAGTCATTTTAGCTGTTAAATTTGCATACCTCCAGTTGAAGTTGTTGTATGTGACATCGAACCCATAATCCTTGTGATCATGTATATATTCTGCATGAACACTAGCATTAAACATTACTTTCTTCGGCACGCATCCTACATTCACCTGTAAGATATAAATTGGGAATCAGTGAATGTCAACAAATACATGTTAACAAAATAATTATTGTTTGTATGAGAGGCCAAACCAGATTTTTATCATGGTATAATATTTTGTCATTTCATCACTGACTTCATGCTGAATCAAAGCTCAGAGTGATCAGATATCAATTTGTGAAATTTTTTATTTCCCGAGATATGTAATTTTGGCGGCCTACCAAATATTTGTCAAGGCGACGGTCTCGGACCATTGCGGATGAAGATGGATATAACTCTAAAATCAAGTGGCTTCGGGTGTTAGATATTTAACAATCCGGCCAAATTTCATTGAACAAAATTTTGATAAATAACATGTTTTCTGCAAGTTAATGCTATCGACTCAGGCGATGTACTGGCTGGACCCTCAGAGTTTAAAATTTGTACATAGAGATAATTGACCCAGGGAATCTTATCAGATATGTCCTGCTGACCTCAGATGTCTTAAAAGGGCACTAATAATTAATTGATATATATTTAGCTATAGGCAACCAAACAGCTAGACCTTTGAAGATAAAAAGTTGCACACATATGTAAATAACCTGGGGAGTGTCATGGGATAGGTGTCGTTGACATCAGCTGTCTTAACAGGGTACTAATTATTAAATTTTATATATTTTGACTACAGGCATCCAAACGGCTGGACCATCAGAGCTGAAATTTTCTACAGAGGTTGATTTACCTGGGGAGTGTCATGGTTTGTAGGTGTCGTTGACATCAGATGTCTTAAAACAATTAATGTAACTAAATAATTAATTATATACCCAAAATGGTTGGAATCTGGTCATTGAAAATTTATTCACAGGGGTAAATTGACCCGAGTCATGTCACAGAATAGGTGTCGTTAACCTCAGACACCTTAAAGGGGCACTAATAAACAATTTTAATTAAATAATTAATCATATACCCAAAATGGGTGGACCCTGGTCGCTGGAAATTGGTATGATGGGGTGAATTGACCCAGGGAGTACCATTTGATAGGTAACATTGACCCTAAAGGTGAACTTTAAAAATTATATCATATATGAGCAATAAAGAAAGTTTCTTATCATCTTAGACAACATGCTGGAAAATTGGTACACATGGGTCACCTGACTAGGGGAATATCATGGGATAGGCACTGTTGACCTCAGATGACTTAAAAGGGACTAATAAATTATGTCAACATACAGGATCAATGAAGAGCGTTTATTATCAGCTCAGAAGATATGTGGGTAAATTGGCACATTGAGGGAGTGTTATGGGATAGGTGCCGTTGACCTCTTAAAGAGGCATTAATAATTTCAATAAAGAGCATTTGTTATCAAGTTAAAAGATAGAGGTATGGTAAACTTTATCCGGATAGTGTCATGCAATATTGGAGGCCAAATTCACATTTAATAATGAATGGTGCTTAATTGCAAATAATTGCGCAAATAATTACACTTAAGTGCAATTAATTGTGCTCAAGTGCAAATAATTACAGTTAGCCGCAAATACCACATATTGTGCTTAAGCACAAATAGGGCATTTATACTTAAGCGTAACGAATTGCGCTTAAGAGTAATTGCAACTACTATCTAACCTACTTACCCATAAACTATTGGCATAACCTGGTGTATCACCTAGCAACCCAAGAGGATTTTAACCTGTCTCAATTAGCCTAGTACTCATATGCACAGATTTGGGCCATTACTATGGTCATATAGCATGACTGGTGTCACTGCATGAGGGCTTGCTTACCTCATATGGTCATTGGTGTACTTATTGACTTAAATCAGGGGGGAAAAAACCCTATATTTTCATATTATCAGCATCCCTGTCCCAAACATTGGTGTTTCATTCCAGGAGCTTTGGTTTCTCAGTCCTCAAGCTATAGTATTTTTTATTAAATATGCATCTATTGCGCAGATCTATAGTATTTACATGATCATATAGAGTGAATGTGGTGTCATTGAGGGCTTGCTTTCCTCATATGTATTCCTGAAAATTTAAGAAAATCAAAGTCGCCCCGACTAATACGGTACCGTACTGAAGGTAATGCTATGGCGAGTTGATTACGACTAATATAGAAGATAATATAATGCTATCACTGGTCACCCCGACTAAAACAGAACGTAATGCTATCGCGAGTCAGCCATTTTGATAAAGAAGTTAGGCTAGCACCCTACCCATCCAAACCAATAATAGGTTAATGTTGAGTTACGGATAAACCTATTTATTCACAGGCAGAGCTGTTTAGTTAATATAAACCATGAGTTGTGCTTATTAACAATGCAAATGATTACGTCTAAGCGCAAATAATTATGCTTAAAAATAATTGATTGTGCTCAAGCTGAAATGATTGCAATTAAGCATAAGCATTTGCACTTGAGTGCAATCAATTGCATTTAAGTGTAATTATTTGCTTTGAGGCGCAAATATTAACGCTTAAAGGTACTCAACCCGATAAAACTCCTCTCAATTACTATTTCAATGGCTTCGGGGGTCAAAAATATTTGATTCGAGTCGAGGAAGTCACCCATCAAAGCTCAGATTTGTTAGATATCGATTTTAGAAATCTATTATTTTTCATTATCGGGAATTCTTCCTGGCCCAGTACGTAGTCAATTATTACCACTTGATTATAGAGTTATCCATCCTTGTCTGTTTGAATAGAATTTTGGCGTAAAATCTCGAGCATGCTACCAAATTGACGGCAGTTATAAGTACTCATCTCGAGAACATAAGAATTTTCAAAAATCAATATCTAATAACTCTGAGCTTTGTTTGATGGGTTCCTCGACTCGAATCAAATATTTTTTACCCCCAAAGCCAAAGAAATAGTAATATAGGACCCTCTGATCGGATTGTTGTTGTTGGAATCTGTTGAGATGGGGACCCTCTTTACGGGTTGAGTACCTTTAAGTACAATTCATTATTATTTATTAAATGTGAATTAAGCCTCCCATGAGTCATGTTTACCTCAGATGAACAAAAATTATTTAAATTACTTGAATGGGCACTAATAATTTACTCATTCTTTACCTGAGAACTGTCGGGACCCATGCAGTTATATAGTTATTTAATAAATGTGAAAATGGCCTCCAATGGGGTTGTGGGGTAAGACATGCAACTACATGTAAGTTTAGGAGGGCACATATATGAGGGCATATATATGAGGGCAAATATGTGCAGGATTCCCCTCCCCATAGCACCATCACTGGACAGCTTATGACAGTCTCATATGCACTATGTACCGGTATATTGAGTTATTGAGTGAGCCATCTGAGAGGTCCTAGATAAGGGTTATATATTTTCTTGTATTATGCAGGCCTGTACGGTACATGTATATATATGGATCTAGCTAGTCTAGGTTCAATTTATTTCATATGCAAAATCACACGAATTATAACAAATATGCTCGTAGCCGCAGTCTTTTGAGTACATAACGTACACAGGTTCCACCCCATCGACCATGTTCCACAATTCCCACATTCGCGCCGAACTCAGCAGCACGACGGGCACTTGCCAAACCACCTGATCCACCACCGATGACTAAATAATCGAAATGCTTTATGATTGGTGGCATACTGCAAATTCGTCTCAGCATTAGACCTGTCTAACAACTTCTTCAGTAAAACGATCGAAATATTTCCAAATATTTTGACAGAATTTTTTGACCGAAAATTCCCTTCCTCATTTGTTCAAATTGTCCGAGAGGTTTTCGGCTAAATTTTGGAGAATGAAAATGCCATTCAGCCGGAATTTCAAACGGTTCATAATAATAACCGGAAATTTGTTTTTTATTGTCCGAATTTTCGTCCCAAAAAGAAAAGGAAATGGCTGTTTTTAAAGTTTTGCCTTATTGTTAACAGTTTTGTAATTAATTAGCTTCTTTTCAAACATTTGAAGACAAAAACTGCCAAATTTCATTAAAGGCTGAGGTAATCTTACGTCTATTATAAGTTATATATGTCTGTTCACAATAGGAATATGAGCTTTCCCATTTTCGAACTAGAGTCTGCACTAGTCAGCTACTGAGCTAGTCTACCACGTACCAGTCTACCAGCAGCAATGCCAGCATGTGCTTGACTGTAAAAATAATATTAATACTAGACTAGTATCATTGTATTTAGGCACTGTGGCTGTATTTTTAGATATTTCAGTGCAGGAACCATTTATTATGGTTGTTGTTGTTGACTTCCGCTATTCACTATCCGTTGAATAAGAACCCATGTACTGTGTTCGCTCAGGTATTAACACTGCAATTACTTATACTCTCTACTTCATAACGGAAAGGTCGGATTTTCAAATTCTTTTCAATGTAACCGAAAGGAATCCATGAACTGCCTTCTGGATAATTTGCTGCATAGTCATATTTAAATAAGAGCTATCTCCAATCAGTGATCTGGCATTAATCATTCTTTTATCAACCTCTACTTCAGTCTGAACGAACCCCATCTCGATCTCATTTATCATTTCTTCCCTTTCGACAGCATACAATGGACAGTCCAGAATGAAATGGCACACCGTTTCCTTGTCACCGCATACACAGCTTGTGGTGGTATCCTTTATGAATTTCCCGATGTACGTGTCCCTTCAAGCTGGAGTGTCCGGATCTCAATCTGTTCATTTTATGTTGTATCTGTTCGTCATCGCTGATATGGTTCTTCACATATTTTACTGCCTCCACTACATTGGGGAATAGCTCTTCAGTGTGGCGTGCCTTTTGCAGATTTGACCATTGAAACTGCCATTTCACCATTATATTTTTCTGCATGGCCTTCTTCAAATCTGTCACTGTATTGTCAGTCTCTTTTAATTCCGAATCTATCATCTCTGATGCATGTGCTGCCTCTTTGGCCGCACCATCTGCTACATCATTTCCCTTGATATTAATATGGCCTCCAACCCATTTAATATATACATCCGCTCCACTGCTGTGTATAGTGTTGAGTTTCCTGCGGCACTCTGTTATGGTTTGGAAATATTTCTCAGGAAGCCTGTTACCAGTCACTGCATCTATAGCTGATTGGCAATCACAAATGATGCAGCTGTTTCTAACTCCTCTGGATGTGATCCATTTCTCGATGAAGTTTATGGCAAGTAGTAGACCTCTTATCTCTTATCTTATGGTTGTAGACGCACTGGTCCAGGTGCTACCACAGTCGAGTAACTTTATTATTATATTATAATCCTGCGGACCAGTGCGGTGACTCCAGCAGCGTTATTTAACGTTCACACACGTGGGCGTACATGGGTCAGCTATCAATGTCTGCGCCTGATCGGACAGCGTATTGTACCCATGACAACATAACTGGACAAGTGTTGTAATGGGGGGGGGGGGAGTCAGCATTTTCATTCAGATCTTTATTCAGTGATCTTGAATGAGATTTTTCAGGTTGAGGCCCCCTGTCTGCTAGCTCGAGAGACCAGTACGCTACCTAGAGCCCGAAGCCGCCATCGCACGCCGCCGCCACCAGCCATATTGGCCACAAGCCTCCGCCAGCCATATTATCCTGACGTCAGCCACATGAAAAAAACTCCGCCACCGGAATTGTAAAATGGCTGCACCGTGTGCATGGGCTAGCTTATATGTCAAGTACAAATGTACTGTGAATTGCAAAGAACTAACCCGCGTTGCCTAATATCGGCATACATGCATGGACACTGCTTGGTTATTATATTATCAGAACACCCGGGCTCTCATTGTGGAATAGCCTATTCCAATGCATGCTTTAATTCATATAACTGAATGGGCCAAATAGGGTCCTGCGAATTGGAGATTTTGATCGAATCGAATATCGAATCGAATTGAAGAATTCGAATCGAATATCGAATCGAATTATACATGTGTGTTGCATTCTCAATTAGGCATGTTTTGCCAACAATTAGATGATGTTTGAAACGTTCTATGAACTTCCATGAAGTTCCATCATAACTTATGTGGCGATCAACCGTCGATCGCGATACTATTAACTTCAATTGATTATTGTCGAGAAGAAGAAAAAAAACAGATCAAAACGTCCATGTTGACGTCACGACGATTAATATATAACCGGCCTATCGGAAATAAAATCACGCAAAGTTTGTACAGTTTGCATGTACATGCAAAATTGCAAATGGGCATTCGGAAACACCCGTTGTTGTAAACTTGAAGATGCAACAACAGTCGCAGGGTAGCCTGCTTATGTATAGTACTGGGTTCTTCTGGAACTGATGATTCCATAGATGGGTCGTTGTCCCAGATGCTTGCGATTTATACACCATGTTGTATCGTCACACGTGTAAGTTCTTGTACTGCCTGAGAAGCTTATCATGTTTAAAATAAACATGAATAACGGACGACTTATTGTCAAGTGCCAAAGGAACGCTCCGAAACTGACAGTCAACTTCAAAAGAAAACTCCACCAACATGCACTTTTCGACCCCTGAAACACGTGAAGTTTACATCATCAACGATGTCACATACAAATAACGCAGAGCCTGAGATAGACAGTCGGCGGATAACGCTAGCAGTTGCTCAGTCTCATAGTTATTATAATTTACGTGCGTCGTCGGTCCAACAGCGATTTCAGAGCTTTTGGCAACCATGTTCAAAGCTAGAATTCAGACGTATTTAGTGGTCCTAATCTGGTGGCTAATTACTGGCCATAAATATATTTAATAGCATGCGTGATGTACAATAAGAATTATAAAATGCACATATTCATAATTTTAGGGAATTAAATGGCACAGAAACAGCTAAGATCGACGTGTGTACGTGTTCGTGGTTCGAAATTTCGAGTTGGAAATTTCGACTTGAATTCGAATCGAATTTGACTTTCGAATCGAATATCAAATATTCGCAGGACCCTAGGACCAAAATGGGTTAGAATATAAATTGTTTATTTCAACACGACTCAGTCTCAGACATTGCTGGAATTTGTCAATATATGCACATATAAACCTGTAGAATAGAATAGAAAATAGTTTGAAATATTATATATCATTACTATGATTCATCCTTCAATGATGCATGCATCCAGTGATGATAGGAGTCTGAAGTCGACACACGTCCCAATGTAACTTATACTGATTAGGTGGGAAACTACATAGTACATCCATGCGGAATTTTTTCAGCGTTTGTTCTGAACCCGTAAAATTGCAGACCACACATATTCTTTTGGTGTTAGGCTTTTCCATATATGGCGAAAATAAACGAGGACTTGGGTCTATAACTAGGATTAGTACAATTTCGGAAACGAAAATACGCTGAATGATAACGTCTCAGTCGGTTGAGCCGCCATATTTTGTCAGCCATGAACGTCGAGACTGAGTCGGCTTAGCTAGCTAACCAGCCACGAAATTGGTTGAGCCAGCCGCGAAAACTATTTGCGTGGCTTCGGGGTCTAACGCTACCTCTCGGCTACCGACTTCCCGAACTCATTATAGTCTATATATATTTATATATAAATTAGTACAGTCAGTAGGCCCATGTTCAAAATAGAATAATAACACAGTAACAATAAGGTCTTAATCGATTTTATAAATCAGTATACTAATATAATAAATGCCTATAAATAGCTGGACAAACATATTTCAATTAAACGCACAAAACGCCGTGCATATGATATGTCGCCTGTTTCCTATATATATTATATTAGCATACCGGTAGTGTGTTTGAGATGTGTGTATTAGAACTTTGGTCTATGATTTCTGCGATGCCCACCAAGTTCTAATTGTGTTAATTTGGGGGTCAACGTACGGAAGCGACATCGAGGTGTTTAAAATGATGAGATGTTTAATGATATGAAGAATTAGAAGATGGTAACAATATCACCGTCAATGTCTGTTGGTGTCTCCATGATGGAACAGACATACATGTATGAAAATGCGTCTGCATCCGACAATGATCTATAGCCCAGAGAGCGAATGTTATTGTTCACCTGGTCAGCTGACTGCGTCACAGTTCATGCACAACGCGTGTTGATTAGAATTGCAGCAGGCAGATTGTTTTGCCCTCTCATATCACAACACTGGGTCACGTATTACGGTACACTGGCACTGGTTATTGATCATTGACACAGCTTGGTCTCCGTAGGTGCAGATATCATAACTAGATCCTCCAAAACCCACATTCACATTCATGTGTTATCTCAATGAGTTAGAGGTATGATCATATGTCTAACGAGTTGAGATAACACACATCTCAAAACACACTATGCTATTGTTGTATTTATCTTATGCCGACGGACATGATAATTTTTGGGCAAATTAAGCCCAATATATGTCAGTTTTGAGACAAAAACAATCTACTTTTTGGTCACTTCAAAGAGTAATTCCCGTTACACATTAATACGCAGTTACAGTACATGTGATGAAGTCGCGGATTTATGGAACATTGTGGTGGTTTGTCAGCAATAACACAGATAAAGTCCTGATTTAGCAGTGTTTTGATTTCTGCTAAAAATCCTCTCATCTCCTTGGACTGTCAAAATGACAGATAATTTGGAGGAACCTGCTGCACAAGAACAAGGTCGTCAAGAATGGACCACGGAGAAGGAAGACTTGTTGATTGATTTTTCCCACCTTCAGGATCCTTCGTAATCAGTCCAAATTCCACAAAGTGGTGATTTCTTTGGAAAGATATAACATCCCACATACATACCAGTAGACATCATGTCTGCCATATTAAGATATGATTTAGAGTAACAGGACTCCTAACTGATTGTATTCCTGATTTCCTTGATATTTTAATTCTCAGTACCAATCTTTAAAATAATTATTTAGTTAACATGTACCTGTGGTCCAAGGCTAATGATCTTTTCATGGAGCAAATTAACTGGTATCACACTGCAATTGTCTACCCAAATTTGGGTAATAGCTAAGCAATTTGGTATGAATTTTTTATATGATTTTAGAACAATGCTATCTATCATGTCAATGTGAGGTATTTGCTAATCAAAATTTCAAAAGTAATTTGCTCCCTGGATCTTTTTGATTTATATATTAATTACTAATTAGATATATGTATACATCATGGAAACATAATAATCAGAAATAGCCAACTGGATATTTTGGCTAGTATACAATAACATTCTTGCCCTAAGAATGTGAGACCTCTTTGTTATTTAACTGTTCATTCAGTTCACAACTTATTTTGGTGAACAGTTTTTTTGCAATTGAAATCTAGACCAAGAGGTATTACAAATCGTCGACACATCTTTTTATAGGCTTATTATGTTTATGTATAAACATTATATTTATCCAAAAAATAATTGGAGGGGATTTGTTTTATAAATTCAGCACAAAATTATGACAGTCAGCGGTTTCGGACATGGGTCAGTCGGGTTTGCTGAAACATGGGTCATTTGTTTTTAGGCCTGATCTAAATCAGTCAAGGGACTGAATAATTACATGGCTGCCCTATTTCGACCCATCTATGTGGAATATTGGATAGGGTTGGAAAGGGTGTATTGGGGCAACATTACAACATTTATCAAGAGGGCTGAACAATGACAGGGATGCCTTATTCAGATCCATTTGAATCAAGGCTTAAAATAAGTGGTCTGACACAGACAATTGTCAGACGCCAAATTAAAATTTGTATAGGTTGTCAGGCTCTGCTTTAAAACTGTCTGACATAATGTCAGGTTGAAATATTGACATATTTTTAAGGATAATATCACTGGTAATGTGATATTTTGCAAAATAAATTGATATAGTATGCTGTTAAATGAAATTTAGTCTATTGGAGAGTAGTTTTTAATTATTTTTTTTGCCAAAATCTGTCTTTTTCAGTTTTATGATTATTAGAACTGGGATGTCTACAAAATATTGGAATTGGAAAACTTATTGAACAAGTATTTCCTATAACCTTAGAAATGAGCACGAATTTGGCAAGCATATTCGATTTTGTTGCCAGGGTTTGCATTATTTATTGTAAAAAAGTGACAATTGAGAAGAGGAACATACTTGGGAGATAATAAATCATTATTAGTTTCACTTGGCATTATTTCCGGTGATAAAAAAGAAATGTCAGGCCTCATTTTGAAATGTCAGTCCATGTCTGTTTGGTGCCTGACAAAATGTCAGACAGTCAAATAAAAATGATTTTAAGGCTTGATTTGAATGGTGGCCATTTTGGATCGGGGTTGGGGATGTTTCAAATGGTGTATTGGGTTTCACCCTTTAAATGATAATGCGAATGAGAGCAATGGAAAAATTATATTGTGCGAACATGATAATTATATTGAGCAAATGATATATTATATTTAGAGAACAGAATAATTATATTGAGTGAACAATGTAATATATTGAGCGAATGGAAAAATTATACCGTATATTGAACGAATGATTTTAACTTATTCGAGGACTGGATAGAATATCGGAACTGACAATCATATCAAGATTGAATCTTGAATCGCATGCCCTGACCCCCCGATTTTATCGGTCCCGATTTATCCAGAAGCAGGATTTAATCTGGGACAATCAGTATCATGTGCACCAAACCTTAGAGGTTTATAAAAGTTTTGTATTATTGAAAGTGTAATTAAATTTGACTTAGTTGGGAAGCTTGGTCTATAAATAAAAATGGACTTAGAATAAAACATTGGGGCCTCGTTTTGCACTGTCTTTCCAAGGGTAATGCACTACTTAGGGAAACGGCATGAATTGTTGTTGTTTCCCTGTGAGAATTTGAACATGGCAGACACTTTTTGTTCAAACAATTGGATCCCCACACACTATTATTTGTTTGGGGGTACATGTTTAATAATTTTCAATGAAAATTCCCCCTGCACTATTGTTTGGGTCTGCACTTTTATTTGGAGCGTGTTCACATTTTAACGCCAAGAACATACTGAGGAAGACTCACGTATGAGTCATAACTTTTAAACGTGGACATCGTCGGCCATTCTTAATACTTTGTGCTGTGGCTCATTGTGTGCACAGATGAAGCATTTGACCGAATTGGATAGAATCGTTGTGTGTCAGATTCTATACCCAAATTTAATTGAAAAAATAATGCTCGTATCGCAGGGCACTATTAATATAAATACTGATGAACATCACCAGACAGTTTTGGAGGTTTTTTCAAGATATTTGTCACTCTATTCCTAGATCTGCCAATATCACAATATTAAAATACTGGTGTGCGCCCTTATTACTAGTACATCTTTAATGAAGGCAGTTTGTGATAAATTATACATATTTTAGTTTTAATTGTTATTTTTATCAGATTAAATTTTTGAGATATCAGGACATATTAACATTTTATGTGCCAGATAGTGCCAACTTTATATGAATAAAATTCAATGGTCATACATGTAGTTGCTTAGCTTGTTTGTAACTATAGTGATGCTCTTGTAGCTGCTAATAGACTTTACTAACCCTCTACAATCTGCTCTATATACATGTACCTCGGATAATCATCATGGTACTACTGTAGTAGCATTATGTACATGTATATCAGTATAAATGAATGTACCGATGTGCAGGGACTGTGGGCAGCATGGCGTGTTACATTCTCCTATATTGAGACGTCACTGATGAAAATGTTAGAGGTGTTTGCTTTAATATGGTGTTCACATATAGTTCTTGGACACCATTTGATGAATTGAAGAGTCCAATATTGGATTTTCCAGGCAAACCAAGCTACTACATGGCTCTATACGCTATATACATAGTTTTAATCCTTTATATTGCTTTATGCCAAATTATGGGTCAAATATGATAACTCATTTTGATATAAAAGACTTGTTTTGTGGCTAATGGACCACCCACCACCCCTGGCCTATGTGTCCAGCTGACAGGATAGGAAAATATTTTATTTCACAATACAATATGTTAATACATTATAATATAAGTGAAATTATATTCGTATAATATTGTGTGGAGTGCCGTGGCCTATGACAACCGTCTACCCGGCACCCCTGACTTCTTACACAATCAATAATGGCCACATAAATATTTTAAATATTTCACTATAATTTTCAGGTTAATTTAATATTTAAATTGGATTTAGATATAGATATGGATCGAATAAACAAGTATATTTTAGATGTATGGATAGAACTGGATATGAATGAATATGCAACAGTCAATTTTCTCAATAACAAGCTGATGTGTCTGTAAACAAAAATATTGAACACCACCCACCCACCAGACTCGGGCTGACTGGAGTACTAAATTAATTCTTTTAATTTTCAGACAAAATATGGCGGCTAGTAATAAGATCCACATCAGATACCACAAATGGCCAGATGTAGGGAAAGAACTCAAGGACATTCACATCAGAAGAGCCAAAGTTATCTTCATCGCAATTCTCATCTTCATGTTAATTCTGTGCTTCATTTATGTGTACTATCTCGATATAACTATTTCTGCAAGACAGAGTTCAATGTCAGTAGAAAAGCACAGGCTTTTTCATAATGGAACAAAGAAATTCATATCAGCAACGTTCAAAGGAAGACTCGGAAATCACTTATTCGCTTATTGTAGTCTAATTGGGACTGCTAAAAAGAATGGCATGATCCCAATTGTTCCAGAAGATGCTCTGTTGTGGGATGTTTTTGACATTCCAGAGGAAATGGGAGGTGTTGATGATTTAAGATATTACACACCATACCATGCAACGAAGGCTGCATTTTACTACCCAAATTTCCAACATCTTAGCGACACGGATTCTTACCTTGTTGGGTATCTCCAGTCATGGAAGTATTGTGATTTCATGAAGGACAGTTTGTTGCACAATCACCTGAAGTTCAAGAATAGTGTAACGAGAGAAGCTGAGAGATATATTGATAAAGTTCTGATTGAGAAAGGGAAACAAGGGGCTGTGACGATTGGTGTGCATGTCCGACGTGGAGACTTTGCTCGTCAGCGGAGAAAAGGTTTCACTGCTGCACCTGTTCCGTACATTTACAAAGCTCAAAATTATTTCAGAAAAAAATATAAAGATGTGGTGTTCATTGTTTGTAGCAATGATATTTTATGGTGTGAAGATAATCTTGATAATTATCCCGATATCCATTACAGTCAGAATTCTGATGGGAATTTAGACCTTGCCATTCTTGCCAGCACAAATCACACAATTATCACTTCGGGTTCTTTCTCGTGGTGGGCTGGATACTTCAATAGAGGAGACGTGATATACTATAATGGATATCCTGAGCCAAATACAGAAATAGGAAATGCTACAAATAGAGCAGACTATTACCCACCCTACTGGATACCAATGGATGTTGGATGAATATTGTATCAAGGATTCATACTGAACTGAAGTTATCTTGTGCCAACTAGAAATATTTTGTGCCAAATGTTTTTGAACCAAATTTAAGTCCATTTTATTTGGTGGGAGGGGGCATTAATTTTAATGGTATACCAAGGGTATTTATAATAATTTCTTGATTTTAAAATGACTATTATATTTCTCAATGGCTATTTTAATATTGCTGTAAACTGATATTCCAAGAAAGCTACCAGAAAAGTTGGCATAAAAGTCCTGAATATGATACAGTAATGCCCTAAGTAATCGACCCATTAACCACAGCAGAATTATGGGTAACTTTTCAGGATTTAGTCGGAAATATGGCTTATTGCCATTCATCGGAAAGCTCTCCCAGAGAGCTTTCCAATGAATGGCAACAAGCCATATTTCCAACTAAATCCTGAAAAGTTACCCATAATTCTGCTGTGGTTAAGGGGTCGATTACTTAGGGCATTACTGTACATCTTGAAGATTAGATGACCTTCTGCAACTACATTTAATCTTACTATGGCTGAATCACACAAGTTAACAATTTTCCATTGATTAGGTGACTCATGATCTCGAAAGGTTTATTTGTGTACACAGGATTTACAAAATGTTGATTAGGGTACTCAGGATCTCCAAAAACTTGCCCAATAGACGGAACAATGCATAACATAGTCTTAGATACCGTAGGTCGTCTGCTTTTATTCTACAAATTGACACTTCCAATACAAATGCCCATTTTGACTTAGCAAGAACAAAAACTACATTCTAATACAAATGCCCATTTTGACTTACCAAGAAAAAATATGAGATTTACCTTTCAATTCGACTAGACCCAATTTTTTTTACCTTATACATGTAATAACGTACGGAACATGAATGCTGATGAAAATGTTATAGGATAAAATTAGGCGTTGAAAATTTAGTGCTCGTAAGGAGTGTTCATGCACGCCTCACTACCTGATTGGCAGATAATAATATTGTGTGTGTGCTGTTAAATTGGTTATGTGTTAGTGCCCACTACTACATCGTGTATTCTGAAATCACTGTCATCTTGTTAATAAGTGAAATCACTGAGTTGCAGCCGTATTGGATTCATCCAGCCCGTTCCATGGTTTCAGAGATTCATCCAGCCCCGGTTCCGTGGTTTTAGTGCTACAGGTCAAAGTTCTGGAGTAGCATTCCCATATATGGAACTTTTGAATATTCCATATATGGAAAAGCTACTCCAGAACTTTGACCTGTAGCACTAAAACTACAGAACCAGGCCTGGTGGATCCAATATGGCCGTGAGTTTGGTGAGAATTGGAGATCCTGGGTACCATATTCCAATTTATCACATAATTAACCTACAAAACCAGCTTCATAATTATTGGTAAGACACACGTGTAATATTAGCGCGTGCGATGACATCACGCCATTATTTGAATGATTTGCGATTGCTGAAGTTTATGATTGTTGTTTTCGATGAATACTTCGCTTTACTTTGCGTTTATTTGATCATGTGATAAAAGGTATCTCAAACTCGTTCTATTTTGTACGTAGTTTATCAACCTCGTCCACTAAATTCTATTTGAGCCTCGGTAAACCTCGGCTCAAATCAAATTTAGTGAACTCGGTTGATAACTTCCGTATAAAATAGAAACTCATGTGAGATCCTCTATTTATTACACGCTTGTTCCTAGAAGTACAGTGTTATTGCTGTTCCATATTTATAAATCCGCATGGAACATATGTTCCATACGCATCTGTTGACGTCAAATTGGAACTATAAAATAAAAGCATCATCACACATGACAAAACAAGGTACCCTAATCAATAGATACCCGTGAATTGAATCTATTCTGCCTTTAACCCTTTCTGTAGTAAATGGATTCTCCCACTCAGTTATAAAAGTATACATTGGAACAGTCTATTATTTATTTGAGGGGTTTTCAGGTTATAAAAGCAGACAGAATAAGAGATAATACTCTAATACAAGAGCCGAATGATTCATAATCATTGGTGGGAAATGTTCTGATAATAAGTCCAACAAATGACCTCAAACTTATTATCTGGACATTTCTTAACCCTTTACCCAACAAACCGGTCAAAACTGGCCAAATAAAGCTTCAACAGCCTAAAATATCTTCGGTCTGTCTCAATAGAACCATACAAATATGGATATCATTGGAACCGGCTCCTTGACCACATTGTGATAGTTACAGTTATGCCCTGTGCCAATGCATTCTCTTATATATATACGAGTCGACCATAGGTCGCCTCGCATATATAAGAGAATGCATTGGCATGTACCATTTTTTCTTACATTCTTTAACAATTTTATTATTTTTAATGTGTTAAGCCAAGGCATTCTCTTATATATGCGAGGCGACCTATGGTCGACTCGCATATATAAGAGAATGCATTGGCACAGGGCCGTTCTGTTGGGTAAAGGGTTAAAGGAACTACTCATCAATGAGTATTTAGTATAGAAAGGGTTAATACTATGTATCTCCATTGTTGACTGTAAAATATGAATCTATTGTATATGTTACAACTTCCTTAATGGCATAACCCTTTCATGATGGGAGTTGCGCTGGTGCAGCATTAAAGATCCTGTGCCAGTGCATTATCTTATATAAGCAAGTCTCCCATAAGGAGCCTTGCATATATAAGAGAATGCACTGGCTTACAAGGTCAAGGTAAATATTGTTAGGCTAATGCATTCTCATACAAATGCAATGCTCCCTATGGGAGACTCACATATATAAGAGAATGCATTGGCACAAGGTTTTCGCAAAATTTCAGGATGCTCCCGTCATGGAAGAGTTAATTGCTGCTGAATATGATTTGATGGTTATCATGTCAAACATGTAAGCAACGCTGAAATGGTCATTGTCACCCCCTTTCGTTCAGTTGGGTACCCAGCTTTTTAAAACTTTCAGTCGGGTACCCAGCTTTTATAAAATTTACATTTGGGTACCCAGCTTTATTTTTGAGCAGTCGATCTGTCGTACCTATTTCCTTAGTCCAAGTCTTCTCGTACTAAAACCGGCTAAGATATTGGGATGGAGGTGCCGGTCTTTAGTCCGAGTTCCAGGCCCATGCATTCTTATGACACGACTTAAGCGTTTGTGACCCGCTCAAATAAAACCACAATTATATGAAATAAAATATCACAATTGCGACAATAAACGGATATTTTCCGCAGAAGACATGCTATTTGATCTGAAACCCACATCAGTTGTGAATTGAAAGCGGTAATTTAATGCGAAAAGAGACATTTACCGCAATGTTTACAAATTTTTAAAAGGATGCGAACTCAGTTGACCTCGCGAACTGTGTTCGGCATTTTCCGTTGAAAATATTCCGTAGATTTTCGACTGACCACGCAAATTACGATGAATTCTCTATTGTAATCGTAATTATGTGTGTCAATAATTAAAAAATAAATAGATTAATTAAACATTGAAGATATAAATGTAATACATTAAATAAATTACGGGGAATTACAACCCTCTCAAAGTTTAAAACAGTGTAAACACAACGACCATTAGAATAAATAATATGGTGCTACATTTCCCACATTTGGTGGACTTCAGCGAAATTAAGATATATACTAAGCGAACAGAGCAATATACTGCTCTTGTTAAGCACACAAAAAATCAAAAAAAAATTGTATAAATTTTTAACCTTAAGTTTGAAAAGTCCCACTAAAACGGAAGAACTATATTTCGAAACTGTGTGATTCGGTTCTCCGATTATTTTATCAACACAAAAGTCAAAATGCACATGGATGAAAATCACACGCATGGCAAGTCAGACACAAGAGTTCTAATTTGCTCCAATTTTGACAAGTTGCTTGCGAAAATTGTCAACAAAACTACCTTTCTGATCCTCCATTATGTCATTAAGTTTTTAGTGCGGGAATTGTTCTCAAAGCACATTGGAAACTGGACTTTGCGGCGATCGGGTTTCGCTATTTTGTTCGGAAAACCCCGCGCTATATATAGAAACGGAAACTAGAATACTCAGAACAAACACCGGACAATGCCGAAGTTCTTCGGAACCTGAGTTCGGCTTTCAGTTAAGTAAACAAACAGAAAAAACAGCGATGTTGGTGACAATCAACCGGAATATTCTATGCGTAATTTAACATGAAAGTTAGATTATTATACACCATTATGACCATAAGATGTCTCTCTTTCCGATGTATATAGCATCATGTATTGATTCATTAGATAAATCGAGTAAAATACACCACAGATTCCCGCCACAGATCGTGGGCGTAACTCGTGTGATAGGATTGGTATGCAAGCGGGCTTGGACTAAAAACAGCAAATTGCCATCCCAATATCTTAGCTGGTTTTAGTACAAGAAGACTTGGACTACTATTTCCTATGCATACAATTCTTCTCCGCTATTATTTTGAAGCATAGTGACGAATATACATCATAATTCCTATATAAACAAGTGTTCACAAACTTAAGAGGTTCATTTCACAATCAACTGATGGCAATCACTAATTATAAATAACGTTCTGTGGGAGATTTCATAAAGCTGGGTACCCAAATGTAAATTTTACAAAAGCTGGGTACCCAACTGAAAATTTAAAAAAGCTGGGTACCCAACTGAACGAAAAGGGGTGACAGTGACCATTTCAGCATAAGTAACTTGTTGATACATATGTGCCAGCAGGTGCTGATGCTTTGTTAACTTTTATGGTTGACAACAAATTTTGCATAGATACATGGTACATGTATGTCACCAGACAGCTTAACTAATTTATAATCAAGCATTCTTAGTGTTTACATAAAATTAAAATTTACATACAATATGAAAATAAGTCCTGACAGATGAGAATTATTTTTTATTTTAGCAAATGGCGAGTGGAACCCTAATTGGTTCCTGATTATCATCGTTAGAATTTGTGATATTGTTAATGAGATTATTTGTGCAGTGTTTTTGCTGTATAATTGTGATGTAAAAGCTGAAAGTGCTAGCTATATTTTTGAATTTGAAAATTGAATAGTTTCATTGCTTTGCACTTCCCAATAAGTTCCAAATATTTAAATTGTATAATTAGCCTGTACATCAGGAGGAAGGGAATGTTGAGGTCTACTGGATTTTCCAATTTATTTGGGTTGGAGACTAAAAACAAAAAAGTTTTACTGATATGTTAAAATCCCATCAAATTTGCCGCGCCATCAAATTTAACGGCAAATTTGATGAATGATCTTTGATATTTACTCATATCCGGATCCACATTATGGAACTCAAATGCACTACGCTGGTTGGGGTTGGTTGAAATTACATCATGTGGCATCGCACTACGAGTCAGACCTTAACTTGCTTCCATACTGTATGGAAATAACATTCAAATGCATGATTGAAACAGACAGAATTGGGCACTAAATACATGTACATTTACTCTCTAAATTATCCAGTTGAGTGTAATTATGACAAGTGGCTGTTTATTTCATGGAGTGTGGATGCAAGTTGGTCTGACATTTTGTGTGGAACCCCCCGGAAAGTGGTATCATGAACCATAATGCCTTTCAGTGTCATGCTGTTGTCAAATTTTTGCTATAATATCAGAATGCTGATGTGAGTCACCCTATTTGTGTGTGACTTACATGTAATTGTCAGTGTCTTCCATGATGCATGAAGTGTTATCAAGCCTTGAAATAGTGTGTCTGTCATTTGCAGAATGAGGTTCCAAGAGGGTGAATTTAGTAATGCTACCCCGCATAGTGGGCTAGCATCACCAAATTCACCCTCTGGGAACCTCATTCTGCTTAGATGTAAGCAGAATGAGGTCCCCAGAGGGTGAATTTGGTGATGCTAGCCCGCTATGCGGGGTAGCATCACTAAATTCACCCTCTGGGGACCTCATTCTGCAAATGACAGACACACTATTTCAAGGCTTGAGTGTTATTATGCAGTTGTCGCCCGCGAATGAGTGAGACATGGGGGATTTGTCGCCTGCTGGCGGCCATCGGGTGACATTCCAGGTCGAGAGCGGTGACAAATCCCCATGTCTCACGAAAACAAGGGTGAAAACTGTTTTGTTATCCAGCAACGGAGCACACACCTGCATAATGACAGGCATAAGTGTGTGTGTATATTCTTTAATCCAGTTTGAAGAGTTCATTTTATGTTTGAATCTTTGCTTTTTAGAATATAAAATGTTCAAATTGTGGAACAATTAACAAATCTATCATTGGGACTGTTATGCTCCAGTCATTTTGCTGGTCGCATGATATGAATCGGTTCACGAAAAGAGGAGTAAAGTATATTTTGAAGTAGAGTATAGCCATGGGGCGAAATGTTTCGGTTTTGTTTTAAATGAGTATACACGTGCTAATTTCAAGAACATTAGCATGCATGTGACACCAACGTGCATTGCCATGCAAAGGAAATTGACAACATGCAGACTGTTACGCCACATAAGCCTTGATAAGGGTATGCTTGTGGAGTTGGGGGAACATATTGCCGAGAGGAAATTGTCAATATAGTAAAGAGCGGCTATTTGAACTTTAGAGCTTAGTACAAAAAGTATTTATATCACATGATTAGCACTATTTTCCGATGTAATATTCGAGCGTAATAGACACGTGTAATATCGTCGCGTGCAATGACGTCACGCTGCTCTTTGGGACAATGATCGCTGGCTGCAGTTAATTATTGTTTTCGATAAAATTTTAGCGATTATATGATCATGTGATCAAAAGTATCTCAAACTCGTTCTATTTTATACGTAATTTATCAACCTCATCCACTAAATTCTATTTGAGCCTCGGTAAACCTCGGCTCAAATCGAATTTAGTGAACTCGGTTGATAAATTCCGTATAAAATAATAACTCGTTTGAGATCCTCTATGTAATGCATGTAAATCGTGTGTACAATTGTCTGCAGTAGACATGAACTGCATAATAATGTTTAATTATTTGTTCAACGGTATTCAGTGATTGATATAAAAGGTCCAATGGGAACCTTTTACATCATACAACGGATTTATGAGAAATCGCTATGTTTAGCCCATTCTACATGTATACTAAATATTGATTGATGAGTAGTTATCCATTTATAGGAAATGTTCAGATAATAAGTTTAACTTATTATCTGAACATTTCCCACAATAAATATTAATAATTCTGCTCTTGTATTATGCATTTATCTGTCTGTTGTCTGCTTTTATTTCCTGAACACCCATCCTAATGAATAATAGATTATTCCAATGTATAAATTTCTAACTGGGTGGGAGAATCCATTTAGTATAGAAATGGTTAATTTGATACCTAAAGATTATGATTCATTTTAACCCTTTCTATACTAAATTGATTCTCCCACTCAATTATAACAGTATACATTGGGATCGTCTATTATTCATTTGGAGGGGTTTTCAGGAAAAATAAGCAGATGACAGATAATATAAGAAGGAGTCTTATTTATTGGTGGGAAATGTTCTGATAATAAGTCAAACTAACGACCTCAAACTAATTATCTGGACATTTCCTAAAGGAACTACTCATCAATGATTATTTTGTATAGGGTTTTAAAAGTTACAGAATACAACACTAATTTCAAGTTAGATTCTGCCATCTTTGGAACTGAAATGTCTTTTGATAGCAATAATATCTTCATAAGACCCAACCGCATCTCAGATCAATTGTAAATGTCCATAAACAGTATCGATGTTACAGCTAATAGCTTAATCACTTCTCCCATTGACGTTCAAATTTTAATTAACACTTCTGGACAAAATACCATAATGGATCAAGGCAAACACCTTAACCCTTTGAGTGCCAGGGGCCGATCTCATCGGCCCTAAACCTACAAAATAAGTCTGTTATTCAATATAAGAATAAATTATTAAAATTGTAAAAAAAATTAAAAAAAAAATAAAATTGTTAGGCCAATGTATTCTCTTATATATGATACAAAAATCGACCTGGCACTCAAAGGGTTAAAAATGCAACAGAGCTCCTGTCAAGCTCACCCATAGAGCAAATGAGGTCCTGATGATGATTTACCAAAATCAAAAGCACTAGACCAGTTTCAGAATTTCTCGGTGATTGAAATATTTCCCTGGAGTTACATGTATACTTGATTCTTTACCAAACACATACACTCTCTATCTCTGAGATTTGGCCACACAATGCCACCTCTAGTGAAAATTTTCCATGCCGAACTAATTCGAAACACAGGGGAGAAACAAGAAGGGCTTTTATAGCTCATTCTTCTCTTCATCTTTTGAAATAGTCGGTCTCACAACTGGGCTCTTTAGGGAATATCCAACCACTTTCTGTTTGATATTGATTCTAGAGTAATTTTCAATGAGGAATTCAGTGATGCCGACCGATTTTTGATAAAAGGGGCCCAAATTCCATTTTAAGGGCCTTAACCCCAATTTTGGGGTTCAGCCCTTTTTTCTCAAAGTTGAGCCCCCAATTAGAATTTTTAATGACCTATATGCATTAATGCCACATAGAGGTATCATTTCTGATATTTTCTATAGCATTATAGGATGGGATTGACCTTCAAGGAGCTCATGACCTTGAAAATCCAAAATGGCCGACTTCAAAATTAGCAAAAATTTAGCAAAGTCAAGAATAATTAAAATAGTGCAACATATAGATTTTTTTTCATCTTTAAAGTATCAGCACCATTGTGCTTCCACTCCATGAGTGCTCAACAAGGTTTTGGATGGAATGTAATGGCCATAGAATGAAAAACTGGCATTTTCTCAATAACCAAGATTTTGACGAAAGTGCAAACACTGCTTCAAACAAGGATAGCTAATGATATGATATGAATAAATACAAGTATTTATGAGTAGTTCATCCTTTATATATTGATTTCACTGCCTTTGATATGAGATGGCTGCCAAAATGGCTAAAGATGGGATGACATATATCACATTTATATCATTGTAAATGAGTGCAATGTGGCATTTCATTTAAACTATAGCATAACAGGAGAACAGTATGTCTTTTATGGTATTCTAAGTTGAATTGTATTTTAGTTTGAAATTTATTTTAATAAGTAAAGGTTATAGAGCATAGTTCTTTACCAGAATCAATTAAGTTGAAGACGAGATTTATTCTAGTACTCTCCGCATGCTCTGACCGACTTAGAGCACAATTCACCATGCACAATGGGATTAGCTGGAAATCGCTGCTGAGAATGTGTTGACCCCGACACATAACAAATGCCCTTCCCGACTTTGAACATGCCTTGGAAATTGGTGTGCTTTACTAAAAATCAGGTAACGATTGTGCTCTAATCAACAGAAATGTACAGATTGAACATGGTTTTAAAATTTTTTTATGAACATTTAGCAGCTGATGATCTGATTTAAGTGACCATGCTATGGAACATGCTAAACACTTTTACTAAATGGAATGACCAGCTGTTTGCTTCATGCAGCAACCACATGTTGTGATCTTAAAATGGGTATTGCATTGGTGCATATTAAAAACATGTTGTAATCAGATGAGAGATGACCATATATACCAGTATATATTTCAGAAGTAATCAATTCTTCCAAAAGGACTATGACAACTCATCTCACAAAAAGATTTAGGAAATGATGGAATCATCACTATTCAATCAATAGTAGAATGAGCCTTTGTCAGTCCAACATGAATTTTGACTGGCCATGATAGTTGCAGCACTTGCAGGTTGAAGAAGATGAGGGTCTATAATTTCACTTACATAATTCTTCATAATAGCTAAAAGCCCTCATAACTTACCATTTTAAAGATATTTTCATTTTCAATACCACCCAAGGTTAAGTGGTCCTGCTAATTTTTTATTACACGCTTGTTCCTAGAAGTACAGTGTTATTGCTGTTCCATATTTACAAATCCGTATGGAACGTATGTTCCATACGCATCTCGTTGACGTAAAATGACTTACATGACGTTCGCCTCAACCATGAAACTGGAACTATTTAAATAAAAGAATCATCACACATCACAAACACGCCCTGTATGAGCCTAAATAAACCCTCTAATCCTGTATTTTTAATGCACGGATTCTAGGACGCGAAGCGTGTAATAAACACAGAACGACACGATGTGTAAATGGGTTTGTCGATAGGGCACTCGTGCTGTCGCGGAAGGATATAACTCGAGGCGCAAGTGTATATATCATGCGGATGGGTACTGCTGGATTGCTATGATGTTTGTAGGTCAAAGCAATTCTGATAAAAAAAGAGTACCATCATTTTACCTCAAGTTGGTAATTTTTGCATTGTTTGGCTAATCCGAGCGATTTATGCAAAAGCCAGAGTCGGTATGAAACAAAATATATTTCAAAATATTTAATAATGTGTACGCCGCTGATGTTTGGTAAACAACAGGAATAGTCATCTCAATTATGGCCAGTTTGTAACAACCAGCAGCCATTATTAAAATATTTCACAATATACATTTTTTAATGTCTTCCACATGTAGTGGTATTCCTCAATTTGTTCAGATCGCTTTGCTCTAACAGAGTATCATAGCAAATTTATTAGCATCATCACTTAACTTGGGATGAATACTGCCATATGAATAAATTGTGACATATAGGGCAGTGGAAATATAATTCTAGTACGGTTGTTTAAAACCTGCACAATACCGTCTTGGTCTGATAAGAATCGACTCCTTAACCACAGCAGAATTATGGGTAACTTTTCAGGATTTAGTCGGAAATATGGCTAGTTGACATTCATTGGAAAGCTCTCAGTATGTTTATTTAGGAGTACGGACATGCAGTCCACCAGTCTCATGAAAATTAAATGGGCTCTGCACTAGTAACATCTGGGCTCCTGGGACCCATTAATATTAACAAAAGGAACACAAATGAAAAATACATAGTAACTTTCCTCAAACATAGATTATAACCTGAAAATCATAGTGTTAGAATCAATGTACATATATCGGTATATGTACTCGTGGCCATAGCATGTTTTTGAAAGACAGCAGGGTGCAGACCATAAATTTCACTAGAATATAGTTACTGCATGTAAATCACAGAACTATTATTAAGCAAATGACACACGTACATACATGTACCTGCATGGAACACTATATTTTATATGTAAAGTATATATATATATATCTGCTGTGCCTATAACATCAAACCAAACCGTTGACAGTACTATTTTTGGAGTGGCTCATATACATTACATAAAAAAATAGTCAATTTTAAGGGATGAAATGAAAATCCACAGATCTACAAAAACATCTGACAAAATATCGTGGATGACTATTTGTGATTAGTCACTGACTTCCCATGTCATGTATGTGTTTTTTCTCATGGCCAGTCTGGTATAACAAAATGAAGTTTTTTCTGGGTCAGCAAACCAGTTTCAAATGGGCTGTACTTTATAAAATTTAACAGCATTATTAAATAGTCATTGGTAATTGATAAGTTGAAACATGAGAGAGTATTGCATAGCATGGCTACCTGCAGAATGTAGATTTGTCTGGTATGAATTTATATCTGCATATCAACTGATGCTTGTATTTTTCTTTTAACTCACTCTGAACTCGATATAACAGGATTGCATTCTGAATTTCAAGCCCTTAAAGCTAGACACTTTAGAATCAAGCTTGCCAAATAAGTTTCCATGAACCTCACATGAACTCACTTAATTGAACACAAGGAACGATTGTCAAGTTGGAAAATATTCTGTATGTATGGAAGCCCTATATTTTTTATGTGTATATTTATTATAACTGGACTGAAGTCCTTATAAAATAATCTTCAGTCTTTATTACTGGATATCACATCAATAACCAATAGACATGCATTTGTTAGTTTTGAACAGGACTATATCTGTTAGTATTACTGCAACTGCTTTCTTTCTTATGACTTATTTTCTTACAAACTCCCAACTTTGAGCCAGAAACAATTTAGGGCAAATATACATCTACGTGTACATATACATACATGTTCAAATTCATTAAAAAAACCACTTAATCAGGATATAAGTATAGGCGATCATGCCGGGCTAGCCATTATTTGTCCTAAAATAATGTACATGTTAGGGAAATTGTAGAACCTTTATTCAAAATGGCGATGATGACATGCGGCCAATAAAAATTGCTGTGGGACTGATAAAGACACAACCTGCTCGACTACCGAATCATACTGATTGATCAAATTGTAGTAACTCTAGATTTACTAAACCTACTTGTGGGCTGAGTATAATTCAATTCAACATTAGAATACCATAAAAACATCTTGTTCTCCCATAAATTTAAAGAAAATAACACATTGAACTCATTTATAATGATAATGTGATATAAGTCATCCCATTTATAGCCATTTTGACAGCCATCTCACATCAAAGGCCATGAAATCTAGATAACAAAGGATGAAGCACTCATGAGTGGAAGCACAAAGGTATTGATCCTTTCAAGATGAAAATAATTCTATAGGTAGCACAATTTTAATTATTCTTGACTTTGCTAAATTTTTGCAAATTTGAATTCGGCCATTTTGGGTTTTCATGGTCAAGAGCTCCTTGCAGGTCAATCCCGTCTGATAGTGGTATAATAAATATCAGAAATGATACCTGTATGTGGCATTGATGCATATAGGTCAATAAAATTCTAATTGGAGGCTAAACTTTTAGATAAAAGTGCTGAACCCCAAAATTGGGGTTCAGGCCCTTAAAAATGAAATTTGGGCCCCTTTTATCAAAAATCGGTCGGCACCACTGAATTCCTCATCGAAAACTACTCTAGAATCAGTATCAAACAGAAAGTGGTTGGATATTCCCTAAAGAGCCCAGTTGTGAGACCGACTAAAAGCCGTTCATCTTGATTTAACCATTTTAGTGCCAAGTCCGATTTTTGTATCAACCCATATTTCCTTGATCATTTTTCAAATTTATTGGTTATAATAATGTGATACATTGATGGAAGAGCTCTTTCCATCAATGTATCACATTATTATAATCAATATCTTTGAAAAATGATCAAGGAAATATGGGTTGATACAAAAATCAGACTTGGCACTGAAAGGGTTAACCATTTCTATACTAAATGGATCCTCCCATTCAGTTATAAAAGTATACATTGGAAGGGTCTATTATTCATCTGGAGATAATAGAAGTATAAAAGAAATCCTATTTATTGGAGGGAAGTGTTAAAAATAATAAGTTCAACAAACGACCCTGAATCATGCATACACTAATGTGTCAGGAATTAAACTTTCTGTTCCCAATTATATTTATTAGCATTGATTGAGATTTCCTATACACTATAGACTGTGATGTATAAAATAAGTCGAGAACTGTCAGTTTAAAAGTCAAATTCTGTTGAATATTGTTGAATTTTGTTGAATGTTAAAATGTGTTTTTCCAAATATTTGTTTGTCCAGTTATGAAAAAAATATGTCCTATTCAAATCTGTATTCATAAAAATGATCTATACTTGTTTTGGATTTGGATTGATGTGGTAACTCAAATAGGTACAGTAATGCTCTAAATCTGTAAATTTACCCATAATTCTGCTGTGGTTAAGGGGTCGATTACTTAGGGCATTACTGTATATTCACTCATATCAATCTCAGTTCATGACCAATTCCTTATAAAATGGGGAGTCAATCTCTCGACTTGGTGAACATCAGGCCTCAAACCATGCTGCTGTCATTTGCAGAATGAGGTGCCCAGAGGGTGAATTTAGTGGCGCTTCCCCACACAGTGGGCTAGCATACCAAATTCATCCTCTGAGGACCTCATACTGCATGGCCTCATCTGCTATAGGAGATCTAGGGTTAGATTGAAGTTCCCCCATTAAAGTGGGTGATGTTCACATATTTAAGTTCCCAGATGGTGCTGCATGCCCATTTGGCACCTTGATTATGTATTTTGTCTGACAATTTGGAGATACATTGATAGAGAAACTAAACAAAAACAGAAAAAGAAACTCTCTCCAGAAACTAAATTTTTTTTTTTTTTTTTAAAATAATTTTTATTAAGGTCATAAACATGGAACATGGTATATATAACAATTCATTACAAAATGGTTAAAATGCAATATCATCATTCAGGCTTTCCGATGTTATTAACAGATCACTTGATATTTAGAAAGTATCTGTTTTATATACGAAACAACCTGTGTATACGAATTAATTAAAGTAATATTTATTTCAAAATACACTGTGTACCTTTAATCTTTAAAACTTTAACTAAAAATTGTTAATTTGATAATAAAGACACTTTTTTCCAGAGAAGATGAGGCCTAAGCAGAATGAGGTCCCCAGACAGTAAATTTAATGGTGCTAGTCCTCTGGGGCCTGCCTCATTCTGCAAACGAACAGCCCCATATTTTGAGGGCTGGTGAATGTGACATCATTATGTCTGTTTGAATCTGTGATCATTGTGTCTCTGTTTAACCTTTTCAATCAAGTCTGAGTTTAGTGTGCCTGTCGTGTGCATAATGCGGTCCCCAGAGGGTGAATTTTGTGATGCTATCCCACATAGCTGGCTAGCATCACCAAATTCACCCTCAGGGGACCTAATTCTGCATGGCCCTGTCTGCTGTGGGAGACATAGACTCAGATTGAAGTTCCCAAATGGTGAATATTGTGATGTACACCCATTGGGAACCTCGATTGTGCAATGAGTCATCTGCCAATTTGGGGATAAAGAGAAACTAAACTAAAAAAGAAATAGAATCTATGTGAAGAAGTTTCTATAGAAATTTGATAATAAAGAAACTTTCCAGAGAAGATGAGGTCCACAGTGGGATAATTTAGTGATGCTAGCCTGCTATGCAGTTTAGCATCACTAAATTCACCCTCTGGGGACCTCATTCTGCAAATGACAGGCACAGTAAACTCAGGCTTGATTGGAATGGTTTATTATTCATCTAGACGGATGTTCAGGAAATATAAGTGGATGACAGACAACAAACAGATTATACATGTGCGGAAGGATTCCTGTTCTTTGGTGGGAAATGTTCAGATAATAAACAATATTTATATAGCCCGTCTGTGTTACACTAAATTCTCTTTGGTGATTGGTCAGCTGCCAATTAGGTCACATATTTCATACACCAATAACACAGACCATAACACAAACTTGACTTCACAAATTGTTGACCTAATCATTAAAGTAGTCAGCAGAATAATTGGGCATTTTTTTAAAAGTTCAGCCGAATTGCATCTGAAGCCAGTTATTTATATTGATCATGTTATCGTTGCTAAGTGCTTGGGAATCTTATATTGGGCTGACTTAATGTCTGCATGGGCTAGTCTCAAATTCTCGGCAGATTTTATGAAAATAAATAAGAATAGATTCAGCTATTATATTGGAATAAATCATCAAAAAGTTATATGAATAAAGTAATGAATGTAGTGCGTGGGTGTGTTATTGGGGGACACAGCACTATGGAGGTTGAGGGCAAAATTAGTGTCGCGGTTCACACAATGGTCCCCAATGACCACAGCGCCGTATCCCCCAATAACACACCCACCCACTACATTCATTTATACTTTTATTTATATTATTATATAGCTATTCATTTCTTAAGTGGGCATTTGTTGAACTTAATATCTGAACATTTCCTAAGGGAATTACTCACCAGGCCTCAAGATACAGTAATGCTCTAAGTAATAGACTCCCCCCAGAGCTTTCTGATGAATGGCAACAAGTCATATTTCCGATTAAATACTGAAAAGTTACCCATAATTCTGCTGTGTTTAAGGAGTCGATTACTTAGGGCATTACTGTATGGTGCCAACCTCTAGTTTTGTCTGTTATCATTTTAAATGGAAAATCAATCAAGTGTTTTGTATTGTATATTAAAATGTTAATTCTGTAGACATTATTATAAATATAAATTGGACTGTTATTGTATTGATGGTTATTTATTGTTTTTGGTAACCCTTACATTACATCCTTTTACCACAAGTGATGACTTTTAAAAATACAAAATTCAAATATGTCATTTGGATGGCTGGATATGTCATTATGTTGTATCACATTTTATGTAGTAACTCTGTTTTAATAAAGAACGATTTTATTCTTTTAATTTTTCTCAATTTTGTTTATCAGGAGGATCTTATTAGCTCCCCTGGGGAAAGCAACAGGGGCAACTATACACGTCACTTTTTACATGTTGTTAATGTAATCTGTTACTCAGTCATCCGGAGGACAATATCGAATATATATGATGATGATGCATGTACTTAGCAATCACTTCTGTGGGGAAATGTAATATCAAATTCTCCAAAATGTTTTATCATAATGGGAAGTTAAATGCGACTGCAATGGCCAGGGCATCTGTAGTACTCTTTCTTCCAATTACAGTTCACCGTCAACAGGCAACTGCTGGCGATAATTTCTCTTCATGATTAGGATTTGTAATAATATAATTTAATTGATTTGAATTTGGAGTGTCATGCATGATTGGTTGATTGGATTCTTTACTGAGTCGAATGGGTTTTCTGGATGTCCAGCATGGATTTAGTTGATTTATCATCCTGGTACTGAACTCATCAACTGGAATGATGGTGACTATTTCAGTTGGCATAGCATTGCATTCTCTTATGGTCCCGAGGAAGAAAGAAAATTTGTGGTATTAAATCGTAGTTGGAGTGTGGAATTAGGTAGCCAGCCGTTGTGTGCCTGGATTCCAGTGTTCTTTTAGCATATTCATCTATTTTGTGCATCATGAATAATCTAGACTGGTGCCTCCTGAACTGAAGAGTAGCATACAGTAATGCTCTAAATAATCGACTCCTTAGCCACCGCATAATTATGGGTAACTTTTCTGGTTTTAGTCGGAAATATGGCTTGTTGCCATTCATCGGAAAGCTCTCTCTGAGAGCTTTGCGATGAATGGCAACAAGCCATATTTCCGACTAAATCCTGAAAAGTTACCCATAATTCTGCTGTGGTTAATGAGTCGATTACTTAGAGCATTACTGTACATCTAGTAGTCCAAATTCACATGTGTTAACCCTTTCATGTCGGGAGCTGCGCTGGTTCAACTTTAAAGATCATGTGCCAGTGCATTCTCTTATATATGCAAGTCTCTCATAGAGAGCCTCACATATATAAGAGAATGCATTGGGTTACTAGGTCAAGGTAAACATTGTTGGGCAATTGCATTTTCTTGTATATGTGAGGCTCCCTATGGGAGACTCACATATATAAGAGAATGCATTGGCACTGGGATTTCGCAAAATTTCAGGAAGCTCCAGTCATGGAAGGGTTAATAATGTCACATTGCTTCAGGCCATTAATTAAATGTGAATTTATCCTGGGCAATTAAATAAATTTGAATTTGGCCTCCCATCGATTTCCCTATTCTCTGATCAAGATACTCCCATAGGAGAATATATATAATTATGTTGCAAATGGGAATTTCTCCCATTGAGAATCACAATTCACAACATGCAAATGCAAGTTATTTTACAATAAAACATATAGTCCGGTACCTGGAAGGTCTCTTCACATATGTTACTTGATTCTGTTAAAGAAAGTTTTATTATAAATGAAATACTTCAAGTCCCTTTAATGGTTACAATTTGAAATCTTAATAGAGTTACCCGCCTTGTAGAACTCTTCAGTCTACTTTGAGTTATAAAATCTCTAACAACATGTAAACAAATCGAGAGAAAAAACACATGAATTGAACGACGAAATTAACAATATTTAAGACGACAATGTGTTCTTATTTTGTGTGAAACAATGTGCCTACAGAAAGTGTGTTGTCCTTTTCATGTAAATATAAAATATAACATAATTATTGATTGTTGTTGTGGTCTGTACTGTAGTCACTACTGAGTTGGTGAAAGAAAACGCGTTTCTCACTTTCTGTCGATTCGATGGAGTGTGAAATGTGAAAATTCAGCTACATACCGGGTACGGTACATTGCGCTCCTGGACATCCTAATAAGTAAATAATCTAATTATACCCCATTCACAAAAATGGGGAGGTATACTGTTTTGCACCTGTCCATGTGTCGTACCGTGCATGTGTCCATATGTCTGCCCTGTCAGTGTCACCTGTGTCTGTTTAACTAGATCCATTGGATCTTACTATCATGGCTGACGCCATGTAAGATCCATCTTGCCCTTAAAACAACATAGGCGACTATGATTCCTATAAAAGTAACAATTAGGACCAACGCACATGTATTTATCAACTAAATACTAATACAAGTGTGAAACCATCCACTCACCTACGTGTCGTTTATCCTTAAAATCCGACAAATAATAGAACGTAAACACTGACATGTCGCGTGTTCGTCGATCATTGCATGTGACACATCACTTCATGAATTCCCCTGTGAGTTCCCCCGGAATCCCCGTGCACGCGGCAAGGTAATCACATGCGTTCACATTGAGTGTACAATTCAGGTAGCCTGATACAATTCAAGGTGAGGGTAAGTACAATCTGCGCATGCGTGTAGTTTTTACAACTAACTGATTTCAATTTGTTACACATGCGTACTGATAACTTCCTGATACAGTCATGTGGGTTGCAGAATCATGTTCGGTGACATTCCCATGCGCGATTAGTGCACGAGACGCACGTAGTCATGTGATATGTTAGCTCCTCCTGCTTCGGCCATTTAACCACGTTTTGTCAACATGTTTTCCGACTGGATTTTTGGATTAAATAATTACGGAATTATACACACGTTCTGGTAGGTCTCAGAGCTAATATAAATTGCAATAATGTTAACATTAATGACTGTGTTAGTTGATTCTTAAAATTAAGTGTATTTAAAAAAAATAGATAGTCGTCTAAGCTGAAAGAATACTAGCGCTACGACCTGTATGGCTTAACTTAAGCCATATTACCAGGTCGTACTAAGACTACTGTTTAACCTGATGTCGTAACTTGAACAGTGGTGCTTGGATCTCAATGACATTTGGTATGGATGTTTCACTACTATGAGGAAATTCAATAAAGGTCTCAAATTCAATCATTTTGTTCGGGTTTTCTATTGTAGAGTTATTCATCTTTGTTTACCTGGAAATGTTGTCTTTTTGGTTCGTCCAATCTAGCTAGCATTGTTACTCAAGTACCAACAGATGGATTTTAATATCTTTGGAATAGTGATAGGTGTATATGAGCGAAAAGAAACACTAGGTTTTTATCCATGGTTTCCTCAGAGTGATGGACCTTCTTGGATTTAGAATTTTTTTTTTCCATCCATACAAATATTTAGTATTGCCCACTCTCTCAACTGAACGTTGGGGGCATATTCCACACTTGGCATTGTACTTGTCAGTATTAATTACCTTCAGTCTGTCTGGTCAGCATGGCACCGTTTACATGGTCTGGAATTTGTATTGCTATCAGCAACAAGGAAGAGATAACCTAATTATACCCCCGTAACGAGTTATGGGAGGTATATAGAATCAGCTTGTCCTTCTGTCCATCCATGGATTCAACTTTGTCCGAGCTTGCATGTATTCCTACATTTTCCGGTAAATATATTAAAAACTTGGCACAGATATTTACTGCTATGCAAACATGTGCACCGTATGAGCTTTATCCACCTTTTTTTGGTTGAGTTATCCCCATTATTCGACTTAGAAATTTTCGCAACATGCACAATTTTATCGGAGCTTGTATTCCTTATGTTTAAATTTATTTTTTTTGGTTTAATTTGGCTGCCCTTAATGTAGCCCAATTGGACTGTGGGGGTATCCTTAGTCCCACTGGGAGGGTCCCACCTCTAATTACCAGTAAGAGAATGTCCCATATCTGATGACCATAATGGAGGTAAGTGTTTTGAACCAGACTCAGCCAGGTTGGAAAGGTAATAAATGAACTATATTACCTTTTCCCCTTGTCTTTCAGATGCCATGGTGTGAACAAGTAGGATTAGCAGCATCATGACATTAAGTGAGTGACTCAGTCTAAGGAAGAATTGTGACAATCACTGTTCAAAGTAAATGCAGAATCTGTTCTATATATAAGACTGTCGAAATGGCACCGAAGAAAGAGAAAGGAAAGAAGAAAAAGAAGAAGGAACCTAAGATGGTCCCGGGTACTACAGAGACCGCTGATGTTATAATGAAAAGATTGTTAAAATGTTACGAGAAGACCTGTGTGGGAACAGACTCGCAGATGTGTCCTGGGATAAAAAGCCTGATGAGAGAGTCAGTAGAAAACTGTAAAATCATGGTTAAGGTTGGTGTGATTTTTGTCTTGTGTGTTATCATTTTATCACACATATGCCCCACCGACAGTTAATTTTGTAACTTGATGTATGGGTACTTATTTTAAAGCCATTCTCTCACCGGGCGAATAATAGTGATATCACTATTTATTTTTAACTAAAAATACATGCCTTTGTGATTATTGTAAACCATTCAGCATTATTAAAAAATAAATGAATTTTACACTGTTAGCGGTCAACAATTATGATAGAGAGGCATTGGTGTTTCACTTCAAAATGTACAAAAATGAGTGAAATAAAATTGGGGTTGAACAGTAGTGGTCATTTATTAAATTGACCAATTTCAGACTGCTTGCTTTTTCTGGAAATAGAGTGTCAATCATCGTTTTAATGCATTACATGAGACTGTCATTATAATTTGGCATTGCATATATAAATGTTCACTTGGCAAACATCATAAACTGACAAGTTCTGAAACTGTGTTATTCTACTAGTTACAATAACATCTACTTTTCCAACAGTAGTTTTATTTTTAACCACTTTCTCATATCAAAAACTACATTTAAATTTCATAAAACAACTATTCGGAATTTTAGTTTATTCTTGAGTCAGTGCCTGTGGAGAAGGAGGGAGATATGCCCGTTCTGATAGAACCGCTGCTTGCCACCTTGCGGAATGAGAGATATATCCACATCAGAGATTTGTATGTGTGGGATTATCCCATATCTTATGAGAATATGGCTACACTGGTAAGAAATATACATATAATACAGTAATGCCCTAATTAATCGACTCCTTAACCACAGCAGAATTATGGGTAACTTTTCAGGATTTTGTCGGAAATATGGCTTGTTGTCATTCACCGGAAAGCTCTCCCCCGAGAACGACTAAATCCTGAAAAGTTACCCATAATTCTGCTGTGGTTAAGAGTCGATTACTTAGGGCATTACTGTAATATATCATTTATTCAGGTATATCAGATGAACTCAATCTTCATGCTCAGCTAGTGCCTCATGTTTTCTGATATATATTTACGTACACTTATTATTGCATCCAAGTACCACAAATCATCCAAATTTCATCCACACCTCACAGCGAGGTGTGACACTGCAAAATATAAGGGAATTACATACAAAATCATTTGGTAAATGTCGCCAGCCTCTGTTCCGGATATACTACTACAGGTCAAGGAGTTCAACAAAAACAAATGGCAGGTTTTAGTGTACCGTGCGTAGACTAACAAAGTTTGCCGAATGTGAAAGTTCGGAATCACGTTAAACAGAGTTAGTTAATCACGTAGTCACATCAATCTGTATTTATGATGAAAATGAGCTGCATGCCTATTTTAGTAATACTATCTTTCTTGTTGCTGCTGCTGCTGTCATCACATAAGTTGTGGATGGTCTATTGCACAGAAGACTCATAAATATTATTAAATACAAGATCCATTGACGATCTCTTACCTGTATGACACTATCAATTCCAACATGGAATAGTCATAGAATAGATATTTGTTCTTTCCCACATAACTGGTAGATGGTCTGTTTCTCTGAAGACTCATTAATATTGTTAAAATTAATACAAAAGATTAATTAACAATCTATTATCTGTATGACGCTATTGTGTCACCTTATACATAAATGACTATATTGTTTTCAAGAAATATGAAATACACAGCAAACGTATGCATGACCCTAATAAAAAGATCAATGAGTAAAAGACTGATCCCAGAAGTGTTTAAATTAACCCTTCCTTTAAAGTCCATTCACACTTCGTTTGTCATCCGATACACATGATTCATCTAATTAGAACACCCAGGAGGCAATGAATACTTGCAGACTGTGTATGATGTGGGCGAATTGCAAAATTACATCGCTGTCCTAATCTGGTGGTGCGGAATCACACACATCGCGCATACCTCGCTATTTGTCTGCGGTTGTTTATCTAATTCCGACTTTTACAATGACTCAAAACAAGGAAGACAATGTAAGCAAAACAGTTTTCTGTCAAGGTCAGTTTGGACTGCAATTGTGCATCGCTGCACCATGCAGTAATTTTTAACAAAAATACGTCAATAACAATAAACCCTGAGTCGCAACGGAAATATACAATCAACCATTGTAGACACCGTTGAAAACACCAAAGATGCTTTTGTCGTGCAACACGCATGGCAAACGATGTGTGGAAGGCCCTTTTCTGAATAGATTCTCCCATTCATTTATGAAATGTACTTTGGAATAGACTATCATTCGTCTGGAGGGATGTTCAGGAAATATAAGTAGACGACAGAAAGACAAAGAGATAATACAAATGCAAAATGATTCCTATTCATTGGTAGGAAATGTTCAAGTTATTATATCAACATTTCCTAAGGGAACTACTTGTGAGTGAATATTTAGTAAAAAAGGGTTAAATTGTAACTGTTACAGGCACTACTGGTAGAGAAACCATTTTATCCAATCAGAACACTTGAATTGATGGATTGTTTGATACCTGCACCAACTCTGCAACGATTTTCTAGGTGAGCAAATATTTTGCACCATTGTCAGTTTGAGTTTGAAGAACGGACTTCATGAAACTGTGTGAATCAATACTATACCTGTCGCATTAAAGGGAAGAAACTTATAAAACAATATCATGCTAGTATTAATGTATATATATCAGTACCCAGCCTTGTTTATTAGTGTGGGCTATCGGCTGAGCCGAGGCAAAAGATTTTTCGTCGGTTATAAATATTTTTGCCAAGGCAAATTTCAGATCCCGCCAATGTTTTGTGCAAAATTGAAACAAATTTCTGCAGATGTTGTCATAGTTTTGCACTGTGGAAGTCTGCATACAAAAAAAAAATTCATTATTGATTGCCAAAGACTGCTGAGATAACAAGTAATACCAGAGTTTCAATCACAAGTATAAATACCTGAGTTAAGATGTTCATTTACGGAATATTATAAGTTACAGGGAGATTCGTTATCGGATACGGTGTCATGTGAGGCGAAGGGAGAATTTTATCAGACAAGCCTTAGCCTTAGCTGACCCCGATATTAATCACGCTGAGTCTCACATGAGACTCAGAATTTACCTTATTTCATAATATTTTGGTTTCCAACTGATAACTCTGGTTAAATGGATTATATGATCAGCCAAAAATACAAGCCAAGTTTGAATATACTAGTAGGTTCCGTCCAATGGAACATGTTGCGGCCCTTTTTCAACTTCTGATTTAATTAAAATTTTACAAGTAAGCTAACGGGTGTATTTAGCCATTCCTGAGCCCTGGGTCTTTCAATATGTTATTGGTGTCAATCAAGGTGAACCTAATATCCCCTCATCTTCCATTAGCAGATTCTTATAGTCAATCTTGTAGGGGAGCATGATAATAGATGACATGGTCTGCACTATTAAATAGAACCATACATATACATGTATCTTGCATCACAAGGTTATTGGACATATTCTGACAAAGAAGTCTTCTCCACAAATGTCATGATGTATCTGATTTTGGAAATAGGCCTGGAAAGTCCAAATACAAAAAAGAGTTCTTCATACTATCCAATGCTAACTTAATTTGACTTAAAAATTGTTTGAATTACTCATTGCATTATAATTTATTACGAAGAGTGACATGTTTTATTCTTAATTTTCAGAATCCTGCCTCTGTGTGGTAGTCTAACAACTCTTAATCTTGATTACAATGAGTGAGTATGCTATTCAATTCAATCAATTTTCTATAAGTTAAAGTAGTACTAACCCCTTCAGAACAATCACATGTTCGATTGATATACGAAAGCATGAATTAATGCCAGTGCACTGTGCAAATGACAAGTATGCTTTTGCCTCCAGACCGATGAGAACATATATACACAAAACGACAGTGTGTTGATAAGTTTGTTTAACCCTTTCAGTGCCAGGGGCCGATCTCATCGGGCCTAATTTACGGTCTGTAAAATCGTCCCTAAAAAAAATTAAAAATTAAAAAAAAAATTGTTTTTTGTTTAAAAAAATATTTGGGTTGATTTTTTTTTGGGTATGCTTAAGCATCCTATAGCGAATTTAAAAACAAACTGGTTAAAGCCTTAGGGGCATGTTATAACTCAAAACTATCAGTATTCATAGTAATAATTTTGATGCCCATGAAAAACGTAAGATTCCCTGGCACTAAACCTACAAAATAAGTCTGTTAAAGAATATAAGAAAAAATTATTAAAATTGTAAAAAATTGTAAAAAATAATAACAAATGATGAAAAATTGTTAGGCCAATGCATTCTCTTATATATGCGAGGCGACCTATGGTCGACTCGCATATATAAGAGAATGCATTGGCACATGGTATATGGGTTGATACAAAAATCGGACCTGGCACTCAAAGGGTTAACACGGCACAAGTGCTAACGCTGAAGGACAGAATGAGATGTGCAACCTCGAGTTCTATCCATCCGCAATGGCGCAAGTGCTTATTACACACCACCCAACCTAGAATCCGTGAATAAAAAAAAACAGACAAGGTATATTCAGGCACATACAAGGTATATTCAGGCACATACACTGTATATTCAGGCACATACAAGGTATATTCAGGCACATACAAGGTATATTCAGGCACATACAAGGTATATTCATGCACATACAAGGTATATTCAGGTACATACAAGGTATATTCAGGCACATACAAGGTATATTCAGGCACATACAAGGCTTGTTTTGCCATGTCTGATAATGCTTATATTTTATAGTTCTGGTTTCATGGTTGAGGGAAACATCATTTACATTCTGTGACTTCAATGGGATGTGTATGGAACATGTGTGGCATACAAATTTGTAAATACGGAACAGCAAGAACACTGTAATTCTGGGAACAAGCATGTAATAAAGTGTATGTCTGCATGTCATGGCCATCTGTTTGTCGGTATTGGGTACATTCATAGTGTAATCTACTACCCCTACAGCTTTTAATACTAGAATTGAAACTTAGAAACAGTATTATCAACATACTGAGATTTTTACTATTTATACAAATGAGGACATGGTGATAGTCATCAAGGGTATGAATTCTGTTCTATGCCATTGAACGTCAAATGATATATTGAGTGCCATTTGGCAATGACCTCCTTGCAAACAATATCATACTACCTTTGCCGTCGCAAGAGGTTAGCACTCTGAATATCCTTGCATTTGAATGGGACTTCATTCTGCTCAGCCCTCAAAATATGGTACTGAACATTTACAAAATGAGGTCTGCAGAGGGTGAATGTAATGAAGCTACCCCAAACAGTGGGCTATCATCACCAAATTCATCCTCTGGGGACCTCATTCTGCATGACCTCATCTGCTAGGGGAGACCTAGACACAGGATCAAGTTCCCAGATGGTGATGCGCACACATTGTGCACCTTGATTATGCATTTATTTAATTGTGTTGTCTGCTAATTTGGGGATATAGTAGAGCTGGGACGGTTATGCGGTTAACCGGTTAACCACCAACTATGGCCGTGACCGGTCACGGATTTGCTGTGGTCGGTTAACCGTAACATCACTATTATAGTGTATGATCACTGTGATGGTCAGCTATAACTGGCTATAAGAGGGTTAATCTTTCTCCGTCAATTAAAATGAATCCGAGATTGACGGAACAACATCAAACGCGGTGTGTCGGCTCTTTGAAGGCTACATTTAACAGCCTGCCGACGTCAAAACGAAACATCAAAGGGTCAGCACACGTGTGATCTTACAACATTGTCACATCGCATGACTCGTATTCAGTATTATTATCAGGAAGATAATTGTTTTTGTTATCAACGACTAGTTATTTCTTGAGACTCCCGGCCCTTCAATCCATTCCCCCATCCATTTGCCGTTCATAACCGGTCACGAAAAACCCATAACCGTCCCAGCTCTAGGATATAGAGAAACTAAACTAAAAATGAAAAAGAATCTTTCTAAAGAAGTTTCTAAAGAAACTAACAAACTTGTTAATTTGATAATAAAGATACTTCCCAGAGAAGGTGAGGCCTAAAGAGAATGAAGTCCCCAGAGGGTGAATTTTTAGTTGATGCTAGCCCACTGTGTAGGGGTAGCTTCACTTTATTCACCCTCTGGAGCCCTCATTCTGCAAATGTCCAGCACTATATTTTGAGATCGCCTTGAAATGAATGGGAGAAGGGTTGAACACAAACATCTCCCCATATTGAGCCCATTGCATATTGCGGGATATAAAGGTGAATATGAATGAGTACATCAGTGAGTACATTGAAATTTATTATCTTAACCCATTCTATACTAAATGGATTCTCCCATTCAGTTAGAAAAGTATGCATTGGATCAGTATATTATGGGTGCATGTTCAGGTAGTAAAAGCAGACAACAGAGTCAGAGGGGAAAAAAGATAAAACAGGAGCAGAATGATTCATATTTATTGGTGGGAAATGTTCAGATAATAAGTTCAATAAACTTATTATCTAGACATTTCCTAAGGGAACTACTTGTCGATGAGTATTTAGTAAAGATTGGGTCAATCTGGACTAGGTTTGGTGATGACGTCACATGTATACATACCTGTAATTAGATTGACATATGTTCCACCCTCAGTAAGAAACAGCTTTTTTGATTGGTCAGAAAGTGGCATAATAAATTCCATGGGTACGTTTCAAGCCTCCGTAAGAGAAACCAAGACAATGATTCCATTGTCTCTAACCGGACTTCTGAAGTTCTGCATGATGTCATCCTCATTGAACAACAAGACAAGACTGATTGGAGATTTTGACATTTTTTGATGATTACTTTTATTGAATAAATATCAAATTGCTATGAATGACCAGGAATGTTGGCAGAAAATATATGTTATTATAGTTAATTGATGGTAACAATGATATTGATTGATAACTTCGAGTCTATGTTTAAGCACATCACACCATGTTACCATCTGAGATGAAATTCACCACAATAATGTACAATATGCTTATAATATTGTGCATATTGAATAACAACATTGACATTTATTATTTTAATCTGGACCAGGTTTGGTGATGTCGGGTGTACGTACCTGTGTAATGGATTAGATGGTAACCACACAATGCTGTCCATCAGTCTTCGCTACTGTTGTCTTACTGCTAAGAGTGGTGCATACCTGGGAAAAGTTGTAGCTACAACAACAGTCAGGTTGGTTCAGCTGTGTATTCTATTCTAACTACTGCATGTAAATTGTAATGGCATTATAGAGACATTAAAATAAATTGTTATTGTTAACCCTTTACCCAACAAACCGGCCAAAACCGGCCAAATAAAGCTTCAACAGCCTAAAATATCTTTGGTCTGTCTCAATAGAACCATACAAATATGGATATCATTGGAACCGGCTCCTTGACCATATTGTGATAGTTACAGTTATGCCCTGTGCCAATGCATTCTCTTATATATGCGAGTCGACCATAGGTCGCCTCGCATATATAAGAGAATGCATTGGCCTAAAAAAAATCTTTTTTTAACACTTTTTACCATTTTTTCTTACATTCTTTAACAATTTTATAATTTTTAATGTGTTACCAATGCATTCTCTTATATATGCGAGGCGACCTATGGTCGACTCGCATATATAAGAGAATGCATTGGCACAGGGCCCTTCTGTTGGGTAAAGGGTTAAAAGAAAATCAATAAAAATCACATTAAAATGTCTGCAATAAAATGGTCCCTATTAAGACTACTTTATTATTTCAATAACATCAGTTTCCATTAAGTTTAATGATATAAATATGCATTACTGAGTAGGACCTTATGCATGATTAATTGATTATAACTATTTATTCCACACCTTGACGTGAGGCACATGTATTCAATGGAATCCAAGCCATTGAATACATATTATTGTATACCTCTAGTGGAATACAAGCCGGAACTATTATTGTTGACGTTGTCGACAAGAAAGAGATGACGTACATTATGTCAACTATCCGCTTTGGGTGATGCCCCGATCATTACTGATTATTCATCAGAGTTAAATCACATAACGGTAGCCATAGTATCAATGAAGGTGATTGTTACAGATTTAATTTAGCTGACACAACGGTGTAGAATAAATACAGAACACAACTTGCATCATAATCTCAAATCTTTTATCGAACTCATTGCGGACGGCGCATAGTTACATTTCGCTCATGCTACGCTCTCGTAAAATATACTCTTGCGCCATCCGCAACTCATTCGATAAAAGATTCTCAATTAAGATGCTCATTGTGGTCTAGCTGCCTTTATCTGATTTGCAGATAAATTATTGATTATAACAAGAAATTAAGTATCATGTTTGTAACATGAAAGCAAGCCTTGAAATAGATCCATTGTCCCCACCAAACTGTTCACACGGGAACATTGCGTTATAACGCAGAACTTAAGATTTCAGCCAGTAAGCAAGCCTTGAAATAGTGTGTCTGTCATGCAGAATGAGGTCCCCAGAGGGTGAATTTAGTCACGCTATCCCATGCGGTGGACTAGCATCACCAAATTCGCCCTCTGGGAACTTCATTCTGCTGAGGCCTCAACTGCTGTGGGAGACTTAGGATCAGATTGAAGTTAAAGTTGGTGATGTTCACCCATTAGTCACATCAAATTATGCACTTTATCTTCTGCAAATTAGAGGATATAGAAACTGAACAAAAGTAACTAAAAACAATGTTATTTTGAGATTATAGATACTTCTCAGAAGATGAGGCCTAAGCAGAATGAGGTCCCCATAAGATGTTTCTCAATGAATATACATTTAGTTGTCATGTTTCCTGAAGGTTTCATGTAATCGGATCTATATCTAAAGATAAGATAAGATAAGATTTATTCGGTTAAATATACATATAAAATTACAGTATATAAAACCTAGGATAACACAGTAAAGTCTCATGTAAAACATACTTCCACTGTGGTCCTAGACCTAAAACTGAAAGTTCATAGCTTAAGAGTGTACATAGCACATAATAATCAATGACAGAATAAAAGTGTATCACAGTGAAGTATATTTTACCAATAATTATGTTGTAATACATGTAGTAGGTATACCGACTGAGTAATTCAGTGGTCTAAAGGATATCTTTGGCCTACGAACTGTTTCAATGACTTTATATGATGAATTGGTGAGTGCCATGTGTACAAGTAACGCTGAATAGGTCATTGTCACATGGTTTGGAGCAAATAGACACCCAGGATCTCTCAAACGTGCAAAAAGACACCCAGGATCTCAAAGTCTCACCAAACAACTGGAATTTAGATTAGTCGTCTGCTATATATTTATTAATTTAATATTATTATAATTATTTGTTTGCGATCGGAGTGAAATATCTAGGGGGCGACGTGGGCGAAATGGTCGCCCTGTGTGGCTGCAAGTCGCCCTGAAATGACGTCAGGGAGAAGTGGAGGTCTCCCTAAAAAAAAACATTTGGTGACTGGATGATCTACTGCTCAGCATAACACTTCCAGTTTATCCTCACCCATGTAGAAAATCTATTGTGGACATAATAACAGCTAAAACAATCAGTTCTAATCAATAGTTACTAGCGACAAATAGTCGCACTAACGCTCCACTTCTCCCTGGTAAGCGCCCACTTCTCCTTATTTTTCCAAGAGGGAGAAGTCACTTCTCCCTATATTTTGACCCTAGGCTGGTCCCTGTATAGGCCTATGCCATCCGCTGGCAGTGCAGTTCCGTAAATAGCAGACGACTAATGTAAATTCCCATTGACTTTGAGATCCTGGGTGTCTTTTTGCACGTTTGGGACACCCTGTGTGTCTTTTTGCACGTTTGAGATATCCAGGTTGTCTTTTTGATCGAAACCATGCGACAATGACAAATTCAGCAAAAGTAACACCACTCACACCTGAATGCCAGCCACTGTTTCTATTTGGTTGTTTAGTTTGGCAAGCCCACGCTGATCACAGGTGTTAAGTGTTAAATAGAAACAATGAAGAGGGAATAGGCTCACATCCAGATTATATCACATGGTGATCATGTGAAACATCACATTTGCTGTAGCTATGACAACCTATCTATTTCAGGGAAGCGTATCTTGATGGCAATGACCTTGAATGTGAGGGAGTCATGCAGCTCATCAAAATCTGTCTAGAGCAGGCCAAGCTTGAATCAAGTGAACGAGAAGAAATAAAAAAACTAAAAGAGGAAGAGGCAGCAGAGAAGGCGGAGAAAGAGAAGGCGGGATGTAAGATTGTTTAACCCTTTCTATACTAAATGAATTCTCCCAATCAGTCATAAATGTATACATTGGAATAGTGTATTATTCATCAGGAGGGGTTTTCAGAAAACATAAGCTGGCGGCAGATTATACAAGTTCAGAATGAGTCCTATTTATAGGAGGGATGTTCAGATAATAAGTTCAACAAACATATGGTTATTTGTTGAACTTATTATCTGAACATTTCCGAAGGGATAACTTATCTTCAATGACTATTTAGTAAGAGAGGGTTAACATGTCACCGCTCATTATCAGTCTGATAGAGGCTCGGTAATCTGACTATAATATAACTCAATGATTGTTCCTACATAATAAGCAAGGTCACTGGGTCGTGGCTGAATTTGATTCATCCAGCTCTGTTCCATGGTTTTAGAGATTCTTCCAGCCCCAGTTCCTTGCTACTGGTCAAAGTTTTGGAGTAGCATTTCCATATACGGAGATTTTTAGTTATTCATGACTTCCATATATGGAATACTACTCCAAAACTTTGACCTGTAGCACTAGAACCAAGGAATCGTACCTCGTGGATCCAATATGGCTGCGAGTTAGTGATAGGGCGTATTCTAAATACTTATTTCGTTAACCCTTTCTATATTGAATGAAATCTCCCACTCAGTTATAAAAGGATGTATTGGAATATTCTATTATTCATTTGGAGGGGTGTTCAGGTAATAAAAGCAGCCGACAAACGGAAGGACAGATAACACAAGAGCAGAATGATTCAAATTTATTGGTGGGAAATTTTTCGATAATAAGTTCAACAAATGACTTGTTGAATTTATTATCTGAACATTTCCTAAGGGAACTACTAGTCAATGAGTATTTAAAGACATATTATGGACTTGTTCGAGTGCGATAAACTTATAAGTTAGTTCTCAGGCTCTATACCAACTGGGGAATGTAGCATTCTACTAACATCACCGAAAATTTCAAAGAAATCGACCATACCACTCCATAGAAAACATCGTCTGAACTACACTCAATTGTAAATATTTACATCTCGATTCGGGACGCAACAATCGGCGATAAACTAACGCAAACGATTTTGCCATCTAGCATCATTGCATTTAATTAATATATAAGAATGATGGTGTGTCATGTCAATTTGGATTAATATTCGTAAATATAACTACTTTGAGCAAGATTATTCTCCATTTCTATTTGCTTGCCCTGCTGGAGTGTTTCACATCACTTTAATTTAGTATAGAAAGTGTTTAAATGCCTATTTTTTCTATCAATTCATGTTATCCAGTTTGGACTTATATGGTCACAACACTAACTCAGAATCATTTCTGGGTAAAATTTACTGCACTTTATATTTATATTAACCCTTTCTTTACTAAATACTAATTGACGGGTTGTTATCCCATAGGAAATATTTTCAGATAGTAAGTTCAACAATGAACCATATGACTTTTGTTGAACTTATTATCTGTACATCTCCCAACAATGAAAATGAATTTTTCTGCAATTGTATTATCTTTTCATCTGGCTGTCGTCTGCTCATATATATTTAACATCCCTCCAAATATAGACCATTCCAATGTATACTGTTATGGGTGGGAGAATCTGTTTAGTGTAGAAACGGTAAAAGTCAAAGTATCGTAGTTTTTCAGAGCAATGGAGCCAATAGAAGAGTGGGTAAAGATTTAAAAAAAAATGGTTATTGCATCTAGCTGGTATCTTGGAAAAGATGCTTTTTATTTCCAATATTGTTTTAATATTTTTAATGACCTAACTACTGATGTGGGTTGTATCTGAACAAATGTGTGTCTTCTGGCTTTTTATTAAGATATTTTTGTTTGGATGTTATAAATGGATGGTGCATTTAAAGTTGTGTTAAACACTATTATATGGGTAGCTGCACTGATGCAGCATTAAAGATTCTGTGCCAGTGTATTATCATATATATGCCAGTCTCACATAGGGAGCCTTGCATATATAAGAGAATGCACTGGCATACAAGGTCATGGTAAATATTGTTAGGCCAATGTATTCTCTTATATATGAAAGGCTCACTATGGGAGACTCGCATATATCAGAGAATGCATTGGCACAGGGTTCTCGCAAAATACCAGGAAGCTCCAGTTATGGAAGGATTAATTTCTTGTTTTGCAGCACGGTCATACAGGTCAACAACAAGTGGGACTGCATCAGATAAAGAGGTTGAGCACGTCACAGGAACTGAGTCACCAACAATGGGCAAGAAAAAGAAAAAATGTAAGGCTCACACTCAATATTATCAAGTTTTCTGGGTGATAACTTGTTCAACTTTCATAATTATGTAAGATGTTCTAATATCACTCCTCACCAGTCCATTTTGACAGGAGTTTATTGTGCTTCGTTTATCAAAACTGACCATGCATGCTTTCATATTTCATAATCAAATATGTTCAACTAAAATTTATCCATGTGTGTCCATTTCCAAAAGAGTTATTTGCTTAGTATTATATCCACTTGAAAATGGAATATTTTGAATGAGTTCTGTAGTGGATGAAGATATCCCAGTCTCTCTGTCTTATATAAGATGTTGACTATATTGGTTGTTGTGCGTATATCATTTTTGACTGGTGTTGTGCATTTGTTCATCAGCACTGCACACACAAGTTCAAGAATGCTTCCTTGAACTTCCAGATCACTTATTCATTGTCTTGGATATCCACAGCCTTTTGACCAATCATATGTAGGATATGAATTAGATATTTTTGTTAATCGATACGCACATCTATACTGTGTCACAGAGCAAAGTTCTTCTTACAGTGAAAAAGAAAAAGAAAAAAGAGCCCCCACCACCTCCTAAACCAGGACCATGGATTCACAAGTTACACATCGCAGATAACGGTATCGATTCCTCCACAACGAAAGACAGCTTCTCAGTCATTCCCTGTATGCAGATGATCAAAAAGTGAGTCTTTATATGGAGTTTGTTCATTTAACCAACATCACATGAATTTTTGCAATGTTTTGAAACAAGTAGCACTTCTCCAACCTTTAGACGGACCTTTCATAGCACATACTATTTCAAGTTCAACAGTGCACTATTATAATATCAATAGATATTTTTTGGGAAAGTATTTTCTAAAGCGTATGGGCATTGGGTGATAATTTGCTCAACATTGTATTGATCAATACATTTTGTACCTCTGCTCTTCTCATAGTGTCATGTCTAGGGATCACACTGTCTAGGCACACCATCGGATTGCGAGCCAATGCTAATGGCTGTCCCATGTACACCAATGTGTGCATGTTAAAGAACTTTACAATGGCAATGAAGTCATGGGTAATTCACAAAATTACCTGGTCTAATTCAAGTCATCGGACTCACATGACCGCAGTTATAAGCCTTTGCTGTGCTATCCCTTGGGATCGAATAAACTCCCTCCCTCACATACAGGTATCAAGCTGACACTAGATATGTTGCTGCCTTCAAGTTCAGACGTTAGAAGTATATTTGAACCTGTAAAATGACTATATCTTCATTCTATTATTATACTATCTTCCTTTTAGGCTACTCATGTATAGTACCTGTATACAAGAGATAGACTTAGAAGATAACCTTATAGGTGAAGTGGGTGGTCAAGAAATTGTGGAAGGCTTAGAATTCAGGAAAGAAGGTACATTATTCTCCCATGTATAGACCACTGTTTAGCTTTCAATTTGCATTCTGGATAGCAAAAAAGTCACACTGCTGAGTGGCCAATCCGATCACCCCAAAATTCTTCAGGATGATACCTACTGTAACAGAATGCTGTTTGCCTCCTCCGTGCCACATCCCTGGCACAATATTGCATCAGCTTCGATGCACTAAATAGCATGGAGGTAAATTCATGTTAGCTCAGACAGTTGTGCATAACATGGTGATGTGATCACACTGTAGTTTCCCAGGCTAGAAATATAACTCTCGGAGTGTTTTGGCAGTCTTGGTATAATATCTGTAGGTTGTCGTACTGGGACTGCACTGGTCATGATTATAAAAACAAGGACCCTAAATCCGATACTAAATTTCAGAACAAAATAGGTGGATCATACCCATATTCGAAATTGATCTGTATTTCGAGATGTTAAACTAATATACCAAATTTAATTCAGATATGATCACACAAACTAAAGTTATCATCCGGAAACCAGAAATTGACAGGATTCTAAGTCGTAAAGAGCCATAACTCTCACAAAAATGGGCAGACCAAACCCATATTCGAACCTGACCTGTATTTTGGGCTGATAAACTATCATACTAAATTTGATTCAGATATGATCACACAAACTAAAGTTATCATCTGGAAACCAGAAATTGACAGGATTCTAAGTCGAAAAAGGGCCATAACTGAAGCAAAAATGGGCGGATTGTACCCATATTTTAAACTGACCTGTATTTCGAGCTGATAAACGCACATTCCAAATTTGGTTCAGATATGATCACACAAACTGAAGTTATCATCCGGAAACCAGAAATTGACAGGATTCCAAGTCGAAAAAGGGCCACAACTCTCGCAAAAATGGGCGGAGCAAACCCATATTCAACCTTGACCTGTATGTAGGGCTGATAAACTCACATACTAAATTTGGTTCAGATATGATCACACAAACTGAAGTTATCATCCGGAAACCAGAAAATTACAATATTCTAAGTAAAAAAAGGGCCATAACTCTCGCAAAAATGGGTGGAGCAAACCCATATTCAAACTTGAACTGTATTTTGGTCTGATAAACTCACCTATGAAATTTGCTTTTGATCTAATAACCGAAACTAAAGTTATCATCCGGAAACCATTTCCAGACGCACGGACGGACACCGGCTATTTTAAAGTCCGTGAAAAAAAAATCGGGGGACAATTAATAAAAAAACTAGTCAATGTCACTAGAAATCAAAACTAGGCCAATAATTTTGCTGATAAGCCTGGCTGATTTCGACCAAAATCAAGTCCCTTTCTCTGTCTAAGTCATGGTATGATACTGCTAGAGAATCACTCAAAAGAAATCTACCATATGCCGTAAGTTATAGCCTGGGAGCCATGTCGATGATCAAACATATGTACGACACAGTATTAATAAAGCTAGAAAACCAGTCGTCACAAAGCCACAATGTGAAGTCCACATATCGGTGAGAGCTACAAATCTTTTTTTTAGCTCAACTTTACTTTGTAAAGTTTGAGCTATTGCCATGGCTTGGTATCCGTCGTGCGTGTGTGTGTGTGTGCGTGCGTGATTCGTCAACAATTTCCTTTAGCACGGGCTACAGTTCGTACCTTTGGTCCGATTATTATGAAATTTGTCATGGATGTTGACATTGACATGTAGATGGGAACTAGTCATTTTGGGGTCATTCGGAAAAAAAACATGGCCACCAGCGGCCATCTTGGATTTCAAAATTCAATCCATTAGCACGGGCTACAGGCCGTACTGTTCGTCTTATTGTCATGAAATTTGTCATGGATGTTAATATTGACATGTAGATGGGAACGAGTAATTTTGGGGTCATTCGGCCAAAAAACATGGCCGCCGGCAGCCATCTTAGATTTTACTCTTTGCATGACTAAATCCTTTGACACGGGCTACAGGTCATACCTTTGGTCGGATCATCATGAAATTTGTCATGGCTGTTGAAATTGGAATGTAGATGGGAACGAGTCATTTAGGGGTCATTAGGACAACAAACATGGCCGCCATCGGCCATCTTTGATTTCAAAATTTAATCCATTAGCACGGGACACAGGTCGTACTCTTCGCCTGATCATCATGAAATTTGTCATGGATGTTAATTTTCACATGTAGATGGGAACGATTAATTTTGGGGTCATTCAGTCAAAAAACATGGCCACAGCAGCCATCTTGGATTTTACTCTAAATCCTTTAGCACGGGCTACAGGTCGTACCTTTAGTCTGATCATCATAAAATTTGTCATGGATGTTAACAATGACATGTAGATGGGAACTAGTCATTTTGGGGTCATTCGGCCGAAAAACATGGCCGCCAGCGGTCATCTTTGATTTCAAAATTCAATTCATTAGCACGGGCTACAGGTCGTACTGTTCCTCTGATCATCATGAAATTTTTCATGGATGTTAATATTGACATGTAGATGGGAACGATTAATTTTGGGGTCATTCGGCCAAAAAACATGGCCACTGGCAGCCATCTTAGATTTTACTCTTTGCATGACTAAATCCTTTAGCACGGGCTACAGGTCGTACCTTTGATCAGATCATCATGAAATTTGTCATGGATGTTAACAATGACATCTAAATGGGAACGAGTAATTTTGGGGTTATTCGGCATTAAAACATGGCTGCCAGCGGCCATCTTGGATTCTACTCTTTGCATGACTAAAGCTATCAAATGTTTTTGAATTGTTGGAAAACATAGCCGCCAGCAACCATCTTAGATTTTACTTTTATATACATGTATATATATATCTCTTCATGTTGATAAACTAGTATTAGACATTCAACTTTCCACATTCCTAATCACTCCATCGACAGTAACACATTAAATTATTCCCTTTCCAAGTTGAGCTACAGTGTCATTGACACTTTCATTTAAAACATGGCCACTGGTCCACTTTGGCTATACTGAATAGACACATGGCTTGTGATCACTGTGGGTAAACATTCAAGTGCATTGTAACTACTTCTCAAGAGCACAATCCACCCTCCACTGCATTTTCATCCAGATTTAATATATGTATTTAATTGATATAAACAACTCATTTCTTTTTCTAATTTTGCAGAAAAATTCTCAGGAGTTAAACTAAGGACAACTCACAGAATGACAACAGATACATTCAACACAATCGTAAAGCTGGGTGCTGGTGGGCTGAAGAAAAAGAAAAAGAAGAAGGGAAAAAAGGTATTCTTCCTTCTAATATAATTTATGGGTATCCAGTTCATAAGTATAGGTTATAGCCCAAATCTGCGACCGGCGTAACACCCTATATCGGCCACCGCTACAATATACCTTCTGTTTTAAACAATGATAACCACCGACTCAGTGCACACTGTGCACAAGACATATCCAAATCAACAATCCTGTTGTATGCCACCTAGGGATACAAGACATAGCCAGAATAATTCATATATATTATAACTGGCAATCAAGATTACAAATAATATACCAGCGCCTTTTATACTTTAACTCATGGACACACCACGTTATTTGTAGCACTTTATCTAACATACCAGCTACAACTACCCGCTCTTAACTACATTGATTGGGCAGCAACAATATACCCGTACAAACTACCCTCATAGACTAACGGGAACCAAGGGCCAACATGCCCGAAATATACCTGCACCTAAGTCTGTGACCTCTTCTGTGTCCATAACCCCCTCACATAGATCTAACCATTGACAAATCAAATCCATGCTCAACCAACCTAGAGTATAAAAGTGCAGGCAAAATCCACATCTACCCATGCCATCCTGGTCCTGATGATGATAAACTGTTATTGAAAGCTCTAGACCATTTATAGGATATTCAAGTGATTGAGTACCTCCCTGGAGGATCATCCTCGCCTAACTTTCTTTACTCACAACTCTATTGCATGCAATATGGCCATGAGCATCTCTCTCACCAGTGTCACATCTGGTGACATCAACTTCCCCACACCCAACGTGTCCCTCACTATAGTATTCCACTATGACGCTTGGAAATGGGAACAATTTGTACACTCAAAAATCTGGAACAATAAACCTCAGCACATCAAATCAGCATGCAAATAAAGTGAGAGAGAGCACAGATCTTCGCTCTCCATGCACCATACAACCAGTAGGCACTAACAAGAAGGACTTTAATTAGTCGCCTCCTTTATAAATATTAAGTCAGCTAAAAAGTGTACATCGGAATGGTCCATTATTAATTTGCAGGCATGTACAGGTAATATAAGCAAATGACAGATATATAAAAGTAGTGAAGGAGTCTTATTTATTGAGGGAAATGTTTAGATAATATGTTCAACAAATGACCATATTCAATTATCTGAACATTTCCTATGGGATAACTGCTCATCAATGATGCTTTAGTATGGAATGGGTTAAACTGGGCAATATCAATCCCAAGTAATGCTTAACAAGATGGTATGAATCCTGTGTACCAGTTCTTAACAAGATGGTATGAATCATGTGTACCAGTTCTTAACAAGATGGTATGAATCCTGTGTACCAGTTCTTAACAAGATGGTATGAATCATGTGTACCAGTTCTTAACAAGATGGTATGAATCCTGTGTACCAGTTCTTAACAAGATGGTATGAATCATGTGTACCAGTTCTTAACAAGATGGTATGAATCATGTGTACCAGTTCTTAACAAGATGGTATGAATCATGTGTACCAGTTCTTAACAAGATGGTATGAATCATGTGTACCATTTCTTAACAAGATGGTATGAATCATGTGTACCAGTTCTTAACAAGATGGTATGAATCCTGTGTACCAGTTCTTAACAAGATGGTATGAATCATGTGTACCAGTTCTTAACAAGATGGTATGAATCATGTGTACCAGTTCTTAACAAGATGGTATGAATCCTGTGAACCAGTTCTTAACAAGATGGTATGAATCATGTGTACCAGTGCTTAACAAGATGGTATGAATCCTGTGTACCAGTTGAAATTCACTTGAATCCAACATACTTTACTCAAAATGGGGACACCACCCTCCAAAGGGATTGTGATATTCATTACATTGCTGTTTGTATTAATGACTATAGCTAATTAACTGAGAGTAGGTTCCACTGGTTGTTATAGAGCAAAACTACAATGATAAATTGGGACTCCAATAAGATGAGCTCCACCAAGTATTGACTTGTCAAATTGTTTTCTTTCTTACATTCCAGAAAAAATGATCAGCATTATCAAACCACTGAAAAAAACATGAGTGTTCCACATGTTATAGTGACAAGTCTGGCAAGAGTTATCCTCATCATCAACTCTTGGCAAACTCAAAACTACTCAGAGCTAGAAGGCAATTTCCTGGCCACGATTTCATCATCAGAAGGGAGACTGTAGAATTCGGAACAAGGGTAAACTCATGGGCATGCTGACATTAAGATGTCTTGAAAATACCCAGATTCACAAAATCAAATGACACCTGTCCTCAAGATCAAGCCTTGAAATAGGGTGTCTGTCATTTGCAGAATGAGGTCCCCAGAGGGTGAATTTAGTGATGCTACCCCGCATAGCGGGCTAGCATCACCAAATTCACCCTCTGGGGACCTCATTCTGCTTACACCTCTGCAAATGACAGGCACGCTATTTCAAGGCTTGTTCAAGATATGCAGAATGTTAATTCCATTTGATACCATTCTGTGAGAATTTATATGCTTCTTGCTGTTTTAAAACATTATCTTCTGGAAAGTGACAAAAGATACAAATAATGAGACATTGTTAGTATCCCAAGTATCATATTTCACAAATATTCCAGGATATATGCTTACTTTGCATATGTATGGTGTATAATTAGTGAGCATATCTTTGCTGCATTTTATGCATTATTTCAGCTCACCTCTTTTCCTCAGGGGGTGGCAGAAAATGGTAATGTTAAAAAAAACAATAATGATTTGTCTTATGTTTGAAAATACATATTGATCACTATTATAATTTTGAGGATAATTTCTTTAAAATAAATAACTGGCTTCTCAGACCATTTTATGTGGAAAATTGGATAAAGGAGGAATATTTTATTTTTACTTTTTTGTCCAAGAATTCTAGAAGTGTAAATATGTATATATTATTTTATAGAATAAAATCAAACATTGTTTCAAGCAATCCATATATCTTATCCAATAACTTTTAACCCTTTCAGTGCCAGGTCCGATTTTTGTATCAACCCATATACCCTGTGCCAATGCATTCTCTTATATATGCGAGTCGACCATAGGTCGCCTCGCATATATAAGAGAATGCATTGGCCTAACAATTTTTCATCTTTTGTTATTATATTTTACAAATTTTACAAATTTACAAGGTATATTTAGTAGGTTTAGTTTTTTATGGGTATCAAAATTATTACTATGAATACTTGGTGATAGTTTTGAGTTATAACATGCCCCTAAGGTGTTATCCAGTTTGTTTTTAAATTCGCTATAGCATGCTTAAGCATACCCGAAAACAATTCAACCCAAAATAAAATCAAAAATCAAAAAAAAATATTATTTTTTATTTTTTTAGGGCCGATTTCACACACCGTAAATTAGGGCCGATAAGATCGGCCCGTGGCACTCAAAGGGTTAACCATTTCATCTTCAACAGAATCCAATTAAATAATAATTCTGCTTATGTGAATAAATGAAAGATTGAGTTTTTCTGATAATTCTGGATGGATATGCTAATAAACGATGTTTGATGAGGCTCTCTTCTGTTGATGAGGGAGGTACCTGAGAACACAGAATTTGTAATTATTTGACCTTATATATGTGTGTGATTTATTATCAGGCTAGAGAGTTGTGAGATATGTAAATTGATATCTTTTGAAAATCATTTATTTTTATTGATGTGTAATCATTGAAGAGAATCATCAAGCTTTAGTGGGTAACTTGTGACAGATAACATCATGGCCATGTGATACACAAGTCTGCATCCTAAAAAATTGGATGTTTCCCATAATATGACAAAAATTTCACTGTTTTGGAAATGATTTACTGCATTATATCGTAACCCTTTCATGACGGGAGCTGCGCTGGTGCAACATTAAAGATCTTGTGCCAGTGCATTCTTCTATTTTTTTCATTCCCTGTATTTTTCATTATTACAGAGAAATATTGTTTTCCCTGGAAAAACAAGTTATTACAAATTTCAATTTTATAATTTTATTCACCCTTTCTTTACCAAATACTAAATACATTGTAGTTCCCTTAGGAAATGTTAAGATAATATGTTCTATAAGTGACCATATATCGTTTGTTGAACTTATTATCTGAACATTTCCCCATCAATGAATAGTAATTCTTCTGCATTTAAATTATCCTTTGCTGGCTGTCATCTGCTGAAATTTCCTGAAAATCCCTCCAGATGAATAATAGACTTTCAATATACATGTATACTTTTATATCTGATGGGAGAATTCATTTCATAAAGAAATTATTGTTGAATATTCAATATACGTTACAGTGTACTGCGTTGTCGATATGTGTTTTTCGTGTTATCACTTGACACAAAACTTGATGGTACTAGAGTTTTTCTGCCACCAGACATCCGCACAAGTTACTTGCTAAAGCTGACTCCTAGGTTTCTTAAGTCTAAATCTGTCACTTAATCTTGTACTGCTATTTAGTCTTATGACATTTCTTATCTTGCCAGATATAAAATTTAAAATCAAAACTTTTACCTGTATTATATAAGCCATCATGTATGCAAATTTAAGTTAAATAGATGGCATTATTTCTTGATAACTTTTGCAACAGAAAATATATTTTGCTATGAACTCTTACCTCTGTCTTTATCTCGTATAAGATTTTTGTACTTTCTTGATTCCCTTGTATCATACAGTAATGCCCAAAGTAATCGACTCCTTAACCACAGCAGAATTATGGGTAACTTTTCAGGATTTAGTCGGAAATATGGCTTGTTGGCATTTATCGGAAAGCTCTCCTCGAGAGCTTTCCGATGAATGGCAACAAGCCATATTTCCGACTAAATCATGAAAAGTTACCAAAAATACTGCTGTGGTTAAGGAGTTGAATACTTGGGAATTACTGTATATGCACATTCAGTAGATTTGGAACATTAGCAGTTGAGCTGAATAAGATTGATTAGATAATGCCATGAATCTCTACCCTAGTTACGCCCGTAGATATCATGCTCCATCAGTTCTACCCTGGTTACGCCTGTAGAGATCATGCTCCACCAGTTCTACCCTGGTTACGCCCGTAGAGATCATGCTCCACCAGTTCTACCCTGGTTACGCCCGTAGAGATCATGCTCCACCAGTTCTACCCTGGTTACGCCCGTAGAGATCATGCTCCACCAGTTCTACCCTGGTTATGCCTGTAGAGATCATGCTCCACCAGTTCTACCCTGGTTATGCCTGTAGAGATCATGCTCCACCAGTTCTACCCTGGTTACGCCTGTAGAGATCATGCTCCACCAGTTCTACCCTGGTTACGCCGGTAGAGATCATGCTCCACCAGTTCTACCCTGGTTACGCCCGTAGAGATCATGCTCCACCAGTTCTACCCTGGTTACGCCCGTAGAGATCATGCTCCACCAGTTCTACCCTGGTTACGCCCGTAGAGATCATGCTCCACCAGTTCTACCCTGGTTATGCCCGTAGAGATCATGCTCCACCAGTTCTACCCTGGTTATGCCCGTAGAGATCATGCTCCACCAGTTCTACCCTGGTTACGCCCGTATAGATCATGCTCCACCAGTTCTACCCTGGTTACGCCTGTAGAGATCATGCTCCACCAGTTCTACCCTGGTTACGCCGGTAGAGATCATGCTCCACCAGTTCTACCCTGGTTACGCCCGTAGAGATCATGCTTCACCAGTTCTACCCTGGTTACGCCCGTAGAGATCATGCTCCACCAGTTCTACCCTGGTTACGCCCGTAGAGATCATGCTCCACCAGTTCTACCCTGGTTATGCCCGTAGAGATCATGCTCCACCAGTTCTACCCTGGTTATGCCCATAGAGATCATGCTCCACCAGTTCTACCCTGGTTACGCCCGTAGAGAACATGCTCCACCAGTTCTACCCTGGTTATGCCCGTAGAGATCATGCTCCACCAGTTCTACCCTGGTTACGCCCGTAGAGAACATGCTCCACCAGTTCTACCCTGGTTACGCCCGTAGAGATCATGCTCCACCAGTTCTACCCTGGTTACGCCCATAGAGAACATGCTGCACCAGTTTTACCCTGGTTACGCCCGTATAGATCATGCTCCACCAGTTCTACCCTGGTTACGCCCGTAGAGATCATGCTCCACCAGTTCTACCCTGGTTACGCCCGTAGAGATCATGCTCCACCAGTTCTACCCTGGTTATGCCCGTAGAGATCATGCTCCACCAGTTCTACCCTGGTTACGCCCGTAGAGATCATGCTCCACCAGTTCTACCCTGGTTACGCCCGTAGAGATCATGCTCCACCAGTTCTACCCTGGTTATGCCCGTAGAGATCATGCTCCACCAGTTCTACCCTGGTTACGCCCGTAGAGAACATGCTCCACCAGTTCTACCCTGGTTATGCCCGTAGAGATCATGCTCCACCAGTTCTACCCTGGTTACGCCCGTAGAGAACATGCTCCACCAGTTCTACCCTGGTTACGCCCGTAGAGATCATGCTCCACCAGTTCTACCCTGGTTACGCCCATAGAGAACATGCTGCACCAGTTTTACCCTGGTTACGCCCGTATAGATCATGCTCCACCAGTTCTACCCTGGTTACGCCCGTAGAGATCATGCTCCACCAGTTCTACCCTGGTTACGCCCGTAGAGATCATGCTCCACCAGTTCTACCCTGGTTACGCCCGTAGAGATCATGCTCCACCAGTTCTACCCTGGTTACGCCCGTAGAGATCATGCTCCACCAGTTCTACCCTGGTTACGCCCGTAGAGATCATGCTCCACCAGTTCAAAACCTCGGAACTTGTTGATGTTCTGACATGGAAGTTTATAACATTGAATAAACAGTGCATGTAATATATCTCAGTTAATATCTGTTCTTAAATAATGTATTTCATGGTAGGTGAAGGCACCAGCTCAAATTTGCATGATTTAGGTGACTTTGTTGAGCTAATTTTGATTTGCATCGCATGCAATCATGGAATTTCTCCTGGGTCATCAGTTCAATTGGGAGAATTTATAGCGATTTCAAATTACAAAAGTCACAAAAATCATGCTATCTCCAACTGGGACCAGCCCTATTGTGAAATAGATTATCGAGGAACAAGTATTAACAAAGAAATAACTAAGAAATTCTAAGCAATTTATAGACCCAATCATGTTTAAAGAACATGCATTAACAAAGAAATAACTAAGAAACTCTAAGCAATTTATACACCAAATCATGTTGAAGGAACAAGTATTAACAAAGAAATAACTATCAAACTCTAATCAATTTATACACCAAATCATGTAATATGTGGCCATTATAACTGCAGAACTACCCAAATCTACTCTTAACAAACTACCAATAATTCAAAATTATGCCCTAAGAGTGGCACTTAAAAAATGCAAAACAACCCCCATTAAGGACCTACACAATGCAGCAGACATACATGTACCACCAGTTAAAGATAGGCTCAAAACACTAGCAGAGAACACTTTACTATGACTACAGGGCAGTACTCTTGTAGAAGAACTAGCAATCAGAAAAACACTATTATCCACACAAACAAAATAATATATATATATACCACTAAAAACAAATATTAGACATACAGACTTTGCCTTAACTCTTTACCCAACAAACCGGCCAAAACCGGCCAAATAAAGCTTCAATAGCCTAAAATATCTTCGGTCTGTCTCAATAGAACCATACAAATATGGGTATCATTGGAACCGGCTCCTTGACCACATTGTGATAGTTACAGTTATGCCCTGTGCCAATGCATTCTCTTATATATGCGAGTCGACCATAGGTCGCCTCGCATATATAAGAGAATGCATTGGCCTAAAAAAAATCTTTTTTTTAACACTTTTTACCATTTTTTCTTACATTCTTTAACAATTTTATAATTTTTAATGTGTTAAGCCAATGCATTCTCTTATATATGCGAGGCGACCTATGGTCGACTCGCATATATAAGAGAATGCATTGGCACAGGGCCCTTCTGTTGGGTAAAGGGTTAAGATGACCCCGGGAGTGATAAAGTCGCCGGATGGGCCTCACACATGCATTTTGTAGCCTGTAGTCTTAGCCATTGAATAATTATCTCTACTAACATCAACATAATGAACATCAATGACATCAAACATTAGACAAAGTGCATCAGACTTTGGCCTTAAATGACTCGGGGTGATAAAGTTGATGGATGGGGTTTGCACACACCTTTTGTCACCTGCAATATAAGTCATTGAATAATTGTTCTCTACTAACACCATCAGAAATACTAGTAACAAAATTAACAACAAATATCATACTCCTGTGGGCAACAGGGCATTTCACCCCAGAGGACTCCACAGGTGCCTGGTAAATCATGTAAAGTCGGTGACCAGGCTTTTCATACGCTTTTGTATAATATATATATATATATACCTGTTTAAACTGTGATCTTATTTATCTTGTATATCTGTTATGTTTGATATATTTTGTGAGATAATTAATTGTATATGTATGTGAACAATATATTTTTACATCAGAATTGTTTTTTGTTTCATTATGCCATCAATTCCCTGCCATTTATGTAAGATATATGTCCTTCTACAAAATCATCAACAACAATTATAACCCTGTGAAATATATGTACTGATAGTATCAATGTTTGTTGGGCGTCAAGCCTGTGATTGTACAGGATCATCAACAACTGAAAATAATATCCAGACTAAATATTTGAACTTATACACGATTAGCGATGTTTGTTGACAAATCACTGTATCACTTTTATTTACATAACTATGGTTTAACCCTTTCAGTGCCAGGGGCCGATCTCATCGGCCCTAATTTACGGTCTGTAAAATCGGCCCTAAAAAGAATTAAAAAAAAAAAATTGTGGGTTATATTTTTTTTGGGTATGCTTAAGCATGCTATAGCAAATTTAAAAACAAACTGGATAAAACCTTAGGGGCATGTTATAACTCAAAATTATCACCAAGTATTCATAGTAATAATTTTGATGCCCATGAAAAACGTAAGATTCCCTGGCACTAAACCTACAAAATAAGTCTGTTAAAGAATATAAGAAAAAATTATTAAAATTGTAAAAAATTGTAAAAAATAATAACAAATGATGAAAAATTGTTAGGCCAATGCATTCTCTTATATGTGCGAGGCGACCTATGGTTGACTCGCATATATAAGAGAATGCATTGGCACAGGGTATATGGGTTGATACAAAAATCAGACCTGGCACTGAAAGGTTTCAACACATGAAATTTTGATATTGGAGAACTATCAATAATGAAAATAAAAACAAGGTTTATCTATTTATCATTGTTAGTGTTAGTGGTGATGTTTTTACAGACTTTTATATTTTTTGCATATTTACCCACTGTGAAGGCCTTGGGTACCTTTAACCCTTTACCCAACAGAACGGCCCTGTGCCAATGCATTCTCTTATATATGCGAGTCGACCATAGGTCGCCTCGCATATATAAGAGAATACATTGGCTTAACACATTAAAAATTATAAAATTGTTAAAGAATGTAAGAAAAAATGGTAAAAAGTGTTAAAAAAAGATTTTTTTTAGGCCAATGCATTCTCTTATATATGCGAGGCGACCTATGGTCGACTCGCATATATAAGAGAATGCATTGGCACAGGGCATAACTGTAACTATCACAATGTGGTCAAGGAGCCGGTTCCAATGATATCCATATTTGTATGGTTCTATTGAGACAGACCGAAGATATTTTAGGCTGTTGAAGCTTTATTTGGCCGGTTTGTTGGGTAAAGGGTTAATGTGCATTGTGTCCAGACTGATACTTCTATCTTCTACTATTAGGGTCATCCAGCATTGCCCGGGTTGAAAAGTAACCAAAATTGACGGGCGGCCTTTGTTGTAGGTTATAATGTTCTAACATCTATCAAATTATGATAATTTCTTAAAGAATATACTGATTGTATCATTGTATAGCATAATGATGATATGAATGCAATATTATTCACAAAACATGCTTTGTGTCCAGCGTTGTGTCAGAGAAAATTGAGATCAAGTGTTGTTTAGTTTCTCACAAAAAGCACAGTGAATTGTTCATTTGCAGAGTCACAATATTGCATCATTTCCTTATCTACAATCGAGCGCATTGTACGCCAGTTGTAAAACACTTAATTTGGTGCAACTGCAACTTACAACTCACAATACTATCATATAGTAACTTCCATATTTGGTATGTATTACGATGTATAGGTTAGGAGAAAATACTAACTGGTTTGAAAAATATTCATCTCTTTGCAAGAACAATTATATTATGTACACGTTTTCTGTCTGATCATTTCCCCAATCATGACGTAACGAGCATTAGCTGGATTTTGAACTGACAGCGGGTAGAATGGGTCGATTAAAATAAAATTGGGTGTGATTTGAATGTGATTGTTGATGGCGCCAATAATTTTAACTTAGCCTCCCACAGCGCAATGGAACATTTTCATTTGGACGATCCGGTAGATTCTGTAACATTTTGATGTTTGTTTAAATAACAAAGTGTACAAATGTGACAATAACATGCAATGTACACGATATTTGTGATTGGTATAACATCTGTCTATTACATAATATTCTTTCTGTTTATGGCGGTTTTAGTGGATGTGACTACTTTAACAGCTATACCCACCATGAAGCCTGCCCGTATCTTTCAACAAACGACCTATGTTTGTTGAACTTATTATCTGAACATTTCATTACCCAAGTATTCAGTATAGAAAAGGTTAAAGGTACTCAATCCGTAAAGAGGGTCCCCATCTCAACAGATTCCAACAACAACAATCCGATCAGAGGGTCCTATATTACTATTTCTTTGGCTTTGGGGGTAAAAAATATTTGATTCGAGTCGAGGAACCCATCAAACAAAGCTCAGAGTTATTAGATATTGATTTTTGAAATTTGTTATGTTCTCGAGATGAGTACTAATAACTGCCGTAATCTGCTCTGGATGTGTAGTCCAAATCTATTCAAACAGACAAGGATGGATAACTCTAAAATCAAGTGGTAATTTTAACGCAATTTTGAATGAGTTCTGGGCCAGATAGTATTCCCGATAATGAAAAATAATAGATTTCTAAAATCGATATCTAACAAATCTGAGCTTTGATGTGTGACTTCCTCGACTCAAATCAAATATTTTTGACCCCCGAAGCCATTGAAATAGTAATTGAGAGGAGTTTTATCGGATTGAGTACCTTTAATCTACCCTATTATATAAATACCTCTTATCATGGAGATGACTATACACATAAGTTTGGTGAAGTCGGCAACAATATTTTTTTTAGCAATTTTGGTGCCGCTTTCTCCGACCGCCAATCCCGAATCGGACAGCGCCTTGGGAAATTTAACATCAGACTTTGATACACTGTGCGATTCCTTACCTCATGGGTATGCTTATTATGCCCCCAATAGCTAAGGGCTCTGTCCATCCATCCGTCTGAACAGAGCACCCTGTAACTCGGGTGTAAATTATCAGATTTCGTTGTCCTTTGGCTGGCTGGGGGAAAGGGGGAAATGATACAGGTTTTTTACCAGAGTTACGGTCCTCATTTGACTTTGTCAATACAAACATTTCAGCTCTTCCTAAATACGTTTTATATAGATTCCGGGCTATAAAATAATAAATATGAGTCAAAATGAAAGTGTTCTTGACACTGTAGCTCAACTTTGCAAAGAATTTGAATTGAATTTTGAAATCCAAGATGGCAGCTGATGGCCATGTTTTTTTGCCGAATGAACACAAAATGACTCGTTCCCATCTATATGTCAATGTTAACATTCGTGACAAATTTCATGATGATCCAACAAAGGTATGACCTGTAGCCCGTACCAATGGATTTAGTCATGCAAAGAGTAAAATCCAGATGGCTGCCATGTGTTTATGGCCGAATGACCCCAAAATGATTCATTCCCATCTACATGTCAATCTAAATAGCCATGACAAATTTCATAATGATCCGAGCAAAGGTACGACTTGTAGCCCGTGCCAAAGGATTTAGTCATGCAAAGATTAAAATTCAAAATGGCTGCCGGGGGCCATGTTTTATGGCAGAATGACCCCAAAATGACTCGTTCTCATCTACATGTCAATGTTAACATCTGTGACAAATTTCATGATGACCCAACCAAAGGTACGACCTCTAGCCCGTGCCAAAGAATTTAATCATGCAAAGAATAAAATCCAAGATCATAATGATCAGACAAACAGTACGGCCTGTGTAGGAATCACTGAACTAAATGGTTTCCCATAGGTGACAGTGTTAATGAATTGAAGCCTGCAGGCCATACCAGTGATGCTTACCCAGCTAGATTGACACCAGTTGATCACGAAAATGCAAGAAAAATCATAGGTCATGTGTTTACTTTTTAAAAATAAATCCCCAAGTGTACGACAGGGCTATCCCACAGCCAAATTTGATATGGAAAAACCCAGAACTACAGCAGCTATTTAAATAAATTTCCCGCTTACAAAAATCCATTCCCCCATTCATTTACCAGTTTAAATTATTTAGATATGATGTACAAATCAAATAAACGCGATGTCATCCTTTAATATCGTGTCGCATGTATCAGGTGAAGGTCATTCTTCAGTTACCTTCACCTTTAGTATTCCACGGTGTACTCGCTCCCCGACTCGAGAACACATTTATCTCCCTGATTCCTGTAGCCCGTGCTAACGGATTGCATTTTGAAATCCAAAATGGTTGCCGGTGGCCATGTTTTTTGGCCGAATGACCCCAAAATGACTCGTTCCCATCTACCTGTCAATGCCATCAGCCATGACAAATTTCATAAAGATCCGACCTGTAGCCCGTGCTAATGGAAATTGTTGACATACGTCTCCACACACACACACACACAGATGTACACAAGCCATGGCAATAGCTCAAACTTTATAAGTAAAGTTGAGCTAAATAAAAACCTGTCCAGAAATGCTTTTATCAATCACTATTGATTTTATATCAATATTTTCTTATATGAAAGTGTCAATGACACTGTAGCTCAACTCGGAAAGGGAATAATTTCACGTGTTACAGTTAATGGAGCGATTAGGAATGCGGAAGTTGAAAGATCTAAGTAATACTAGATTATCAACATGAAGAGATATATAAAGTAAAATCCAAGATGGTTGTTGATGGCTATGTTTTCCAAAAACACTTGATAGCTTCCATCTAGTAGATCAATATCAAGATTAATATGAAGTTTGGTGATGAACGGATGAGGGAAGTGGGCTGTAGGGTGTGCCAAAGGATTTAGTCATGCAAAGAGTAAAATCCAAGATGGCTGCTGGCGGCCATGTTTTATGGCCGAATGACCCCAAAATGACTCATTCCCATTTACATCTCAATATTAACATCCATGACAAATTTCATGATGATCAGACAAACAGTATGGCCTGTAGCCTGTGCTAATGGATTGAATTGTGAAATCCAAGATGGCCACTGGTGGCCATGTTTTTTGGCCTATTGACCCCAAAATGACTAGTTCCCATCTACATGTCTATATTAACTTCCACAACAAATTTCATGATGATCAGACGAACACTCCGGCCTGTGGTCTGTGCTAATGGATAGAATTGTGAAATTGAATTTGGCCGAATGACCCCAAAATGACTCGTTTCCATCTACATGTCTATATTAACTTCCACAACAAATTTCATGATCAGACGAACACTCCGGCCTGTGGTCTGTGCTAATGGATTGAATTTTGAAATCCAAGATGGCCACTGGCAGCGATGTTTTTTGGCCGAATGACTCGTTCCCATCTATATGTCAATGTCAATAGCCTTGACAAATTTCAAAATGATCTGACCAAAGGTACCTGTAGCTCGTGCCAAAGGATTTAGTCATGCAAAGAGTAAAATCCAAGATGGCTGCTGGTGGCCATGTTTTTTGGCCGAACATCCCCAAAATTACACGTTCCCATCTACATCTCAATATTAACATCCATGACAAATTTCATGATCAGACAAACAGTATGGCCTGTAGCCCGTGCTAATGGATTGAATTTTGAAATCCAAGATGGCCACTGGCGGCCATGTTTTTTGGCCAAATGACCCCAAAATGACTCGTTCCCATCTACATGTCATTGTTAATATCCTTGAAACATTTCATGATGATCCGACCAAAGGTAGACCTGTAGCCCGTGCCAAAGGATTTAGTCATGCAAAGAGTAAAATCCAAGATGGCTGCTGGCGGCCATGTTTTTTTTGCCAAATAAACCCAAAATAATTTGTTCCCATCTACATGTCATTGTTAACATCCATGACAAATTTCATGATGATCCGACCAAAGGTACGAACGACCTCAAAATTACTCGTTCCCATCTACATGTCTATATTAACTTCCACGACAAATTTCATGATGATCCGACCAAAGGTATGACCTGTAGCCCGTGCCAAATGATTTAGTTATGCAAAGAGTAAAATCCAAGATGGCTGCTGGCGGCCATGTTTTTTTTGCCAAATAAACCCAAAATAATTTGTTCCCATCTACATGTCATTGTTAACATCCATGACAAATTTCATGATGATCCGACCAAAGGTACGACCTGTAGCCCGTGCCAAAGGATTTAGTCATGCAAAGAGTAAAATCCAAGATGGCTGCTGGCGGCCATGTTTTTTGGGCGAACGACCTCAAAATTACTCGTTCCCATCTACATGTCAATATTAACATCCATGACAAAGTTCATGATGATCAGACGAACAGTACGACCTGTAGACAGCGCCAATGGATTTAATTTTGAAATCCAAGATGGCCACCAGGGGCCATGTTTTTTGGCCGAATGACCTCAAAATGACTTGTTCCCATCTACATGTCAATGTCAACATTCATGACAAATTTCATAAAGATCAGACCAAAGGTACGACCTGTAGCCCGCGCCAAAGGAAATTGTTGACGGACACACAGACACACGCACGACGGACGCCAACCCATGGCAATAGCTCAATACGATAATCAGGGACATGTTATCATTACTGTTTTTAGAACAGACCGTTATGAAACTTTCAGGTAATCTGAGATAAAACGAGTTCTCACACTTCCTATGCTCCTAACATTTCCGCGTGCTGTAAAATGTCCCAAATTGATTATATGTATACTAGAAAATTTGAAATAAGATCAACATTAATTGATAGAAGCGTTTCCGGACAGGGGTCTCTGATTCATATTTGTTATTTTATACGCATGAAGCTATATAAAACTTGGTATAGGAAGAGATAGACAATCTTTAATTTGTCTGAAGATACTGAAACATTCTTGGGTGTCAACTCCATTGGGTGGGAGTTCATTGTGCGAGTAGGGTCATTGATTACAGGACAGTCTCCAATTCGGTAGTGATTGCCCAAAACAAGATATATATTTTTGCTGAATGACCCCAAAATTACTCGTTCCCATTTACATGTCAATGTTAACATCCATGACAAATGATGATCCGACAAAAGATACGACCTGTAGCCTGTGTCAAAGGATTTTGTCATACAAAGAGTAAAATCCAAGATGGCTGCCAGCGGCCATGTTTTATGGCCGAATGACCCCAAAATGACTCGTTCCCATCTACATGTCTATATTAATTTCCACAACAAATTTCATGATGATCAGACGAACACTCCGGCCTGTAGCCTGTGCTAATGGATTGAATTTTTAAATCCAAGATGGCCACTGGCAGCCATGTTTTTTGCCAAATGACCCCAAAATGACTCGTTCCCATCTACATGTCAATGTCTATCACAAATTTCATAATGATCTCACCAAAGGTATGACCTGTAGCCGTGCCAAAGGATTTAGTCATGCAAAGAGTAAAATCCAAGATGGCTGCCAGCTGCCATGTTTTATGGCCGAATGACCCCAAAATGACTCGTTCCCATCTACATGTCTATATTAATTTCCACGACAAATTTCATGATGATCAGACGAACACTCCGGCCTGTAGCCCGCGCCAATGGATTGAATTTTGAAATCCAAGATGGCCACCAGCGGCCATGTTTTTTGGCCGATTGACCCCAAAATGACTCATTCCCATCTACATGTCAATGTCAACATTCATGACAATTTTCATAAAGATCAGACCAAAGGTATGACATGTAGCCCGCGCCAAAGGAAATTGTTGACGGACACACGCACACACGGACGACGGACGCCAAACCATGGCAATAGCTCAAACTTACAAAGTGAGTTGAGCTAAAAAGTCAACAGGTATCCCTAACCCTAAACCCCCTAACCCTAATCATAAATCCACAAAAAAAAGTCAGACAGACATCATAATCGCAGGTGCACAGGTTCCCATGGTACTAAATATCAGTGCCAAGATTAAAAAACATTGACCTAAAAATGTAGAAATACAAGACAGTCAAAGACTGTGGGGTCGCTCACCAGACTGCAAAGACTGACAAGACTGGGACTCTTGAGACCATAACAGTCAGAACTTTTCATAATCACTTTAAAAGAAGTGGATCTAAACAGGATATGTGGCTAGAGAGGCTTCATGTCGATCAGTGAATATCTACCTTTAAATTACCAATGGAACACTACAGATCACACCCCCTCTCTTTTATATGGGAGGCTTCCCATGGTAGCATATATAAGAGAATGCACAAGCACGGGGTCTTCATTGCTCTCACCAGCACAACTCTGGTCATGAAATGGTTAATATTAATAGTAAAAATAAACTTTATCTGTCAAACAGGTAATTTGTATCTGAGATAAACATGGGATAAAATTCCATTCATAAAGCCACTATCAGCTACCAGAATGTCTGGGAGACCTGTTGACATGGAGATAATTAATGATGGCACAAACATTTTGCCCAGCAATACCAATGTATTTTGTTACTCCTACAGCTGTGATCAAAACAAGGATTTACATCCACACCTAAATATATAAACCCATTTGGTCTTTAATATGCATCTGGAGAAGAAAACAATTGATGGACGGATAGAGACATAATGACAGATGGATGGATGGGATAACAGTCTGACATAGAGACTGACAAATTCAATCCAATATACCCCCCCCCAAGTTTTCTTTGCAAAATCAGGGTATAATGAGTTCAACTGGATACTGGTGGTTAATGACACAATCCTGCAATGCGGGCTAGCATCACCAAATTCACCATCTGGGGACCTCATTCTGTGTAAGCCTCAACTGCTATGGGAGACATAGCATTAGATTGAAGTTCTCCAGTTAAAGTTGGTGATGTGCACCCATTGGGCACCTCAATTATGCATTTTATATTCACAAATTAGGGGATATAGAAACTAAACAGAAGGGAAAAAGTAAGTTAAAATGTCAATTTAAGTGCCTATATACTTCCCAGAAGATGAGGCCTAAGCAGAATGAGGACCCTGGCTAGTGTATTTGGTGATGCTAGACTGCTGTGCAGGGTAGCATAACTAAATTCACCCTCTGGGAACCTCATTCTGCAAATGCCAGACACACTAAATTCAGGTTAGAGAACAATAATTTGTGTTTATTTTATTTTAATAACACACATTGGCATGAGTGCTAGCTAAGCATTAGTTCACACAGGATCTGTCAGCCTGATAAACATCTCAATTGATGACTGTGTGTGTATTTATATTAACTCTGGCGGCAGGGTGGGGTCATGTCGGGGGAGGGTGATAAATTTTTTTTGTATGTTAAATTGATCAAGGAGTTCCTGAATTTTTTATTATTATTTTTTTAATTATGGCCCTGGCTCCATCCCTATTTGACCCAGTGACCCCATTTGAACAAATCTGAACCCCAGTCATTCAACTAAATCGGCATAATGGTTCAAGACAATAAGTCGTTATAAGAATTACCAAGGAGGAATATAGTTATGGCCTTGGTTTCGCAACTATTTGACACAGTGACCTCATTTGAACAAATCTGAATGACAGTCACCTAGGGAACATCCACACCAATTATGATCAAAATGCAAAAATGTAATTTTTTTGTTTTTAGAGTTATGTCCCTGGCTCTGCCCCTATTTGACCCAGTGACCCAATTTGAACAAATCTGATTCCCAGTCACCCAAGATCTCTCAGTACCAATAAGCTAAATCAGCCCAATATTTTTTTAGAAGAAGTCATTGTAAGAATTACTATGAGTTATGGCCCTGGTTTCTCAACTAATTGACCGGGTGACCTCATTTGAACAAATCTGAACACCAGTCACCCAAGGACCCTCCATACCAAATATTAGCTAAATCGGCACAATGGTTATGGACAAGAAGTTGTTGTAAGAATTACTATGAAGGAATCGAGTTATGGCCCTGGTTTCGCAACTATTTGACCCAGTGACCTCATTTGAACAAATCTGAATGAGAGTCACCTAGGGAACATCCACACCAAATATGAACCAATTCGGTATGATGGTTTCAGAGGAGATGTTTAAAAAAAAAGTTGACGGACAGACAGACGCACGGACGGACGGACAAGGAGTGATGACTTTCAGGTGAGCTAAAAAGCTCGGTCAAAATTATGCATGTTGCAAAGAAATTTATAAGTCGAAAAAGGGAGAAAACTCCACCAAAAAATGTCAGACAGACGTCATAATCGCAGGTGCACAGGTTCCCATGGTACTAAATATCTGTGCCAAGTTTTACAAAAATTGACCTAAAAATGTAGGAATAAAAGCTTGGACAAAATTATACATGTTGTGAAAATTTTCTAAGTCGAAAAAGGGGGGATCACTCTTCCAAAAAAAGTCCGACAGACGTCATAATCGCAGGTGCACAGGTTCCCATGGTGGTTGATGATGTCTGTGCCAAGTTTCATGGAAATTGATAAAAAAACGACTGAGAAAAACTCCGGACAAATTTGTGTCCACGGCTAGACAGACGGACGAACGGACAAGCTGATACCAGTATACCCCCCCCCCCACAACTCGTTGCGAGGGGTATAACAACCATGACAAATTTCATGATGATCAGACGAACAGTAGGACCTGTAGCCCGTGCTAACGGATTGAATTTTGAAATCCAAGATTGCCACTGGCAACCATGTTTTTTTTTCGAATGACCCCAAAATGAATCGTTCCCATCTATATGTCAATGTCAACAGCTATGACAAATTTTATAATGATCCGACCAAAGGTATGATCTGTGGGCCGTGCTAAAGGAAATTGTTGACGAATGACACATGCACACACACACGGACAACGGATACCAAGCCATGGCAATAGCTAAAACTTTACAAAGTAAAGTTGATCTAAAAAGGATTTAACCCTTCCATGACTGGAGCTTCCTGAAATTGTGAAATCCCTGTGCCAATGCATTCTCTTATACATGCGAGTTTCCCATTGGGGATTACATTGAAATATTTACCTTGACTTGGTAAGCAGTGTATTCTCTCATATATGCGAGGAATCAGAGGATCCTATGGCAGACTCGCTAAGAGATGAGAATGCACTGGCACAGGATCTTTAATGAAGCACCAGTGCAGCTCCCTTTATGAAAGGGTTAATGGATGAACCTGACGATCCTGAGGATGGTGTAGCAACTTACCCACACCAGTTAAATGGCATATGGTGTAGAAACCTTTGATAAATTGGAGACAAGATTTTTAACAAAAATATCATTTTATTTACAAATATATTCCAAATTTCATAAAACTTACATATAAAAATCCTGATTGAGGATCCCACCAGAAATAAATTAAGCAGAGTGGTGCTGTCTGCTAAACATGATTTCAAGCATCATTACAATACATTGATGATTGGGGCCCTGTGATTCATCAAATCAAATTTCGATTGTCGATTCAGTATCTTGAATTGAATCAAACCATTTTTTATTTTGAGAAGGCAAAATATTGATTTGATTCAAAGTAAATGAACTGTGGTAATTATCACACAGAGTCATAACGTTACTCGATAGTCAGCACTCTTGATCGGCACCTGTGATATCTTTGTCAAAACAATGAGTATATATGGGACAAATGACCAATATACAAAAACATTGGAAATTGCACGTGTAAACATGTGCAATCATTATTTTTAATTATATTTAAAGACAAAGACGCCATCATTGAAAACTGACGATCTAAACCTGAATTTCTGGGAATACTCTATTCTCATTGGCGCATGTTCCCTTGTCGCGCTAATTTGATTTGATGGAATGTTTTAATGGAGTAATATTTTTGTATGGTGAAGGAATAAGACAAAATATTTCAGATTGTTTTCGTCTGAGCTGGATATCGCCAAGAACATACTTCGGAAGACTTGCATACAGTTAGGAATTAGTAAACATGGACATTGTTGCCCATTCTTGTTACGAAGTGGCTAATTGTCCGAAAGATGAAGCATTTGGCCAAATCGAATTTAATCGAAAAATTGATGCCTGAATCTCAGGGCCCTATTGATGACAATACAAGATGTAATTTTCTGAACATAAAAATAAGGCATAACATCGTCTACTAGACAACATTGGTGACAAGACATATTTCAATGTAATCAGTAAATAAATAAATAATTTCATCAAGTGAGCGCTTTACTCGTAATAAGATGAAACAAATGTGAGAAGAAATTAGAATCAAAAACATTTATGAAAGTAAGTTGCAAATATATAATATTGCAGCAGCAATAGCAGTCTCACTGTCCTGAATATTAAAGGAGGAATGCCATACATTTTGGGAAAAAATAGCAAGTTTTTTCCCCTTTTGCTTTAAAAATGTGCACACACTATCCAAGGAGTGCTTCCGAGTACTAAAGAAGAGAATAATATCAGCATGTTATTTCTCTGGTCTGCGCTATATGTAAATCACAACCAAAAATATAGCTTCTAGAACAAAGTATGGTTGGAATTCTTTCTTTGCTTCAGAAAATACAAATTAAATACTGTAGTTTATGTAAATATGGCTGAGAATAAAGCATTCATTCATTCAGTCTCGGTTTAAATTATTCCTACGAATGCCAAAATATGTTTGGTCATGTTTCAATTGACGTTAATGACAATAGCATTATACTTAGTATACGTTTGTTTACACATAGTTGAATAAAGATTTATGTGGCAGAGATGTTTTTGGTTTCAGGCTGTGGGCTTGTACAGTTGATCTCCTCTCCTTTGATAATTTACCTCAAATCTTTCATAAAATGAGTTCAACAGATGAGCACTTAGTTACAATTCAACAAAGAAATGATGTGATATCTAAGAAACCAGCTTGGAGGCAATTAATGTGGATTTTCATCTTTGGCTTATTTATGCAGTTTAACAAAGTTAAACTTGCATACAATTCTAACAGATTCAGATTAATTCATATTACGGATATTACATAAAATACACTAATATTCTGCAATGTTGATATATACAGGTTTGAAAAGTTTACAGTCTACAATAAACTAGAATGAAAATTAATCATCTGCATCATCATTGAGCACTTCCTGCCTGGTTTTCAATAAAATAAAATCTTGATTGCCACTAGCATTGGGAAGCCAGCCAACCCACCCATCGTGCACTGAAGATGTATATTTCCTGAATTACATACCATTTCAAACTCTTATGAATTTTCTTTTTTAATACTGTGGTGTACTGTGTCTTAGGCATGTATTTAGCATTTAAAATATCTTCTTCCGACAGCTGTTAAATTTCTTTCCACTTCACTCTGGAAAAATTCTATTCCACATAATTTTGACCTGACAATTATTGACTCCAAGCTGGTCCCTGCGATAGGCTGAACAATACAACAGAAGGATGATTTTTGATGAAATGGAATGAGAACAAGAAATTTGTGATTGACAGCTGTCAAGGGAAAAATTCTTTCTTCTATCAACAATGCTATAAACAACAGCATCAATATTGATGTTTAACAATCTGAAAAGCTGATTTCTACTTGATTTAATGGATCAATCATTGAAAGAACTAATGCATAAAATTTGAAAAAAATTCAAGGCAATCATTCTCTTTTCAGTAAAGAATCTTCATTACCACAGAAGAAAAATAACTTGACAGACAAATAAATTAATCTGCAACTGAAAAAAATTTACTACCGGTATACACAAGGTAAAAAAGTTTCAGCATTAAAGGTACTCAATCCGATCAGACGCTCCTAAATTACTATTTCTTTGGCTTCGGAACCTACCCATTTATGCTCGGAGTGATCAGATATAAATTTTTGAAGTTTATTATTTCAATTGTTTGTGGGCCAGAAGCACGAGGTCAAATGGACGGTCTTGCAGATAAAGATGGATAACTCTAAAATCAAGTAGTTATTATTGCCATTTGATTTTAGAATTATCCATCTTTATCTGCAAGACCATCCATTTGACCTCGTGCTTCTGGCCCACAAACAATTGAAATAAACTTCAAAAATCAATATCTGATCACTCTGAGCTTTGATGGGTAGGTTCCTCGACTTGAATCAAATATTTTTTACCTCCACCCCCGAAGCCAAAGAAATAGTAATTTAAGAGCATCTGATCGGATTGAGTACCTTTATATGATTGCATGTTATTTGTTGACAACAATATCTACTGTATTCAGTGAGAACTGTCACATTCAGGAACTACGATGTCTTCCAAGCAGTCGTCAACTTGTATAATATCAGCTTTTTTCCAAAGAAATAGCAATGGCAGATCACTTCAAAATGACAAAAGTAAATGATTGCACTTAGAATATGGATAACAGATCTTCATCTTATTTTCTGAAGATACTGTGAAATTCCTATCCCTGGAATCTTTTTGTAACACTAGCACTTAGTTTAACTATTAGGCCATTAAAAAATAAATACCTGTGTTCTCAGGCAATTGCCGCAATTACATATTGTAATTTGGATCAAGGAGAGAGGCTTGTTATTTTTTCCAAGAATTCTAGAAATTGATAGTTGTAAAGGGAATTCTATGGTAAAAATAATACAATTTTCCAAGCAATGTATGAATACACTAATGCCCAAAGTAATTGACCACTTAACCACAGCTGAATTATGGGTAATTTTTCAGGATTTAGTCGGAAATATGGCTTGTTGCCATTCATCGGAAAGCTCTCAACGAGATATTACTGTATATCCTCCAATGGCAATGTCTTATAATCATTATATCTTCAACAATAAACCTATCTAAATTTCTAATTGTGGATACATTGGAGAACAAGTTTTGCATTCTGCATAGTTCTGGGTGATATTGCAACTAAAATTATCTGATGAGGCCTTCAATTGGGTTGATGAGGGAGGTGCCTGAGAACAAAGTATTTTGATTTATTTGACCTTACCCTGGTGAAGTATCTATCCTCATATAAGATCTCATCACAGTCCAGCTTGTGAATGTCAAGTGAAATTAAGACTACTTTGAGCCACTATCACCGTCTGTACTTATCATGTCTGTCTCTGGACGGACTGGTATGTCCATTTCTGTGTTTTCGAGAATGTTTTTCCGGGCTATAGCTGTATTTGTCCTTCTCTCGATAGTGTTTCTTATGACTAGACTTGTTTCGCACTGGTGACGCCACAGGACTGTAGGAGTGCTCAACACTTTCAGATCGATATCTCTTCTTCCTTTTTCGAGAATGCTTATCCTTAACATAATAGTTTGGTGAACGAGAATTATTATAATAGTCCTTATCCTTGCGAAATTTCCTAGATGGCGACCTGTGTCGTTTTCTGGGACTCCTGCTTGGACTTTGACTAGATCTTGAGTGAGATGATCTGAAATGAACAATAAATACATCAAGTGTTGTGGATTTTTTTATATCTTGAATTCATCTCTTTTTGTTGACATTCGGTATAATGTCATGATTGAGTTTGAAAATTTTGATCCAGATGGCACAATTACATTGGCAGGGTCAGTTAGGAGGGAAATATTTGGGATATCAGACGTCCTCAACAGTGTTTTGTATGTTAGCCAGTAAAAATGACAGCATTTTCAATCCCAAGCCCATGTTTGGTACGGTACAGCTACAGAAACTCAACCCTGCATCTCTGACGCGATTCTTGTTTATCATGTTGGTCAGTTGCAGCACATATAAGGTATGAAACTACTGTCACCTTTCAAAGGAGCTGAGGCAAAAGAAATTGTTAGCCATTTTTAGCCAAGCCAATTTCAAGTTGTCAATATCTTTTTCAATATAATTACATCGAACCAATTTTTCATAGAGAATAGTATTATTGTTTGTTTGTGGAAAGGGTGTAAACACATGCATGAATTGGTACATGTCTTTACCAGACTTTCATTTTTGAGACGAGCGATCGTTCTTGCGCACCATCGCGTGGCTAAAATCGAAAACCAGCGAGCGATCGATTGCGCACCTAGGCCAAATACAGAGAGTGAACCTGATAACGCTATTTTCAGTGTCTACCCAGACGAGGTCAGACGGTGTGACGTGTCGAATGCACTATCTGTCTGAGACTGAATGATTCAAAGCTAAAAATACATTTCCTATGTATGGCTTATGACGTCACATAAATTCCTGGAAAATCAAAGCGAGACCACGTGGCCGGGAGATGTTGATATTTATTCTGTCAGCATGGAATCGGAGTATTCAATTGATTCCTTATTAATAATTATGAATTACAATTAATATAGGAGCAAGTACAATATAAAACATAGTGTGTAACATTCACTTGTGCTTATGGATAGTGGATTAAGCAGTGTTAAACCATCAAAGAGATTCACTGGACATCGATAGTGAGTAAAATAATTTAATTTACGCAGCATTTATGAATGTATTTCCGCTGTTTATTTTATCTTGATAGAAACCGCGCACCTGGCCAAAACCCAGCGAGCGGGGACTCTGCGCGATCGGCAGATGTTTAACCCATACCTTGGCGATAGCGATCTTTTTATGAGTGTAAGAATTTCAACAATTCACAGCGTACTATTATTTATTAGTTTCATAGTGGAATCAGACTTATTGAGCAACTTGCTCATTTAAACACAATAGGAACATGGATATGACATTCGATTTCAACCTATTAGGTCACTCCAACAGAGATACATGTATGTGTGATAGATTGATAAAGATAATTATGACCAACCACAGTCAGACAGATGCACCATAGCTGTTAAAGATATAATAGTTACAATATTAACATCATAATAACTCTATTTATTTACTTCTTACAATGGAACCTGAGTCATAACAGATTATGTTGTTGTGTTAGCTGCATAGTAAAAGTTATGGGATGATTGAGGTTAGAGACCAACAAACACCTGAACATCTATATAAGTGAGGGGTGTATAGATATTAATTATGATTGATAATGGTTGGATATAAAATATTTTAATACAGAATTATCAGATAACTAAAGGAGAGATATGAGAAGGGTCAAATTGAAAATATTAGAGTCATAACATTGGATCGCGTATAGTATACCTATGGTTAATTTTATTCTAAGCTGATCATTGGAAAGATACAATGTCTGTAACAGCAGAAATATTTTTAAATGTTGGGTTAATATTCTCAAAACCATTCAATCAATTCCAAAATCTATACAAGTGAAGAATGTGTCATGATCAACCTGAATGAGATTATAAAAGTGATTGGGTGAAAAATATTTGACCGATAAGTCAGCTTCAAGAATACCAGAACCATTATTATTATCCTGCAGCCCAAATGCAATAGAGGGAATTTCAAAATAAGATATTTCCTCAAATGATGAATATTCAATTGGTGGCTTATAGAAATTCTTAGTGAACCTGGCCCAAGGTGAAAAAGATCATTAAAAATCTGCCTATCAGATATCATGTGTCTATGGAATAGGTTAATTTTAATCCTGAAATACATGCAAGTGAAAAGTGTATCACGATCAACCTGGACATAGAATAGGAGAATGAACATATAGTGTGTGGAGAGGGTTAATCATTTTCAATGACATATGATGGAACTAATGTGTGGATTAAATTTTTTCTCAAGATAAGACAACAGTGTCTCTGTAAACAACAATTCTCTAAACAGCCATGCTCTAGAACATCCTACAAATGGACAACGGACTATTTGTATTAATGCCATGAACATGTTTCAACAGGGGGGGGTTAAATTACTATTGCACACAAACTGGAGTAAAGAATCATCAATCAATTAAATTTGACAGCTCTGGGAGCAGCCAGTGGTTTAGCAGTTAGTATCCAGTGTCATTCTCGGATTCCAATAAAGCAGATTACTGTGTAAAGTCATTTGTCTTAAATTCTCACAGGGCATATACAGGTAGGTAGTAAATTACTTGAATTATAAAGTACCATAACTCTGTTAAAATATATCGGATCAAACCCAAATTTGAACTTGATCTGTATTTCGGGGTGAGGACCACATGTACCAAATTTGGTGTAGATCAGATGAAAAATGTTTTGAGTCATAGCAGCTTGCGTGAGTTCTAAGTAAACATAAGTGTGAAAATGGTTAATTAAACGATACCAAAAACCATACAGATGAAGAACATGCTAAAAAGAACATAGGTAAGAAATATGAGGCATATCAGAAGAAAATTGTTTGACTTAGATGCATCAGATAGCATTTGTGTGCAGGGTTAATTATTTTCTAAACCGATCAACCAATCGATACCAAAAACTATACAGGTGAGGGGTGTGTCATCATAAACCTACATATCAGATATGGAAACAATCGGACAAAAAATACTTTGGTTAAAGCATCGGATAGCTCATGCCTATATGCAGATGCAAAGTGTTAATAATTTCTAAACCGATCAACCGATCGATACCAAAACCTATACAGGTGAGGAGTGTGTTATCATAAACATGCACATAAAATTTGAACACGATCCGATAGAAAATATTTGAGTAATTGAATCGGATAGCAAGTGTCTACGGACAGACGGACCGACAGACGAACGACGGATGGTTGATCAGGACGTCAGCATTATGTGTACCATACATGGTATGGGTACACATAAAAATGAAAGTCTGCTTTACAAAAAGAAGAGTGAGGACTCACAAAAAATTAATCACCATATTTGAATCAGTCTCCACTCTTTTCCTATATTAAAGGCCCACTTAATTTTTGAACCACCAGATCACATTATATACAACATATTCCATATTATATACCATTTGAAAGAGGAAGCTCCAAATCATTGTATTATCAACTGATCTGGTCGAATAATCTGGGAATATTGTTTTTGTCGAGGTACTGAGGTGTGTTCTGTGATTAATTTTCGATCACGGAATAAAATTGTTTGAATGTGCTGAATTATGAACTGGATTTGCTATAATGTTGGATTATATAAAGATTATAAAGCCTTTTATTCTCAATGGAAGGGGAATAACTCTATCTCTTGGTTTGAATTCTGATGCATTCTGGGTTAACAAGGGGGGTAGTCTTGGAATGAATCTGAGAACCTCTATCACTTGGTGGAAACTCCAAGGCCACAGCTGTTCTGTATTCTGGTGGAATACATATATTTTTGGTTCCTCTTCCAAATGGTATATAATATGGGATATGTTGTGTATAATGTAATCTGGTCATTCGAAAATTAAGTGGGCCTTTAAATGATAATTACAAAGCGACTTCGTAGAGACACTGTTTTCAAAACTGGAGTATACAAATTTTTACCTAACTATATTCTTGGATATTTTTTTTATTCATTATGACAACTGACACATCTTAAAGGAATTAGTCTGTCAAAAAAATATTTTTTTTATCGTCATAATACTAATAATATATGTCTAACAGACCCATTTCGCCAAGAAAATTCAAAATCGAGCAGATAGTATTTTTATTATTATGATATTTAAAAAATTGTGGAAATATCCGAAGTGTAAATCATTTGAGTGCGATCACATGACCACAATGCAGTCACATGACCGATCATCTGCATCGACGCTTACCGGTGACAGCGGTGGGTGGAGCTTGAAATAATTCCACCAATCGCCTATGCAGTCGCCGATTAATTACCTAGGCCTTTACGATAAATAGCGATCACGGAATAAAATTGTTTGAATGTGCTGAATTATGAACTGGATTTGCTATAATGTTGGATTATATAACGAATAATGATGACTAAAATGCACTTTGAGGCGATAAAAGTTGTGTGAAATGAAATTAATTTATGCAGAAATGCAATGAGCGAGCGGAATTTCGTGCGAAACTAATTTAACTGTTTCTGAAAGAATACAAGTTAGGCCATATAGCTTCTTCTTCGTTGTATGGTACCAATTTCAGAAGCTAGTTTACACACCAGTGTCATCCCGTTGTGTGCTATAGGAGTACAATTAAACACAAATGGGGTGTGATTAAAAAGGTGGAGAAGTGCACGACTGTGAACAGCTTGCTAAAATCCTTCCTGCCAAGATCGATAAGTGCATAATAATTCACTCGAATACACAATACTGTCGAAACTACAATGATTATTAATTAGGCTGCAGTTTGGCATAACGACATTTTTTTTAATTGAAGGCTAGCCTGGCATTGTTTTTCAGTTTGTGTTTGTTGTTCGGTTTTGTTTTCGTTATATTTTACGTTTTGATGGCAGATATTGACTTTCTAGAGAGGATTTCGATATGTCATGGGTGATTTTGTATGTGGTATTGTGACATTTAAATATAAAGAGCGTCCATGCTTCCATCTCCCAAAAGCGGTAGACAATAAAGAGCGTTCTAAATTAGGCACTGTGTTGTCTTTTTGGAGGTAATTAATAATGGATCGCTACTGAGCCCGCCCACAACCGAACACACTACATCTACTAGGCATCTTGGCATATGTGGAGATGACAGATACTCGGGATATTTATATCGAAAGTAAAACAACAAAAAACACAAAACAAACAAAAACAAAAGCACCTAAATAGAGTTAACATCATTCAGCCCAGTGTTTATATAACATTTGGGCGCTTCTTATGTATGACCAGGTGAATGGGATCCTCCGTCTCCCTTTCTATTCAATTTGGGGCATTTTACAGTACAAACAAGTTCGCGACTGACACTGATGAATAGGCACTGAGTGATTACAAATCACCGAGTGAATACGAGACAATCAAAGCATTACTGCCATCTATTCAACAAAGCAGACAGGTGACGGCATGTTATTAATGGCTACAAAAACAACCAATCTAGGTGCTACTAATTACTTTATTCACATAGTTAGTCTTCTATCCCAGATAAACGGCCAAAGTGGCCACACTATCTTTATTAATTAGATAACACATTGAATAGCGACGTAATCTATACACCACACGCACATATACGACTCTGCATTTTAGTATCGGCTGACTTACGATTACGTCATCGTAGTCAGCATAATAAACTCCGGCTCCGAATCTGTGTTTTTAATTTGCTCTCCCACAACTACGTCACTCGTAGTTTTGTCACGGAAATCTCTGAATACCGGTGGTGGTATTATTTATTTATTTTATGGGTTATTTATTATGAGATCGGAATGGGACTTGGATCATTTTAATCACAACAGGGAGGGCTTTCCGATTGCAATTTGTAGTTTAAATAAATTCTTTAAGAGAACAAGGTCGACAGTAATAATTTAATTTCAACCAATGCTCCATTTTATATCTTTGATATCCATTGTATGACTCAAACAACGCTTCAAAAAGCTGGCATCAGTAAAATACTCACCTGGAATCAACACTGCGATCATCTGGAGTCATGCTTCGCCTTTTACTGTGGTTATAGACTCTATCACTGAAATAAATTCATACTGATATAGGCACTATAAGACAGATGCATAGTAAGAAATAATGCTGGCTACGAGGGAAAATAATTTCTCATCTCAACCAGCCTCAACTAAAATGAAAATGTCAATGCCACTGTAGTTCAACTTGGAGAGGGGAAAATGTCAGACATTAGCCAATGGAACGATAAGGAATGCAGGAAGTTTTAAACATTTAAGTAATACCAGAGGTCAACCTGAAAAGCAACATGAAGTTCGGGATCAATTGGATGAAAAATGTTGCAAAGATGCAAAGAGTAAAATTCAAGATGGCTGCAGATAAAATATCATTCAAATTTGATAGCTCCCATCTAGAAGTGATACTGGACATGTCAGTCAATTTTCAAAACATTTCTCCAATAAATGTGGGCTGCCAGGTATGACTGGATTAAAATGTGAAATCCAAGATGGCTGGTAAGACCATGTTTTTCAAATTCAGAAAAAATTTAGTGGTCATCCATTAAAGGGTTTAGTCATGCAAAGAGTAAAATCCAAGACGGCTGCCAGCGGAAAAAATTGATGGTTCCCATCTAGAGGTCACCCAGAACATCCACATGAAGATTGGTGACAATCGGATGAGGCATGTGGCCTGTAGGGTGTGCCGAGATTTAGTCATACAAAGAGTAAAATCCAAGATGGCTGATGGCGGCTACGTTTTTCAACAAATTCAGAAAACTTTGATAGTGTTCGATGGCTCCCATCTTGTGGTCACCCAAAAGGCGAAAGATCCATATGAATTTTGGTGACATTCAAATGATAGTATGGTCTGTAGTGTGCACCAAAAGTTTAGTCATGCAAAGAGTACTATCCAAGATGGCAACCGGCAGCCATGTTTTTCATAGAAAATTGTTCAAATTTGGTAGCTCCCATCTAGAGGTGATCCTAAACATGACTATAATTTTCAAAACAATTCTCCAATAAATGCGGGCTGCAGTGTGTGCCGATGGATACAAATTTGAAATTCAAGATGGCTGCTGGTGGCCATGTTTTTTAACGAATTTCAGAAAATAACAATGGCTCCCATCTGGAGGTCATCCTGAAGATCCATATGAAGTTTGTTGACGATCAGATGAAAGATGTGACCTGTAGGGTGTCCTAAAGGTAATTGATGACAGATGAACGGATAGACTGACACCATACAATGGCAATAGCTTAAACTTGACTTTGCCAATTTGAGCTAAAATTTCCTACAAAACAGATAATAAACTTTGTTTCACCAGTACACCCTCTTAAATGAACTGCACCCAACACTCAGACACAGCCTATTTTATTGACTCCACAAGAAATAAACAGACAAAAATGGACACGTAGAATTCAATATTATCAAGTTCTCTCTTTCTCTCGGATATCTTTATGACTATAAAAGCTTACGTCAAGATTTAACAACAATTAAAAATTTAGATTGGTAATATTGCGAAGATTTATTGGCTAAAATAACATCTATGAGTAAAGACTAGTAAATCGTTAGAAAAAATTGAGGATTTTATTTCATCAAGTCATTTATGTATCTTTGAATAATTCACCTGCTGGGTTTATCCTCTTCTTTAATTCTTCTAATACTGGCAAGTGTTGTGGGATTCGGACTCATCGTCTTTGGAGAATCTGTATATAAACAAACAAAATTTTAATTTGTTTTTATATAATGAAGATCTGATATATAAATTCGTTATTGGAGCTGAAAGTGGCCAATTTGGTTTCTCCACCGATTTCGGTGAGCATGTTGAAGCATATGTTGTTTTTGTAATTCAAGAATAACGCCTGGAAGATTATTTCTCTGACAAACACTTTTTACATTTTTTTACTAACAAGATACCATTATGAAATTCAATAGAAAAAATAAGTTTTGACAGAATAACCAATTCTGGCCATAAAACCAGTTACATTATTTCCAAAACTGATTTTTTAAGATGATCAAGGCAATTTTTACACTTCTGCATTGAAAATGAGACCAAAACAGGGTGATAGTCGGAAACATTCAGGGCTGTTTTAATACCTGAAACATGTTTGGATGGCCTTAGGTATATTTTTTGTCTATATACACACCATGTAAACTAAAATCTTTCTCTCAGAGCATCTATCAAGAGCAGTGTTCGCGCTGGACAGAAAAAAACTTTAGCCAAAAGTTTAGCCAAAAGTTTAGCCAAATGAAAATTTTATTAGCCAAATGAAAAAAACTTTAGCCAAATGTTTTTTGGCCAAATTAAAAAAAAACTTTGGCCAAATTAAATCATCGTTTTCTGGTCGGTTCACAATTAATGACTAAACCGTAAAATCTAACAGACACAGGTAAAATACACAATAATTTAAATAATTTTGATGAACTAGAAGTATTTTTTATATATATCATTTATTAAAAATTTATTAATCTTTATGTGAAAGAGTGATTTGGGGGGGGGGGGGGGCCCAGGATTGTCCTTCTTAATGTCATTATTTTGTTTTTAAATATCAATATCTTTTTTTAAATCATTAAAATATTTATCCTTGCGAAAATATCTAAGTAACATCTGGAAACTAATAACTTGATATTGTTACGCCATTATCAAATTACAATCTGTCATAAAAGCATGCATATTATTTTGACTGTATCGCTATTGACGACAAATAGCCACAAAATATATGTTGTGATTCACATTTGGCTGATTAAGCTATTGTCTTACACTTGGTGCTCATAAACCTCGACCGTCATAAATACAATGTCATCATAAACATGCATTGTGCAGGAGCGCCGTGAGTGACCAGACAGACAATGGGCTGAATGGGGGATTAGGGGATTAAATGTAAAAATTAATAATGACCTTTTGCTGCTTCGTACAGAGTGACGTAATCTTTCTCCAGATTAAAACAGCCTGTTACGAACAAATTGCTTATATACCGGCGTCAATGCACTTTACAAAACATTGCTTTCTTCACATTGTCATAATTCAACCACGGTCAGTTTAATGTCCATGCGTCTTTGAATGTCCGTCTTGTGAAAACTAAAGATGATTGCATATCACTTTGTGATCGCTTGGTTGATAGAGTTGTCGATTGGGTTTCCCTTTGTACGATATTTCATAAGTACGAAAATAATGAAATACTTTCATCACCTAACTTCGTCTTGAATGTCGATCTATTGAGCGCTTTTATTAATTAGCTTTCTGGCCCCATGCTTTCTGTCTCCATTTGGGTTCAAAAAAAGTTTAGCCAAAAGTTTAGCCAAATGAAATTTTTATTAGCCAAATTCGAAAAATATTAGCCATTGGCTAATTTCAGTAATTTGGCTACCGACAGCGCGAACACTGATCAAGAGGCAATATATAACTATCTGGGCAGAGAATGACTACATTTTATTGATGATTGCAGCCCGATGACTTTATTTCGCACTACTTTCAGGGATTCACAGATGGGATAGCATCAGTTTAAATCTACTCACTCTGTCGTGAAGAAGAATTCCAATTAATTTGTGGGAAATGTTCAGATAATAAGTTCAACAAACAGCCTAGCATCAGTTTAAATCTACTCACTCTGTCGTGAAGTGGAATTTGGAGTGTTGTAGGATTCTTTGGCTTTCAATTTTGCATCCTGTTGAATTTTCTTTAACTCATTAACAGTGGATTCTAACTTGTCAAGATTGGGCTGAAACGGGTAAAGCTCACAATTACGATCAAGTAAAAATAATGGTGAAAACATGATATATTTTGACAATTGTCATAATCTGAAACTGATACTCGACCAATAAAGAAATATTGAAAAAGATAATTTGGGAACAAATTTATTTTTGCCCCAATTGGTAAATCCAAGTTATATGCAGAGGACCTCTAAATATCACTGACTAAATTTGGAAATTGTAAATTATTTATCAGTAATTAGGCCATGTAAAGATTTTAAGTCATATTTCAGGAATCTATTTTGACCTATACTCCTTTTAACCCTTTGAACCCAAGAGACCGGAATGCGGTCCAATCCTGGATTCCTTATATTCATATAACCCGGGAGACTGGAATACCAGTCCGGAAATCATACGAAATAGCCCAGTAAATGCACATATAAACTAGAATTGTACTTTCTACTTTGCACACATGAGTCACATGGTTACCCCTGTCACTTTGGCAGACATCTTCGCATATGCATATTTTGAGAAAATGTTCACTTTTTATTGTCGGCAAAGGAGAAAATTCTGTTATATAGAAATATCGCGATCAAAGCGTGGGGGTGGGGGTGGGGGTGGGGGTGGTCTGTTTCTTTGCAGAGATGCAGATTTTGAGAATCTCTTGTAGTCGGCATGAGGAAAGAACAATTTCGTTATAAATAGCATGATCAAAGGGAGCGCAATATAATATGCATGTATATTGAAAGTGGAATAGACTATCTTGCTGAAATACCTTGTGGCATACTTCACCACACACAAGTTCACATATAGTAGTAGATTGTCGTAGAGTTGTGCGTGTAGATGTCCCAGGTAAGAGCATTATTTGTCAGAAACACTATATAATGTCAGGTGCCTAGGATGGGGATCATTTAGCGCTCAGGACGTCAGGGTTCAAAGGGTTAAGTGTCTACTAAAATTAGAAAACCAACAGAGACAAGGAATCTGGTATATGAATTTATTTATACACTACCTTTTTCCTGGCAAATAATCGTAGAATTGACAAGATAATGTCGATAATCTCATTTTCTTCTACATCGAACACAGCAAACCATGGAGGGTTGCTTGGAAGAGGGATCTGTAGCTGCCTGGCTGCCAGGTATATACAGGCACACGCTATCGTCTCTGGAGAGTACCGAACAAACACATTCGTCCTGAAGCTGTCATTCATGTAATTCCTGGGAAAATGAAGAAAACTCGATAAGATTTACAAGATTTACAATCTCGATAAGTCGCTTCTAAAACTACTGCAGTCTTTGTATGCCAAAATATTCATGAGATGTTGCAACAGGTAAAAAGGGGGGAGTGACACACCCCTTCCTTCAGTGGTGGCGCAAAATAAAAGTTTGAAGTTCCAAGTTTTAAAATTTCATTTTTGAAATTTGAAGCCCAAATTTTGTTTCTTTGAAATATTCTATAAAGGTTAGGTATGTATCTAAATACCCACTTAAAGACCCATAGCTACTTCCTCTGGTGAACAATTTGCGCATTTAAGAAATAAGCTTATCACTTTGATCCTTTAACCAATATTGATCAAGAGTAATGTGTCACCTTTCTGAACTCAAACATAACTGTATGCCATAAACTGAAATCCAATGAAACTATGGAATAAAATAATACAATCAATCAATCTGGGACATTTGACGTTCGGTAAGTAGCTATAGGAACAGCCAAATGCCCGCTATCGCTATATGGTATCGCCCGAATGGTCTTGTTCTAAAAATAGGCAAATCAAGTGTCCCAATTAATCATCTCATTTCATAATAAAATATTCGAAACAAAATCAATATTAATTGATAGAAGAATTTCCGGACAGGGGTCTTCAATTCATATTTATTATTTTATACCCCTGCAACTATTTCAACTATGTTATTTAAAGAGATAATCCATCTTTAAAGCTACTCAACATCTTGTCACAAATGTAATGCTAAACGGCCTTCTGATGTGATTGCAAACACCTAAGACAAAAAATTATGTTTAGTTGTATCCAATGAACCTTATTTTTTTTAATTTGAAGTTATCCTCAATGGACATTCATTGATATTCCGCTGTATATAATCACAGCATTTCAAGTGCAAAATCAGGTGATGAAAAAAAGTGAGGTCACGCACGTAATGCACACATTTGTAGTTGGCATTTATTTGTACTGGATTACCAACATTCTTATGAGGCATGGACTAGATGTTCACCATTGAAACAAGTGCACCGCTGGGCGGAGGTAACGCCCCCGACTGTACAATCAGAGAGGATTTTCTTATTTTTGTGCAAATGCTTATTAAATGGCACTTTGTAAAGTTATGTTATTCATGAGTAAACAATCCAAAATCAAGTTATCATCTGGAAACCAAAAAGTCCAAAAAGGGGCGTAACTCTGGAAAAAATGGGCGGACGAAACCACGGCTATGGGGAAATCTTGTCCCCCCGGCTGGTCTATTGGCATACCAAATATCAACTGAATTGAATTAGCGAAACCAAAGTTATGAGTTGAAACGTTCGTACGGACAATTTTCTAAGTCCAAAAAGGGGCGTAACTCTGGAAAAAATGGGCGGACGAAACCGCAGTTATGGGGAAATCTTGTCCCCCCGGATGGTCTATTAGCATACCAAAGATCAACTGAATTGAGTTATCGAAACCAAAGTTATGAGTTGAAACGTTCGTACGGGTCGACAATTTTCTAAGTCCAAAAAGGGGCGTAACTCTGGAAAAAATGGGCAGACGAAACCGCAGTTATGGGGAAATCTTGTCCCCCCGGCTGGTCTATTAGCATACCAAAGATCAACTGAATTGAGTTAGCGAAACCAAAGTTATGAGTTGAAACGTTCGTACGGACGGACGGAGGGCTACACTATATACCCCCAAATCTCCATCGGAGATCGGGGGCATAATAAGGTTATACCCCAAGCCTGTAAATAACTTTTTTTTCGGTGTCTGATATAATGTCAGACAGAATATATTTGGAAAATGTATCTGACAAGAATTGTGAGCAATAGAGCAAAGAACTTACCATGCACACTGAACCAGTCCTTTTTTCATTTCACATTCTAGTATTTGGAGGTAGATGAAGATCATCTGAAATGGGATGGCATACTTCCAATTAGTAAATGTGATACCTGTACACTGAGGTCTCAATCATACGCAGACAATGTTAATCATTTACCTATCAAAATGGAACAGCTGTTACCCAGATTAAGAAAAGTGCTGACTAATATAACCATGCTCCGATACAATACATACCTAGTCATAATTCTATTGTTTTGACACACACTGTCTCATTTGTTTCCATTTGAGTAGGCCTTTACCAAATTAAATAAAAGGTCGCAGACCACATGTCCCCCGACTCGAGTGGTAAACTTCATGATTGGATTTGTTTGTAGGATACTATTTGCAACAATGTTATACAGTATATAGATGTTGCAAACCACCGCAAAATTTCTTGGACAAAACAACCCGATGAACAAATGCATGCAAACACGAAAAAAATGATATTTTTGTATTAGCTATATAGATGTTGCAAATCACCAACATGTTAGGAACAATATCCCAGAGTTTCAAATCTCTACATTTAAAACTGTAGGAGGAGTTGATTACACCATGAAGGTACCCAATCTCATCCAAAAGGCAAAAATGTTCAAAATTTTCTAAGTCGAAAACCCCCCAAAAATATGGAAAAAATGATATTTTTGATTAGCTATATAGATGTTGCAAATCACCAACATGTTAGGAACAATATCCCAGAGTTTCAAATCTCTACATTTAAAACTGTAGGAGGAGTTGATTACACCATGAAGGTACCCAATCTCATCCAAAAGGCAAAAATGTTCCAAATTTTCTAAGTCGAAAACCCCCCCAAAAATATGGAAAAAATTATATTTTTGATTAGCTTTATAGATGTTGCAAATCACCAACATGTTAGGAACAATATCCCAGAGTTTCAAATCTCTACGTTTAAAACTGTAGGAGGAGTTGATTACACCATGAAGGTACCCAATCTCGGACGCACGGACACACGGACGCACGGACGCACGGACGCACGGACGGACGGACGAGGGTCATTTCTATAGTCCTCCGACGGAAACGTCGGGGGACAAATACTATTTTTAGTAGGAGACAGATTATCATTTAAAATATCTATGATGAAGTTGGTTGAATACACCACACCACCCCTATCCATGAAATCCATAACTTTTCCAAAACTTTTCCTGGATTTTCGGTTATTTTCCATGACCAAGGAAAATAAATTCCATCACTTTTCCAGACTTCGCAAAGTGAGATGAATCTTGAATAGCTAACTTTGTCGAGTAGAAGTTATAACCGGAGCTCAAAAAACACTTCCGGTAAAAATATCGTGAGATGAATCTTGAATAGCTAACTTTGTCAAGCAGAAGTTATAACAGGCTCTCAAAAAAACAAACACATCCGGTAAAAATATTGTTATTGTTGGCATCCGTAAAAGAGGAACCATACTGTCTCATTTTTTTTTTGTGAACACGATAATTGAAATGAATTTTACACACACGTTTCACTGTCAAGGATATTCAAAGATAATTTGTAATTCCATAACTTTTCCAGACAGTCAGTGGAAGAAAAAGGAATTTTTCAACAAAAAAAATTCCATAGTGAGGTGCCTTTTTCCATAGCTTTTCCATGGAATTGATATTTTAAAATTCCAAAACTTTCCAGACAGGGTATGAACCTGTAATACTTACTTTATGTGGATGCTGAACATGGACACAGAAGCCAAGCTCTTTGAGGACTCTTCGTTCAGACTTGATGACTTGGTTCTTGTGGTTGATGTAATTTTGATCAAGAACCAATGGAGTGATTTTCCTGCAAACAGAAGCACACAATGTTCTCCAAACTGAATAACCCTACCAATGGCTACCACCAAGACTTGAAATAGTGTGTCTCACATTTGCAGAATGGGGGGTCGCCACAGGGTGAATTTAGTGATGCTATCCCGCACAGTGGTCTAGTATCACTAAATTCACACTCTGGGCAGCTCATTCTGCTTTGGCCTCAACTGCAATGGGAGACATAGGAACAGATTGAAGTTCCCCAGTTGAAGTTGGTATGTTCTCACAATAGTCAACTTGATTATGCATTTTATAATTTTCTGCAAAATAGGGGATATAGAAACTGAACAAAAGGTAAAAAGTAACTTAATAAAATTAATTTGAGACTATAGATATTTCCAAGATGATGAGGGCTAAGCAGAATGAGGTCCCCCGAGGTGAATTTGGTGATCTAGCCCACTGAGGGCCAGTATTACTAAATTCACCCTCTGGGGACCTCATTCTGCAAATGACAGACACACTATTTCAAGGCTTGGTTATAATACAATACATAAAATATAAGAGATGTGTTACCCTGCACAGAAAATTCCTATTTGTGGCTTCATTATTTAAAAAAACTACAAAAACCTGCAAAGTATAAATATAACAATCAACTATTGAGCAACAAACTGAAGATACTCTCCAGAAAATATTAAAAGGAATATTTTCTCAGTATATTACCTTTTAAAGGGATTTTGCGCAACAACCCTGTGTTGGATACTGAAACTGTCCAAGTTTAGTATCATACAACCATTAGGAAGCTTATTCTTATTTATTTTTCATAACTGATTTGATTCATGAACGGGGTTTATCATTGTTTTAGCTGCTAGGCCATATCACGTCAGTTTTATTGGTGGAAGAAGTCCCTGCAGTGAATTAATTTCACGAGAAAGAGCTCCATTACAAATGATCATTGGTAAGCAACAAACTTGCCGATATGCACATTATCAGGTTAACATCCTATGATAACCCTCTCATGACAGGAGCTGTACAGCATTAAAGATCCTGTGCCATGCATTCTCATATATATGCGAGTCTCCAACAGGAGGCCTCCCATATATAATAGAATGCACTGGCTTAGTCACGGTAAATATTGTTAGGCCAATGTCTTCTCTTATTTAAGCGAGGCTCCCTATGGGGACTCACATATATAAGAGAATGCATTGGTACAGGGTTTTCGCAAATATTCAGGAAGCTCCAGTCATGAAAGGGTTAAGTGATTTGTTGAATGATGAAATTGTTGCTATTTATGTCTAAGTCTAGTTTTCAACCAGAATATGAACCACAAGTGCTTGTTTTATAAATCTGTAACTCTATCTGAAGAAGACCCCTCTCAATTTCTGTTAAACCATGGCAATTCTGATATAGCCGTATTTAGAAGTTGCAAACTGAGATATACATATGACCATGTGCTTTCCAAAGGCGTAAAATACCAGATTTGGACATTATCAGATATCAAACATGCCAATCACTTTCATACTTAATGAAATCTGTAAATTTCTTCCCATTTCATGAAATGGAAGACAAAGATAACATCACTGAAGGTTTCTTGTTGAAATTTTCGATTGAAAGTTACACTAAACAGTGAACTCTACAAAACTCTGCTACACAGCTTACATCCGTTTTTCCATTATTACAGAATGAGTTTCTCAAAGAATCATCAATGTTGTCTGACTTTAAAAATTCATGCCTCTGATCTACAAACTTCCAGATTAAATCAGAAGTTGCACTAAACAGTGAACTCTACAAAATTCTGCTGCACAGCTTTCATCAGCATCTCAGAACAAGTTTTTCTGTTTCTCAAATAATCCACAAACAAAGTAACTCATTCATGGCTCCGATTCCAGAAGTTCCAGATTAATCTATTTCGAAAATTCATTGAAAGTCACAACCAGGACACATTGTTTTTATTTTGTGGTTTACAGATTGTTTTCACCTTACTGGAGAAGGGTTGGACAAAACAAAATTAATCAAATCCATTTTTTTTTGTGTGTGGTTCGTAAACTCAAAACTTTTATTCTGTATTAAGAGTCCAAGACTTGGGGAAATGTTCCATCATGGAATGAAGAATAGGCCAAGGTAGTCACTGTCTGAAGTAGAAATCAATGCCTGAAGTAGAAGTCTTCAAAAAGTTGGAGAAGTAATAAATGAACGGCATAGCTTGAATTGAGATCTCATCTTATATCACGATATGACCATAGTTGTCGAAAGTGACATATTAAACCCAAATTATCTAATTATATTGAGCCTTGTGGTTTAAAGGGGTGTGTTAATGGAAATTGTTGATGGATGCACAGATGCAAGCAGGCGGACAAACAGATACCAACCCATGGCAACGGATCAAACTTGACTTTGTCAAGTTGAGCAAAAAATGCAGAATACATTAACTAACGGAACAAACATGTGCTCATGTATCAATTTCGCACAATCCAATGGGGGGGGGGGGGGGGGGGGGGGGGTGTTAAGGTATAGGCTACCCATAGTTTGCTGTCATAACTTCTGATGATAGGCGACGTTTATTTAACAGAATTTTGTAGTATTTGGTTGCCTTTAATGTAACAATTATGTTGGCATTTCGTTTACATATGAACAAAATTTGTGGGTCGGTGGATTTTTTTTTTTTTTTTTTTACAGAATTTTATTTCCATGTCGGGTGATTTATATCATGTGGTCAGCAGCTCCATAAATAAAAAAAACATTGCCTCAAAGCTAAAACACTGTCATTTTGTGATAATATTTTGTGGTAATTTTGTGTTTCATGATATATAAGATATGTAAGGCCTCTTTTTTTTGATTTAGTGGTTTACGGATCCGCCGACCCCCTTTAAAATACGTCCGCTCAAAAAAAAAAACCCGATTATAATTTTTTTTTTATTATTTCCTCAGACTATAAAAAAAAAATAATTTCTCCGACCATCATACTTTTCATATCAGTTTTTGATCGGGCAAACTCATCCCCTGATCTCGGCGAGTCATTCCCGTACAATTAGTACAGTATTTAATCGATACTGGGTAGCTTTTGTAATAGTCGCGCTCTTCATGGTGACGGCGTTTCCAAATTTCGTGATATGATTTATCACTACGACCGTCATGGAGAGCGCGACGAAAATCAGTATTAACCTAATATTGATGTAAATGCTCGATGCCAACAAGAAAAAAATATGCTTATAACAATCTTCCACCTAAAAGGTACATGTCCAGTTATACTTTTGTAAAAATCTGCACTTTTAAATCAATTGGAATTTGGAGTTATGTCCCATGTATTTCATCTTCCAAACCCGGAAGTGTAAACAGGTGTAAACATTTGTCGGCTTTATACATTTATTGGTCACGAATACCTTCAGTTTTCAAACGCTGGTCAGAGATGCAAACCGGTATACTGCAGATTTATGGTACTATTAAAATTTAAATCCGTTTGTTGATTATTTGGGTGTCCTGTTAAAAAATTGTTTAGAATTATTTTGACCATGGGGTAAACTAGAAGTTTTTGTGAACTTGGGTGCAGCCATGGGGTGAAGTTAATTTGGTGTGGGGGGGGGGGGGGGGGGGGTGAAGTAAGTAAAACATACTAATTGGGGTGGGACTTGAAGGAGCAATGGGGAGGCATCATCACACGATGAACTGTGTCCACACACATGATTTTTGTAAAATTGTCCTACCCGTTTAAAGGGCTGACAGGCTTCCTGTGATGTCATTCTTTGATATACTCTCATGTCCCGAATAAACGTACGGGTCGGAATAATCGTACGGGGTGAAAATGCTATGATTTCTATTAATCGCAGGGGTCGGAATAATAGAACGGGGTGGAAATGTTTGGGAAACTGGGGAGCAGAAATGTGTATCCATGTTGGGAAAACGGCCGAAAACACACCAACGTTGACCCGATCACATATATGTTGCGCTGGGATTGAGAAGGGCGGTGTCTTGGCACAAATTTACATGTTATTCTTCCACGTAATGTACACTTTTATGTGAGCATTCCAATAAATCAGAAATGTTTCATTAAATGTAATAATCGTAGGGCCCAAATAAGAATCGTACAGGGTGGACTTTCATTTAAAAATAATAATCGTACAGGTACATTTATTTGGTCACTAGAGTAATATATGGATGGAAAGCCGTGACTTTAATACTGTCAGATGCAATATATCTGTGGAGCAGTATACTCAACATTAAAAAATTCTCAAATCTTTATTTTTTTTGAATTATTCGGAATATTGACAAACCAAATATTGTGTTTTTTTCCCAAGTATAATGTATTATCTTCATTCTGGAAGCCCCCTGACAGAAGTGCTGACATACATGTTTACGAACCAAAAAAAAAAAATTTGATATTGCCATTTTTTTTTCTTCGTCCGACCCGACTGAACCAATGGGCAAAATTCCGTAAACCACTTTATCAAAAATAAAAGGCTAGTATCACCACAAGTCTAAATTAAACTGTCTAATGGCAGTCTTTAATTGTTTATCAAAACAAACTCCTCCTTCACATATTAGATGTAGTATATCGACAGATGGCTATAAATCCAGGCCTCAGAGGTTAGCTGACTTCTCCAGCTTGTCCTAGAATGGTTGAGTTTCTGACGGGATAAAACCTGGAAATGGTCTTCATTTTCATATCAACTAGAACCAATGACACAATCCTTGTGAACTTTGACCTTACAGCAATCTCTTTTTGGACCGAAATAGATAGATATTGCCAGAACAAATGTAAACATGTATTCCATGGAAAAGTCACACATAGCGATGGCATTCTTAAATATATCTTATATACAATAATACACACATTACAGGAGAAATTTATTAACATTGTCAAAAAAAAAAAAAATAAGAAAATGTTTTATCGTTGAAAATTTAGTCGTTTGAGCATAACTAACAAAGAATCGGTACAAATCACAACACTTCTCAAATTAGCAATCATAATTAAATTGAAGATAATCCACAGCCACACTGGGGGAAAAAGGGATTAACATGTTTAGGCATAAAGACTGTTGTATGCATTTTGGCCCTAAAGTCAAGTTAAGAGCTATTGCCATCGGTTGGCATCCGTCCCATCAACAATTTCCTTTGGCACACCCTGCAAGCCACATCATCTCATCCGTTTTGTCACCAAAAAACATTGCTGGCAGCAGCAATCTTGGATTTCACATTTGAATCTCTCGGCACACCCTGCAGCCCACAATAGCCGAAATGTTTCGAAAATTTACAGGCATGTTTGGGATCACCTCTAGATGGGAGCCATTGAATTTGAACACTTTTCGATGAAAAAACATTGCAGCTGGCAGCCTAGTCTTTTGTATTACTAACCTCTTCGCACACCCTACGGGCCACATCCCTGATCTGATCATCACCAAACTTCATAAGGATTATTTGGGGTGATCTCTTGATGGGGGGCTGTCAAATGTTCCGAATTTCACTGAATTTAGATAAACATGGCTGCCATCTTGGATTTTAATCTTTGCATGACTAAATTCTTTGGCACACACTACAGACCACACCCTGATCCGATTGCCACCAAACTTCATCTAGATCATCGGGATGATCTCTCGATATGAACTATCAAATGTTTCCAAATTTCGATGAAAAACATGACCGCTGGCAGTAGGGGTGTAACGATACATCGATGTATCGATGCGTCTGCGATACAGCACTGATGATACGATCATCGATACGGGTGTTCAAATGATACAAATCTCGATACACAAACCACAGGTTGTTATAAAATATGCAGCTAAGTGAGCAGCAGTCACAACGAATGAGAAAGATCAAAGTTGAATCAGTCTTAACATAAAGTTACGGTTATCCCCAGCTGTAATCCCCGCAATAATACACATGATAACCATTCCCTATTTATCGCGGAGTAACAGTAAGGCCAAAAGACTTATTGTATCAATTTGCGTGGGTAGCCAATCCGAGGCCATCTTCATGAAACACACTGTATTAAGAGAATAATCAGTCGCAAGTGAAACACTGAAGTCTGGACCTGAGTTGAGTGACCTCAATGTCAATGACCTATATCAATAGTACATGTGACATCATGTAGCAAGTGAGTAACTTTCTTAACATGTCGTTTACAGTCAGCGGCAAACCTTTGATGTCTGTCTTGTTCGTATTGCTACAATTTTATTGCACTGTTATGATGCAGCCACTGTAGTCTCAACCTATACCATATCAATCTATATCTTTCCCCATCATGTCCACAGGTCAACACTGAACATTGCACTCTGTACATTGGACCACTGAGGTCGCTGAACAATTGCCAAACTTCCCAGATTAAACTTGTCAAGCGACAAGGAACCCTCTCAGTTCCCAATTAGTTGACAACTTGACATGGATTATAATATAAAGCCCCTCCTGTTAAACTGTCAATCTCAAATTTACTGAGAGAAATACAAGACGATGTTCTTCATTGGTCAATCGGTAGTGTTTGTATTCTCTGTAATTAATCTTGTTCAGACAACGCAGGGCAACAATGGGCTCAATGTCGGCGCCTAAATACTTTCCGGTCTGGTGTGATACCACCTATAGTAGATACATCGACTAGGTTTTAATTAGTTTTATTTCTTCTTATACAATACATTAAACAATTGTTATATAAGTTGCAACAAAAACAGTTTTGATGAGCATGTACTTCACACTTTTAAGCGAGTTCATGACTCATGTACCTGTAGCCATCCAAGCATACCCACTTTTCATTATCGCTATATATAAGTGTATACAGTTCGTATGAAGACTCAGCAATCAATATCACTCTAATTTTAGGTAAGTAAAATCGAGATACGTATCGTAACGTGACCTCTGTATCGCGATAAACATTTATACCCCATACCCCGAATCGTTATACCCAAGCCGGCAGCCATCTTGGATCTTACTCTTTTTATTTTTATGATTAAATCCTTTGGTGCAACCAACATGCCACATCCCTGATCCAATTGTCGCCAAACTTCATACAGATCTTTCGGGCGTCTTCCAGATTGGAGCTGTAAAAAATTTATATGCCCGTCCATTTAAAAAAAAAAAAACAGGATGTATTATGTTATTGGTCAGTAATTTTGATATGCCTGTTTTGAATAAACGGGATGTATTATGTTATTGGTATGTCAGTCAATCTTATCGCTTTTTTTGTTTCTGGATGATAACTTTAGTAAGTCTGAACTGAATGGAATGAAATTTGGTACGTGTGTTAACTGTTTACTAGTCCAAAATACAGGTCAAGTTCGAAAACCAATTTTCACCCGAATTATGGGCCTTTGTTGAAATTACCACTAGCAATGCTCTCGTTCCAAATTTTGTTTAAAAGAACATGGTAAACAGCAGCCATCTTGGATTGTACTCTTCACATGACTAAAACCTGTCGCACACCCTACAGGCCACATTCCTGATCCAATAGTCACCAAACTTCATATGGATCTTTGGAGTTGCGTCTAGATGGCAGCCATTAACTTTTTCCAAATGTTTTCAAAAACATGGCTGCCAACAGTCATCATGTTCTGAATTCTGTTTTAACAACATGGCCACCTTCCGGAAGCCATCTTGGATTTTAACTGAATCCCTCAGCATGCCCTACAGCTAACATTTTTCATCAGATACCAATCTTCATAATGGCTCGCCAGGTTGACCTTATTACTTAAAATTTGATCTTTCCTCATTCCTTATTACTTGATTGACTGTAATGTATGACAATCCCCTCTCCAAGTTGAGCTATATTGTCATTTGACACTTTCATTTCCAGAGTTACGGCCCTTTGTTGAAACTTAGGCTGAATTTCTCTTTCTGGATGATAACTTTATTTAATGATAAAAACTGACCAGAATGTTGAGCTGTATTGTCATTGACATTTTCATTACCAGAGTTACGGCCCTTTGTTGAAACTTAGGCTGAATTTCTGTTTCTGGATGATAACTTTATTTAATAACAAGAGCTATGCTGGGCAAAATACGCCCTCTCTGGGGAAAATTGGCGGACGGAACCCAAATTCCAACTTGAGCTGTCTTTTCTCCTAATAAACCCACATACCAAATTTGATTGAAATCGGTTCACTCTAACTAAAGTTATCATCCGGAATTACGTCAAATAAGGGGCATAACTCCGGTGAAAATTGGCGGACGGAACCCAAATTCGATTGAAATCGGTTCACTCTAACTAAAGTTATCATCCGGAATTACGTCAAATAAGGGGCATAACTCCGGTGAAAATTGGCGGACGGAACCCAAATTCGAACTTGAGCTGTCTTTTCTCCTAATAAACCCACATACCAAATTTGATTGAAATCGGTTCACTCCAACTAAAGTTATCATCCGGACAACAAATTTCAGATCAAATTCAGTCAAAAAAGGGGCCATAACTCTCGCAAAAATTATCGGATTAAAACGAAATTCGGACTTGAGCTGTATTTCGATATATGTAATCCACAAAAAAACGGGTTTTGCGTATGAACATTCCAAAATCGAGTTATCATCCGGAAACCAAAAAACATAAGAAAAACTGAATTTTCTGAGTCGAAAAAGGGGCATAACTCTGCCAAAAATGGTCGGACAGAACCCAAATTTGAACTTGACCTGTGTTTTGGTGGGAGAAAGTAATATACCAAATTTGGATTCATTCCGATAAACTATACTAAAGTTATCATCCGGACAACAAATTTCAAGGGTTTTCTAAGTCAAAAAACGTCAAATAAGGGGCATAACTCCGGTGAAAATTGGCGGGCGGAACCCAAATTCGAACTTGAACTTACTTTTCGGCTAATAACAAATTTAGGTTAACGGACGCTATATTGTCCGAATTTCTGTCTGATCATGTCTGCTGATCAATGAAACATTGGGCTGAAATGAATTTTAGGTCATAGGTTCATAGCCAAATCCTCAGCTGACCAGGTACACGTATCTCCAAAATATATTTCCAGTTGATTGCGCTCTACTTACAGCCTGCATACCGACATTTGTTTTCATTGGGCCGAGATATTTGTGGCTGCTTTATTCTTTGATTCCACACCCATTGGTGTGAGGCACATGTATTCAACGAAATCCCAGCTGTTGAATATATATTTTAGTATACCATGTGTTGAATACAATTGAATAAAAGTCAGGACCACTTCGTTTTGACATTACCAAGAAAGATGATGTACATTATGTTAACGATCTGCTTCGGTTGATATCCATATCATTATACCGGTTATTAATCAGACTTTAGTCACACTAAAGGTAGTTATAGTATCAATGAAGGTCAGTCATGGATTGAACTTATCCGACAATGGTGTAGAATAAATACAGAACACAACTTGCATCATAATCTCAAATATTTTATTGAACTTGTGGACAGCACAGCTATATTTTGTTCAATACCTGCACTGTCTGCAACTCAATCGATAGGTCTATTTAATATTTGAGGGTATGATGTTATAGGGCGTTTCTCCCGTTACAAGTGTACACCTGAACAACTTTTTTGACATTTGAGACCTGGTAACTGCCATACTAATATTTAAAATATGGAACAATTTTATTTTTCCGATGACAAACCTGCTCATCTTTGATTCCAATCTTCATTCAACTCAATATCGGCTAATTCTTCAGATTTATATCCTGGCAATTTTTGTTACGTATGTTACATCACAGAAATGCATTTATTGGGACCCGCGTGTCTTTATATGGATTTTTCTCTAAAATTCTCAAAGTGCCAACTTTTGCGTTACTTGTTCAAATCAAATTGATAATTTTGAAATATTTCTACTTAGAAAAGATTTCCTATATTATTTCTTTGAATAACTCATTCTTCAAAAGATTTTCGTGTTTTTTAAGTATATGAATTACTGCATTTTAAAATAACATGTGCATCATAATTTCTGTGGTTGAATCTTGTACAATACATAAAGTGAGATCAGGACAAACTATGCCAGCCTCACTGAAACTTATCTGAGTAGACCAATTGTATCATAAAATAAACTGAATTTCAAGATCAAGATTAATCATCCAAAGAGTATTCTGGCTGAATAACTTGTTTAACCCTTTCAGTGCCAGGGGCAGATCTCATCGGCCATAATTTACGGTCTGTAAAAATGTTTTTGGGTATGCTTAACCCTTTACCAACAGAACGGCCCTGTGCCAATGCATTCTCTTATATATGCGAGTCGACCATAGGTCGCCTCGCATATATAAGAGAATGCATTGGCTTAACACATTAAAAATTTAAAAATTGTTAAAGAATGTAGAAAAATGGTAAAAAGTGTTAAAAAAAGATTTTTTTTAGGCCAATGCATTCTCTTATATATGCGAGGCGACCTATGGTCGACTCGCATATATAAGAGAATGCATTGGCACAGGGCATAACTGTAACTATCACAATGTGGTCAATGAGCCGGTTCCAATGATATCCATATTTGAATGGTGTTATTGAGACAGACCGAAGATATTTTAGGCTGTTGAAGCTTTATTTGGCCGGTTTTGGCCGGTTTGTTGGGTAAAGGGTTAAGCATGCTATAGCGAATTTAAAAACTGGATAAAACCTTAGGGGCATGTTATAACTCAAAACTATCACCAAGTATTTATAGTAATAATTTTGATGCCCATGAAAAACGTAAGATTCCCTGGCACTAAACCTACAAAATAAGTCTGTTGAAGAATATAAGAAAAAATTATTAAAATTGAAAAAAATAAAAACAAATGATGAAAAATTGTTAGGCCAATGCATTCTCTTATATATGCGAGGCGACCAATGGTTGATACAAAAATCGGACCTGGCACTGAAAGGGTTAACAGATGTCATTATTGTTTTCTAAACAAGCCACACCAAATTCACAAGTAGGGTGATGCCCATGCTAAAAAAAAATAACGTAATTAAATTACACCCCCACACACTTTAATCAGCTTTCCCTTCATGTCTACAAGGCTAATTGGGCAAAATCAAACATGTACTTTAATTGTTACTATTAATATATGTAATAACTCAGAGAAAAGATAGTGACCATGCATAAGGATCATGTCTGACATGCATTCATTTAATATCGATCCTTTATCAAACTCATTGCCAGTGAGTCTAATTTCACATCACTCTCTTTAACCATATTCACAAATTTATCTGATAAAAGCTTGTTAATTCAGGAACAGAATACATTCTGTCTTGTTGTATAATCACCATTTTATTACTAAATAGAGAAAGATGCAGATTCACTATTAATTTGAATCAACATAGAATTCATATTAGAGTTTATTTATCAAAACAATACTCCTTTTATAATGTTCAAATTTGCCTCTTCTAAACCATCAACACTGTTCAATATTAGGCATTACGGTAACAAGATAGGATAATTAGTAGTCCAGTACCAAGTTTTGAAATAACTAAATTCCATAAATTTTGCAAAATAATGATTATTGAAATGAAGAGGTACTAGTACTCATAAGTACCAGTATTAAACTGTAAAATGCAAACGTTACCCAATTAATCTATAATTTTCAGAAGGCCTGTACTACAAATTGTGTGATTGTCAGAAAACATGAGGCCATATTTATGAGAAATATCATTTATGGTTAAGATGGCACTATACTTCACAAGAAAATATAATAATTAAATCTTATAATATCAATTTCTTGTTTCCAAAAAGACTTATCCTGGTTTGGACTGTTTATTCAACCTTGAAATTCAATAAGACTGGTCAGAGTGATATGTAACGCACATAACGCTATGTGCATTACAGAGATTGTCAGTGTAGAATCTTCTTTAATTTGGTAGAACTGGGGGGGGAATTGCAGGATATGAATAAGGTTAGCTTTTAAAAACAGGTTTTGGAGTTTTAAGACTGTCCTCACACAGAAACAAATCTTATGAATTGTGTTACGCATGTTACATCAGATATAATTTAACATGAAACAAAAAATTTCTGAACGTGTTTGAATTTACCTTTTACAATTTATTTATCTGATAAAGTTATGTTACATGTTTTTCAGAATGGGAACTTGAATAATACTACAACTCTTTTATTTTTTAAATATTGTAGAGTGCTAAAATGATGCTAAATCTAAGAGAATTCTTTTTTTTAAAATTCAAGGTTCTGAGGCCCATATATTAATTTCTAGAAGCTAACTGGTTAAATTTTTGTCCAAAATGATTACTTCAGAGGCATGCAAAAACTAAATTTATATCCAATTGTAATATATCCAAGTTTCAATTTTTGCCGACATGGTTGGCACTTCTGGAGAATCGGCGTATATCATGAAATAAACAAGGGGTATGCATCTAAGATGCTTTTGTCGAGTTTTTTGGCAGTCGAACCAAACTTCTACCAATAAGGTGCACAACCCCCGGGAAAAAAAGTTGGACGGTGGTATATTATTGCAATAGACCTATATACCAAATATCAATTGAATCCGTTAATATTTCATTGAGTTATCGCACTAACGGTGATGAATTGTGATTAAAATAGACAAACTAAGACCCATAACTCCGGGAAAAAAAATTCGGACGAACCTGATTTTCGAACTCATCCGAGATATTGTTGCAATAGACTCATATACCAATTATTGTTGAAATCGGTTAATATTTCATTGACTTATCGCGCTAACGGTGATAACATTGCTAAAAATAGACAAACTAAAACCCATAACTCCTGAAAAAAAATTCGGACAAACCTGGTTTTCTAAACTCGTCCGAGATATTGTTGCAAGAGTCTCATATACCAAATATTGTTGAAATTGGTTAATATTTGCGTGAGTTATCGCGCTAATGGTGAAAAACTTAACTAAAAACCATCTAAGATGGATAACTCTTGTAAAAAAGTTCGGACGTGACCCATTTTCTACAGGCAGTAAATAGTCATTGGGAGCAACTTCTATTCCCAATTTTGTTTGAATCCGTTCACAAATGTCAAAGTTATAAGGCATTCTTTAGGTCTGCCGCCCGCCCGCCAACCGTCCCTCGCCCAACCATAAGTCGAGTTTTTGAAAACTAAAAATTTGCTGATTGGATTTTTGAGTGAAATTATTAATTATTCGAGCAGTTCTTGGTACCTGAATGGACAAAAAAAGTTATTTGCGCCGTGGGTGCTGGCATACCAACCTTGCCAAACTGAAACACCAGAACCCAAATTTAGAAGCAAATAAGGCCACACCAATATTATAGACTGGTTTGCAAACATAACAATGTTTTATTGACACTAATATAAATAAAATGAGGTAATTCTTTCCTTAAAACAGTTTAAACTAGAGGTAGGATGTCCCAATGGGATGAAGGATACACCCTACCACCCCCCCCCCCCCCCCCCCCGGCCAAAATTTGGAATGGGAACTGGACAAACTCTAGAACATAAATTGCTGGCATACACCCACAGTACAAATTCAAACATGGGCAGGTAGAATTTAGTCATGCAAAGAGTAAAATCCAAGATGGCCACTGGCAGCCACGTTTTTCTATGGATTTCGACAAAAAAAATTATGGCTACCATCTAGAAGTCATCCTGAGGATCCATATACAGTTTGATGAAGATTGGATTAGGGACGTGGTCTGTAGGGTGTGCCAAAGGACTTAGTCATGTAAAAAGTATAATCCAAGAATACCAAGATGGCTGGTGGCGGTCATGTTTTTTATTTAAAATGTTTCAAATTTGACGACTCCCATCTAGAAGTAATCCTAAACATGCTTACAAAGTTTCAAAACAATTCTCCAATAAATGCGGGCTGCAGGCTGTGCCAAATGGATCAAATTTGAAATCCAAAATGGATGCCGGCAGCCATGTTTTTTAATGAGTTCAGAAAAAATTGATGGTTCCAAGCCATCAAGAGGTCATGCCGAAGATCCATATGACGTTAAGTGATGATCAGATGAGGAATGTGGCCTGTAGGGTGAGCCAAAGGAAATGGTTGACAACCCATGGAAATAGCTCAAGCTTGACTTTGTCAAGTTGATCTAAAAACATCAGCAGAAGAGGGCAAAAATTAAGGGCAATTAATCAGGCAAAAAAATTGGGATAAATGTGACTAGCATTGCTCATGTATGTATATAAAAAATTATTGAAATCGGTTCATATTTGTTTGAGTTATCAAGCCAGAAAGAAAAATCATCAGAGAAAATTGACTGACGAACAAAGGGCCATAACTCAGCCAAAAAATTCAAATTAGGTAATCTTTTGAAAGCGGTCATGATGGTGAACCTCCATAACAAATTTCATTCAGATCTGATAACCCATGGCTGAGATATCTGTGCGAATGAACAAAAAGCCCACAATTTCAGATAAACAAAGAAGGACAACTCTAGTACGGAAAATAAGAACCAAGTCATTTGCCCCTCTTCTGAAAGAAGTCAGGCTAGCAAACATCCATACCATATTCCGTTCAGATATGATAACCGAAGGCAGAGATATATGCCCGGATCGACAAACAGTCTATCCAGTAACACCACCCAATTTTTCGTATAATAAAAACTTGGATCCAGAACATTTCAAGGGCTGCCACGATTATTGATTTTAATAATCAATTATCAGCCAACAATAATCGACGATTAGCGATTAATCGTACATATAACAACTGCAATATAAGACTTTTCAAAATGTATCTGGTAAGGCGAGTTATAATACAACTGACTGCTGTATGTTTTGGGCGTCTATTGTTGTCCGGATAATAAATTCACAATGGTAAATGGTTACTTTGAGTTACGAATAAGATGTTGGGAAAATAAGAATACAGTGATGGCGGCCAGTGGGGAAAATAATAAAAGTATAGTGTAATGATTTGTCAATACGGTAGAGATGTAATTGGTCCATCTAGGGTAAAATTGAGCCAACCCTAATGAGGACTCTCTCGTTAATCCGCTAGATCAAATTTTCACACCTACAGTGAGATCAACCCAAATGGGCCGGTGGCCACTATGTACAGGGATGGATCCAGGGATTTTTTGGGGACACCTGTTTTGGGACCATGATATGCCGAAGGCATATCCCAAGGGCCGTAGGCTCGAGATGGGGGTAGGTAGGGGGTAGGTATGGGAGTGGGTCGCCACCTCCCTTATGTGCAGCATTAAAGATCCCGCATAAGAAAACACACTGGCTTACAAGGTCAAGATAAAGGCCAATGTATTATCTTATATATGCAAGGCTCCTTAGATGGGAGACTCTCATTTATATAAGAGAATGCATTGGCACAAGATTTTTGCAAAATTTCAAGAAGCCCCAGTCATTAAAGGGTTAAAATATTTCTCACTGGACACTTGATTAAGCAAATAAATGCTCTATATCAACTGTATATTGATGATTTGCATTGCATGTTGTTGAATTATAATAGAAGATTTCCTTCAAAATTTAGAAAATTCAGTTTTTAATAAAACTATCCACTTGCAATTTGGGGACATTTAGGCCACCAGAGTTTGGGCGCCCAAACCTGTAACAGGTATCAAAAGAGCCCTGGATCCTTCCCTGACTATGTATATACAGTTCAATCACAAACGATAGTCCACACTCTGGACAATTAACACAGGTATAGGTGAGAGTAAGTTACTACTGCTCCTTGCAGTGCCACATGTTATGATGGGCTTCATAGTGGCCGTGTTTGATGTTTGCAAAAACACATGACAGCATATATCACCAACTGTGAAGAGGCTTCACTAACCAGAAAAAAAACATGACAGTGAGCTCCTGCTGTAAAGGCGAGAATTAAAGAACAGCATGTGACAACATTATGTCACCAGCTAAAATCAAGCACACTGAGAGAAATCGGCTTCCGAGGTGACCAACATGTTGACCAACAAATGGAAGGTGGGGAAATGTCCGGTGGGGATTTACCTGGGTGGGGAAAATGCAACATACGTGAACCGGTGGACGGGCAACAATATTTTTTTCCTCGTGAAAATGTTCTGCTGAATCTGCTCTACTGTTGCTTACAACAGATCAAATATCGATCGTTTCCTGATGTGAACAGATAGTTTGTTTATTCTTGAAGCCATTTTATTGCATGACAATATATTACTGTTTTTCCAATAAAATAAATAATAGTACAAGTTATCACTGATCAATTACGTCACACCGAAATAGACAGTGTAGCTATCGGCACCAATGCTTTGAAGTCTTTGATGATCAACATAAAAGAAACTGCACCGACAAGTGCGCTTTAACAAGATAATTAAGTGTTCAGATGGATTAACTGATATATTTTCCGTGATAGTATGGCTGTGCAACCACCCAAAAATTAGCAAAATGGTAATCGATTGTTAACAGTTAATCAATTATCCAATAAATCGTGGCAGCCCTAAACATTTCACTCCTGTTACCAGTTGTCTTTCTAGGTGTAATTTCTAGTTATTTTGTTACTGAACACAGAGAATAGAAATGTAAGGAGATGAATACAAATGCAGCTAGATATATATTGAAGTCAGTTTATTACTTCTTGGATCACATATGAAAATTTGGGCCAACCTCAGTGCATAAACTCTCATTTGCTGTTGGTGCTTCCTGGTCAGTACTCTCACCTGCCAAATAATAGTGGGTGCATGATTATTTAATTTCATTCAAAAATACAACCCTGCACTATTATTAGGCAATGAAACATATAGTGAAATTGCCTGCACTATTAATTTTAACCGAAAATACAGCCCTGCACTACTATTCGGCTGATGAATAGTATGGACACAATTCCACAAATATATTATTACAGTTATTGGTGGGTACTTAAAAAAAATTATTTGTAACTCTGGCGGAAATCATGAAAAATAAAACCCACCGTATGGGGGTATCCAACTGTTGAATAACAGCTAAAAAGTTTAACATGTAGAAAATAGCAGTAGTCCAAACAGGCCGTAGCTCTGGTAAAAATAAATGGACAAAGCCCATAGTATGTGATTATCCTTTCCAACCCCCAAACTTGATTGTCATCAAACCAAAAGCACAACCACATCCAATGATCCAAACCCAAGTTACTCAGGTAAAATGTTCATATGGGCACAAAATTCACCAGTTGAACTAGGGCTGTAACTCTGGTAAAAGAAATAGCAGCACAAAGCCTGTAGTATGTCGGTATCATTTCCCAACTTATCAGTATACCATAGGACAAGGAAATCTGATAATTCACAATTGAGTTACACAGTGATATGTTCGTCCAGGATGGACGGAGCCCTCAACTATATGCCTGGGATCTCATCCAGGGTTGGTGGAATGATAGAAAAGTGCGAAAGAAAAGATTAGGCCATCAACATATTTCTAGACCACATGCATCATAAAATGAAAGTGTCAATGACACCGTAGCTCAACTTTGTAAAGAAGGTAATTTTTTTTGCGATGAGCAATGAATAGAGAGATTAAAAAGGAGTGTAATAAAAGGTCAGCAGACCAGTGTCCCCCGAAAAAGTGGCAAGTCGATGCCGCTTTGTTGAAGAAATTAAAAAAGGGTTAATAACCCCCGTAAAAAATTTATTTTTCCGTCATCTATATACATATTGCACATCTCCAATATGTGGGTAACAATACTCTGAAGTTTCAAATATCTATGATCAAAACTGTAGGAGTTGATTACACCACGAAGGTACCCTCATACAGAAAATTATAAAAAATGTTGAAATTTTCTAAGTCAAAAAGGGTTAATAACACCGCCAAAAAATAATTGTCCCGTCATCTATATACATGTTGCAATCTTCAATATATGGGCAACAATATTCTGAAGTTACAAATCTCTAGGATGAAAACTGTAGGAGGAGTTGATTACGCCATGAAGGTACCCGCATACAGAAAATTATAAAAAATGTTGAAATATTCTAAGTCGAAAAGGGTTAATAACTCCGTTAAAAAAAAAAAATTCCGACATCTATATACATGTTGCACATCTTTAATATATGGGCAACAATATTCTGAAGTTTCAAATCTCTGGGATGAAATCTGTAGGAGGAGATGATTACATCATGAAGGTACTCAAAAGTGTGACGGACGGATGGACGGCTCGACGGATGGACGGACGGACCCCGTTTCTATAGTCCCCCAAAATAAATTTTTCGGGGGACAAAAAATGATCAGTAAAGGATTTAGTCATACACAGAGTAAAATCCAAGATGGCAGCTGGTGGCCATGTTTTTTGTCCGAATGACCCCAAAATGACTCTTTCCCATCTACATTCCAATTTCAACTGCCATGAAAAATTTCATGATGATCAGACTAAAGGTACGACCTGTAGCCCGTGCTAAAGGATTTAGTCATACATAGAGTAAAATCCAAGATGGCTGCTGGTGGCCATGTTTTAAGGCCGAATGACCCCAAAATGACTCGTTCCCATCTACATGTCATTATTAACATCCATGACAAATTTTATGATTATCAAACTAAAGGTACGACCTGTAGCTTAAAGGATTTAGTCCTATAAAGAGTAAAATCCAAGATGGCCATCTACAGCCCCGGTTCCATATCCCCGATTTTCCATCCCGAATGTTCCCGAATCATAATTTTGCAAAAATCGTGGAGTAAGTTCGGGACGAGTCGGGACAGTGAATTTTTACCCCCGAACATGATCGGGGATATCGGGGTCGGTTCGGGACGATTCTGGACTCGCTCCCGACAGTTTTGAAATGTTCAAAACTGGAGTAGTCGGCAGTATTCGGCAATATTCGAGTGGATATTCTGTAGTCGGCAGTATTCGGTAGGTTATTCCCGAATTCGCCATGTGTGGCTGCTTTTATACTGAGATCCGGTGTATCTGCAAAATGTATCGGCATCGATTCGGGACGTTCGGCAGCAATTGAATACCAATTCGGTATTTATTCGGCATCAATTCGGTACCAGTTCGGCATTGATTCGGGGTATTCGGCAACAACTCGGTGTAAGTCGGTAGTAATCTGGGCAATTCGGCAGCTACTCGCACGAAATTTCGGTATCAGTTTGGGATAATTCTTTATCATTCGGGAAGAAATTCGGAAGCATTCTGGAATACTCGGCAATGTTCGGGACGATTAAATGTTGTCATCAGTTCGGCGGCTTTTGGAATAAAACTCGTCCAGAATTCTCTCGAATGCTGCCGATTTGGTCTGGTCCCAAATTGGTGCCGAATATACTAATTCGGGACAGAAAATCGGGAATATGGAACCGGGGCTTACATTACAATTTCAACAGCCATGAAAAATTTCATGATAATCAGACTAAAGGTACGACCTGTAGCCCGTGCTAAAGGAAATTGTTGACGAGTTACACACACACGCACACACACGGACGACGGATACCAAGCCATGGCAATAGCTCAAACTTTACAAAGTAAAGTTGAGCTAACAAGGACATCACAAGGGTGTGGCAAAATACTCGTGGTAAATCCAACAAAGAGCCATAACTCTGGTGAAAATTGGCAGACGGAACCCAAATTTGAACTTGACATGTATTTTGTGCTAGTAAACCCACATACCAAATTACATTCCATTCAGTTGAGTCTATCAAAAGTTATCATCTGGAAACCAAAAGTTTATCAGGGAAACCAAAAGTTTATCGGGGAAACAAAACGCAAAACGACAGATGGACGGACAGACCAATAACATAATATGTCCAGTTTTGACGTATAAAAAGTATTTATTTTTTTTGACAATATGGAAAAAACAGTTTGTTGTAAACCAGGTTATTAAACAGTTTGTTGTAAACCAGGTTATTAAACAGTTTGTTGTAAACCAGGTTATTAAACAGTTTGTTGTAAACCAGGTTATTAAACAGTTTGTTGTAAACCAGGTTATTAAACAGTTTGTTGTAAACCAGGTTATTAAACAGTTTGTTGTATAAACCAGGTTATTAAACAGTTTGTTGTAAACCAGGTTATTAAACAGTTTGTTGTATAAACCAGGTTATTAAACAGTTTGTTGTAAACCAGGTTATTAAACAGTTTGTTGTAAACCAGGTTATTAAACAGTTTGTTGTATAAACCAGGTTATTAAACAGTTTGTTGTAAACCAGGTTATTAAACAGTTTGTTGTATAAACCAGGTTATTAAACAGTTTGTTGTAAACCAGGTTATTAAACAGTTTGTTGTAAACCAGGTTATTAAACAGTTTGTTGTAAACCAGGTTATTAAACAGTTTGTTGTAAACCAGGTTATTAAACAGTTTGTTGTAAACCAGGTTATTAAACAGTTTGTTGTAAACCAGGTTATTAAACAGTTTGTTGTAAACCAGGTTATTAAACAGTTTGTTGTAAACCAGGTTATTAAACAGTTTGTTGTAAACCAGGTTATTAAACAGTTTGTTGTAAACCAGGTTATTAAACAGTTTGTTGTAAACCAGGTTATTAAACAGTTTGTTGTAAACCAGGTTATTAAACAGTTTGTTGTATAAACCAGGTTATTAAACAGTTTGTTGTAAACCAGGTTATTAAACAGTTTGTTGTAAACCAGGTTATTAAACAGTTTGTTGTATAAACCAGGTTATTAAACAGTTTGTTGTATAAACCAGGTTATTAAACAGTTTGTTGTAAACCAGGTTATTAAACAGTTTGTTGTAAACCAGGTTATTAAACAGTTTGTTGTATAAACCAGGTTATTAAACAGTTTGTTGTAAACCAGGTTATTAAACAGTTTGTTGTATAAACCAGGTTATTAAACAGTTTGTTGTAAACCAGGTTATTAAACAGTTTGTTGTATAAACCAGGTTATTAAACAGTTTGTTGTAAACCAGGTTATTAAACAGTTTGTTGTAAACCAGGTTATTAAACAGTTTGTTGTAAACCAGGTTATTAAACAGTTTGTTGTAAACCAGGTTATTAAACAGTTTGTTGTAAACCAGGTTATTAAACAGTTTGTTGTAAACCAGGTTATTAAACAGTTTGTTGTAAACCAGGTTATTAAACAGTTTGTTGTAAACCAGGTTATTAAACAGTTTGTTGTAAACCAGGTTATTAAACAGTTTGTTGTAAACCAGGTTATTAAACAGTTTGTTGTAAACCAGGTTATTAAACAGTTTGTTGTAAACCAGGTTATTAAACAGTTTGTTGTAAACCAGGTTATTAAACAGTTTGTTGTAAACCAGGTTATTAAACAGTTTGTTGTAAACCAGGTTATTAAACAGTTTGTTGTAAACCAGGTTATTAAACAGTTTGTTGTAAACCAGGTTATTAAACAGTTTGTTGTAAACCAGGTTATTAAACAGTTTGTTGTAAACCAGGTTATTAAATTGCTGTTGCTTTAAAGGAAAAATGAGAATATTATCATTTGACATTTCATTGAAATCCCTTGTGATGGTGAACGTGCATTTCATTGAGATTCGATAAGCCATGGCCAAGATCTCTGGGCAAATGGACAGAAAACAATCATTTCCAGATCGACATGGAATCATAACTCTAGGATGGAAAACATACACATCAATGGACCATTTTTTTAAAATAACTCTTCATAGCGTAGCCGGGTTTTCCCCTATACCATATTTCATTGAGTTCCATGACTGAGTAACTCAGGCAGACAGACATAAAAAAACAATATTTCCAAATAAGCATAAGGATAACTCTAGAACAGAAAATGCAAATGCCACTTGGCACTCTAGTACTCTAGACCTAGTACATGTCCATACCAAATTTCATTGATATACTAGTAAGACAGACCATGGCTGAGATATATGCCGGACGGACAGAAAAACGCAATTTCTAGATAAACAAATAACTCTAAAACAGAAAACGTGAACATCATTGGGCGGCACCCACTCTTTTGAAATCAGGCTTGATGGCGAACCTCCATACCAAATATATTTCAGATCAGAAACACATGGCTGATATATATACCCAGATATGCAGATTGAAAATAGGTCTGGTCGGCTTTGTATATCAACATAACTGAGGGTTGATTTGCCTACAATGTCTTATTTTGAAACCACAAACTGGCACAAGTATTGTCACTTGATTAAGAAAGTACTGTTCTAGCAGCTAATCATTGTTTTGATGAGCAAGCTATTGATAAATCGTTATTCATACACAAGCCAGCAACTGCTGATTAATACCTGTTAACGAATTTACCGTTTCATGGAGATCTGAAAATTTGAGAAGTGATTGTTGACTATAGCATTGAAAGATTATATCCATTAGCCAATTTGACCACGGACAGTGTGAAGATTGCATCCAGTACACCCTCAATTTTTTCCTCGAAAATTGTGGGTGTAAAAAATTACAGGGTCTAATGTCAGTTGATAGCAAAATTATTCATCTGTACAAATATAAAGGCTGGATGAAAATCCTTATTAATAACACTGTTTGGTACACAAAAATATGAATAATTTGGAAATAGTGACAAAAAAGCCACGAGCAATGTAACATCACATGCCATTCCAAAAGCAGCTTGCTGAAAATGAGATAGTATATTAAGAACATGTAAAACTACGCGATCACGGAAAAACGCGAAACGCGCAAAAAGAAAAAAGTACGGAAGCATCTGGAATGCCTAATGGTGCTGGAGTAGATGGTGTTATCCTGAAACATTTAACAGATAAGAATCATTTATGCTTGAGAATAAATGAAAACAAGCACAAAATACACATACTGCTTTTGAGATGCATGACTTTTTACTGCTTTATAAGATTCACAACTCATAAATAACATGAATCAAATAATTTTAGTTTAAGTCAATATCATGGCAGTTCTAATATATTTGGATACCACACTACGTACATGATACATTATGACATAAAACAAGCATACCAATAGTTAACATGTTATAAAAACACTCTTCCTTCAAATCACTAATATCTACTTTGGACTAAAGTAAAAACCAAAGTTGATTCAATTTATGATAACATAATGTTTATTGGTAAATGAAACATTTTATATTGCATTCATACATAGTAAATCATTTATACATAGTATATGTAAAGACAATAATGAAGCCACAAGAGTTACCTGTTGAATAAATCTAACATACAAACCGTTCAGCACTGCAGTGGTGTGGTGGCAACAGAACCTCATTCTAGGGGGATTCTCGCCTTTTACACCACTCTCCCTTCTCAACATATCCAAAGGTTATCAAGTTGTTCATGCCTGTGCAGGGCAACAGAAAGAAAAATTAAGTTAATATAGTTTCCAGAAGGAAGAACAAATTCAAGAGAGTCTGCAAAGCAAGATTTAAACTGAGTCAAATGGTTTGAAGCATGAAACTTGTTGTGGTTATCTCAAGGACAGGAGCTAAAATTTGGAAGACTTTGAAAAAGTACTTACCAGAATGATCAGATGCTCTCAATAAGCTTCTCAAAGGTCAATCAGAGTGAATGGGCCATTATTTTTATTATGGACCAAGCAATAAGAGAACAAATGGTTAATCATTCAGCACACAAAAAACTTTCAAACCAATGCAACTTCAGCATTTGAAATCCAACAAAGAAGATGTTTTTAGAAAGTAGCGGAATAGTACATTTTTTATTGGAAAAGCAATTTCGGACCGCAAATCAAAATCATGTTATTGGAAGTAGAAGCGTGAAATACAAAAATATTATTTGATAACAAAATTAAACTGCAGGGTTTCCGCCAGGCCGGCTGGGGGTCCGTCGCCCGGGCCCATTCCCCCTGTTGACCTTTGCCATGAAATCCCGCTCATACACAAATAAATGACGTTATTAAAAACTTATTCAGTCTTGTCTGTCTCGGCAGGCTATATATGATATTTACCCGTATTTTCATTAATAATGACCAAATGGAATTGACACGGTCCATCTTCAGAAAAAAAATATAACATGAACAAACCATAAATAGTGACACGCCACAAATAGTTCCACGGGATTCCCCCACGTGATTGGTGGGGAATTCCCTATCAAGGGAGATATCATTGGTTCAATTCACTTCAGAGTATGGGAACGTGGATCATAAAAACTGCCTCATTTATTATCTTGACGTGAATATTGACGAGGCGTTTGGACTAATTTATTCATCATTATTCCAAATTGTATAAAACATGTGTATAGTTTGATGCATGAGGAAACATCGTATCATTTATAGTAATATAAAATTGCGACTTGGCTTATTGTCGCGAACTGAAGCTTGAAAATGCTTGGGCTAATGGCGTTCATCATAAAAGAATCTTTGTGCAACATACACAAGTTCGCAGCTTCGCGTTAATGCCCCATTAAAGAATAACATGCTGACCATGCGTGCCCTCATTCAGAGTAAGAGTTTGTCTAATGCTCGTTCCCAGGCTGGCTTAGATAATCATTCCGATGTGACGTCATCCAGTAGAAATTTGCAGACACGTGCAGTTAACTGTGTCACAATAATAGAGATAATTTAATCAGGTCAAGGACGCCCAATGTTTTGATGCTCTTTTGCAGTTGAATTATCACATACTAATACATATAAATTGATATAAATGTGTGAGACAGGGAATAATAAAGACACACAGACAGAGTGAGAATGGGTTTGTTTATTTCTTTTTTTTATATCGGATTTATCATCTTTTTAGATTTAGTTTGCGCCGGCATTTTGTCTTGTTGCTATCCTGTGATCGCCGTCTGTTTCTCAAAATCCTGATGAAAAATGCCCCTCATGACATAGCGATCCATAAGTCGCAGGAAGTTTTTAACAAGGGAAATTGGGTTAGAAAGTTGCGACTTATATATACACCGGCCGGTATGGAAATGGCGAAATTACAGATAAATCAGTCTTCATATATTTAATTATTTACTGGTACTGGTTTCCCCCCATAGCAGCTACCGGACCCATTCCCCCGATCCCTAGCGGTAACCCTGAAACTGTTGATATTTAAAATTTTTTTTTTAGTTTCGACATTAATGCAGTCAAGACATGATGACTTAGAAAGACTACACACCGGTACTAGTATAAGATGAAACACTTCTTTGTTGACACCCAAATACAAAAGCGATGCACTGGCATTCACTAACAAGATAATGATACTTACTTTTCCCATTTTATCTGCTTGATGTGATGAAATGTGTTGATCACATCACGTACCCTCCTTGGACATTCTTCGATCTTCGATGCCAAGTTAATACAAGCCATTGAAACAACCTGTAAGAGAAGCAGCTGGGAGCATGAATTATATTCTTTATAACAAGGTTACAAAAGATGGAAAACATGTTATCCCACAAATTTACAGCCTCAGGAGGTTCACATACTGTCACATGTGGTAAAAACACAAAACCGCGACCACATGGTGCCGATACTGCACGCTGTGTTCGTGGTTGGACTGCACACTTGTCGGTGACAGATTTAAGAACCGCGTTTGACATACAATGTACGGTAACCTATTTCATGACCATAATCAATATATGGCAATATACTTCGGGCCACTAAGCAATATGAACACCATCAATTTTGGGCCAACGTCATGTGAAATGATTAAATATACTGTGCTACACCAGCTTGTGTTCATGGACCACACAATTTTGACGTATTAGGTTCTCATTCCCTGGGTCAGCAGGTTAAATATTTCTCATTCTGCAGTCAAGCGCCATGACAGAGAAATTTATTAATCCGGGACATCAAATTTGTAAAAAAAAATGCAAAGGTCAAAGGGATTACAGCGGTCCTTAACACATGATGCCATTGGTGTAAATGAGGTTCATTCAGTGTCACCCAATTTTGCTTAAAATAAATACTATTACGTCATGGGCATGTCTGAGTATTACGTCACAATGTAGCAATATCTTACACAGCTGTATTTAATTAACACCTGCGTTCATTGCTTGGCCTGTAACTAGGTCAGCCTGGCATCTGTGAGTGTTTATTATGACATGCTCATGTTCTGTCAAACTGATAACAGGCCACGGTCAGCTGAGTTTTTATCAAGTGGATGCTATGTGATCATGTGACATGCGTTTACCAGTCGGGTTTTTTTGTGATGGTCTGATGGATAATATTATGCATTATGATGAGATTAATCTTCATTGAAGTAAGCTCAAATAGCCACATTTAAGTTCATATACTTTGATAATTACGACATACACACGATTGTTATTTATTCCAACAAAGAGTGCTTATTTTTGGTGGTCGGTAGACTAGTAGAGTTACATTTTATGCAACATTGGTACCTACAAATTCTTCATATATATCGGATCAGCGAAACAGCATATTTATCTGGATACCGATATCCAAACGATATCATGGTTATTGACCCGATCTGATAAGCCGTACCGATAATTGGCTCATCAGGCCTGGAAATCTCAAGGCGGGCTGGCGGGCTGCCCGCCTACAGCCCGCCTAGAATTTTCCAAGGCGGGCTTTTTATAGCCCGCCTCGTCTACGATAGGACATTTATTATTTAGTTATTTTATTGTGTTTAATGAGTAAAATACTGCATCGAAATCGTAATTATATTGTACAGTGTGGGGACTGTGCGCATGCGTGACCTGACGGTAATGTCAAATGGGAATTATAGCGGAATCAGTAAATTCCGGAACGAACTGTTTCGTAAATCTGATCTTTTGATCGATTCTCACACATTTTATGACCAAAATAAATTATTTCTCTTCATAAGATTGAGCTTACAATATATTTCACTGGATAAAATGAACACATGTTTGTGGATAGTGAGAACCAAATGTCACTGTCCCAATTAAGTTCAACCTTTCGTTCCGTTTCCGGTTCCTATCAGTGAAAATTGTATTTAGCTTGCAGCCGTCTTTTATCGCTTCGATTGACAATATTTTAATATAATTAGCTAAATATATCCACGTATTCTAGTTTACACTGTTATTCAATTATTAAAGTTCAGAAACTATTTTCTATGTCCCCAATTGCAAACACCCAGTAAATCTATAGATAGCGACTTGACTGCTGCAAGCAGCAGTCTGCGATCGGCAATGGAATATGGATTACATTGAGAGAAATAGCAGTCAATATTCAAGTGCAAATATACTGGATTTAATATTGTTCTTGATTGTGTATTTTATGTAAAATTACACTTTCATGGAGAATGCTTTTAACGTGGACAAACTCACCCAATTCCGTTGCATGGGTTGGACACCGACTGACAAATTGTTGAGTACAAACACTCTTACATTTTGTTTCTTGTTCATATAAATTATCATAACATATAAAACATAGTTAAATATTCACCATACCATAATTACTGTGGGGGATTTTGACATTCACAACTCTGTGGACACTTTGTTTCCACATAAAAAAAATTAATTTAGATGGAGTTATACAACATCAAAAATAGACAAACTAACGGCATTAGTAACTCAGATAAAATAAATCATAACTTTAAAAGTTGAGGAGGGCTATAGCCCTCCTAGGCATATCTAGGAGGGCTATTAATAGCCCTCCTGGATTTTCTAGATCGCCAGCCCTGGCTCATCTCTAACCACCATACCAAACAATAGTGCACTATAATATAAATGTAAAATGCGATACCATGATTAACTTGTGCTATGCTTGCAAATGATGTACATTATTTACGTACTGATGGCATGCAAGTTCAACACTGTCCTATATATTAAATTTCAACAGGACATGTGGCCAAAGAAATTTAAGTATCTGGTTTAAGGGGTTACATGTCATGTGAGTTTTTTTCAGTTTATATGTTACTCATATACCGGTAAAGTAATACAAATTTCAAAAGAATTTATTTGTAACATGAACAAAAATGTTATGGCAGGGGGTTTAACTGGCCACAGCAATAAGAAATGCCATGGCAACATGAGGAAGATAACAGGCCACAGCACTATATTTGCTGTGGTACATTTTTCCTAATTTTAAGGGCCGACTTGCACTACCATGGCAGTTACCGGCCAACAACCTTGTTTAAGGGGTTGATTAATTAGAATTTAGAGCATAGTTGTATTCCAATATTATTGACTAACAGTCCATTAACACAGAATAAACAAATAGTTTACCTTATGAAAAATATCCCAGTATTACAAAAAAAATACTTCTTTTTATCACTAAATGTTATGTAGCGAGAATCACTGAAACAGACTTCTGCCAGATAGTACTGTTATTTAAATTTTACAACAATATTCAAATTTTAATATTTGAGTATTATACCTTGATTTCATATTGAAAGAGACACGGCATAGAAGTAGAGTCCTCGAAATTGCCAAAGACAATAAGCAATGCCATGGCAACATGTGGAATCTTATAGACCACAGCACTAAATTTGCCATGGGACAATTTCCTAATTTTGAGGTATAGAAGCAACCAATGTAAATGTTAGAACATCAAATGGCAGCTAATCATTGTCTTCAATAAATGATTAGGCCTAAAAAAAACTGATATTTCTGGTAACCTGCCCAGACAAGGCTAAAAAGAATCAAGATATGTAAATATACACTCAGCTTCATACGGATACTGAGTCTACTACGCTAATCGCTTCGATTAGACCCCCTTTATATTGCTACTACTTTAGATTATTGAGTTCTGATTGGTGATAATGACGTGGAATCCCGGGGTTGAGAAATGAAAACTATACGAAAAGTCATCATATTTACTCCAAAGTGGGTTAAATACACCTGTTACTAACCGTTACTGGTAGTATAATTGTAAAATTATTATTAAATCAGGTGAATTCTAAGTTGAAAAAGGGCCTGTAACAGAACCCATATTACAACTTGGCCTGTGTATTGGCCGAGAAACACACATAAGTGACATAACTTTGGCTCTGATCAAATAATCTAAACTGGAGTTAACAGTCGGAAACCAAAATGATACAAGATCAGATAAATTCAGTCAAAAAAGGGCTACATGTATATGTACATGTAATTGGACACAACCCATATTCGAACTTGGACTGGATATTTGGCTGATAAACATACATACCAATTTTAGTTCTGGTTATATAATCCAAAATTGGGGCTATCAGTCGGAAACATCAAATTTTTAAAATTAATACAGCCCTTGAAATTAGCGAAAATATAATGCTGCGGCAAAATGATTCCACATGTTGTCACGGTAGTGCTACCGGTAAGTGTCGTGGCCAATTTTGAGGACTGATAATAAAACAAACTTAAACATAATTACCTCAACATTGTGTTTAATGAATGACTTGGAGTAATAAAATCTCTGAAAAAGAACTTGTGCTGTACCCATGGCAACCTGAAATATATAGACAAATAACTAATGAATTGTTTCTGGGTATCTTGAGCAGCCGGAAGTGACTACAATAACCCGTTTCGATCATAATAACAAACAACTAGTGCTGAAACGGATATCCGGTTGACAACCTGCTACCGTCGGCAACCGGTTGAACAACGATCAACCGATTAACCGCTATATAATACATACATGCAATGCCACTGATAAAAACTAACGTATTCACATCCTTAATCGACACGAGACTGATAACAGTAGCTTTTAAACACGGGTACTATATCAATTTTGCTACAAATGTTATCACTCAGAGGGGTATACATTCGAAATTACGCGTATTAAAAGTCAAAATCTGGTGCTAGATCAAAAGTCTTCCATGAATGACAAGTTACATAGTCTGGCATTGGCAGCTAAACATCAAAGATGCATGACATCGTGTTTGATTTTCCGATGTCCAGTAAAACATGTGCACTAACGCCACTGGGTCATCGGCAAAGATCAATACAATCGTTTTCACTGCAGTACAGCATGTAGTCCAAGTCTTCTTGTACTAAAACCAGCTAAGATATTGGGATGGCGATGCTGGCGTTTAGTCCAAGCCCGCTTGCATACCAATCCTACCACACGACTTACGCCCACGATCTGTGGCGGGAATCTGTGGTGTATTTTACTCGATTTACCTAGCAAATCAATACATGATGCTATATACATCGGAAAGGCTTACATCTTATGGTCACAATGGTGTATAATAATCTAACTTTAATGTTAAATTACACATAGAATATTCCGGTTGATTGCCATAAACATCGATTTGTTTCTCTGTTTGTTTACGTTTTAACCGAAAGCCGAAGTGGTCCGAATAAGTTCGGCATAATCCGCTGTTTGTTCTGGGAATTCTACTTTCCGTTTCTATATATAGCGCGGGTTTTCCGAACAAAAATGGCGAAAACCGATCGCCCGAAAGTCCAGTTTTCTATGTGCTTTCAGAACAATTCCCGCACTAAAAACTTAATGACATAATGGAGGATCAGAACGGTAGTATTGTTGACAATTTTCGCAAGCAACTTGTCAAAATTGGAGCAAATTAGAACTCTTGTGTCTGACTTTCCATCCGTGTGATTTTCATCCATGTGCATTTTGACTTTTGTGTTGATAAAATAATCGGAGAACCGAATCACACAGTTTCGAAATATAGTTCTTCCGTTTTAGTGGGACTTTTCAAACTTAAGGTTAAAAATTTATACAAATTTTGTTTGATTTTTTGTGTGCTTAACAAGAGCAATATATTGCTCTGTTCGCTTAGTATATATCTTAATTTCGCCGAAGTCCACCAAATGTGGGAAATGTAGCACCATATTATTTATTCTAATACTCGTTGTGTTTACACTGTTTTAAACTTTGAGAGGGTTGTAATTCCCCGTAATTTATTTAATGTATTACATTTATATCTTCAATGTTTAATTAATCTATTTATTATTTTATTTATTGACACACATAATTACGATTACAATGGAGAATTCTTCGTAATTTGCGTTGTTGTCCAAAATCTACGGAATATTTTCAACGGAAAATGCCGAACACAGTTCGCGAGGTCAACCGAGTTCGCATACTTTTAAAAAATTGTAAACATTGAGGTAAATGTCTCTTTTCGCATTAAATTACCGTTTTAAATTCACAACTGATGTGGGTTTCAGATAAAATAGCATGTCTTCTGCGGAAAATATCCGTTTATTGTCGCAATTGTGATATTTTATTTCATATAATTGTGGTTTTATTTGAGCGGGTCACTAACGCTTAAGCCGTGTCATAAGCGAGCATATAGGGCGGGCTTGGACTAAACGCCAGCATCGCCATCCCAATAATGAATATCTTAGCTGGTTTTAGTACAAGAAGACTTGGACTATACAGCATGGTCATTTGACATCTACTCTCAGACTGACAACTTGCAGACAGAATCATGGATACCCACGAGTCAAGAAATGAGTGAATGTCTGGGCGCCTTTCAAAGAGAAATTGGCAAAATGCAAACTCTGTATAACCAACCCTATTTACATACGCTCAGTCTATACTTCTAAGATTACTGAGTTTGAGTAATCTCAGTCGACGAAGTTCAAATGAACTCGCATCAAAGTGGTGTTCCCGTGCAGTCGGACTTATTTGCATCCTAATGACTAATTCTCAGCTTTTGATTGTCTTCTAACAGAAAACACTGTTTTCAGAAGGTTTTCAGCTGTTTTTTAAATTTTCATTTGTTAACTACATAAAGTTCACGAAACTTCATAATTGTGTTTATCGGTCGTCAGTCATCCTACCCATATCAAATCGCCAAAGAAGACCCAGCAGTTAGAATACCTGAGTCACTTAATAATCGGCCAGTCCAACAATCGCTATAATGACAATAATAAATTGCTGATATTTGCATGTACGAACATGTATATAGGTCACACAATATTCTTCCCCAAGACGAGAACGATAACAAGTCAGTAAGCAGTCGCAGCTGCAGTACAAACAGGTCAAGCATGATGCGTCTATTTATAAACACTGCGAGTTTTAGTTTACTGTGTCATCTGCCAAGTTGTCAACACGTGGCTTAGTGACGTTCGTGTTTGGTGATTTTCATTCATTTAATAGAAGCTCTGTCTGTGTGAACATTACACGAGTTTGCCATACAGTTAATATATCAAATTATGCTGATATATTGGTACATATTATGGTGTAAATATCAGTGAAAAGTCATAGGTTGAAAATAGCGGATAACCGGTTATGATCCGGTTACACGTCGCGGTTAACCGGCTACAAAAATAGGTCAACCATTTCAGCACTACAAACAACCCTTGAAAATGGCATTTTCTCCAACAAATTATATGCTTTAGTATAACCAGAGTCTGACCCAGTGATTTATATTTAAATAACAAAGACAATAAAAGGTCAGCTGACCACAGTGTCCCCCGAAAAAGTGGCAAGTCGATGCCGCTTTGTTAAAGAAATTTTTTTAAATGTTGAAAAGGGTTAATTAATAGACTCCGTCCTCTATATACATGTTGCACATCTCCAATATGTGGATAACATTACTCTGAAGTTTCAAATATCTACAATCAAAACTGTGGGAGGAGTTGATTACACCATGAAGGTACCCTCATACAGAAAATTATAAAAAATGTTGAAATTTTCTAAGTCGAAAAGGGTTTAATAATCTCTGTCAAAAAATAATTTTTCCATCATCTATATACATGTTGCACATCTTCAATATATGGGCAACAATATTCTGAAATTTCAAATCTCTAGGATGAAAACTGTGAGAGGAGTTGATTACACCATGAAGGTACCCTCATACTGAAAATTATAAAAAATGTTGAAATTTTCTAAGAAATTTTCTAAGTCGAAAAGGGTTAATAACTCTGTCAAAAAATAATTTTTCCGTCATCTATATACATGTTGCACATCTTCAATATATGGGCAACAATATTCTGAAGATTCAAAACTATGGGATGAAATATGTAGGAGGAGATGATTACACCATGAAGGTACTCAAAAGTGTGACGGACGAACCCCGTTTCTATAGTCCCCTGAAAATAAATTTTTCGGGGGACAAAAAGTTAGAATGTTGATTTTTGGTGGTCAAATGAAGCAATATACACACACAAACAGGTCATAAAAAGGGTGATTTTGCGGTGACATTTTGTCAAATGTGCCTTCTAATTTGGGACATTTCTCTAATTTGGGGACATCGGTAAACGCTGTGAGTTGTGGGAAATATTAAGGCCTGGGTAGTAATACGAAAAATTGATTTGAATGAAATGATAGAAATAATAGTGCACCAGAAATTTCAGTACGAGTGTGACAATACTCAGGGGAAAACCCCCGCGTTGTCACCCTGTACTATTATTCCGCCCTGTACTATTATTAATTTTGTCACCATTTTCCACCCTGTACTATTATTCCGCCCCGTACTATTATTAATTTTGTCCCCATTTTCCGCCCTGTACTATTATTCCACCCTGTACTATTATTTGGCACACAAGAGTATTGGCATCGTCCAAACAGTCTGATATGATTATATATAAGCATGGCAATACACCTGCCCGACATATCCTGTGTAATATGAAGTTACTGGCTCAATCGCGTGGACACGAAATAGATTCAAAGAAAGCTTTAAACAGCTGAACTCATTACAATATAGTTTCCTGTTGAGAATGTGCCATGCTGTGACATCAGATGCTATGTCAATAATTTTAAGCACACACTGAATGAATTAGTACATTCGCAATCAGAACTGTCTTCAATAACGACCAATTGACCTTTTCGTCTGTAGGGGACAATATGGTGAAGTATAGTTCCAAATTTTGAACTTGTTTTATTTCCGCTCCGCAAATTGCCATTGTTATAGTGATGCTCTCATTACAAGTTACAGCTTACGCAATTGAAATATTACCTTTGAATACTCGGTAGTTTTTATTAAACTCATCGTTCACTCACTTATAAAGAAATCGGGAACTTTGTTTATGTAGGAAAGCGTGTTTGTGAATGAAATCGATATAAAATTTTATACTTATTTAACTTTTTTTTTCTATTCTATTCCAATCTGAAAAGTTACGGTCCCCGTTCCCCACGCCAACTACATGTAGAGCTGAAACGGTTGACCCATTCTTCTAACCGTTTAACCATCGGGGTTAACCGGATTTCAACCGGTTAACCGCTAATTTCTAGCGGACTTCTCTCACACTAATTATGTCGACATTATGCCATGCTCCAGGAACAAACCTAGGTGAGAAATAGTAGCTGAAATAAAGACCGTATTCACGGCATTTAGCGATATTCAAAAACACGAATTCACTGTTCTTTTGCTGGCTCTCGTGATGGGGAATGAGCAAGTGAAATTTGTGAATGGCAGGAGGGATCGCTTATTTGCCGTGATCAGTATATGTTTGGGCATTTGTAAAACGAGTAACAAAACTATATATTAAAGATCTGTAACATATCATTATCATTGGTATATCCCCCAATGAATTATATATAAAGACAAGAAAGTAATAACTATAGAACAAAAAGGAAGGTCAGTTAGGTCAGACTCGCAGTCCTATTCAGTAATCGAGCTATTCGTCGGTATCATGATCGCGGACACTAGTGTTGGAAGGTTATAGAATTTACGTTTCGGTTTCAGTATGCAATCACTTAACATATAGAAATTACTGCCAAATTGAGTGTCAATTAGTCCCACAGGCACAACCAGTTACAGAGTAGCATGGAGCATCAATTTCCTTGATAAAAGGGAAGATCATTGAAGAAGTTTTGGGTTGCTTCAACTACGATGTCTGTTTGGTCACTCAATTGAATTGATCATATTATATTATATCACAACAGGGAGGAAGAACGGGAAGAGTGAAGACATTGTGCAGCTGATCTCAAACATCAAACTTTGTCGACTTACATAGTTTTTATAAACCCCACTGTAAAACAGTTTTAGTATGTCGTGGTGTGATTTCAATTTGAATCCATGTTGCTTCGTGCAGTATTAACTATTAAGTTACGAAAGCACGCATTGCCACACAACGCCACTTTTACGTTGTCACTTCCTTGTGTGCATTCAGACTTGATACACAGTGACTGCACACATGCTTTTGTCGGAAGATCAGAGAAAACTTCAAAGGGTCGGAATTGATTGAAGAATTGCTACTAAGTATCTGATACTACCGCGTGTACCAATTAATGCTTGCAATGCACTCTACTATCGGTGACACAGGATTTAGTATTAGTTTTGCATCATTTAACCTAATATTTTGAGGATTATTCACGTTCACATTCAACTGACAACGGGATGCGGTTACGCCCGGTTCATTTTTTTCTAACCGGTTACGTCGCTAACCGGATTCTAACCGGTTAACCGTCTCAGCTCTAACACCAACCCACGTTACCGTTCAGATGAACGACCTTCGACTTCAAATGTATAATTTGCATGCCCAGTCCTCTTAATTAGGAAAAATACCCCTAGGCAAAAAAAATGCCGAGGCTAAATTTTCGTCCTAGGCAAATTATCTAGGCAGTTTTGAAAATGCTTTAAAATCATGTTAGTTACATCGCGAGCAGGTGAATATCTTGAGGACACAGTCCACTACACACAATACACAGCAAACTGCATACATTTATGATAATTGAATGTATAACTTGTCAATTTGTCTAACATATGATACTATGTTTGATTATTACATGCATTAAAATGTTATATACTTGAGTTGACTTGTATCATGATTCATTACACCCACATGAACATAATCCCATTTAATGCTTTCAGTGTTTTTATTTCTTGTAAATTATGTTCACATTTCTTTAATCTTTAATATTAAGGACTAGAGATGGGCGGTTGTGAAAATTTGCCTCGGTTTCGGTTGTGGAAAAAGAGTTGAGTCTTGGTTTCGGTTTTTATTAATAAAAATGACTAATGTGAACAAAATCAAATTATGCTTCATCAATATTACAAAGAAAACACACCAATTTTATCACCATAACTTGTGAGGTACATGTCCTTTTATAATTGTAAATTATGTATCATTTTGTTACTATTATATTGTTAATGTCCATGTCGAGTGGCAGTGCTAGAGTCTGTGTATTGTGCATGACTGCAATTCAGCATCATATGATCATAAGTGTGAAATAATATAATGATCATTTATATTGGCATAAAACTAATGTGTGTGACTAGATATATGTGTATAGTTATGATTTGAAAAATAAAATTTGAAATAAACAACAAAATGAAAATAAAACATGACTAGAATCTCTCAATCACATTATCTGGCTATATGCCTATTACCATATTTAGGGAACATAATACTGTACACACTATACCGGTACATGCATCCAATACAAGTTACCTGAATGAGTGCTATTTCTCAACAGTTTACCGACAAACGGTATAATTCATCCCGGCTCCGATTCTGGCATAACATTTTGAATCAACGGCGCACAAATATATTTGACGATTTAACATACAAACAGTAATAGGGAATGAGGGTAACAATCATTAATACCTTTTGATATCGTATCCTCGTTATCAAATTCACCTTCCAGAGTATTTGTACGGACTGCGAAAGCAAAATGTACTTTAAAAAAAGCTGCAGAAAAATGGACTCTTGAAATTAGAGAGAACTTCAGGTTTATTGGAAGAACCTAAGTAGAGGCTAGTCAAAGGAAGTATGTTTATTGTGTCAGAAGAATGCAAAACAAATCTCAGAAAAATACAAGTGCCAAATTGCTCAAATTTCTTCACTGAATAACCTGTTTTGGAGTGAATGATTTATTTGGACATTTTCCTTCCAAGTTCCAGAAGTAGTGATGTACCGATTATCGGTATCGGCTATCGGATCGGGCCGATATATGTTGTATCGGCAAGATATCGGTATCGGTAAAATTTAGTCTCCCGACCGATATCGTTAACCGATACATGTCGCGTCCTTTGTGAACGTTGTTACACCAATTCCGACTTTAATATTAAATAAATGACGGGAATTTCCAGGAAAAATAGCGACTATTTTACGCACTGGTCAGCCCTCCATCACATACAGTGATATACCATGATCATGATGACAACATCGACATGAGACTGTTGGTACACTCATGACCCAAATAAACATTTCCAAAGGTACCGTAGTTCGGTACGCTTAATAATTAAAGTTAAAACATAAACTGTATACAATTCAAATTACTTGTGAGTGCCGAGTAGCACATGTTGAAAGCGAATAACTGACGCCCCTGGCATTAGCGTGAGAATGGAATCTTCCTGTGAGTGAATCAGACTGATGTACCGGTATCATTTAGTGATGTATTCATGGCGGTGTGGAATTAATTCTGCACCACGTGCGACAGTAAGTTGTCACATTGTTATGATATTCCCAAGGCGGATGCCGGGCGGTTAGATCAAACGATTATTTGCATGCATTTGATGTCATCGAGTAGGAATCACTAACAAGCCACGTGTTGACAGATGACACAGTAAACTAAAAATCATAGTGTTATAAATAGACGAGTCACTTGACCAGTTTGCATTAAAGTCGCCGCAGTCGTGACTCGCTATTCCTCAATATATAGAAACATCACGTGTTAACAACAGTTAAGTGTGTGTGTTTAAAGTGCTTTTGTTTCAAATTGATTGACATTCTGGTATACGATGACTGAAGATGGAGGAGGTGACTAACTTGTTTGATAGAACCATCCGAACCAATCAGAGTGCTCTGTGGGCGGGATTTGTATCTGCTGTCATGGGCAGAGAAAATGTCAACAATTTATGCGGGACATTGTAGGTGTTATTAAACGCAAGTTCAACTTCTGAAAAAGATTGAGTTTGGCAAATTGAAATTGAAATTGCCGTCATTGACTCAAATGGATTACTAGTATGGACTGATTCCGTAAGGCACGGTAACGGAATCAAACAAATATTGAGGAAATCTTATGAATGCAACGAAATATTAAATCGTTTTGCCAGGGTTTTTGGGGAACGTAAACTAAACTTTTTTTGCAACCAGGTTATTGCAATATCGGTTCTTTGCCGACAATATTTTGTAATTTAAAAGACAAATTGATATGGAGTTTGGTTCACGTACAAGACTTATCGGTATCTGTATCGGATCGGCCGATAATTCTACTGAAAATATCGGCTATCGGCTTTTACCGATAACCCCCGTATCGTTACATCACTATCCAGAAGCCAGGAAATGTGACTAGGGCATCCTCAAAATTTCCTCCAATGGACCAACCATGGTGGATGCAGGGATTTTTTTAGGTGTCCCCAGGGTCCGGTAAACGGCCCCATTCCCAATGGGAAAAAGGCACCTTTATTCCCAATTTTCAACCACCAAATTCCCAATTGCAGACAGGTATATAATACCATCGGGTTTATTGAATAATTATCATTTTTTCCGAGTTTTGTACACTCAGTCGATCGATCGGCTGAAAACCCATAGTAAATCGGGAACATGCCCGCATCGTGTAATGGCGACCTAACTATTGGCTTACCTGTGAATTACCTCCCCTCTACCAGTCGGCGCATTTATGAAAGAGGGATGATAACTCTAAATAAATTGCTGATTTAAAACACGTGTACAGTAAATATAAATGTTTCGACCAACACATCCTTGGAAAGTCTTAAGTGTCCCCATTAAGTAGTATTTAAAATGTGCACACAGCAAGGACTTGCATAAAGTTTAAAACAACTTGTCAATTTAATTCACCCCGAACTGTATTCAGTAAACTAATTGCGTAGGTGATGTAAAAACGGCATTTCACAATGACACCGCTGCCTGGATGAACATGAAAGATGCCGCCGACGTTATTCACACTTTTCCTGAACATCGTGATTAGCAATCGCTGGGTGGCAGCGATGGACAGTGGTCTGGCTGCCACTCAGTGATTGCTAATCATGTTGTTTACATTGTTGTCATGTGCGAGTGCAGTGAAGTGAAAAGAACTCACGCATGCTTTATTTCAATATGTCTTCGATGAGCGGTAATCACCCGTGTTGTCTCATCATTGTGGTAGTACCGTACTGGTAGCTCAATATGGGAATTATAACACGGACACATTGATTTGGTATTAATTATTTTATTTTATTTATTGAATTACAACTAGATACCATAAGGTATAAGGTTAAGGTAGCCATCCTTGGGTGTTTCATTACCGTTTTTCCATCGAAGTTTGGTGGATGGCTTGAATTCTTCCGTTGTTATCTGTGAATTTTCAACTTACCTGAGAAATGGACCTCAATGGGCTGGGATTTTACTCCATCTTTGAGTTACCTGTGTTTAGGTTGCGTATACACCGATAATTACGGTATTAGTACTATTTACTTGTGTGCAACAGTGATTAATTGAATTTTTCTAAAACATGGAAAATTCCCAATTTTGGTCTGTAAAGTCTAAAGACACCTTTTCCCAATTCGAACGGACCCGGACCCATTCCCAAAATAGACAGAAAAATCCCTGGGATGGTTGGCCCCATCGGATCCTGTGCCCTAAATATGTGTTGGATTCTCAATTTTTTTTACGTGATTCTCCTAAAATGGAATGAAATTTATGGCCTGCAATTTCAGAATAATGCCAATGTAATTTGCCTTTGATGTTGCCACACAGTGATGTGGGTAAGAGATTGCAAAGATTGACCCATTAGTCAGGAGAATGCAGTTGAAAGTGAATTTTAGGCTGAAGATTCTTAGAATGTGCCGCCATCCTTTAGTGGCATTACGCACCCACCATCATGATTCATGTGACCATGCCAGGTTTATTTCTATTGTTGTTTGAAACTTCCAATCCAGAAATTTGTCTCTTTGTGCCAATTCAATTGTGGTGCCACCGTGTGCAAAATTTAAAACTTAGGGCGATGACGGGGAATTCGTATGATATTGCCCATTACCAATTCCGCTAAATTAACTATCATAGTTTAATTCAGGATATGCCAGACCTGAATACAGTGCGTTTTAATAATATCAATATGATATCTTCAAATGATCAATCGGCCATCTTGAAATTGAATTTAGACTTTAGTTTAGTTACCTGTGGCAGCCTCAGAAGAATTCCAGCCGATTGTATCATTTCACAGCCGAGTATTCGGAGATCCGTTTCAACATCGCTGTCAAGACCGTCTACCATCGAAGGCGTTGGACAAAGTTTCTCGTCGGGGATAAGAACATTTTCTATAGTAATGATAACGCGACGAACATCCCTGGGCGACAATGGATCCTCTTTCACGTCCGCCATTTTCATACGCACCTAAAACGTTCGCACTATTTATATATTAAAGCGCATGACTTTTCTGACAATTACCGTTAAATTGTATAAATTTTAAATATATCTGTCCATATTATGCAACATATTCGGGTTGTTTCACGGATATAATATTGTATCAATCTAATGCTATGCGCTTGAGAAACTGATATTTACTTTGGAACTATTTGCTTACGCGACATACAATATGAGTGCGTGTGAACTTCGGTTTAGAAAATCGGAAACTTTCGGACATCTTCGTAAAAAGGCGATTATTTACGGTTTAGCCAGGGGGGGGGGGCGGAAAAAAACTGCGGGACACAACGTACCGGGGGTGGGGGGGGGGGGGGTACCTAGGCGCCAAAAATTTACACGTAATTTTTTTCCTTATTCATTTAGGGGGGGGTTGTCGGAAAAAATTTGCATGTAATTTTTTTCCAAATATGTATTTTTAGACTCACAACTTAAATTTTCTCTCATTTTATAGAATATGGATTAACCTTAATATCCAAATCATATATAGGCTACATGAGTAGTACAATCCACATAAAACAATTTTGGATAACCACTGTCTTGGTTTACATGTGATATTGACCCCATTAACCCTCTTAATAATGCCGACTATATGTCAGTGTCTACCAGTCGAATGCAGAATTCTACCCCGGCCTGCGATCGCTTATCTGGCAAATTTTTACTGCAGAACTATCCCATGTATTAAACAATTTCTCCTCCAATGGTATCAGAAAACAGTTATATGCTGGTATCTCATTTGCATCTTTTTCAATGTCGAGGTAATGACTAGTTGTCATTTTTTAAAGTGCATACAAAGCGTTGCGATCACCAATATACATGTTTGTACATGTCATGACACCACGAGGTACAAATCTGCGTTCTACTGGTAGACAATGACCATTCTGTGAACTACAGAAAACCACATTCTTAGTGATTCTCCAGGATTCTCAAACAATTGGTGACTTCTTGTGTGATTATCTCTAAAATGCCAAAGTTCCTGGTTGTTCACATGTTATTATGAATCGTTGAAGGACAGAGTGCAAATAAGCCATCAACAATCCATCAATATAGATGTGCACTCAATAGATGTGAGTAACTAATATGTTGCCAGCAGTATTTTGATGCATTTGCCCTCTGTCCTTCGTAGAAATAATAAAATGCAAACAACAGTAAACTTGACCAATGTTGGAACGGTCTATCAAGTATCAACTTAGTAATCTTATGCCAAACTTATCAGAATAAATTACCCAAGCTATGTTGCTAGTGTCAGATTTACTGCAGTAGCATGTCCTTAACTTAAAAATAGTGCGTTTTTTCAATCAGTATACAATATATGTCTATAACACGTACTATATCAGCTGATAATCGGTATAACAAACATGTTCTATTTTATACATAATTGATCAACCTTGTCCACTACATTCTATTTGAACCTCGGTAAACCTCATCTCAAATCAAATTAAGTGAACTCGATTGATAAATTTCGTATAAAATAGAAACTTTAGTGAGATCCTCTTTATCTCAAACTTGAACCAACTTAATTTCCGGTCAAACCGAGTTGTTGTCCGGCTGCAGCCGGCTGGGGTAAATTTGATTTTTCAATTTTTGCTGTTTGGGAGGGGGGGGGGGGGGGGGTACACAAACCGAAGAAAACAGTTTTTTCCTGTGTCTGCCGTTTTTCTTTCCGCCCCCCCCCTGGTTTAGCTCTGACATACATTCGGCAAGTCTCGTCATTCTCCGTACCGTATGTGCACTTTACTTTTGTTGCATAGTTCCTATATATCCCTGTCCTTAATGATTATATTATATCATAGATGAAGGAATTTTTAGTCTATGATTATATACAAGAAAACCATAGTTCAGAAATGGTAACGCCACCAAGATCATATTATTAGCCATAAATATAAATTATAATATAATTATAATATAAAATATTATTCACTAGTTAGCGCTAGCGCTAATATAGGCGCTAACTAATGAATAATATTATTTGATTGACTTGTTAAATAACATCTAATAAATATTCATCTTATTTACAACTTTAAGGAGTCCTTCTGGCACACGAGAATATTTATCGCCGTTTGATTTGCACCAAGTGAACTCGGCGCATATATAATTGAATAGATCAGACCTCTATTATGCTGATCGTGTCGTTATTTGTTTAAAATAGGTATAAATTGACATATACCGTGATATACGCACCCGTTACCTCATTAAAATCTACATATATCGCCCATTTTAGGGGATCTCCGCGAATTCGGGGACTTCCACAAAGTGACCTCCGCAAATAGAGCCCTAAGTACTGCAAATCGTCGCACCCAATGCAATTTGTAAACAAATACGATTGACATGCCTTTTAACGAGGTGAGCTTTAATTAAATGAAAGAAGCAATGCTACATAAACTATTTGTCATGGACTCAGCCAGTGTGCCATATATCTGTGTCAACTAAGGTCGCTTTGCGTGGTAAAAGTGAAAAGTAAAAGTGGAAATTCGGAAAATCCTATTGAAAATGAAAGTAGCCTACACTTTTGGGAATTCCGCGGCAGATTCAGAGAATCTATACTATTGAAAGTGAATGTACGATTCCTGGAATTCTATCTGATATCGCGACTCTGCTCGTTTTCGTGATCATATATATGACCACGAAAACGAGTCGAGTCACGATACATCGATCATCGATACAAACACTTTGTGTATACGATACAATTTTGACTTGATGACCAGAAAATAAATGATAGCGGTTACTCCAACAGAACATGCAGGCATGCGCACTACAATTAAAACAAGAAAGCCATAGTTAGAAATGCTAACGCCACCAAGATTATAGTATTACATATAAATAGAAATTATAAAAAATACATAAAATATTTTGATAACAATTGCGTTTAAACAAGTAATCCTTCAAATTATTACTAACAAAGCAAGTAAACGACTGTGGGGTCACTCAACAGATTATAAAGACTTGGAATTTGTATACTGTAAATACTAAAATTTAAATGAAATAATTAAAAGATAAAATTAAGCAAGTAGTAAAAGTTAATTTTCTCATTTAATTTTTTTTTTTGGTTAAATAAAGCAATAATTTAAATGTAACATTTGGTTTTTTGAAAATGATTGACCGTGGCTCTTCCAATAATTGCGCGACTGACCTGGTCAATTGTTCTTAAGAAGTTGTTTTGAGAATTACTATGGAGGGAAATAGTTATGGCTGTGGCTTCGCAAGTAATTAACTTGGTGACGTGATGTTAACAAATCTGAACTCCAGTAAACCAAGGACGCTCCATACCAAATATAAGGTAAATTAATAATTCTTTAGAAGTTGTTTTAAGATTTACTATGGAGGGAAAGAATTGTGGTGCTGGCTTCGCAACTATTTGAACTCATTGTAAAAATATAAATATTAGTCACTCAGGCAATAGATGTATCTATTCTGTATATTAAGTTATTGGGTCTTACGTACGTGTCTTGAGATGTCTAAATAGTTTTCGATGGACAGATCGCACAAGGGACCCACGCCAATCTTCTGTTGGGATTCCAATTGTTTGCTTATTAAATATTCACATATGCTTAAGATACAGTCGCGCGCGAAGCACGCTCCCGTAAGTCGGGTTTTGGATCCCAGTTAATGAAAATATCATTGAAATAATCGGTTTCCCCCAATAAACATCCATATATTCAATATAGATGTTTTGGAGCAGAATTAGGCAGTCCATATTGGACGCCATCATGGAATTTATTTTGTTTTGTTTGAATTTTCACACATATTTATTAGTTATGTGGATGGAGTTCTCATTAAACCTCACATCCTTATATTGGTTACAGTAATGCCCAAAGTAATTGACCACTTAACCACATCAGACTTATTGGTAATTTTTCAGGATTTAAAATCCTGAAAAATTACAAATAATTCTGCTCTGGTTAAGTGGTCAATTACTTTGAACATTACTGTATGAGGATTGAGTTATCATTAAACCTCAAATCCTTATATTGGTTACAGTAATGCCCAAAGTAATTGACCATTTAACCACAGCAGAATTATGGGTATTTTTTCAGCATTTAAAATCCTGATAAATTACCCATTATTCTGCTGTGCTTAAAGGGGTACTGTACGCCATTTTCATTAAATTTTCGGTGACAACAACGATCTAATATCGATAATATATAGAAACATAAGTAATTTGAGTCGAATATGTATTCTGTAAACGCTCAGGTTAATAGGCTATCTTAAAATTTAATAATTTAAAAGTTAATAATTTGATATAAATTGAATTTATGACTGGAGCCATAAAATGGCGTCAATTGAATTACGAATTACCGTAATCAAAAACAGTAATTGAGGGATACTGGATTGTTAAACCGATCGCACACACGATCGCTTAAAATATTATGATGACACGGGGAGAACACTCAAGCCACCCATGCACTGACTAGCGACGATACAATAACGTAAATGATTATATGGGACTAGTATGCATATAATATAACTTTTATTTGATTCATTTGGTTGAAAACTTTACAAAAATTACTCGACAACGACAATTTGTATTTTTGCATTCCGGTAAATTTGTCATCCGTAACATGACTTCGTACTCAACAGACTTTAAATAATGGAAAAATTGTTACCTTATTCTCCGACTCGGAGACTATAGAAACCAACAACAACATTTGGCGTACAGTACCACTTTAAGTGGTCAATTACTTTGAACATTACTGTATGAGGATTGAGTTATCATTAAACCTCAAATCCTTATATTGGTTACAGTAATGCCCAAAGTAATTGACCACTTAACCACAGCATAATTATGGGTAGTTTTTCAGGATTTAAAATCATGAAAAAATACCCATAATTTTGCTGTGGTTAAGTGATCAATTACTTTGGACATTACTGTATGTAGATGGAGTTAAACCTCACAACAGTGTGTTGGGGATTTGGACCTTGACTTGGGACCTTTGGTTTTTAACGCAACAAATGCGCGTACACCATATACACAAATTTCTTATGTAACCAGAGTTTTTCTTGGATAAGATGAGTCTGAAGCCTGCTAACATTTCAAAATGTTGTCAGTTTTGAATTCTCTGCAGCGGAACTCGATGCATTGAAGCAAAAGTTACAAGAGATAAAATGTGTACGTAATGAGACTATAATACAAATGAAAAAATAAATTCAGGGAGGGGTGGGCGATACAGGGAACTAAGGGTTGAACCGATATAAATTTATAGAGCGATAATGACCAAATGTTGACATATTATGCATCTCAACTCTACTGAACATTGCAACAAGGCTATAAAATAGGGGGTGTCAGAATCTTAGTCATCTCTATATAGTGCCAGAATAGTCATTTATGGACTTCTATAAGATGTTGGGTTGGTTATATGGACTCGGAGAAAAAGGGGTTTGTACCGATGAACTGACATAAATTAGTGGAGCGATGTTGCCATGTAATGTATCGCGACTGTACTAAAGCAGCAATGATATAAAATTGGGGGGGGGGGTCTGAAATTATCTCTATGTCTATAGATGGCACAGGATTATATAGAAAGGAATAGCAATTGATATATGTATACGGTATACTATAGTAATACCATAGACATATAAGTACAAGTATCACGCGATAAAATATTACGTAACGTGACTATACCGATGAAAGAAATAAATAAATTGGACCCGGATTAGAGGTTGGGTTTGTTATATGTGGATAATTGGATATGGAATTCATACCGATGAAACGATACAAATTAGTGGAGCGATAAAGACCAATGTTGACACTTAGTCAGGCTACGCGGGAGAAAATAGGGGTTGATACGATAGACCAAAATAAATTTGTCGGGTGATAATGACCAATGTTGATGTATAAAGTAACGCGACTGTACTGTCGCACAATTATCAGGTGTAACCGGTAAAATATGGACTCTAGTGCCCAATATGGAACAGCTCAGAAAATATTTGCATGGCCCTAAAATTTATTTAACATGGCATTTGCCATTAAAATCGATTTATGTCGATAAAACTGTCATTTTTCAAAATTTTAAGTTGAGACTTGGTGTCTGTGCGTGGGATAGTTATATATTCCTAAAATGACAGAGTACAGCACGTAATTATGTTTTAGATGGAAGAAATGAATTTTTTTCAATGATAAAATTTAACAACATGGCATTTGCCATTAAAATCGATTTATGTCGATAAAACTGTCATTTTTCAAAATTTTAAGCTGAGACTTGGTGTATGTGCGTGGGATACATATATATTCCTAAAATGACAGAGTCCAGCGCGTAATTATGTTTTAGATGGAAGAAATTGAATTTGTTTTCGATAATAAATTTGCGGCGTGGACTGGACGGGTCAACCCGGTCATCGAGTGCACTCAATTTGTAAACAAAGTTTTGTCAATAGTCGTTTTGGTCAAACCATCACTTTTTAGACCGGGACAGCAGATCCGAATAGTAGCTAAGATGTATTTAGATATAATTATCAAAAGAATTTGACCGATTCGGGTGGAGAATAGAGTGGAGAAATCTTGGTGATAATTCCAGAAAATAAAGATGGTGGAGAATCACAATGAAACTACCCACAATTCACTTCACTACACCAGGGGGGTTCGCAATGGGTTACACATTATTTTCAGTCTATCAAATTATTTATATTTTCAACAACAAGTGACTTTAAGTTTACAATTTCAGCCTATCCTGACTCTATCGATACGATTTATCATATTTTCATAAACATATTATACACCGGTGGCGTTAACTTTACAATTTCGGCATCTACGTGATTATATCGGTACGATTGAGTAATGGTACAAAACAAAATGTCCAAGAATACATTAGGGGCTCCCAATGGGTTATATATTATTTTCAGTCTATCAAATTATTTATATTTTCAACAACATACTATTACACCGGTGACTTTAAGTTTACAATTTCAGCCTGTCCTGACTCTATCGATACGATTTATCATATTTTCATAAACATATTATACACCGGTGGCGTTAACTTTACAATTTCGGCATCTACGTGATTCTATCGGTACGATTGAGTAAGGTACACAAAATCTCCAAGAATACATTCGCCCTGTCCACCACACAATATAAAAATCACAGAAGCTAGATACACCACATGTGGCGTAATTACTCATAATTCACTTCACTACACCAGGGGCTCCCAATGGGTTATACATTATTTTCAGGCTATCAGATTATTTATATTTTCAACAACATATTATTACACCGGTGACTTTAAGTTTACAATTTCAGCCTGTCCTGACTCTATCGATACGATTGAGTCATATTTTCAAAAACATATTATACACCGATGGCGTTAACTTTACAATTTCAGCATCTACGTGATTCTATCGGTACGATTGAGTAAGGTACAAAAAAAAATCTCCCACAATGCATTCGCCCAGTCGACCACAAAATATCAAAATCTCCGAAACAACTTACACCACATGTGGTGTAATGATTGACAGCTAAATCAACCAATGGGACATATAGACTGCGCTGATAAAAGTTACGTTCTGCAAAAACAATGAGACATCCGCGAAGATACATCCGCGAATACATACGTATGCAAAAAGTCTAACCGGTAGGCCTACGCAATATACGTTATTAATCAAAGATACCCCATAGCTCCTATATTTATTTTTATTATTTTTTTTTATTCGTAAAAAATAACACAACTAACGTTTATCAATAGAAAACAGAAAATACAGTGCAAATACAGTACATTTATTATTATGTTACTATTTGACTATTATATTTTATTATAAGGTACCGGTATATCAAATATGCAACGTCATGGTCAATCCATTCTTATCGAAGTTGTTTCCGTTACCTGTTTACCGTCGGTCCGCTTTTTTGATTTTCGTAATATTTGGCGTAGCAGATAAAAAGTTTGTTGTATATTTACAGAAATTAAATTACAAATGATACCTGGTGTCTTGGTTATATTACTAATCTTCGACAATTTTCCCAGAAAAACATTGGATGTCATCTTAAATTGTGTTATGTTGTGGGAATCGACGACATAATCTCTGTTCTACTACAATAACTCGCATTGCGTGAAACCCGAAATGTGTTGTTCTGCTAGATATCCACATAGCTCCATTGTCACGGCCAGATCAGGCCAGCAATAAACCTCCATATGGTGTAATAACCACAAGGTTAAAGTAAAGTAATTATTTCCCATAGGCCTCCGTGTTAACAGCAGCACTGAGTATCCACGAATTGTGATAAATGCAGGATGAGTTACAACAACAACAACATCATTTCTTCAAAAACGCTTTAGTTATCAGAATCGATTAATACAACAAAATAATTTGTATACTCAAATGTTATTTATCAACATGTTGTTCAACGAAATATGGCCATATTATCACTGGAGTATCACGAAATTTGGCCGTATTACCACTTGATTTTAGAGTTATCCATCTTTATCCGCAATTGTGTTCGAGACCATCGGTTTGACGGCTTTTTCCAGGCCACCAATAACTGCACATCTCGAGAAATAACAAATTTAAAAAATCGATATCTGATCACCCTGAGCTTTGTTCCTCGACTCGAATCAAATATTGTTTACCCCCAAAGCCAAAGGAATAGTAAATTGGTCAGCGTTAATTTGGATTATGCATCTTTAATTTTCGAATCACCATGCCACATTATATCAAACATATTATATAATTATACCATTTGAAAGAGGAAGCTACTAAACATTGTATTATCAACTAAATCCGGTCGAATACACTGTGAGCATGTTGTTTTTGTCGAGGTATACCGATGTGTGGTCTGTGCTTAATTTTGATCCGGACTGTACTGCAAAGTCTATTATTCTCAAATTATCTCAATGGAAGGGGTTACCAACGGGGGAAGTATTTGTGTGAATCTTAGAATCTCTATCGCTTGGTGGACAATCCTGGGTCACAGCTGTTTTTTATTTTTATTTTTTTTATTTGATGCCAAAAATTATTATAGTCAATAACACTGACTCTGAATATAAATAATCGGGGATTCAAAAATTAAATGAGCCTTTCATTTTTGTGATCCATCACCCCGGTAATGCAAGTTTTTTCCTTATACCGATCTTGGGCACCCACCCCTCCAACACAATTTTAAAAGTGCCGGTGTTTTTTTTTACACCAAGGACAATTGGGGACCCACCCCAAACTTGATGACAACCGATGAAAATAGCAGAATAAGGCAGACAGAGCGCGTGAAATGTGCTAAATAACCATCCGGGTGAAATGCAAATGGTGACCATCGGAGCTGAACATACATAATTATGCGTGCCATAATTTGACCCGTGGAATCTTATTATATCGGTCCTGTTGACCTCAGAAGTCTTAAAAGTGCACTAATAATTTATTTAAATTTTATCTAAATAATTAATTATATACCGTATCAAAACTGGTTGAAATATGGTCGGTGAAAATTGAAACACGTGGATAAATTGACCCATCGAGTGTCATAAGATATATCTATATGCTGTTGACTTCAGACGACTTACAGGAACAAATATGAACGATGATGAGCCATTCTACAATAACGTGTACCAATAGATAAAAACAATCGCAAAGAATAATTGTTTTTAAAAACCAGTGCAAATTATTTTATTTTAAAGACAGATATTCAGTAGACATGTACCTGACGTGGGTTCCCTTTAAATCAAAGATAACCACATATATGACCGTGTGAAGTTCCCACCAGCATTTTCCTTGTGTGATAGATATACGTTACCATACTGGCCTATACTTGATATTGGTGGTTCTTCGCCTAAGCAGGTGTTCTGCGATACAGCACCCATCGGTATTCGGCATCGACAACGTCGGTACATCCAATGCGTTAACCCATACTCCATGCAACATAATTCAAATTCTTAGTTTTCTACGTATATATATAATTATATAGCTACAATGCATATTCCACCATGCTCGTGCACTCAGACTGGATGGTGTACATTTCCAGGAAACAAAAGCAAGCAAGTCACATACCATATATTACCACGATAACTGGTGTTAACACTTGATTCAATGTAAAAGTGACAAATGGACATGGGATTTTCCGTCTCGTGAGAGAGTCTCCATACACCATGAACAGTTCGTCCGTTATTCACATTATGTGTTTAATTTTTCTATAATGTTTGGTAACGTATCTGTCGCTGCATATATCTAGAGAGAAATTGTGTGTTCTATGTGAAACTGTCATGTTCAACGCCATATCCAGTATTATATGGGCCAAATTATAATTTCTACTTTAAAATAGCATTACGTACGTCATATAGACTACATGCTAGGCATATTATAGTATTGTCGTGGTACGCGAACACGGGGGTTGACCAAGAAAAAATTGGTAAAGAAGCGATTTTGTTATAATTCGACGCGGGGTGATCCCAGGATTAATATATCCAAAATCCGATTTGGGGAAGATCCTGGATGGCATATAACATCGCCGCCGTTAGTTAACAGATACACTGAGATTGATTCGATTTTTAGGGAGACACTTTTGTGAAATATATACAAATGTATATTTCATTATGATGCTTTAGCATTATGCTAGCTTTAAGGACACACTTAGAGCCCCCTACCCAACTGACACACGTGACAACATACACAAATTATGCTACCATTCCTTTTCGTGGTCATCAGGTTATGTATTCCTATGCGTCTTTTCCAGCTTCTCCATCGCTGGATGACCCATTGCGGCCTAACATCATTGCATATGCAACTTACGGACTAGACCACCGATCCCATATATATGCTGGAATCGGTCAGAATCGTGGTTATACGTAGAAATTGACACTGTGGTTGTAATATTATACAGATTCGTAAGAAATCTGAATTATCTGTACGTAATTTCCAGGTCGTCCCCCATAGTAAGTGGACAAACATGTTTGGTCCTTCGGCAGGTACTGCCGCTGAAATGGTCACTGTCACCCCATTTCGTTCAGCTTATTTTTATTTTCAGTTGGGTACCCAGCGTTTGTAAAATTTACATTTGGGTACCCAGCTTTATGAAATCTCACACAGAGCTTGATTTAATTAGTGATTGCCCTCAGTTGATTGTGAAATGAACCTGGTAAATATGTGAATTCTTGTTTACATATGAATTATGATGTCTATTCGTCATGATGCTTGAAAATAATAGCGGAGAAGAATTGTATACATAGGTACTGCAGATTGACTGCTCATAAAGCTGGGTACCCAACTGTAAATTTTATAAAAGCTGTACTCAGCGGTACTCCCTCGTTGGAACAATTGGGCGCAGATAGGTGGGAATTATTGTGATGGCAAATATTATTAGCTACACGTTTAATGAGTTTGGCACCGATAACGCACAGCCGAAAAGTTGTTTCGCTGCACGTGCCTCTGAACAGAACTTAAAATTTGACAATTTTCAGCGGCCAGTTTGGTAGCCATCTTCAAATGCCGAATCGTGCTCGGCTACTCACACCGTCCCAAACACACCGTACTGCTTACAATCAGTGATGTATATTAGTGCCGAATTCGCGTTTGTCTTGTGGATTTTCATAAACAATTATACCTATTTGTGATTACAAGAGATTCTCCCGCGTCGAATGACACCACACTCGCTTCTTTGTCGATGTCTTATGGGTCTAACCTTCCGACGACCATACTACATGTGGTATGATAGAGACTTCATATAACGTGCCAAAACGAAGGACACATTTCATTTGTGGCGTATCAAAACTGCGGGTGTTTGGTAAGATCTTTTCTTCAACCTTCCAAAAAACATTGTAAAATCGGTAACGTATATGTCGCGGTAACGTATCTGTCGAACGGAAACAGTTATACTGGCCGATTTGGAAGATATGTCTTAATCTTCTTTCCAACTTTATGTATTTGATTTCTAAGCGAAGTAGTTGTCAAATGTTCAGAACAAATTAATGAAAAAGTTCCCAGCATTTATTTATATATAGCGGAAAATGTAGGTAACGTATTTGTCGAAACATAACGTACCACTTCACAGGAGAAGAGTATATCTTGTCCGTGTGTCAGATATCTACGGGCTAGTAAGCTATCGTCAACAAATATATTGATGCTTGTTATTGGAAGGACTTGTGAATAAAATTTTCGAATCTGGTGAGTTTTTAATTAATCCACATGGAGTGGCCATCTCTTGGTAACGTATCTGTCGCGTATATTTGCGACAACAACCTCCCGATGTGCATCGTTAAATTTACAAGCAATTTTCGGCCCACATTGGTGTACAAACATTGCCACCCTTTCGGGTATGACGAAATTACTAATAACAGTGTAATAGATGTTCGTATGAGTGACGTGATTTGATTAAATATCCATACACAGCTTGCGACAGGCCGTTGTGTCACGATTTGGGGTATGCACAACCACGTGATGTCAAGATGATTGTCGCATTGGACGATTATTGTTCCATATATGCCATAACTGGTTGGTCCCAGCCAGACAAGAACAAAATTGTACACGGAAACGTTCGCTTTTGCATTGAATATGGAGTGCGACAGGTAATCATGCATTGGCGCTAATTACCTGAGAATGGCCCTAAAGAGCGTAACGTTCGTGGTCCTGATCAGCTTAGTCTAAGATATGTAGGAACATTGGTAGATTTGGGTAATTTAACCAGGGGAATGTCATGGGATGGGCGTCTTTGACCTGCGGTGACTTAAAGGGTGCAGACCAATAAACAAAGAACGTTTATTATCAGTCAGGCTTTCATAGAGCCAGACGGTGTCCATTCCAAATTGAGACTGGCAGACATAAGCATCCTTATGCGACAAAACTTGATTATCGAGTTTGCAATATATGTAATACATAAGAGGATGAGGCTCATTTAGTCTAATCTTGCAGCAAATATACAGCAATCCCAGAGAAATTTTGTATGAGCAACTCAATGAAATACTTTTACAACTTTACTAATCTTGTAACCATGTAGATAAGATGAAATTCAATAATATGCAGAGGCTGACATGGGACAAGCTGTAGAACAAATTTCCTCAAATGTATTCTTACAGATATTAGGGAATTATAACATACAGCATAGTCTGAGGTATTTACATTAAGACAATTTAAGATAAGATAACTGCATTTCATCTTTATAGATAGTCTGTTTCTTGTTTTCATGTTATATATACTAAAATGTTTCCATATTTTATATTATGAGCAAAATATATATTCCAATTGTTGTAATGAGGCTCAATAAATTTTTATTCTATTATATTAATATTATTCTATTCACATATAAATTTAATAGGGATGCGGACCGGACCGCAAAAAAAAAAACGGTTCGGTTCGCGGTCCAGGCCTAGCTTATAGTTACTGGCCCAACAGGGGTTAACTGGTACAGAAGTTCCTTGGAATCGCCAGCCAATGCACAGTGTCGCAAAATGTATATCACCTATGCCAGAACACATAGCAGCTTGTGAGATACATTCTTTGATGCCACGGACATAAAACGACAGTGAGTACCGCGCACCTGTATGTCTTTTGATTCCGCCGACTTCATAGATTGCCCCGATCGACACGTGATTGAGTTAGTGAAATCTTATGTATTTGGCAAATATTCACTCATAACTATTTTCGATCATGATGACACATGGTACATGTTCAGACTGACACATTGTCTATGCATATATTTCGAGTGACAATGACTGATGTCAGACAAGATAGCGAATTACCATAAATAGCATGTCAAATAACCTTCCATCTATACATTTCAATGTTCTGAACATAGGTCGCGAATCGCGATATACTTTACTCCACTTATACTCTTACTACCTAGTTTTTTAATGTAACCCATCAACTTGGGGTGCTCCTCACAAATAGGAGGAGTATAATTGGCAAAATCTAACTCCAAGTAACTACATTCGATCAATACCGATACAGCGGTACGGTACGCATAGGCCCACCTGCATGTCGGAAATTGACCAATCTATCCTGATCTATCTGGAATATGTCAGTATGTTGGCAATACTAAGAACAAAACGTTCTGAAAGAAAGTGCTGAAAGACATTTGCACTCAACACAATCATAGCATGTGGTGGAACGCGGAACTCTAAACTCTAAACACATTTCCCTTCATTTAAGGTATTTGATTATGATTGGACCGGTCTGGACCGGTCCAGGCAAGAATACTCAATACCGGACCACGGAGAGATGGACCGGACCGGACTGGACCGCCTCTTCGCTGGACCGGAACCCACTGGCATCTAGGGTGATTTCCGAACTGGAAATTTGACGCCGGGAAAGCTTGCGATCACAGATATTGAAACAATCGCCCTTTTAGGATGCCTGTTTTTACGAACCAGATTTTTCAGTTTCCTGTTTGTCAACTTTTGCAGAATTTGTCTTTTGTGATTTGATGTATATAATTTCTATAAAACTACAAAGACTAATGTGATTTCGAGGCGATTTTTTTTTCACAAAGCTTCATAGGTATCCCATTTCTTATCCAAATGGTTATGTTATCAAAGTAATGTCACGATAGAAATTGTATTCTGTTATCAGGTCGGGCACACATCAAAAACGGTCTACGTACTACGTAGCTCGTTTTGTCTACTCAGACTACTGTAGCCCGATTGAGCTACGTTTTTAATGTGATTTACACGCCTCCTGCGATAATCGCCATACCACGACAAAAGCGCATTTCGAATTTTCGTGCATTAGTTGTGTACCACTATATCATATCTACAAAGAAGCAAAAAACTCAACGACGCACCACGGCTTTAATACCTTTTGAGCGATTCAAAATCGATTTGTTTTGGTCAATTTACCATGAAAAACCGTAAGAAATGATCATCAAAATCTCTTGATCAAAATGTAAATCTTCATCAAATCTGAGGTAGTTCCGGTCGCAATTGTGTTCGTAAACATCTGTATCTGTATCTGTATATTTCCGGCGCAGGAGCCTCTCGGCTGTTGTCGCGTCGTTTCTACTACTCTGGTGTTTCTCCTGTTGTATTCCCCGAGCATGCGTAATCTTCTATGTAGAGCTGGGACGGTTATGGGTTTTTCGTGACCGGTTATGAACGGCAAAAAAACGCGATTAACCGGTTAACCACATATTATAGGTACTATTATGGGTGGGTAAGCCCAGTATGCAGAACGGCGATGATTGTGATGCTCACTGACATGGTACGTTTGAGAACGGCTCCTGCCCATTATACAAAGAAGTTGTCACCCATGACACACATAATCACATATCTAATTAAGTACTGTATACACCCCGTCAGTAAGCCCAGGGGGCACGTGCACGTTTTTGTCAAAAAAGTGGGTACTGCATGGGCTTACTCACGGGGATCCCCCCGTGCAAAATCTCAGTTAGCCTTGAGATGCTGGTTTACCATCGTATTTTATACTGATACCAAGAGTAGTTGCGTTATATTATTTATATAAAGAGAATGATGCGTTTTATTAAGATAAAATCATATAATAACAAGATACAGATGTCGACGGGTAAAACAAAAAATACAATTTATACGTTGTAAACATGCGTATGGAACGGTTAATAGCGCACATAAATAGCACAAAGTTCAAACAACAAAGTTCAGAAGACGACAAGTCCATCGTCGTCGAAACCATCGAACTCCAGGTCGTCGTCGTCAGAATGATTGTCAGACGATTGGGACCTTGGACGATTGGGACCTCGGCGATTGGGACCTTGGACGATTGGGACCTCGGACTATTGGGACCTTGAGTCAGGACGATTGGGACCTTGAGTCAGGACGATTGGGACCTTGAGTAATTGCTTTCTTCAGTTATATATAAGAAATTATAAGTACGGTCAGGGACATATCCAGGCCGTTTTTCATACCATTTACCGTTTTTTTTCTTCTATTTAGGTCCGAATTCATATCATAACAAGATGCAAATTAGTTATATATATTGACATAAGACATTTAAGTTTACAAAAATATTTAAGTTTAACAGTTGGAATCATACTGTAAAAGTATGCTTTGTTTTTATCTAGCTTTCATCTGTTAAAACTTCAAATAGTTTTAATTCAGGTTTGTTATCATTCAGGCTTCAGACTTCAATATTTCAATCAAAAACAGTACTGGAACAGTGACAATTTGATCAAATAAACCTGGTTATCAGGTGGGATCTCATAACACCAAAATGAGAAATTAACATAGAGATTAGTACTAATAGTACTTAATTACTAACTTAATGGACATTGTTCTGTACTAGTATATTATGTATGTGTCTCACTTGAATTTTTGAAAATAGCCTAGTATATGAATTAGAGTAATAATGGTAAGTCTCATTTCAAGCACGATAAGCATAATCCATCCATTGAACCAAAAGATATGTGACAATAACTTATAAGCATTTCCAATCCATACATATATAAAAAATTCCCAAAGTTATGATTGAAAAACTTGATCAAATTGACCTCTCAGTAAAATTCAAAATACTGACTCAATGAGCCCTATATTAGCTCTCAATGCAATGGATTTTCAAAATATTTCCAGGGGGAAGAACATACCCCCACCATCAGCAGGGAGTCACCCCCCTCCCAAACCTTCCTCCGCTCAGGCCTGTAGGATATGCCTTCGGAATATCATTGCCCAAAAACAGGTGTCCCCAAAAACACACCAATCCTCTGGGCTCCAGCCACGTTGCCTTGAAATAATCCATAAAGGTTACCATCTGATGTGCATCTAATCAGCGGTGATCCCATTTAGCAATAACAACTTACAAGGAACTTACTAACACTAACCCAGTGTACTAATTATTTAATAGGAACGTATAAATGAAATATAAACGTATAAACATATATTAACTTGAATAAGGTCCCAATCGTCTTGACTCAAGGTCCCAATCGTCCGAGGTCCCAATCGTCCAAGGTCCCAATCGTCCCGAGGTCCTAATCGTCCAAGGTCCCAATCGTCCAACTTAAGGTCCCAATCGTCCAAGGTCCCAATCGTCCAAGGTCCCAATCGTCTGGATACCGTCAGAATCTTCCTCGAAGAAGAAAAAATTTATGAATTTCGCGGTAATCGACGAAACGTATTATGTACGTTCTGCAACAAGAACAATAACTCTATAAATTCGAGGTGGATTAATATTCGAATGGAAAAACTCATTATCTGATACTATTTTAAATGTAATGGTTCAAAAATGATTTAATATAAATATTAGCTGCTCTGATATATATATTGCCTCATGTTAAAATGAAATAATCCAAGATTAATTAACGGAAATTGAGCCACAAAGATTGTAAACGAATTAACACCAGAGAACGTGGCAACTTTTAACAGTATATCATAGAAAGCAGGACTGCTCGTGGAAATTATTGGGCTCAATTTATATTTTCTTGGGATCAATTTGAAAACACAATAGTTGTGTAATGAGTTCACACCCAAATTTAGTTGGAGTAATGCTAATTAAATGCTAATTAATCAAGCCTTCAAAGAGCCGACACACCGCGTTTGATGTTGTTCCGTCAATCTCGGATTCATTTTAATTGACGGAGACAGATTAACCCTCTTATAGCCAGTTATAGCTGACCATCACAGTGATCATACACTATAATAGTGATGTTACGGTTAACCGACCACGGCAAATCCGTGACCGGTCACGGCCATAGTTGGTGGTTAACCGGTTAACCGCATAACCGTCCCAGCTCTACTTCTATGCTGTTCCAGTCCCTGATCGTTCTCACGAAGAATGATTGTTTATATTGTTCCGTGTTGGCTCTTATTGGTTCGAACGATCGTGAGTTGATACACTCTTGGCTCGAAATGATGTTATCACTTTTGTGGTCTGGAAACTTTTTTGCTCGAATTTTCCTTCCTTTCTTATCCTTTAGTAAATCATGTGTGTGTATGGCTGGGATTATCCCCTCAACCACCTTGCCGAAGAGTTCTATTCTCTTCATCTTTCTGCGGATCTCTAGTGAGTCTAACCTTAGTCCATCAATCATGCTGGTTACTGCGCCTTTTTCCCGGTCTCTATAGTTGTTGGTGATGAATCGTGCCGCTCTTCTCTGCACTTTCTCTAACTTCTCTATTTCTCCTACTGCGGCGGGGTCCCATATTTCTGCTCCATATTCGAGTGATGTTCTTACCATGGCTCTATATGCCGTCTCTCTGGATTTACTGTCCGCTCTTCGTAAGTTTCTGCGTAGGAAGCCTAAGGTGCTATTGGCCCTTCCAGTGATCTTGGATATGTGCGTTGACCATTTTAGGTCATCTGTGATGGTCAGTCCAAGGTAGACGCTTTGTTTGACTGATGGCAGAATTTGATGGTCAAGCTGGTAGATGAACGATGTTTTGTTCTTGTCCTTGTTCTTCATGGACATTATGGAGCATTTTCCAGCATTGAATCTCATCCCCCAGGTTTTTGCCCATTCTTCTAATGATGTCAGATCCTGTTGTAGTTGGATGTGGTCTTGGTGGTCATTTATCTGGCGGTATAGTATGCAGTCATCAGCAAAGAGTCTTACTTCTGATTTGACTGCTTGTGGAAGGTCGTTGATGTGGCAGAGGAATAATAGGGGTCCTAGTACCGTACCTTGGGGTACTCCCGATTCCACTGGAACACTTTTGGATGATTCTCCTTCCAACACTACTCTCATATGCCTTTTTGTTAGGAAGCTTGTCAGCCAGGTGTGTATTGGTCCTGTGATTCCGTAAGACTTCAGTTTGTATAGCAGACTCTGGTGTGGTACCGTGTCAAATGCTTTGGAAAAGTCGAGGATTGCCATGTCAGTTTGTTTCTCCGAGTCAAAGGACGATAGTAGATCTTGTGTGGTGTTTACAAGCTGGGTTACACATGAGTGGCCAGATCTAAATCCGTGGTTTCTATCAGTCAGTAGGTCGCAGAGTTCCAGGTGGTCGCGGATATGTCTACACAGGACGTGCTCTAGTAGCTTACAGCATGTTGAAGTGAGTGATACTGGTCTGTAGTTGGATGGTTGGTGAACGTCTCCTTTCTTATAAACTGGTGTTATGTTTGCGTTCAGCCAGTCTTCTGGAAGGGTGCCGGTCTCTATAGATTTGTTGAATATGGTGGTAATGGGTTTCGCCAGTACATTGGCCAGTAATTTGAGTACTTTGTTAGGGATGTTGTCTGGACCTGGTGCCTTTGATGGTTTTATATCTTCCAGGAGTTTCTTTATTCCTTCTTCTGTGATTTCCAGTGGTTTGATGTTTACACTGTTTTGTGGTATGGATGGTACATGTAGCTCTTCGTTAGTGTCTATGGTGAATACCGACTGGAATTGCTTATTTAGTAGCTCCGCCTTCTCTTTTGCATCGTTTGTGAGTGATGTTCCTGTTTTTAGCAGGCGATAATCTGATTCAGTGATTGGTTGCATTTAGCTGGGGATTAATGGTACGTTCTTAATGGGATTTCAGTGTAACATCTATCTGTTGGAATGTACGGAACGACAAATGGACAACCATATTTGTATAACTGTAATGTTACGCGGGGTGCTTCCAAATTTCAAAGTAGAGTTGTGAATCGTGTTTCCGTAGGTTGCCTTCTCTGAATGGCGGTCGCCAAACATTTAACAAATACTCGTCTCCGAGTGAAGCTGTTCGCTTTATCCAATCAGGTGAGCCACATAAACTGGACGTTCTTGACCTTCAAAAATAAATATCCTGCAAAAACAAATGGATTGTTCCCTACTTTTTATGGCAAAATCTGATATTTTCGGGAAAGTCACTACCAAACGCTAACAGGTCTTAATTAAAACATCGTTAATTGCGCCTAAGCCGCGGTGAGTCGTTGGTTTTTTTTATTCTTTGTAGACGCAATAGTGGTACACAACTAATGAACGAAAATTCGAAATGCTCTTTCTCGTGGTATGGCGGTAATCGATGAAGGTGTGTAAATCACATTAAAAACGTAGCTCAATCGGGCTACAGTAGACAAAACGAGCTACGTAGACCGTTTTGGATGTGTGCCCGACCAGGTTATGTTGAAACGATTAATCGACAGGTCGGGCACACATTCAAAACTGTCTACGTAGATCGTTTTGTCTACTGTAGCCCGATTGAGCTAAGTTTTTTATGTGATTTACACGCCTCCTGCGATTATCGCCATACAACGAAAATTTGAATTTTCATTCATTAGTTGTGTACCACTATCGCGTCTACAAAGAAGCAAAAATCTCAACGACTCACCACGGCTTAGGCGCAAATTAACGATGTTTTAATTAAGACCTGTTAGCATTTGGTAGTGACTTTCAGGTAAATATGTTGATTTTGCCATGAAAAGTAGGCAAAGATCCATTTTTTTGCAGGATATATCTTTTTGAAGGTCAAGAACGTCCAGTTTATGTGGCTTACCTGATTGGATAAAGCGAACAGCTTCACTCGGAGACGACTATTTGTTAAATGTTTGGCGAACGCAACTACGGAAACACGATTCACAACTCTACTTTGAAATTTGGAAGCACCTCGCGTAACATTACAGTTATACAAATATTGTTGTCCATTTGTCGTTCCGTACATTCCAACAGATAGATGTTACACTGAAATCCCATTAATAACATACCATTAATCCCCGGCTAAATGCAACCAATCAGATTATCGCCTGCACACGGATGTTTGCGAACACAATTGCGACGTGAACTACCTCAGATTTGATAAAGATTTACATTTCGATCAAGAGATTTTGATGATCATTTCTTACCGTTTTTCATGGTAAATTGACCAAAACAAATTGATTTTGAATCGCTCAAAAGGTATTAAAGCCGTGGTGAGTCGTTGAGTTTTTTGCTTCTTTGTAGAATGTAGACGTGATAGTGGTACACAACTAATGAACGAAAATTTGAAATGCGCTTTTTTCGTGGTATGGCGATAATCGAAGGAGGCGTCTAAATCACATTAAAAACGTAGCTCAATCGGGCTACAGTAGACAAAACGAGCTACGTAGACCGTTTTGGATGTGTGCCCGACCTGATCGACTAGTCGAAATCGATGCGATTATTATATTAGTCGATCCTGAAATCTGCTAGTCGACTAGTCGGGGGAAAAAGCAGTACCTACATGTATGTGCTATCATGACAGCAGTGCCATTGCACGGCCATATTATCATGTAATCTGTAACAGTTAACACATATTATTGCCACTTTAGAGGGCGTTCTCTAGTAGATTAACAGTAATTTACCCGCACAGTAAAAAGCCATAATGCACGCCATCAAACCGGAAGTTATGCGCTAACGATATTAATGGCCCGCAGAGAGTGGTATTAATAGTAATAACTTGATTTTGTCGGGCGTTATGTTTATTAACGGCCCTCCAGAAATGATTAACAGCCCTCAGGCCATTAAAGGCCTTCGACTTCGTCTCGGGCCTTTAATGAACCCCTCGGGCTGTTAATCATTTCTCGAGGGCCGTTAATATACCAATAACTTGATTTTGGAGGGCGTTATGGTTTATTAACGGCCCTCCAGAAATGATTAACAGCCCGAGGGTTCATTAAAGGCCCGAGACGAAGTCGAGGGCCTTTAATGGCCCGAGGGCTGTTAATCATTTCTGGAGGGCCGTTAATAAACCATAACGCCCGACAAAATCAAGTTATTACTATTATTACCACTTTCTGAAATGAAACCCAACTAGAACATAGATGAGTGAGTAGGCAACAATATGTCAAATGAAATACATGTAATAACTCTTTTTTTTTTCAAAACGATCACAATTCAAACCATGTGTCGTCTGTTCGTTGTCAAACAAATTGTCACGTGACTAATTATATTATTTACCACGAAAATAGGGACATATCTAACGAAAATTCAGTCAGAAATCTAATTTATTCCATTTGTTAGGCAACACTTACTTGTTGTTGGTCTGTTATTACATCATTTACATCTACTACAGTAAAATTTCAGTTTTATTCGTAATAATATACTATAAACTTGTTTTAACAGAAATTCCGAAATCCGAAATAAGGTTGCGTTCGATTGGATTTCTAGCAAATCGCAAACCGGATGCGGGCTGTTAATATCGTTAACGGCCCGCATCCGGTTTGATGCCGGGCGTTATGGCTTTTTACCGTTCGGGTAAAATACTGTTAATCTACTAGAGAACGCCCTCTAAAGTGGTAATAATAAACCATAACGCCCACCAAATCAAGTTATTGGTATATTAACTTCTTAAAGCCTTATTGCATTGTTCCTTTAACGATGCCACTGCCAGTCATGCAAGGGCGGTGAACTCCATGACCTGAACTGAACCCAATGTATGCACGTGTAGGCGCAGTTTCTTTTATGTTGATCATCAAAGACATGTTCAAAGTGTCGCTGCCGACTGAACACTGTCTAGTTCCATGGGACGCAATTGACCAGTGATAACTTCTCACTGTAGCACGTGTAATACTAGAGTAATGATGCAATAAATAAAATGGCTTCAATGATATACGAAACATAATTCGCGCCAAGTCAAGCTGGTAAAGCCAACTCAGTAACTGAATAAATTCTAGATCATTCTTATACCCATACCTCCCCCCAACCCCTCACCCCCCGCGACACATGAGGCGCCAATTTTGGAGACAATTGAACACACCTGACATCTCGTTAGCGAGACTTACGAACGAGACTTGCCTATTTATTTCCAGGTTACCGGCGACAATTTTTGTTTAAATAAAATGTTTTTATTACCTGCATTCCCCAAACCGTGAGATTATATGGAGGTTGCTGGAGAGTTTAGTTTAATACATCAAATTGGGAGACTCACAGGCAAAACGGAGATTACATAGTTCACATGCTTTCCATTTGAACGTTCTGACATGGTAGAGTTGGATACTCGAAACTGCGATGCCACATGGCCCATTTTATACGTCATATGGGCATAGAAACGGAACTCTTATAAGGGGTCGACTAGTAGTCGATTACCTCTGGCGACTAGTTGATTCCTTAAAATCGCTAATCGTTTCATCACTATTCTGTTAAAATATCAGTGATAATTAATATCATCTATGTGTGTCACCCAACGACTTAGTTGTCAATTTGAGACCATTATATCTTTCTATGTGTAGGTTGTAACATAGTCTACGTGATTGGAATTGGAGTAGACCGATCTCTTTAGCTGGTGTGGTACCATTATTAGCTCAACTTTACTTTGTAAAGTTTGAGCTATTGCCATGGCTTTGTCGTCCGTGTGTGCGTGTGTACGTAAGGCGTCAACAATGCAGTCTACAGGTCGTACCTTTGGTCGGATCGTTATGAAATTTGTCATAGCTGTTGACATCAACATTTAGACCAGAATGATTAATTTTGGGGTCATTCTGTAAAAAAACATGGCCGCCAGTGGCCATCTTGCATTTCAAAATTCAATCCATTAGCACGGGCTACAGGGCTTACTGTTTGTCTGATCGTCATGAAATTTGTCATGGATGTTAATATTGACATGTAGATGGGAACGAGTAATTTTGGGGTCATTTGGCCCAAAAACATGGCCGCCAGCAGCCATCTTGGATTTTACTCTTTGTATGACTAAATTCTTTAGCACGGGCTACAGGTCGTACTTTTAGTCTTATCATCATAAAATTTGTCATGGATGTTAATATTGACATGTAGATGGGAACGAGTAATTTTGGAGTCATTTGGCCCAAAAACATGGCCGCCAGCAGCCATCTTGGATTTTACTCTTTGTATGACTAAATTCTTTAGCACGGGCTACAGGTCGTACTTTTAGTCTTATCATCATAAAATTTGTCAAGAATGTTAATAATGACATGTAGATGGGAACGAGTCATTTTGGGGTCATTCGGCCAAAAAAATGGCCGCCAGCAGGCATCTTTGATTTCACTCTTTGTATGACTAAATCCTTTAGCACGGGCTACAGGTCGTACCTTTAGTCCGATCATCATAAAATTTGTCATGGCTGTTGAAATTGGAATGTAGATGGGAACGAGTCATTTTGGGGTCATTCGGAACAAAAACATGGCCGCCAGTGGCCATCTTGGATTTCAAAATTCAATCCATTAGCACGGGCCACAGGTCGTACTGTTCGTCTGATCATCATGAAATTTGTCATGGTTGTTAATATTGACATGTAGATGGGAACGAGTAATTTTGGGGTCATTCGGCCAAAAAACATGACGGCCAGCAGCCATCTTGGATTTTACTCTTTGTATGACTAAATTATTTAGCACGGGCTGCAGGTCGTACCTTTAGTCTGATCATCATAAAATTTGTCATGGATATTAACAATGACATGTAGATGAGAACGAGTAATTTTGGGGTTATTCGGCCAAAAAACATGGTCGCCAGCAGCCATCTTGGATTTTACTCTTTGTATGACTAAATCCTTTAGCACGGGCTACAGGTCCTACTTTTAGTCTGATCATCATAAAATTTGTCAAGAATGTTAATAATCACATGTAGATGGGAACGAGTCATTTTGGGGTCATTCGGCCGAAAAACATGGCCGCCAGCAGCCAACTTGGATTTTACTCTTTGTAGTGCTAAATCCTTTAGCACGGGCTACAGGTCGTACCTTTAGTCTGATCATCATAAAATTTGTCATGGCTATTGATATTGGAATGTAGATGGGAACGAGTCATTTTGGGGTCATTCGGACAAAAAACATGGCTGCCAGCGGCCATCTTGGATTTCAAAATTTAATCCATTAGCACGGGCCACAGGTTGTACTGTTTGTCTGATCATCATGAAATTTGTCATGGATGATAATATTGACATGTAGATGGCCACGAGTAATTTTGGCGTCATTCGGCCAAAAATCATGGCCGCCAGCAGCCATCTTGGATTTTACTCTTTGTATGACTAAATTCTTTAGCACGGGCTGCAGGTCGTACCTTTAGTCTGATCATCATAAAATTTGTCATGAATGTTAATAATGACATGTAGATGGGAAACGAGTAATTTTTGGGTTATTTGGCCAAAAAACATGGCCGCCAACAGCCATCTTGGATTTTACTCTTTGTATGACTAAATTCTTTAGCACGGGCTACAGGTCGTACCTTTAGTCTGATCATCATAAAATTTGTCATGGATGTTAACAATGACATGTAGATGGGAACGAGTAATTTTGGGGTCAATCGGCCAAAAAACATGGTCGCCAGCTGCCATCTTGGATTTTACTCTTTGTATGACTAAATCCTTTAGCACGGGCTACAGGTTGTACCTTTAGTCTGTTCATCATAAAATTTGTCATGGATGTTAATAATGACATGTAGATGGGAACGAGTCATTTTTGGGTCATTTGGCCAAAAAAGATGGTCGTACCTTTAGTCTGATCGTCATAATATTTGTCATGGATGTTAACGATGACATGTAGATGGGTCGACTCATTTTGGGGTCATTCGGCCGAAAACATGGCTGCCAGCAGCCATCTTGGATTTTACTTTTCTCTTCATGTCTATAAACTAGTATTAGATATTCAACTTTCCACATTCCTAATCGCTCCATTGACTATAATACATTAAATTATTCCCTTTCCAAGTTGAGCTACAGTGTCATTGACACTTTCATTAATGGCTGCATTCGCATCAATCACTATCTGGAGCAGGCTGTGCTGTAGAATCTCAGGATGAGACCTGCTGGCATCCTGGATCAGTTGAGTAATATGTGGCATCACTCTATTACGCACATCATTCAGGTGGTCACATTGCAGTATGAAATGTTCTAAAGTCTCTGGATGTTGCTTGGAGAGTTGACAGGTAGGATCAACTTCGGCCTTATTAAACTTCACTCGATTAGTTTGCAGGATATACGTGCCAGTGGCTATTTTAGTTTTTACTGGGATGCGAGTGTAGTCTCTACTGCTTGTGGTACTGGATGTAATTACTGGATGACATTTTCCAGGATAATATTCTTTGGATAAGAAGTTTAGTGATGGGTACATGTTGGCATCATTTAGAATTTGCTCTTTCCAGTATGTGTTGACTGCTTTGTTGATCATATTCTTCATTTCCATTTTACTCATAGGATGTTGAAGTATGTCTAAAGGAAACGGGCCAGCTCGCCCCAGGGCCCACTCGCCCAAGTCGACCTGGACCAGCTCGCCCGAGCCAGCTCGCCCCGGGCCAACTCGGTCCAAGGGATAGTGTCTTATTTAAGTTGTTTTCTTTGGTGTCGTTTTTCTTGCTTTCTCTCTCCCTCTTTCTCCCCCTCTCTATCTCTCTCTCTCTCTCTCTCTCTCTCTCTCTCTCTAAGACAAAGGGTTGTCGGGAGATAGATTGGATAGTTTGGTAGTAGTGATAATTATTTATTTCGCTGATAACAAGAATAAAAACATAAGAACATTTATATATATATAACATGAACTTGAATGAATATGAAAAATTACGATGACTAAATTTGAAGAACGAATATGACGGAATGAATATGATGAATGAATGACGAATTATGGCGAATGAATTCTCCAGTCAGTTGGCCGCCGCTCCTCTCGATGCATTCCTCTTCAAATATAACGACTCACATTTCTTGAGGAATGCGCCTGTGGTCAGTTCTGGTGTATCGGCTGTGTAAGAATCCCACAGTTCTTGGATGCACTTTGCTTTGTGAGTGTATGCCGTCCGGCTGTCGGTTTCAAGGTCGACGGCTAGGACATTCAGTTCTACGATTGATGTTTCGCGCATCAATAAGGCACCAGCTTGTAGAAGGTCACGTCACTCCCGTGGTCGTTCAGTCTTCGATGCCAGCCTGAAGACACAAGGAGGGGCATTCCACGCTGAGATCATGTTGGTAGGATCTGGTATGTAACCGGTTCATCTTGTGGAATATTGAGTGCCAAAGATGGTGGAGGGATTGCTGGGAGGGTTGGAGTTGAAGTCGATGTGGTGATTTTCGCCGCGGGTGTTGTTGAAGTGATTGGCATAGCTAGCTATTCTTACCGACTTTTACACATATAACATCTGAAGTCGATCTCAATGTCCCCTTTCATCGCCCGCTTATATTCAATATGGTCGATGCCAGAATCGCAGAGTCGATGCTGCCACTGGAGGCAATCGTCGCACTGAAGCGCATGCTGGAGTGGTCTCACTTCGCTACCGCACTTTACACAACGGAGCATCTTTGTGGTTATGATGTCAGATAATAATTGCACTGCTTATATACTGTATGTGGTCGGCATATGAAAGTGATTATCTATTACACGTTCTGAAGCCATCTCACCCTCTGAAGTGTGAGGTGTGATTAGTCGACTGGTTACTGTGTAAACAACCTGCTTCTATTGTTTTGATAGGATAGGAATGGGGACAATATCGGCTTCTAAGGGTTTGCCCACACTCCAGAGATAGTGAGATGAACTCAGAGAATAAGAGAAACTTAAATATCCAGAATGTGAAAACAGTTCATTATTGTTATTTATGAATTCGCCGGTTCATCGTTCAAACCAACTAGTGTGATATAGTGTAAACAATATTTAATTTTCGAACAGAACATTTAACACATACAAACAAATTGACATAATTTCCAAAACATGTTCAAAAACGGGGATTAGACAACAAGTCTGAAAGGCTTTTATCAAGTCTTTTCCTCGGAATAAGAAGTTTACCCTTGGTATCAGAATAGATACCATATAGGGTAAATTTAGCAGACGGGATAACATGTTAGATCCGAAAAAAATATTGTTCAAGGAGGGGATAGAGTGCAGGAAGGAAGAACGTTTGTCAAGTTAATTGGTATTGTATACCATACATCAGCCAAAATGAAAGAGGGGAGTAAAGTGAAGTACCTATATATTTTTAGTTACACAACTTTGATATTTATAACATATACTGTTTACGAACCATGGAAAATTCAAAATCAAATCGAAACGCATTGCGGCCCACATGGTGTGATATACTGGCTATTATCTTCACTAACAAACATGCCTAAAGTAATCTAAATGTCAAAATTGATGGACATAACTCTGAAATATATCATAATCTGAACTTAAGAAATTAATATATTTAATATATATTAACTTATTTACAACTTTAATACAAATGTAATACCCGGGCCAACTCGCCCCTGAAAGCTGGGCCAGCTCGCCCCAAAAACTGCCTGGGGCGAGTGGGCCCGGATCCTGTCTAAAGGATCTGGGAGGTTGTATGTAGCAAAAATTTGTTGCACAGCAATAAACCAACTGTTACTGATAGATGGCTTGAATGAAAGTTGCCTCATGGCAAGTTGATATTCACAAGAGTCCACAGCTAGGCGTGATATATTTCCAAATAGACCCATTGCTCTTTTGTGGATGACGGCTTGCAAGTGTAGGAGACCAGATAGTATATATACTGAGACATTAGCCGCATTACTCGGTAGAGAAAGTAGTTGTCTAGAAATCCGCCTATAGTGTTTCTCCAGTTGATCAAGAATCCTCCCAGATGGTAGAGAGAGTTCTAGTCCATATGTGTATAAGGGTAAGATGAATGTTCGGAATAATGCAAATGATGTGACAGGGTCGACCCCGTTCTCACCATGTAAGCCGGCTCCCATAAGGCTATATGTTGCTCGATTTGCTCTCTTGATGTTTTCCTCAACTGATGAGTTTATATAATAGCCTGGTTACACGTGGTACGTGTGATTCCCATGTGAGGTGTGTTGCTTACAACTGGCATGTTAACATTGTCAATGTTCCACTCAAATTCATCATCAACATGGGACTTTCCGGTTTTGACTTTCAAGATCACACTTTTCTTCTGTTGGAGTAAATATCCTTCCATTCTGCTGTAGTCGAAGCAAATGTTGATGAATCTCTGCAGCATGACTGGGTCATTACTCATTAGAGTGACGTCATCTGCACAGGTAGGTGATGTTACGTTGACGTCCCCGATAACAGTTACATATTCTGACGAAGGAAGTCTGTCAAGTAGGTTGTTGCAAAAGAATGAATGAGTTTTGCATTGTATATCCCCTGGATACTCTTGTGCTAAGAAACTTTGCAATACTACTACTGGCCAACGCATCCACATACACTATACAGACAACACTATTGCAAATGATCTAAAAATGGACCACCCATATATTAACTTATAATCTAATGAAATTGCAGCCAAACTCATTCGGCAAACATCACAAGTCTCCATTCCAAATACTGCCATATATAGGTCAAGGAGTTCAGAATATACAATTTAAATGGCATATTTCAGTACAACACGGAGATCGTCGAAGGTTGCCGACTACGAAAGTTTGAAAGCACATTATAAAGAGTTACTCCCCATCCACCACTCATCACATTCAATGATTTGCAACAAATCGATATTTATAAGGAAAATGGGATGCATGTGTATTGCGCAGAATACCGATTAATATTGTTAGAGTACTGGACATAATGTCCCAAAAATAAGGTTTTAATAGAATTTATAAATCGGTATCCTAATATAAAGACACAAGTCATGAAAACATTACCAAATAGCCAGACAAACATATCTCAAATAAAAGCACTAAGCACAAAACACCGCCGCTGGGCATATGTCGGCTCTTTCCTATAAATAACATACTCATCTACAAAACTCTGCAGCCATAAAATCATTCCGGATGCCAAATTAACCCTTTACCCAACAGAACGGCCCTGTGCCAATGCATTCTCTTATATATGCGAGTCGACCATAGGTCGCCTCGCATATATAAGAGAATGCATTGGCTTAACACATATTAAAAATGATAAAATTGTTAAAGAATGTACGAAAAAATGGTAAAAAGTGTTAAAAAATTTTTTTTTAGGCCAATGCATTCTCTTATATATGCGAGGCGACCTATGGTCGACTCGCATATATAAGAGAATGCATTGGCACAGGGCATAACTGTAACCATCACAATGTGGTCAATTAGCCGGTTCCAATGATATCCATATTTGTATGGTTTTATTGAGACAGACCCAAGATAATTTAGGCTGTTGCAGCTTTATTTGGCCGTTTTTGGCCGGTTTGTTGGGTAAAGGGTTAATGGAGTTTGAAACATTTTTCACCATTAACGACGAGTGACTCGTTACCATCCATATCGCCATTTTGTTTCTAAGCATCGTGGGAAGGGAACTGCTTTTCTGAAAAAAAGTATATGTATTCTGACAAACTATTAGTTGCAGAACACTGGTCTTTCCAACTTCCAATTGAACAAGTATAGAAAACAAAATGGCGATATGGATGGCGTTGAGTCACTCGTCGCTAATGGTGAAAAATGTTTCAAACTCCGTTAATTTGGCGTCTGGAATGATTTTACGCTGCAGAGTTGTAGATGCAAACAGGCGACGTGTCACATATGCCCGGTGTTTTGTGTTAATGGCTTTTAATGCTTTTATTTGAGATATGTTTGTCTGGCTATTTGGTAATGTTTTCATGACTTGTGTCTTTATATTAAGATACCGATTTATAAATTTGATTAAAACCTTATTTTTGGGACTTTATGTCCAGTAACTGTGTATATATTGAGACATGCTTACAGTTCCAGGTAGAACTAGAAGGGTACACACTACGTTCATGACTGAACTAATTGAGACTGTGAGATGATCATCTCGACGTCGGAAAATGCTGGGTATTATTGAATACCATGTTTGTTTTACACAGTTAATATACAACCGAAGGGTTAACAACCTTTGATCGCGTATCAATGTGATTCCGAAAACATGAGTACTACTAACTTATGTTGCAAACAGTCGGCAGTTCATTTGATGATGCGACATGGTTACTGCAGCTTTGAACTTTTGGTGACGTCATTGTATATTTATATTTGAGAGGCGGCACTATATGTCTTTGAAATGTGCCGACTGTCACCGTTTTCAATGAACTGAATGCACTCGTCCTTGAATCTGATTGGACCAATGGGGAGTTGATTGACATTCTCTGGAAACCAGGGATCCTACGGCATTATAGTCAGCGATGTTCTCCTCGATGTCATTTCCGAGTATACTTTGTTTGCATAAGTATACTTTAGATGATACCAGTACAGGCTATCGCGTATCATGCGGTGAATGCTGAATGAAACTCGATATTATCAAATACTTAACTTTATCTGAGTCCTGAAATTTGCTGGTGGGGGGCATACCTTTTTGATTGTTATCCACACTCTGGAAGTTTGATGAAACTTATAGTTTCCTTGTTTTAGGAACCGCTGGCCATCCATCGTGCATTCCTACTTTTATATTGTTTGTATGTTTGGCTATTCATAACACTGAAATTAATCACTACGTTTGTTCTAATGAACTCACAAATATTATAACACCGCCGAGAACTGTGCTGATATTGAATTCATTGTGTTCATTGGTCATTAACAGTGGTTTATCATGCACTTTATTAACGTAAAAATTACCTCAGCCGATGCCTCAAACAACCAGCGACAGTGCAGTTAACCAGCACCCAGCCAATAGGCCATATTATGGTATAATTCCACTGATGTTATTAGGTACGATTAATCGATTATAGTCGTGGCATTCAGTATCTGTCTTTGCCATATATGTCTGTATGTGGTACGTCCTTAGTGACCAAATCTGACTTTTGCAGGATGGTGGGAGGAGTGCTAGTGATGTTCTCCCAGTCCCAGGGCCGACTTGAATCATGAATGTGCCTAAGTCGGCAGCGTTGACTGTGGTATCGTCCAAATGGTTCCAGTCAATCACTGTTCTTGGAAAGAAGGAGTTTCCAAATTGATGTGTGTTTGTCGGGATCAGTTCGAAGGCACTTCAGTTGTTTTTAGTCAATTTTTCTATGATATTATCAGTATCACTGACAAAATCCTCGGAATGTTTTAGCTTTCCTCTTTCTTCTTGGTTTGTAGTTGATCATGTAGTTTTAGGGTTTTATAGGGGCCGACCCCTTAACCACCTTATTAAAGAGTGCTAGTCTCTGCTCTGTTCTTCTTGATTCCAGAGATGGTAATTCTAGATCCTTGAGCATGGTTGTTACACAGCCTTTCTCTCTTGATCAGTAGTCTTGTTTGATAAATCGCGCTGGATAAATCTTCGTTGAACCCTCTAGTTTTGATTTGTCTTTTTCGCAGTGTGGGTACCAGATTGTTGCTGCATATAGGGGGTGGTCAGGTTTTTTTATTTTCAAGGGCAAATCATAACATAATAACCAAAATTTTACATTTTTGTGCATCCCCGAGGCCAGAGAACACAACCATATTTATTACATTGACCTTTTCTTCTTATGTGCAGAAACAAAACAAACAGAATGTACCCCTATGTGAAAAAAACACATTTTTTACCCAAAATTGTTTGATTAATTGTCAAATATTTCTATTTCTTTACAAGTAAATGTCCTCATATGTATTTTTCTGCAAATCATAGCATATATATATCAAGTGTGAAAATTTTCTAAGCTAGATGGTGCAAACTGACATAAAGTTGAGTGATTTAGTATCAAGGCCAGGGACGGCACTACACTGGACACATCATCGAATCGGGAGCCGGTGCTAATGGCTGTCATGTGTGCAACAATGTGCTCACTTTAAAGATCCCTACCTCGTCGAAGAAACCACAGATTCGGCAAAAAATCCTGTGCAAATTGGGTGGTGGATCTACTCGATCCCTTCACTAGAGTCTTCAACATAATGAAGATGGCGAAATATCCTATAAATATCTAGATTGACATGGTATCGGTCGGACATTGTTAAATTGTGTCACCACTGCGACTCCATTTCCAGTGGTGGCAGTACCATGGGCACATTCCTCGTAATTGGCCACGCAATAAGCAGTGCCATGGGAACTGCCACATGTATTCGCTTGTGCATATACTTGATGCAGGGCTGCATCCCCACCCCTTGATCAGTATATATGGGAAGCATTATAAGTGAAGCCATTCTAGTTATACATATGTAATCAATCAATGGGATCATCAGGTATGTATTGGGGTGTAAACAGGAAAAGCAATCTCCTATTAAATGGTTACCTTTGTAGCCCTTGCACATTGCTAGAACTGTTTATTAGATATGATGCAGGGGTGTGGGGTGTCATTGGGACAGTCCGGTTTTATTGTGTATAATTTATTGCAATTGTGTTTTAAAAATATGTTTTGTAGAAATTGTTTTATTGCACGTGTACATACTGTAAGTGGTGCTAGGAAGATACAGAGTATCTCTTCATACAAATTAAAGTTGCCTTGTCACTTATACAGTAATGCTCTAAGTAATTGACTCCTTAATCACAGCAGAATTATGGGTAACTTTTCAGGATTTAGTCGGAAATATGGCCTGAAAAGTTACCCATAATTTTGCTGTGGTTAAGGAGTCGATTACTTACATGTAGAGCATTACTGTACATCGGTATTCTTTTAAATTTTTTGTAGGTGTCAAGTGAAACACTCATTTGAAGGGATGTCTTTCCTGCTTTTCTTGGCTTGCTTCGCCTCAGTATTTGTGTCATCATTACTCGCACCAGTCAACCCAGAAGCCAGAGATGAAAAGAAGCTGAAATTTGAACACATTGAACAAATGCAGGACAAAGGAGATATTCCTGTTGAACTTTTGAAACCAGTGGATCACATGGATGGGATCAAAATGGAGCAAGATGGCCACCTAAACAAGGATTTCAAGAAGGAAATATTCATTGGAAATCATGAAGAGATCGATAAGGAAGAACCTAGCACCGCTGAAAGCAAATTCCTTGAAATTTTTGGGAGGTGAGTATAATGTATGGTGTCTATCAACGACATAATTGTGGATGATAGTAATAATAATAACAATCAATCCATTTATATAATGCATTAACCCTTTCAGTGCCAGGTCCGATTTTTGTATCAACCCATATACCCTGTGCCAATGCATTCTCTTATATATGCGAGTCGACCATAGGTCGCCTCGCATATATAAGAGAATGCATTGGCCTAACAATTTTTCATCATTTGTTATTATTTTTTACAATTATTTACAATTTTAATAATTTTTTCTTATATTCTTTAACAGACTTATTTTGTAGGTTTAGTGCCAGGGAATCTTACGTTTTTCATGGGCATCAAAATTATTACTATGAATACTTGGTGATAGTTTTGAGTTATAACATGCCCCTAAGGTTTTATCCAGTTTGTTTTTAAATTCGCTATAGCATGCTTAAGCATATCCAAACAAAATTCAACCCAAATATTTTTTTATATATATATATTTATTTTTTTTATATATTTTTTTTAGGGCCGATTTTACAGACCGTAAATTAGGGTCGATAAGATCGACCCCTGGTACTGAAAGGGTTAATTACACAGAGAATTAGTTAAAATACATAAATTATTACACTGGCCACAGGATATGTGACACTATTGTCACTACAATCCTCTAAATAGGAAGCAATCCCAGCTGTAACAAATGTGTGTGCATATCAAGATTAGCATATTGACAATATCTATTGACACCCACACCGAGTACATGTACTCCATTAACACATGAGTGGTGCGAACCAGTCACAGTACCACAAACAATGCTCAAGGGTCACAACTACAGTAATGCCCTAAGTAATCGACCTCTTAACCACAGCAGAATTATGGGTAACTTTTCAGGATTTAGTCGGAAATATGGCTTGTTGCCATTCATCGAAAAGCTCTCCCCGAGAGCTTTCCGATGAATGGCAACAAGCCATATTTCCTGAAAAGTTACCCATAAATCCTGAAAAGTTACCCATAATTCTGCTGTGGTTAAGAGGTCAATTACTTAGGGCGTTACTGTAGATTTGAGCATATAACTCTAGTCACACTCCACTTAAACCGAAACCTAGCCAATGTCATGAAGCTCATCAATCTGCTAACGAGGCTCGAACTCACAATCTCTGCTTTGACTGCAACTACAAGTCAAGCATTATAGACATTGAGCTACCGAGGTCCATTGAAGAGGGATTTTATCTCAGCTGAAATTGTGTAGCATAGTTGAAGGGGTCACTCTCACAAAAATGGAAATTGTCACGCATGCTCTTTATGTTTATAATTTATTTGTAATTAATTAAGCATAATTCAAAAGGGATTGGGAACAAGATTCACAATTTACTTGGCTTTACTTGGCCACTCTCCCTGTTTACACTCATTTCGTGCATAATTAGCATGATCATTTAACATATGTACATAGACACAATGTGTCATATGTAAGGGTGTTGGGGTGGTAGGTGCCAATACAAGAATTTCTGTTTTTTGTTTTCGTAGTTATTTTGCATAATGTGTATATCCTGAGTCTCTTTGATCTGTCAGACTTCAAATCGTTTTGTCACAGTTATAAATCAATATACTGTCCTGACGGGAATTGTATTTCTTCTAATAGAGGTGTAAATTGTTTATATGTGTAATAATCAGTCCTTCTTGATATAATTTTTGACACATTTCCATTCGTCCATGCTTTCAGAATGTGATGTAGAGTCCGCGTTTCACAGGTCCACAGGGTTAGGCCTGAAATTATGGTGCTGGGGATTTGCAGAATGAGGTGCCCAGAGGACTAATTTAGTGATGCTACCCCACACAGGGCTAACTTCACCAATTCATCCCCTGGGGACCTCATTCTGAATGGCCTCATCTGCTATGGGAGATCTAAACTTAGATTTAAGTTCCCAGATGTTGAAGATTGCGATGTGTAGCTTAATTGTGCATTGTGCCATCTGCCAATTTGGGGATATAGAGAAACTAAACTGAAAAAGAAACTGTCTGATGAAGTTTCTAAAGAAACTAAAAAATTGTTAATTTAATAATAAAGATACTTTCCAGAGAAGATGAGGCCTATGCAGAATGAGGTCCACAGAAGGTGAATTTAGTCGTGCCAGCCTGCTTTGCGGGGATTCACCCTCTGGGGACCTCATTCTGCGAATGTCTGGCACCATATTTTCTGGCCTGGTTCCAAAGATGTCACCTGCTAGTAATTTGATATTCTAACTGATCACTAGATACCCACAATTAAACTAATTTGACTGTTTACAATTAACTCATGGGAATAAATTTTATGTACTATTATGAGATAGGCTAATTAGTTGAGTGTTGTGGTTGGTATCATTATGTTGAGTGCAAAGGACAGACATGCTCTGAACAACTTTGATGTCTCCTTAATAAGCACAATATGTTTTGCTTTGAAATACTTCAAAGTGTCCATATTTTATAACGTTCTTTCCAATCTATCTATATAAATGCCAAGTGTTTGTCTGTGTGTTTATCTGTCACAATTTTGGCGCATTTAAAAATATATCACCCCCATGTCCGATTTCCCCCAAATTGTGATCATGTCCTGAGTCACATCTTAGAATATGACATATAAAAATTTGAGGCGATTGTGGTTTCAGCGGGTCCGTCATAAATTCTGCTCACCATTTGCCAGCTTTCTTTATATCGTTATCAGTGGTGACGATATTTTCATGCATGTCATGTTTTTCACCCGTCATTTTTATGTTTACCCATACCATAGTATGGTAAACATAGTGTCGTTGTCCGGATTGACCACTCGTCGTTAGTCCGTCCGTCTGTCTGTCTGTAGACACTTTAAGCATGGTGCAATAACACAAATATTTTCTATCTGATCGGAACCAAATTTTGTATATGAATTTCTCAGCACAAAAGACAGATCTAGTTCGAATATGGGTTTGATCCCACTATTTTTAACTGAGTTATGACCCTTGTTCTAAAAAATATTCACTCTTAAAAAAAATTGTTTTTAGTTTGAATTCCTTGCTCAATTTAACCAAAACAATAATTAAAAACAAATTTGTTTTTTAAAGTTTAATAATTTTTTTTTTTTAAACTAACACCAGTATAACTCTGCCAAGGGTACCCCGAGTCACCACACCAAATTTGTTTAAATCGGTCCAAAATCTTGTGTTATGTACTGGTAAATTTGTTTGGAGTGACATTAAATCCAATTCATCAATTCTATCCCATGCCTTTGGACTACTTAGCTATTGATAAGGCTATATTATTTTCTGATGTCTCTTATGCCAATGTGCAGATAATCTGACAAAGAAAGCTATGGTATCTAATTTAAAATAAAGATTCAACAATACACATCACATGATATTAAAAGTAGACTTGGGCATTTGTGCTGCCTTGCACAGCTGAAGATATCACTCTACAGATGGTCTGATGTCATTATAAATGTTATTGGTTTAATAGAGATGTCAGCTTTCAACATAAACAATTCCTGTGATTTGTTGACAGCTCGGCTATATAATTTATATAAATGGGTCAGCAGTGAGGTGGCTTATCTTGATCTATATTGTTGGTAGAATTTGATACATTATCATTGTAAACTTAAATTGGACTCTCTTAACCCAAGTATTCCATGTCCAGGTCACCTTTCACATTTAACCCAAGGCTGTGATGGTGCAGCATTCCAGATCCTGTACCAGTGCATTCTCTTATATAAATGCGAGTGATCCATAAATTCCAATAATTTGTGTTATGTACATTTGTCTATAATAGTACATAACAGTATACTCTATAATTCAACACCAAAACTCTCATTTATGATTTTGATCATAGTAATTTACTATCGCCAAGGGATGGGTTAAAATCTGCCGATCGTGATCAGCCTCTCGTTTACCCCAGACGACGTAAGAGCCATATATGGGCAGAAAATATGTGGGAAAATTGGTGCACAGAGGTAACAAGACATGGGAAATGTTGCGGGATAGGTGCCATTGTACTCAAATAATAATTAGCGATCAGGAGCATTTATTATTTATTTATATTTAAGAAACACATTCTACATAATGTTCCAATGCGCTTTACAAGTAAATACAATAAAAACACATAAAACTATAAAAATACAAACAATAGGCCTACTACTATTAAATACAATTTGGTAAAGATGGATTAAGAAAAAATAAAACTTAACTATGTTAAGAAAAAAAAAATTTAACGAAAATTACTGTAAAATTAAAGCTAAAGAAAATAAAAATTTCAGTAAAAAATTAAAAGTTTGATTTATAAAAAAAAATTAAGATAAAAGAATAAATTATAACTTTAACAACGGTGTGTATTGAAATAACAACTGCAATAAGATTTCCAAAAATAACAATCTATAAATTGAAACATTGATATTTGTTTGTCGGTCATCGAGATATACATTAAGATAAAAGAATAAATCGTAGCATCCGCGAGACTGTAATGATTCATAGCGAATCCATGCATTGAATTGGGATACACTATCAATGATACACGTATCATATCATGTTTATTATCAGCTTAAACTAATTCTTCACACAATGTTCCTGCATGTCATGTTTGTCACCCATCATTTTTGACGGGCAATCCCCTATTAGTATAATAATATGTGACCCGCCATATCAAATCCAGTCGTAAGTCGGGATTTATTTTACCCTGTGCCAATGCATTCTCTCATATATGCGAGTCGACAATAGGTCGCCTCGCATATATAAGAGAATGCATTGGCCTAACAATTTTTTACAATTTTAATAATTTTTTCTTGTATTCTTTAACAATTTTATAATTTCACCCATACAGAGCCCCAGACAAACATGAGCAGACGACACTTTTCTATATGCTTCTATATATGTGTGGGGCTCCATGCAGGGTAATGGATGTTTTTTATTTTATGTCCTAAAAATTGTAAGAAACATTTATTTAAAAAAAATGATAAAAAATTGTTAGGCCAATGCATTCTCTTATATATGCGAGGCGACCTATGGTCAACTCGCATATATAAGAGAATGCATTGGCACAGGGTAAAAAAATCCCGACTTACGACTGGATTTGATATGGCGGGTCACATATAGAGTAAGATTACAGTAATACATGTACATGTACCAGCATTTACCGGGAATTGATGTAATCCAGGGCTGACACAAATGCCGACAACAAGCTGGACAAAGAGGAACTGGTGACTTGGATCCACAAGAAAATAGATGAACATTTTGAGGAAGCTCTTCAAGAAAATGACAGGATTTTTATTCATCTTGACCCAGATGGTGATGGTGAGGTCTTTGTTTTCATTACAGGGACCAGTCCAGAGGGCGTCTTGGGAGATACATATCCCTAAAAAGTGCTACTTCTCCCTATTCTGTTCTAGGGAGAAGTGACTTCTCTCTCATATACAAGTACTGGTATACATACCTCTGGCAGTATATTTACAGTGTATATCCTGATTATAATGGTTTTAGAAATGGGCTATTGTATGGCATAGTACTTATTGGAACATAGAAGGGTGATGTTGGGGTGAAAATTGAACTTCAGACATTATGACTTTTCCCTGACAAAAGTCTATTTGTCCCTAATAATCAAATATGGAAAGTGACTTCTCAAAATATGAATGAAACCTCTAGGCTGGTCCCTGGTTTTCAAATACAGTAATGCTCTAAATAATCGACTCCTTAACCACAGCAGAATTATGGGTAACTTTTCATGATTTAGTCGGAAATATGGCTTGTTGCCATTCATCGGAAAGCTCTCAATGAGAGTTTTCCGATGAATGGCAACAAGCCATATTACCCATAATTCTGCTGTGGTTAAGGAGTCGATTATTTAGAGCATTACTGTATCGTAAGAAATAATTGAATGTTAATGATTGAATTTATTTTTCTATAAAGATATCACCCTCAAAATATGGTGCTGGTCATTTGCAGAGTGAGGTCTCCAGAGGGTAATTTAGTGATGCTACCCTGCATCACTAGCATCACAAAATTCATCCTCTGGGGACCTCATTTTGCATGGTCTCATCTGCTATGGGAGACCTAGACACAGATTTAAGTTCCCAGATGGTGAAGATGTGATTTGCACCCATTGGGCACCTCGATTATGCATTGTGTCTGCCAATTTGGGGACATATCAAAATAAAGAAACTAAGAAACTTGTCAATTTGATAATAAATATACTTTCCAGAGAAGATGAGGCCTAAGCAGATGAGGTCCCCAGAGGGTGAATTTAGTGATGCTAGCACACTGTGTGGGTTACCATCGTTAAATTCTCCCTCTGGGGACCTCTTTCTGAAAATGTCCAGCATTATATTTTGAGGCCTGATGCAGATGTTAGAATCCATCGGCAGCTGCAGGTGGATTTCTTTTTGGTGATTTATTACCTATAGGGTTGAGACCTGCGAACCATTCAAGGTTCGATTAATGGTTCGATATTCGCCTCGAAACTGCCGCATTGATTCGATCCTATTTGCAACCTTTGACTGGGATTTGGGTAGTATCTAACCTTTTATTTGTTCCCACAAAATGAGCCAGACAAAAACTTCACTTAATGTAGGCATACGCTGTGTACACATAAAATGGTTGGTTATATATATTTTAAAATGACAGTCGTCTTTCCATAGTATTCGTTCTATGTTGGAAATATCCATGTAAATAATATGTTTATTTTACTATATGTGACCCGCCATATTAAATCCAGTCGTAAGTCGGGATTTTTTTACCCTGTGCCAATGCATTCTCTTATATATGCGAGTCGACCATAGGTCGCCTTGCATATATAAGAGAATGCATTGGCCTAACAATTTTTTATCATTCTATGGTCGACTCGCATATATAAGAGAATGCATTGGCACAGGGGAAAAAAAGCCCGACTTATGACTGGATTTGATATGGCGGGTCACATATGTCCACTAAGTATACTCACTATGTTCTAATTGGTCACTATCACAGGACGCAGATCTGGTTCAAGGTTCGGTTTGATTCGCAACCAATATGCTAATTTGGTTTCAAGAATTGGTTTCTACCTAAAATCTAAGATCGGCAGGACCCTACTATAGGGCCAAATTAAGCAAGTAGAATAGGCATTCATACAACGGTATTATAATTGATGGATCCAGCATTTCATCAATCGAGTGAGTTCTCATTATATGCAATACTAATCACTACTTCTACTCAAATGGTGCTCACTTAACCCTTTACCCAATAAAACGGCCCTGTGCCAATGCATTCTCTTATATATGCGAGTCGACCATAGGTCGCCTCGCATATATAAGAGAATGCATTGGCTTAACACATATTAAAAATGATAAAATTGTCAAAGAATGTAGAAAAATATTATAATTTTTTTTTTAAATGTAAGAAAAATTATAAAATTGTTAAAGAATGTAAGAAAAAATGGTAAAAAGTGTTAGAATATCTCTTATATATGCGAGGCGACCTATATATAAGAGAATGCATTGGCACAGGGCTTAACTGTAACTATCACAATGTGGTCAGTGAACCGGTTCCAATGATATCCATATTTGTATGGTTCTATTGAGACAGACCCAAGATAATTTAGGCTGTTGCAGCTTCATTTTGGCTATTTTTCTGGGCGTTTTGTTGGGTAAAGGGTTAAGCATGCACCACTCAGTAGGTTGGTAATATCTCACAGACAACTTCTACTTTTTGTGGCTTATTTCCAAAGTATGTTTCGTGTTGCTTCATTTCATTGAAATACACAAACCCTTATTTTTACAGATACGGGTTAAATATAGGCAAAATTTGATGATAATCAGCTCAAATAATGGTGAAAACAGGCTTTTTTTCTAAATCGTGGACATTTGGCTTATTTTCAGTCAAGAAGAGCTGAAGTTTTGCTTTGGATGAGGCCCAAACATGGCTACTGAATCTCAAATACATGAAAAAAATCTAGTTCTAGGTTAAATAGCCTTGATACTTATGTAACGATACCCCAGGTCCTGTTAACCCAGTAGAAAAACATTTCATATGTCCTGTTTAAACTATTCTTTGCCAAATCATGCAAATGATACACCCTTCATCCATACTCCCATATCATTGATGATAATCAGGCTTGCAAATTACGTTTACATGTGATCATATAACTGATTATAATTGTAAAATTTCGGCTTCATTCAGCTTCAGGATTCTTGAGATACATGTACTGTCCAATATTATATTGACAATATGTGAGGGGAACTTACTTATTGTTAGGTGTTTAGAAAACTTCATTGAATTAAACCTTCTTTGTTAATTTAGCCAAGAAGAGTCATTTTAAAGTTACTCAATCCTATAAGACGGTCTCCATAAATTATAAAATAACACAATAACATTTCTTCAATATACGCTTTAGTTATCAGAATCGATTTATTGCAACAAAATAATTCTAAACACTGTCAACTATGGTATCAAATTTCCCAAAACTTGTTATTTATCAACATGTTGTTCAACAAAATCTGGCCGTATTATCACTTAAGTATCATGAAATTTGGATGTATTACCACCTGATTTTAGAGTTATCCATCTTCATCCATTGTCCGAGACCATCTGTTTGGTCATGTGTTTCCGGCCCACATTTAATTGCCCATCTCGAGAAATTAACAAACTTCAAAAATATATCTGATCACTCTGAGCTCTGATGCCGGGGTGGGTTCCTCGACTCGAATCAAATATTTTTTTACCCCCGAAGCCAAAGAAATAGTAATTTAGGAGTATTAATTCGGATTGAATACATTTAACCGAAGAATAACTAAAAGCTACAAATTCATAAATGTTTACTCATATTCTGTATTACAGGCTTTGTTGGATGGAAAGAATACTATATTCATTTCCTGCTGGCTAAAGGTCATGACATTGCCAAGGCCGAGCAGCATGTTGTGGATTATGATGTCATAGAATTGGGTGAAAATGGTTAGTATATATCCAGACCTTTCTGTTTTCCCAAATTCAAGTTTGGTAAAAGCTTTGCACATAAAATGGAAATTAATCCAAAATAAACGTGAGAATGAAATTCCCGTCATTCTCGTCATTGTATAGCCATGTTTATGTTTTACTGAGTAACACTGAAGTAGTATCACATTTATATCCATGAAATATTATCTCGGAATCAATTATTCTCGGAAATTGAATGCAGGGATTTAAAATATTTGATCCATATTTAACCCTTTCAGTGCCAAGTCCGATTTTTGTATCAACCCTTATTTCCTTGATCATTTATCAAATTTTTTGATTATAATAATGTGATCCATTGATGGAAAGAGCTCTAAGAGCTCTTTCCATCAATGTATCACATTATTATAATAAAAAAATTAGAAAAATTATCAAGGAAATATGGGTTGATACAAAAAACGGACTTGGCACTGAAAGGGTTAAAAATGTCTTCCCACCAGGCTAAACCATGGTTCGCCCTGATGTGACCAATTAGATCAGTCTAAAGGCCTGATAAATCGGCACACATGATGCCAATGGTGAATTAATATTACTCATATAAAAGAGTGTTCTGACAAATCTGTTTCATCTGCTATGTTGTGTGTTGTGCTCAAATTGGAATATAGGAAACCCCTCTGAAGCATTCAGATGGCTGTGTTCTATCACCACATCCTGCAGGCTGCATTTATTAGATAATTGATGTGAAAATTAATAGGTATGTTTAGGATCACCTCTTGATGGGAGCTATCAAATTTGGAGCGATTTTCAATGAAAAACATGGCCGCTGGCAACTATCTTGGATTTTACTCTTTGTATGACTAAATCCTTTGAAACACCCTACAGACCACACCCCTCATCCGATCGTCACCAAACTTCATATGGATTTTCTGGGTGACAACTGGATCGGAGTGTCTGGGTGAATCAAATTTACACCACTCCTGACTTTGTGGATTTAACCACTCACCAAATGCTCCTGGTTAAAACCACAACACCACCTGTAGTGTAAATTTGATTCTCCCAGACACAATGGGGATATTCTATATGTGTTTCTTTACCAGAAAAAGAACAGCTGATCAGATATAAATTCAGCTGGTCAGATGCAGATGACAGCCCTACAGACAACAAACTTAATAAAGGAGAGTTTCTGGTGTTTCGACATCCCGAGCAAAGTGTAAAGGCTTTGGAGAATATGGCGATAAATATCCTGACATCCCTAGGTTAGTTTCGTCTAATTATTTATTAGTTATTATGGTGCTGGACATTTGCATATTGAGGTTCCCAGAGGGTGAATTTAGTGACGCTACCTCACAAAGTGGCTAGCATAACAAAATTCACCCTCTGAGAACCTTTTATAGCTGGAGCTTCCAGTGGTCGTGACTCTGTGCTCTGGTGAGCAGGGTTCATACTGCTTCTTGCCAAATTTACCAATGCAAAACTTTATTTCATTTGGCCAAAACAAAAATACATTTGGCAAAAAGTTTGGGAAGTGGGTTTTTAAATTTTAAAAATGCCTTTGATAGTCACTAACAAATCTACACAATTGACAAAACAGACATTCAAGATGTATGGATAGTCAATCGACTGTCATTAAAATATTTATAAAAGTTTGTATTGAGGCTGGTATTTGTTAACAACCGGCTGTTATTTTCTCAAGAAAAACATTTGTCACTTTGCACGAAACCTCAAAATTTAATGATGAATTTGTTTTTACAGTAAAAAAAAAACTCTTTGTCTGTTCGGGTCATGGAGGTCAGGCAGGCAGTCATTGTAACAATGTTTTTTATGATTGTTAGTGTTTTATGGCTAAGGATTATAAGACAAAGGTTAATCAGTCAAATGTTAATTAACAGCCACGGGTTAATTAGTGGCTCCTTATCTCTGTCAATGGTAACAGCCACAGGTTAATTAGTGGCTCCTTTTCTATGTCAATGATACAGTTGAAAATAATATTAAAATTGTAAAAATAGAGGTAGCATCTTTACAGAAGCGTTTAAAAAGCTTCAAAAAGCTTGAAAATTCAACAGGTTTTTTTTACCCTGTGCCAACGCGTTCTCTTATATATGCGAGTCGACCATAGGTCGCCTCGCATATATAAGAGAATGCATTGGCCTAACAATTTTAATAATTTTTTCTTGTATTCTTTAACAATTTTATAATTTCACCCATACAGAGCCCCAGACAAACATGATCAGACGACACTCTTCTATATGCTTCTATATATGTGTGGGGCTCCCTGCAGGGTAATGGATGTTTTTTATTTTATGTCCTAAAAATTGTAAGAAACATTTATTTAAAAAAAATGATAAAAAATTGTTAGGCCAATGCATTCTCTTATATATGCGAGGCGACCTATGGTCGACTCGCATATATAAGAGAATGCATTGGCACAGGGTAAAAAAAAACCTTGTAACAATGCTTTTTATGATTGTTAGTGTTTTATGGCTAAGGATTATAAGACAAAGATTAATCAGTCAAATGTTAACAGCCACAGGTTAATTAGTGGCTCCTTATCTCTGTCAATGTTAACAGCCACAGGTTAATTAGTGGCTCCTTATCTCTGTCAATGATACAGTTGAAAATAATATGTATGCTTCAGACTTTCATTTTTAGAAAATGTAGGCATGCAGAGTCCCGCTTGCTGGGTTTTGGCCAGGCGCGCAGTTTTTATCAAGATAAAATAAACAGCGGAAATACATTCATAAATGCCGCGTAAATTGAATTAGTTTACTCACGATCGATGTCCAGTGAATCTCTTTGATGGTTTAACACTGCTTAATCCACTATCCAAAAGCACAAGTGAATGTTACACACTATGTTTTATATTGTACATGCTCCTATATTAATTGTAATTCATAATTATTAATAAGGAATCAATTTAATACTCCGATTCCATGCTGACAGAACAAATATCAACATCTCCCGGCCACGTGGTCTCGCTTTGATTTTCCAGGAATTTATGTGACGTCATAAGCCATACATAGAAATGTATTTTTAGCTTTGAATCATTCAGTCTCAGACAGATAGTGCATCCGACACGTCACACCGTGTGACCTCAAATAACTTAAACTGCCAATCATCGTGGCACGAGGGACTCACCTTTTGATGTATGCCGACAATGAATGTTGGTTTCGGAGAATTCATTTGAAATTTTGCTACAACACTCAAGCTGTTTCTTTATACTTGTGCGCATCATACAGGCATTCTCGCAATGCAGTAATAAAACGGAAAATGGGACACATTATTATAAACCAATCTCGTCTGGGTAGACACTGCAAATAGCGTTATCAGGTTCGCTCTCTGTATTTGGCCTAGGTGCGCGATCGCTCGCTCGCTGGTTTTCAATTTTAGCCGCGCGATGGTGCGCAAGAGCGATCGCGCGCCTCAAAAATGAAAGTCTGATGCTTTGATGACAGAGACTTGCCACTTTGATATATAGAGAATACCTACCGAAATATCAAATTTCTTTCCAGACACGAATGAGATGTTTCAGGTTTTCAAACAAATAACTGTAGGTGTTCTTTTTATTATATGCACCTTATTAATGCTTAGAGTTGCTAAATTATGCAGCATATTAATTTTTAATAGCACAACAAATTAAACAATACACGGAATGCAACACCTGATTGACCCAAATTTCTAACACCGTTCAGCTGATAGGTAGCAAACCGCTTTCAAGTTGATGATAGTGAAATAACAAAAAGCTACAATGAGATAATAAAATGCGATTTCACAGTAGCTTTTAAGAGATACATACGACGATTTACTTGTCGGTTATTTTCCACTATTTTATAGGCAAGCATATAATAAATATTAAAATTACTTACTTGTCGAAAGAAGTTATTTTGTGTGTATACATTGGATTCGTTTTATCTTCAAAGGAGAATTTTTCCTAAATTTTCCCAAAATTAGGTCCTCATGTCAATTTGGCAATAATTTCGGCAAGAGAAAAGTTTGGTCCAGCGCCAACCCTGGTGGTGAGTGAGTGAATAAGTTATTTAGCCTGAAGTCTCTGGATGACCACAGTAAAGGCTGGGCCTTATTTCCACTGTGGTTCTGTGCAGGTGTTTTTTTTTTTGCTGGGATTTGAGTCATAATACATTGGGTACATAATACAACCATTTACACCATCACCTGATTAGACATCGACACTCTATCACTGACCTATACACTGCATTAGGGGAGGCATCCCCACACATGGTAGTCTGTCTAGACACAGCAATCTATGCTTTTCTGCTTTTGCAACTGCAAGTGATTTCAAATTCACGCGGAAATTAATGCAATCTATCAAATATATCTTCCAAATTATTTTAACTCTTTTATCTCCACCAAAAAACTGTGTGAATTTCTCATTGTTGCTAAGTGGGATATTATGCTTAGAATTTTTAGAAAATTAGGTGTACATTCACAAAAACAAAATTTGAAGAGGATCTCTTCATATGTATATGGAGATGCCAAGAAGTTTATTTTTTAATTTTAATTTTTATACTGAATATGTTTTTCAGACATGAACACGGATGAAATATTGACAGAAGAAGAGTTCATAGCTCTCGGGCCAGCAGACACTGATGATCCTGAACAAATGGTCCTCGATAAAAAGTACCAGCAGGAGCGCCAAGATGAGTTCCGCAATATTATTGATGCTAATCATGACAAGAAAATAACAAAAGAAGAACTCATAGTAAGTCTCCTTTATGGCCATGTGAAGGTTCAGTGTCTATATCGGCAACCTGATTCAAGCTCGACTCTGAATCGGTTGACTGATTCGCAAGTTTATTAATCCCATTCAGATCAAAGTATACATTGGAAACACTTCATTTGTTGGGATGTTTAATTTAAGGTAATTTAAGCAGATGACAGGCAGGGAAATGCCTATGGATTCCATTGCAATCATTTTTATACCCCCCGCAATGAATTTATGTACTGGAATCAGCTTGTCCGTCGTCCATCCGTCCGTCCATCGTCCATCCGTCGTCAGTCGTACCGTGGACACAAATTTGTCCGGAGTTTTTCTCAGTTGTTTTTTTTTATCATTTTCCGTGAAACTTGGCACAGACATCAACCACCCTGTGCACCTGCGATTATGACGTCTGTTGGACTTTTTTTGGTGGAGTTATCCCCCTTGTTCGACTTAGAAAATGTTCGCAACATGCATAATTTTGTCCAAGCTTTTATTCCTCCATTTTTAGGTCAATGTTTTTGAAACTTGGCACAGATATTTAGTACCATGGGATCCTGTGCACCTGCGATTATGATGTTTGCCGACTTTTTTTGTGGAGTTATTCCTCTTTTTCGACTTAGAACATTTTCGCAACATGTATAATTTTGTCCGAGCGTTTATTCCTACATTTTTCGGTCAATAGGTTTAGGATTAGGGGTTAGGGTTGTGCACCTGCAATGGGAATCTGCTATTTAATTATCTTAACTAAATATTTACTGATATGTGAAACATCTTAGTGTTTTAAAAACATGGGGGGATATCTTTAGTCCCATTGAGACAGTCACACCTCTAGTTATGGATGTTTAGCAAGCAGCCTAACAACGTTTGTTGAACTTGGCTGAACCTAATGACATGCCTGACACAATCCTCTGGATTAATAAGGGTCTAATCCGTCAGTATTTAAATTCCATCAAAAGTAGTATTTTACATAATTTAAAGTATATTATTATTGTCCCCCAAAATATTTCGGAGTACTATTATAATCAGCATGTCAATCCAGATAACTTGAGCAATAATCAACAGAATTTCTTGATATTTTGTACTCGAGAAGATGCAAGCCATATTTGAATATGGTCACGGTCCAATGATATTTGAGTTATGCCCCTCTTTCGACTTAGAAATTGCTGTTTTCTGGTTGTCCGGATGGTAACTTAAGCAATATTCAACAGAAATATTTGATATTTGGTACATGGTTCACAATTTAAAAGATGCAGGCCAAGTTTGATTTTATTCAATTTTGAAATAAAAATATTCGTGTTGTCTAAACAATGAATTGGTCAATCTTTACAAGAATCTCTTGATACTTGGTGTGTGGTTCACCTTTGAGAACATGCAGGTCATCATCTAGTTGGAGTCAAATTTTGCCAGAATTTGACTTTGCAGCTAACGTCCCAAAAAGCCTCCTCGATTTGGGGGACATGGGGTCTGCGACATTTTATTAGACTCGCTATGATTCAGTCTTTGAATGTATGGTTGACCGGCGTCACCGGCTTTGCATCAAGAAAAGAATTGATGGTTTTAATTTTTACCATCACAAATCAATTCCACAATTTTATTCTTCATAAGGAATGGTGATTTCATAACACTCTCATGGCTGGAGCTTCCTGAATGTTTGCGAAAACCCTGTGCCTATGCATTCTCTTATATATAGGCATTGGCCTAGCAATATTTACATTGATCTTGTAAGCCAGTGCATTCTCTTATGTATGTGAGGCTCCTTATGAGAGAATGCACTGGCATATGATTGTCAATGCTGCACCAGTGCAGCTCCCGTCATGAAAGGCTTAATTGTTGAAAGTACTAAAATCTGGCAATGTTTGTGTCTAATTTCAGGCATATCTCAATCCAAGAAACCCAAATCAGGCGCTGATGGAAGCACAGAATCTACTGAATATGATGGATGAGGATGAGGACGGGAAAATCTCCCTCGATGAAGTACTCAAACATAAAGAAGTGTTCATTAACAGTAAGGCGGTCGACACAAAGAGAAACCTACATGATGAATTCTGATAGATCTGCTTGAGTGGAGAATGATCGGCTGTTTGCAAGCCTTGAAATAGTGTGTCTGTCATTTGCAGAATGAGGTCCCCAGAGGGTGAATTTAGTGACGCTATCCCGCATAGCGGGATATCATCACCAAATTCACCCTCTGGGGACCTCATTCTGCTTACAACTCAGCAGAATGAGGTTCCCAGAGGGTGAATTTGGTGATGCTAGCCCACTATGCGGGGTAGCATCACTAAATTCACCCTCTGGGGACCTCATTCTGCAAATGACAGACACACTATTTCAAGGCTTGGCTGTTTGGATGGCTTTTGTTGACCATGATAAGATTTCCTATATAATAGAGCTTTATGATGGAACAAAGAATATCAAATTGATCAGCAATTTAAAATTTTGCTGATATTTACCATCTGAAGATATGCCTGAAATAAAGTCTGCAAATAGTGTGTCAGTCATTTGCAGAATGAGGTACCCAGAGGTCAATTTAGTCATGTTATCCTACACAGTGGGCTAGCTTCACCAAATTCACCCTCTGGGAACCTCATTCTGCTTAGACCTAGGATCAGATTGAAGTTCCCCAAATGAAGTTGGTGATGTTCACCCATTAGTCATGTCATTTATGCATTTTATCTACACTTCAGCAGAATGAGGTTCCCAGAGGGTGAATTTGATGATGCTAGCCCGCTATGTGGGGTAACATCACCAAATTCACCCTCTGGGAACCTCATTCTGCAAATGACAGACACACTATTTCAAGGCTTGTATATTCGGAAAAAATTATAAAGTCTGTAAAAACATCACCAAGAATAACATGGAGAAATTGATCAACTTTGTTCTTATATTAATCATTGATAGTTCTACAATAACGAAAAATTGCGCCTTGAAACCATTGTAACAATGTAAACAAAACTGTTACAGTGATATGGCAACAAACATTGCTAATCATTTAGTAAGATTTTCAGAATATTTTTCTATGCTTTCATCTTTTCCATTGTTTACCATAAATTTTTCAGTAGACTTTGATATCTTATTGGACTAATTGGATTTTGATCAGTAATGCCACTGTCACTGTTATTATACCCCCCACTTTCGAAGAAAATGGGGGGTATACTGGATTGATTGCGTCTGTCCGTCACACTTTCTCCCTCCGTGTGACGAGCCGTCCGTCCATCCGTCCGTCCGACCTCATAACTCGAACAACTATGAACCACTTTTTCTAACTTTTTCGGTTTCCGGATGATATCTCAAGTTTGGATCCTTTAATTGCAAATACCGTTTTTTTTGTATATCAGTCATATCAAGATACAGGTTGAGTTCGAATTTGAGTTTGATCCGATGATTTTTTCTAGTATAACAATGGTTTCAATATGTGAAATCTCATTATTGGAGAGTTATTAAGAGTTAAAATAAGAACAAAGTTGATCTATTTTACATGTACTTGTTGATAGTTGTTTGGTAGACTTTAAAAAAATTTATAATATTTTGCATGTACCCACTTCGAAGGCCTTGAGACATTTTAATATTGATCTTTTAACCTTTAAGTTCTTAAAATTCAGGTTGCACATTTAAAAAATGTTAAATTTTTAGTGCCCACCGCATTGGCCCTAAAATATTACAAGTTAAATAATTGACTTGCAATCAATCATACAAAGCTGGGGGTCAGTGATGTTTATTATGGTTGCAAATGGACGTTCATACGTGTCAATTTTCTGATTAACTATGACATTTATCTCACAATATTAGCAGAAAAATGAATTTATTCCTGTGGACCTTATGAGCAACCAGAAAACACAAGCCCTGGTTTTGACTGGACTATTCATGGGGGAATCTCTTATTGGTGTATATCTGCAGAACTATTTTTATTGTCTGTGATATAAAATTGTCTTTGTATTGAAGATATTCACTATATCTATACATATCACAAGAGCATCTCAATATTTCCAACACTTTATCTATTTAAAATATATCAGAAATGTGAGCAAATCTCAGTTTGTGTGGCCTAAGTTTAGGTGAAAGAACCAACTTTAGAATAAATATATTTGCCCTGGCTCATAAAAACAAAACATACAGTAATGCCATAAATAATCGACTCCTTAACCACAGCAGAATTATAGGTAATTTTTCAGGATTAAGTCGGAAATATGGCTTGTTGCCATTCATCGGAAAGCTTTCAGTGAGAGCTTTCCGATGAATGGCAACAAGTCATATTTCTGACTAATTCGTGAAAAATTACCCATAATTCTGCTGTGGTTTAGGAGTCGATTATTTAGGGCATTACTGTAGTCACTGAGAGAACAGTGATAATTTTCTGCCATGATGTAATTACTTCCTGCTGTTTACTAATTAAATATCAGCTGCTGCATTTCAGCTCAATATCTTCCCACCAATATTTCAATTGTAATTAAAGATGTATTCAGGCCATTCAAGGTTCCATGGCAGTTTACGAAGCTTTCATTCCTTCATTTTTCAGTCAATTTAACAAATACTTGATACACATATTTAATACCATTGATTATGAGGTCCGTCCAACTTATTTAGTGGATTTTTTTTTTCAACTTAGAAATATTTTGCACCCCTGTAATTGTCCCAGCTTGTACCTCTAGTTTGCTTTAGCTTGTTTTCTAATAAGTTTTTGAATGAGACAACCTAATAGTGATGAAATGTACTTATGAATTTTTTTTATTTTTTTTTGTCATTGTTCGTGGTGGAATGAAACCCTGAATACATCTTTAACATTTTCATAGCTGAGTCAATATTGAATTTAACATCTCTAGCTCTAGTCGGTCAGTGCTAATTTGTTCCTTTTTCACATTTATAGCTTAGTGGCTATGATACTACATGGAAACTACTCATATGTATTGAATAATAACATTAGTGTTTGTCTTGGAGAAAGACATGGTTTCCATCCTTCGGGTCACACAATATCAGGCCTTAAAATATGATGAAATTTGCTGACATTTTAGCGTCACTATATTCACCCTCTGGGGACCTCATTCTGAAAATGTCCTGCATCATATTTTAAGGCAAATATTATTTATATATTGACATTCCATTTCCTCTGCATACATTGTCACACCTCTTTCACAATAGCCGTTTCTACATGAGTTCTTTTACACTAAACTTTCTTTCACACAGAGACTTAATGGCCCACTTAATTTTCGAACCCCCAGATTACCTTATATAAAATATATGTCATGTTATATACCATTTGAAAGAGGAAGCTCCAAAACATTGTATTATCAACTTATCCGTTGTAATATTATAAACTGTGGACATGGTGTTTTTGTTGAGTTGCCAATGCGTTTTGAAGTGAAAATCAGTATTATTTTCAATGCAGGAGGAATAACTCTATTTATTAAAGATAGAGTTCTTCCCCTTTCATTGAAAAAGTTTGAATTCTGTTGCATTCTGGGTGCCAGAGGGGGGAAGTCTTCAGCAGTTTTCTATTTCTCTGTGGGCATCTTCTGAGACACAGATGTTTCAAATAGTGATGAATTATAGTATTTTAATCATATTTTATGACATAGATTGTTATTAAAACCGTATATCAAGTCACTATAAAAAAATAATCGGATACTCGAAAATTAAGTGGGGCTTTAACCAAGGTAACTTTACTATTTGTGTAACCAGAGAAAAGTTTTCCTATAGTTAACCCTTTCTATGCTAAATGGATTCTCCCATTCAATTATAAAATTATAGATTGGAATGGTCTATTATTCATCTGGAGAGGTGTTCAGGAAAACTAAGCAGATGACAGATAATAAAAGTGGAGAAGGATTCCTATTCATTGGTGGGAATTGTTCAGATAATAAGTTCAACAAATGACCTATGGTGTAACTGTAAGTGTAATTGAATTACGCTCAAGTGTAACTCTGACACACCCGCTCTCAAAACTCCCCTTGAGTCAAAAACATTCTTCAATGGCATATAGGTCATGCCATTTTATCCAAGGTAAGAATGGTAGAAAACCCAATCATGCTTGAGCTAATGCAATTACGCTTACCCTTCCATGACTGGAGCTTCCTGAAATTTTGCGAAAACCCTGTGCCAATGCATTCTCCATAGAGAGCCTCGCATATATAAGAGATTGCATTGGCCTAACAATATTTACATTGACCTGGAAAGCCAGTTCATGCTCTTATATATGTGAGGCTCCATATGGGAGACTCGCATATATAAGAGAATGCACTGGCAAGGATCTTTAATGCTGCACCATTGCAGCTCCCATCATGAAATGCTTAAGCATAGTGAGCTAATAGATGTGAATTTGGCCTCCCATACAGTGGAAACAGTGTGCTGATGTAGACACGATTATTGAGATACAAGAGAGCATGAGAAAGGCAGTCCACATACCCTCTATTAAACATGGAACTAGATTTATGTTGCTCATGTCTAACATTCTATTGTGATGTCATTCCTTGTCTTTTTAGCTCAACTTGACAATGTCAAGTTTGATCTATTGCCATGTGTTGGCATCCGTCCATCAACAATTTCCTTAAGCACAACCTACAGCTGGCCATCTTCGATTTTACTCTTTTCATGACTAAATTCTTTGGCAAACCCTACAGTCCACATTCCTCATCCCATTGTCACTAAATGCTTGATATGGATCTTCTGGGTAACCACTAGATGGGAGCCATCAAATTTTTCAAAATATTAAATTTACAGGCATGTTCAGGGTCACTTCTAGATGGGAGCTATCAAATTTAAATGATATTCAATAAAAAAACATGGCTGGCGTGCCAACTTGGATTTTACTCTTTGCATCACTAAATACTTGAACATTAAAACTTTCCACATTCCTTATCACTCCATTGACTGTAATGTATGACATTATCCCCTCTCCAAGTTGAGCTGCAGTGTCATTGACACTTTCATCTTTATATGCTTTTCCTTTGCCTATATTAACCATTCCATGAATTCACCAGTGCTGCCGGATTAACTCACTCATTTAACCCTTTCTATACTAAATGGATTATTTCACTCAGTTATAAAAATAGATATTGGAATGTCCTATTATTCATCTGGAGGGGTATTCAGGAAAAATAAGCAGATGACAGATAATACAAGTACAGAAGGATTCCTATTCATTGGTGGGAATTGTTCAGATAATAAGTTTTAGCTCAACTGACTGAGTCAATCGTTGTCATAGCTTGGCAACCCTATACATTATAATGTATGTAAAATGTGTGTATTTGTTGGTAACATATTCTAATTACTTGATGACCTGAAACCGACATCTCTCTTGCAATTTAAAACAATAACAATGTTACTTCCAAGTGTCATCTTAATTTGAGTAGCAATGGTTCTATTTGTTTTTATTATATCCCCCATTGTTAGAATAAACCTTGGGGGGTATACAAGCCTGAGATTAGTGTGCCTGTCATTTGCAGAATGAGGTCCCCCGAGGGTGAATTTAGTGACGGTATTCTGCATAGTGGGCTAGCATCACTAAATTCACTCTCTGGGGACCTCATTCTGCTTAGGCTTCATCTTCTCTGTAAAGTTTCTTCATTATCAAATTTCTACAGAAACTTCTTCACATAGATTCTATTTATTTTTTAGTTTAGTTTCTCTATATCCCCAAATTGGCAGACGACACATTTAATAATCAAATTCCCAATGGGTGTACATCACAATATTCACCATTTGGGAACTTCAATCTGAGTCTTTGTCTTTGTAGCAGATGAGGCCATGCAGAATGAGGTCCTCAGAGGGTGAATTTAGTGATGCTAGCCCCCTGTGCTGGGTAGCGTTACTAAATTCACACTCTGGGGACCTCATTCAGCAAATGACAGGCACACTAAACTCAGTCTTTGGGGTATACTGGATTTACTTTGTCCTTCTGTATGTCAGTCAGTCTGGGCATATTTCGCAGCCATGGGTTATTTGATCTGAATGAAATTTTGTATGGAGGTTTGCCATCATGACTGCTTTCAAAAGAGGTGCAAATGACATTCTTTGTATTTTCAAGTCCAGAGTTATCCTTCTTTGTTTATCTGGAAATATTGGTTTGTTTTGTCCGTCTGCATAGATACCTCAGCCATTGGTTATCAGATATGTATGAAAATTGGCGTGAAGGTACACTATCATGAATGCTTTCAAAAGAGGGGCAAACCATGTTAATCACATTTTCCATTCTAGAGTTATCCTTCTTTATTCATTTGGAAATAGTGTTTTTTTGTCCATCCAGACAGATATCTCAGCCTCTGGTTATTGGATCTGAATAAAATTGGTCTGGAGGTTCGACTTCATGACTGGTTTCAAAAGAGGGCAAATGTCAGACGTCGTTTGCATTTTTCATTCTAGTTATCCATCTTTGTTTATTTTAAATTTGGTTTCTGTCTTGCTTGTGTTTTAATTTGGCACCGTGGGGGTATGCCAGCACCCTGAGGTGGAACTTCTTGTTTTGTCTACATGTATCTACCCCTAAATATGTTCATAGATTTCAAGAAACTTCATAGTTCATGGATCAACATGAAGCTTCATTGAGAGAGTACTCTGCTGTTATTAAGAAGTAGTTATAGAGGCCAAAGCTAATTAACTTCTCTACAGATTTTAAAAGCATTTATTCTTGACTCATTTTTCGCCCATGACAGTCAAAAACTATAATTTAATCAGGAAATTTAAGAATTTTTAAATATATCCTTTTGTCTTATTTGTTATTTGTATTATTGAAAAAACATACTTTAAAGATGCTGCCTTGGTCTAAAGTTTTTCTGTTCATTGTAATTTTGATCTGTCAAATATCCAAATATCCAAATTAAATAACAACAACATGATGTGCTTAACCCTTTCATGATGGGGGGCTGCTCTGGTGCAGCATTAAAGATCCTGTGCCAGTGCATTCTCTTATGTATGCGAGGCTCCGATAGGAGCCTCCAATATATAAGAGAATGCATTGGCTTACAAGGTCAAGGTAAATATTTTTAGGCCAATGTATTTTCTTTTTATACGAGGCTCCCTATGGGAGACTCTCGTATATAAGAGAATGCACTGGCATAGGGTTTTCGCAACATTTCAGGAAGCTCCAGTCATGAAAGGCTTAAACACTTTCCAGCACCATATGTGTCTTATTTCTCCACAAAAACCACGTGTAAAATATATAGCTCGCATAAAAGTGGATGAAAATAATATCTCTACACCCAAAACCAACAGAATGAGTAGCTGATCGAACTCAAGACTCACGCTTAGAGTCCTAACCTTCGTTGGATTTTTATGTTTACCCATACCATAGTATGGTAAACATAGTGTCGTTGCCCGGATTGACCACTCGTCGTTGGTCCGTCTGTCTGTCCGTCTGTCCGTCTGTCCGTAGACACTTTACGAGTAATGCGATAACTCAAACATTTTTTATCCGATCGAAACCAAATTTTGTATATGGGTTTCTCAGCCCAAAATACAGATCGAGTTCGAATATGGGTTTGATCCGATTAATTTTAAAGGAGTTATGACCCTTTTTCGAGAAAAAAAATTATTAAAAAAATTCATTTTTTTTAGATTTAGCTCCTTGCTAAATTTAGCATATACAGATATTAAATTTTGTGTTTGAACTTTAGGCGAGACCAATTTTATTACTTGGATTACGAACATTGATGATGAAAATCTGTAGATGCAGGAGGGAATAAAAAAAGAAGAAAAAAAAACCTTTTTGGAATTAATTATTAGTAAATCAGCTGGAATATTGGAATATCGACAGCAAATACAGACAAACATGACTATCTGACTGGTACCAGAGACAATATGGTAAGCAAATGAATGTATTCCATATCATTGGTTTAGATGAGCATTTATAAATAGGGTATTAATGCATCTTTGACCACCTCCATTTGACCCGGTATTATAATAAATGATGGTGGTCATCATGTCCTCGTTACATTGAATTAAGAAATGAATGGCATTTATATTATGATACGCAATATTATAAAGCGTCCATAGATGCCGTCATGAATGGAAATATATACTAAGATACAGACCAGGTCTGTATTTTATAACAATATTTATATTTAATAAAAGGTTTAGTATGTTTTAATAATACATTTCATAATTTCTCAAACGCATCCTTTGTAAACCGGATATAGTTCAGTAGTTTAAAATCTCAAACGTTTACCGGTATAAATAACGGATCGCGCGTAATACCGAAAGCCGGAAACATTAAAAAATACGGCAAAGTATCAAACAGAAACGGACCGCACATTATACATACATCCGGAAAACATTATTTGCTTTCAAAATAATTTATATTTTTTTTCGATTTTTTCGGATTTTGTTGTCGGCGCGTTCGTAATCCAAGTAATAAAATTGGTCTCGCCTTAATAACAATAAAAAAAAAAAATTAATAATAAAAAAAAATTGACACTTTCATTTATTTTAGTTTTATACGATTAATTAGGTGTGAATCCGTGTGATATCCTGTTTTGAAAATATGAAGATTTTATTGCAATAGTTTCATGTAATATAATGATATCAATAAATTACCATGTAATCCAACATCCAGAGTATATCAGAGGATTTTTATAGATGTTGTCATTCCAAGTGAAATCTGTTATGAAATGAGTGATGACATATGATACAGAGCTCTGGTGGGTCAAGCAAGATAAACAACACTGGTGGCTGGCTGTTTGTTTATTCTAACTGTCAAATTGATTAATGGCAGCACAAGACAGGTGTTTTTCCTATTCTTGAAATTTCATTACAGGATGAGATAAGGGCCCCCTCACCTATATAAGTGTCTTCTAAATTCCATTAATTTGCTTCAAAAATAATTAACCCTTTCCAAGGTTTCCATAGACACATGCTATAATGTACATGGACTCTTCCTCATATCTCTTAATATATATTGGGTATCTTTGCACACTTCTATCAATTTTGGTATTGACTGATTAATTGATTTTTGAAAAATATATTAACCCTTCAGACACGTGCTTTCAAAATTAAAACAACAGCTGATAGCCAATTTGATTTATCTATGCAATGGGGAAACAGGCAGATAAATATACATGACTATTGTAAGTGATGACTTGTTTTGAAAATCAATATGGTAGATGTTAGTATTTCCAGGAACCTTATTTTCCCATTTGTTCACATTTTCATGGTTGATTGAATTTTAGGGGCCACAGAGCACTTAGAAGATTAACATTGAAGGTTGTGGCTTTAGTGCCCAAGCTACTTGTAAAACATTGTAATGTGTGAAACCATTCAAATGAGGGCTAACTTACTTTCTTTTATATGAACGATTTAGTGGTCATCCCCATCATATTATGTCTGTATAACATTATATAGATAATACTTTTAAATTGTATAAACTACATATATTTTTGAAAAACATACACCCCTGTTATGAAACACTTAATCTTATTTAATACACAGGTCAGATCTGATCTTATATCTGTCCATGTTTGATAAACAAATAACTGGGGAGAATGCGGGAAGGGGGGGGGGTAATTAAAGTACCATTTAAATACGAGATGGAATCCCCTACATATATGTCGTTCTAAGCAGTCTGGCTTGTCAACAATTATAATTTCTCTTTAGAAGTGAATAATAAATTTTGAATATCTGGCATGTCAAAAGTGGCAAAGATAGGGATTTATCACTTTTGCTTCCAATGAATTAACTTAAACTCCTAAACATGTCCTCCGAAATCACTAAACCATTGGATCTCACAGTGAGAGGTCCTTGTGTGAATAGGGACAGAGTTATGAGATTTAAAACTACTCCTCCCCCAACCCAAATACTTTAACCCTTTCTTAAGACAAATTATTTGAGCTTTTGATTTCAAGTTGGGTACTGATATATGGATTAATTCCTGTGATCATATCTTTGACAAATTATCAGTTATGGCTAGTCACTATCGCCAAGGTATGGGTTAAACATCTGCCGATCGTGATCGGCCTCTCGTTATTTTTAGTTTTTAAGTTTTCTGTCCAATAATCCCTCAGTTTCCTTCTAAATCTTCCAAAATTAGGAAAATTAATTTGTTTATAATCAATAAAAATTCATCTCTGATACTATAAAATTTGTAGCCACAAGACTTTGACACAGAAACTTGAAACTATGTAAAAGCTTGAGTACCCTGACAACATCTTTAAAGGTTCCTTGTACGATTTGACACCATGAAACCACCATCGTTAGGTTTTCTTAAGCTCCTGCTAATCATTATTTTGTTGTTGAATCGAACATCGAATTGGGGGCAAGATTTCACATGGAATCAAACCACCATAATTGAAAGTTCAGAGACATTAACTATTAGCTTTCGTCGTCGGCAATTATAGAAAATGTCATGAGAAATTCATCACTTCTTCATGGCCCTTGAATGTAATATTCTGGCTGATGATTATACTGGAAAATTGAATATATAAATGAATTCGGAGTCACTGTGAATACTATAGAGGAAAAGATCAGAATGTTTAACTTTAGCATGGGGCACCATACTTCAGTGCAAGGGGAGTAATCCAATGTGGTCCACATGACGGTCGGATGCATAGGGGAGTAATTCAGATTCCATCTATGGTGGCAACTGTCTTGGAATAATCATTGCAATTGCGACTATGAAAACAATTTCATTTATTCATTCTTATTGGACTTTAGCCTCATATACCAGCTAACTCATGCTTTCTTGGTGGGGAGGGAGTGGGCGGCAGTAATTTCAAATAAAGTAGGAAACTCCTCAACAGACAATTAACATCATATGTGTGCAATACTCGCCACACAATCACACATATTAATCATAAAGGTGCATTTGTCACATTATCAATGATTATCAGAAAATAAGGCAAAATCATCTATGCTATTAAATGTATGAATTGCGCCGACCCACGTGTTTACCCTGTCTGTCTCCATTTTGAATTTTTGTCAGGCTAGCAGAAATTTCAATGATCACCTCTTATAGTAATGCCCTAAATAATCGACTCCTTAATCACAGCAGAATTATGTCAGAGCTTTCCGATGAATGGCAACAAGCCATATTTCCGACTAAATCCAGAAAAGTTACCCATAATTCTCCTGTGGTTAAGGAGTCAATTATTTAGGGAATTACTACATCCAAAAGCAGTACATAATAAAGAGTGTTTGAGCTTTTGTGATAATTTTTTATATATAAACTTATGAATGATTTTATCGATTCTCACAATGCCTGTGTGATAAGAATGATGCCGATTGCAAGTATTTCCTTTCCTTTTGTCTGGTATTACTGGTATTAATGTGGTAAATGGCTTAGGAAGTTCTAAATTATTTGGTGTCAAATCGAACCGAGGATCTTTAACAAATTGAATATGTAAATCGTTCCTGAATATTGGATGAATATATTTGTTACAAGTATTATATTAATGAATCGATATATATTTATTTTTTTCTCTATATTTGTAAATATCCAGTCCTGTTATAATGTTTCTTCTTTCTGTGTAATGTGTGTGGGGATCAAGGGGGTTGCTATGTATTATATTTATTCTTTATATGTGAAGATGATTTCAGACATATATGCAGTTAATGGACTTGTGGACTGTTCATCCTCTCATACCACTATTTTGGCCCACATGTAGTTAACAGCAGCACATGCATTATTGATTATATTATACATGTGTATCAAATGCTATTGAAAAAATCTAAGCCTATTAAAATTAAAATTCAGTTTTCTTTTCCACAAATTTTGAAACCCGTCCTCATCAGGTCAGGCACATCCTGATTTCCACTATTATAATGGTATTCCACTATTATAATGGTAATCCACTATTATAATGGTATTCCACTATTATAATGGTATTCCACTATTATAATGGTATTCCACTATTATAATGGTATTCCACTATTATAATGGTATTCCACTATTATAGTGGTATATGACCATTACCGTTTTGTTAATTTGATAAAAGAGGGATAATCCAAAATCATATTTCACACAAATATTATTCAAAATCATTGTCGCACTAATTCGGTATCATACATATAGTTTGTCCAGGAGAATGATTAATCATGACGGCACACGATAACCAACTCAATTAGCATTCAATTAGTTGAATTGTTGTTGTGAAGGAGCGATTGAGTCGTCGTGTTATTGTCATTTAGATAGGCATACATGTATATTAGTAATATTATAATATTATTGAATAACAAAGCTGGCGCAAAAGATCGCACAACAAATTTTGTCGGAAGACTGTTCATTCACTGCGATATTGTTAAGAGTGACATTTGGCTGTGCACTGGTATGCGCCATCTTCTATTCCTGATGCAAATAAAGGAAATTTGAATATGTTATAGTCATATACCACTATTATTTATATAATTCAGGATGTGCCTGACCTGCTCATAGTCAGGTTCTATAGTCTATCATGAAGCTTTGAGAAAGATCAGGTGGCATTATTGAGATATAATATGTAAAGAATAGTCATGTTTGCTTATGTTATTATACTTGTATAAACAGTGCTAATTACAAAAATGTAAATTTGATCTGCTATTTCATTTGCAGCTTGGAGGGAACAAGGAAGTAAAAAAGATTTGATGGTCCAGTATTATACTGGCATACTGAGATTTACATTGAATTTTATGTTTGGAATTTGGTCACGCTTCATTTCAAGGTACAAGCATACAAATACCTTGTCTAGATCAAATTGTGATGGCAGAATATTTTAACTATCCACCTCTGCTTTTTGGACGTCCTAATTTTTAATTAATGCATTAGAGTTCCATGCTAATTAACCCTTTACCCAACAATCCGGCCAAAACCGGCCAAATAAAGCTTCAACAGCCTAAAATATCTTCGGTCTGTCTCAATAGAACCATACATATATGGATATCATTGGAACCGGCTCCTTGACCACATTGTGATAGTTACAGTTATGCCCTGTGCCAATGCATTCTCTTATATATGCGAGTCGACCATAGGTCACCTCGCATATATAAGAGAATGCATTGGCCTAATTGGTCTTACATTCTTTAACAATTTTATAATTTTTAATGTGTTAAGCCAATGCATTCTCTTATATATGCGAGGTGACCTATGGTCGACTCGCATATATAAGAGAATGCATTGGCACAGGGCCATTCTGTTGGGTAAAGGGTTAAGTCTGCTTTGATCTTCATTTGAAATCTAGTGTAAACTGAGAAGTGCCATCTAGAATACACAAGGGTTCGCTGATTAAAATCATACTCAGATGCTTCAGGTACTAATTCTTGACGAAACCAACTATTTGTTGCATTACCATCGCTAAAAATAACTTCCACAGACAACACCTGCAGTATGACAACACGCCCACATTTTGCTTTAAAATGGCTTTGATCGACATTATGTACTTTTGGTTCGTTTCCGCAAACGACTTTGTTTTCGCAAAAGAAATCATGGCTTCTTATTCTACCCATATTAAGCCAAATCCAAAAGTGATATCTACCTCAGAAATTCTTGATAATATTCAATTCTATTGGACATGTTAGCTAGTAATATTCGTCAATTCTGGATTCTTTATATATGCCTTTCAGCTAGTGTTTAATTGGTTGTCGTAAACTCTGAATTAGTAAACACTGTGTGAAATTAGCCATGCAGCGGAAAAGTTCTTTTGCTATTTTTAGCTGATGGGCGGGGTTTACTGGAATCGCGCTGGGTAAAGGAATTCCCCATGCCTTGGGTATTCCATGTGACTATCGCCTGATTGGTTACATTGCTTTACTGATGATATTGCGATTGACTGGCAATTACGTAATTCCTGCTTGTAGTAATGGAACCCCTACCTAATTTCATCAGACTCTGTACCTGAAGCATCGGAGTATGATTTTAATAAGAATTGGGGTTCGCTCTGCCAATTGCCAAAAATAATTCATATTAGGCAAAACATATTGTCAAGTCCCTTTTTAATTCCTCAAGAAAGTTGAAAAATATTGATCAATCAATACGATTCATTTGAGGAAACTCTTACAATATAATTGTATATTGATGTTTTATAAGGTGGAGGAGAAATTTTTTGAATACACGTGTGTATAGAATATGAAACAGTTAACCAGAATGTCGCCGCTAAAATTTATTTACTGCCATTTATTTTATATTTTTTTGCTGACTCCGAGGGACAGTAAAATTATGGCTTTAATTTTGCAATAAATTTACTTTGTTTTAATACTTATGAACATTATTTATTATGTCATCATGTGTGGTTACTGGTAAATATTTATGTGGGACAAAGCTAAAATGAAGTATAATTAAATTTTATGACATAAAGTTTGTTGTTGAAACTGGCGGTCTTGACCACTGAATAATACATCACTGGGATTATCAAAGTAAGCCCATTCAGCTAGGATTAAGCTGTCCATCAATGTATATAATATATATGTGGGTGTCACCCCTCCCCCTATATCAGTCTGCTCGGGTGATTTTGAAGTGGTGTAATTCAGTCGCCATACATCTTGAAGTGTTGATGCTATGGACATTAATTCAGCAAATGTGTCAAAATTATCATATTAGTCGGGGGAGGGGGGTCTGTCAGGAAATAAGACAGTAAAAGACTGTGGGGTCGCTCACCAGACTGCAAAGACTGATAAGACTGGGACTCTGGAGACCATAACAGTCAGAACTTTTCATAATCAGAAGTAGATCTAAACAGGATATGTGGCTAGAGAGGCTTCATGTATGTAGATCGGGGAATACCTACTTTTAAATTACCAACTGTACACTACTGATCATGCCCTCCCTCCTCTAGCTCATGTCCCTTCCTGACTGGGCTCCAGACTCTCAAGTCTTAGGTTGGAATTTCACAACCGACATCTCACAAACTTTCTCAATTGTTGGAAATTTCCAATCTCACAAGCGCCTTTTTATAAAACTATTTAGACATGTTTGAAGCCAAATTATCCATGGACCCAAAAACACTATATGTATGTCAGATTAATCAGTCGGGTAGTTCCAAGGTAGATGTTATAATGCATTTTGTATTTTAATGATTTTATTAGACACAAAAGTGTTAAGTCCCCATAGCCCCGTCATTTCTTAACAGGTTGAATCATGTTAACAAAGATGAATCTCAGTCACTAAGGATCCTCCATACTATATGTAAGCTAAATAGTCCAACCTCTCTTGAGAAGACATTTTAAGTATTAGCATAGAGACATACAGTTATGTCCCTGGTCCCACCCTATTTAATCTGGTGACCCATTTGAACAAATCTGAACTCCAGTCACCCAATGACCCTTCATACCAAATATGAACCCATTCAACCTGATGGTACATGAGAAGAAGTCGTTTTTAAGAATTACTATGGAGGGCAAGAGTTATGGCCCTGGCTTCACAACCAATTGAACAAAACTGAATGTGAGTCACCAAGGGAACATCCACACCAAATATGAACCCATTCATAGAAAAGATGTTCAAAGAATTGTTGACAGATGGATGGATGGACAGACAGATGAACAGGAGACAGATGAGAAGTGATGACAAAAGCTTCGTCTCAGGCGAGCTTAAAAATTACATTTCATTGAACAAATCTGTAAATCACCCCCCCCAAACACTGTGGGGACATCCCTGCAAGAATATGACATTATCTTATTATACCAGTAGCGTACATCATAGATACAGGTTATGTGGGTGGGGCAGAGCTAATTCTCTTATACCTCTGACCCTATTTGAACAAACATGAATCCCCATCTCTGATATCTGTCCATCTAATAATTTTAAACATTCACTTTTAAGAGTTGAAGTTAATTGATTTTCCAAAAAGGACCCAATTGGAACAGCTCTAAACATGCCACCAAGGAAAATAATATTGGAACAGCCAAGCGTGAATTCAGTGTGTCTGAGGTCCCAAAAGGGGAATGTAGTGATGCTATTCTGTAAGGTGGGCTAGCATCACCAAATTCACCACCTGGGAACCCAAACTTACTTAATCATCAACTGCTATGGGAGACCTGGGGACAGACAGAAGTTTTCCAGCTGAAGTTGGTGGCATATGACAGTATGCACACCCATTTCACACCTCAATTATGCATTTTAGAATCTCAACAGAAGAAAAAAAGCTGCTAAAATGTCAATTTGAGACTCACTTCCCAGAAGATGAGGCCTAAGCAGAATGAGGCCATCAAAGGGTGTATTTAGCAATGCTAGCCTGCTGTGCAGGGTACAAATGCTAGACACAAATGCTAGACACACTTCATTACAGCTTTGAGAAAAGGAATTTAAATTGATATTAATGACCAGGATATTGTAAACAATCATGGTGCTAAATTGACAGCTTGAGAAAACAAATGCTCAACACTTCTCATTTAAATTATGAATGACACGAATACACTCCCAGGGGACTCTGCCTATAGCCACAGAAGTTCTGTTATCTATAAATCTACACACTGGCATGAGTGCTAGCTAAGCATTAGTTCACACCTGTCAGCCTGATAAACATCTCAATTGATGACTGTGTGTGTATTTATATTAACTACATGTATCTCTCTGTGTCTGTAGCTAATACAATTGACTTAATCTGCTGGTGGGAGAGATCCTGTGAGTTAGGAGATGAGATAGGGTGGAATGCTGTTGGTTGGGGGCAGGGTGGGGTTCTGGGTCATGTGGGGGGAGGGTGATTTTTTTTTGTATGTTAAATTGATCAAGGAGTTCCTGAATTTTTTATTATTTTTTTTGGAATTATGACCCTGGCTCCACCCCTATTTGACCCAGTGACCCCATTTGAACAAATCTGAACCCCAGTCATTCAATGACCCCCCCCATACCAAATATAAATTAAATCGGCATAATGGTTCTAGACAAGAAGTCATTATAAGAATTACCTAGGAGGAATATAGTTATGGCCCTGCTTTCGCAACTATTTGACACAGTGACCTCATTTGAACAAATCTGAATGACAGTCTCCTAGGGAACATCCACACCAAATATGATCAAAATGCAAAAATGTAATTTTTTTGTTTTTAGAGTTATGTCCCTGGCTCTGCCCCTATTTGACCCAGTGACCCAATTTGAACAAATCTGATTCCCAGTCACCCAAGGTCACTCAGTACCAAATATAAGCTAAATCGGCCCAATATTTTTTTAGAAGTCATTGTAAGAATTGCTATGAGTTATGGCCCTGGTTTCTCAACTAATTGACCGGGTGACCTCATTTGAACAAATCTGAACACCAGTCACCCAGGGACCCTCCATACCAAATATTAGCTAAATCGGCACAATGGTTATGGACAAGAAGTTGTTGTAAGAATTACTATGGAGGAATAGAGTTATGGCCCTGGTTTCGCAACTACTTGACCCAGTGACCTTATTTGAACAAATCTGAATGAGAGTCACCTAGGGAACATCCACACCAAATATGAACCAATTCGGTATGATGGTTTCAGAGGAGAAGATGTTTAAAAAAAAGTTGACAGACGGACGACGGACGAGGAGTGATGACTATAGCTCCACCGGAGACTTCGTCTCAGGTGAGCTAAAAACTCCAAGATATAAGGTTGAAATTTTTGGATTTATAATTTTTGAGTTTGAGACCCACCACGCCGGGATCTCGGACACCCACCTGTCCAACATAAGTTTTTTCCAAGGAAATTTGGTGACCCACCCCAAAAAGTTTGATGGAAAAGGTGAAAATAGCAGGAATACAGAAGATAAAGGGTGTGCAATATTTGAATAATCATCCCCATGATATGCCAATAATGTAAACTCAACAAAAAGCACCAGAAATCTCAGAAAATCACAAAACACTCATTTATGAAACTTGTCAAGTACGGTTCTGACAGCATCCATATCCATAGGTTAACCGCACCAATACATGTGTATATATATATATATATATGGATCAAAGAAGCATCCATATCCATAGGTTACCTGCACCAGTACATGTGTACATATACATGCAACAAAGAAGTGTTAAGAGCAGCGTATTCTCTCCAGATATTTTTTGGGGACATCTGTTTTCCAGATGAGAATATTCCCGTATATTAAATTTGTGATGACATAATTTTTTCAGATAGAACAATTGAACATGCAACTGAAGGTTCAATTGCAACTGCAGATTTATTATTTACACTGTATATTTTAGTAATTATACCTTGAATTAGTAGAAAATCTACCCAATGATGAATATCATACAATGATATAGGAAATCTGTATATCTTTCAATATTCATACCATTTAAAGCACCAGGAGAATTAAATGAGCTAATATTGCCATCACAGGTAAAATTGAAGGTAAACAATGGAAACCTTTGAGAACTGATGGAATTGCTTTTTTTGTTTTTCAGTGCAATTTTTTTCTCGTATAAGAACAAACCAGCTAGTGATATATGTAGGGATACTGTTAGCTGTTTACAGCGAACACAGGAGTCCCTTCTCTTGATTAATGCTCTATAGTTTATAAGCCTGAGAATTTAAATTACTTTAGTTGTCATAATTTATCTTTATACATGGATTTGGAAACAAGACAGTCAATGACTGTGGGGTCGCTCACCAGACTGCAAAGACTGATAAGACTGGGACTATGGAGACCACAAAAGTCAGAACTTTTCATAATCACTTTAAAAGAAGTAGATATCTAAAGAGTTAAATCTAAAAAAAAAAATTGGAGTTATGTCCCTGGCCCCGCCCACATTTGACCCAGTGACCTGATTTGAACAAATCTGAACCGCAGTCACCCAAGGATCCTTCATACCCAATATGAACCCATATAGCCTGATGGTATTTGAGAAGAAGTCATTTTAAGAATACTATGGAGGGAAAGAGTTATGGCCCTGGCTTCACAACTATTTCACCAAGTGAACTCATTTGAACAAATCTGAATGCGAGTCACCTAGGGAACATCCACACCAAATATGAAACCATTCGGTCTTATCGTTCTGAAGATGTTTAAAAGAATTACTATGGTGGGAAAGAGTTATGGCCCTGGCTTCGCAACTATTTGACCCAGTGACCGCATTTGAACAAATCTGAATGAGAATCACCTAGGGAACATCCACACCAAATATGAACCCATTTGGTCTTATGGTTCCAGAGGAGAAGATGTTCAAAGAATTGTTGTCGGACGGATGGATGGACAGGCGATGGACGGACAGGGAGTGATGACTATAGCTCCACCACATCCACACCTAAATATATAAACCCATTTGGTCTTTAATATGTATCTGGAGAAGAAAACAATTGATGGATGGATAGAGACATAATGACAGATGGATGGATGGGAGAACAGTCTGACATAGAGACTGACAAATTCAATCCAAGATACCCCCCAAGTTTTCTTTGCAAAATCAGGGTATAATGAGTTGAACTGGATACTGGTGGTTAAGAAAATAATATTGGAACAGTCAAGCCTGAACATAGTGTCTGACATTTGCAGAATGAGGTCCCCAAAGGGTGAATTTAATGACGCAATCCCGCAATGTGGGCTAGCATCACCAAATTCATCCTCTGGGGACCTCATTCTGTTTAGGCCTCAACTGCTATGGGAGACATAGCATCGGATTGAAGTTCTCCAGTTAAAGTTGGTGATGTGCACCCATTGGGCACCTCAATTATGCATTTTATATTCACAAATTAGGGGATATAGAAACTAAACAGAAGGGAAAAAGTAAGTAAAAATGTCAATTTAAGTGCCTATATACTTCCCAGAAGATGAGGCCTAAGCAGAATGAGGACCCTGGCTAGTGTATTTGGTGATGCTAGCCTGCTGTGCAGGGTAGCATAACTAAATTCACCCTCTGGGGACCTCATTCTGCAAATGCCAGACACACTAAATTCAGGTTAGAGAACAATATTTTGTTTTGATTTTATTTTAATAACACACACTGGCATGAGTGCTAGCTAAGCATTAGTTCACACCTGTCAGCCTGATAAACATCTCAACTGATGACTGTGTATTTATATTAACTCTCTGTCTGTCTGTAGCTAATACAATTGACTTAATCTGCTGGTGGGAGAGATCCTGTGAGTTAGGAGATGATATGGGATGGAATGCTGTTGGTTGGGGTCTGGGTCATGTGGGGGAGGGTGATATATATATTTTTTTGTATGTTAAATCTGAATTTATTATTATTTTTTTTTGGAATTATGTCCCTGGCTCCACCCCTATTTGACCCAATTTGAACAAATCTGAACCCCAGTCATTCAATGACCCTCCATACCAAATATAAACTAATTCGGCATAATGGTTCTAGACAAGAAGTCGTTATAAGAATTACCAAGGAGGAATATAGTTATGGCCCTGGTTTCGCAACTATTTGACACAGTGACCTCATTTGAACAAATCTGAATGACAGTCACCTAGGGAACATCCACACCAAATATGAACCAATTCGGCATTATGGTTTCAGAGGAGAAGATGTTCAAACAATTGTTCATGGACAGATGGACGTATGGACGGACGACGGACGAGGAGTATTGACTATAGCTCCACCGGAGACTTTGTCTCAGGTGAGCTAAAAATCAATTATCAAAATGCAAAAATGTTATTTTTTTTGTTTTTAGAGTTATGTCCCTGGCTCTGCCCCTATTTGACCCAGTGACCCAATTTGAACAAATCTGATTCCCAGTCACCCAAGGTCCCTCAGTACCAAATTTAAGCTAAATCGGCCGACTGTTTATTGATAAGATGTCATTCTAAGAATTACTATGGAGGAACAGAGTTATGGCCCTGGTTTCTCAACTAATCAACCTGGTGACCTCATTTGAACAAATCTGAACACCAGTCACCCAAGGACCCTCCATACCAAATATTAGCTAAATCGGCACAATGGTTCTGGACAAGAAGTCGTTGTAAGAATTACTATGGAGGAATAGAGTTATGGCCCTGGTTTCGCAACTACCGGTATTTGACCCAGTGACCTCATTTGAACAAATCTGAATGAGAGTCACATAAGGAACATCCACACCAAATATGAACCACTACGGTATGATGGTTTCAGAGGAGAAGATGTTTAAAAAATTGTTGATGGACGGACGGATGGACGGACGAGGAGTGATGACTATAGCTCCACCGGAGACTTCGTCTCAGGTGGGCTAAAAACTTTACATGACATTGGAAATAATATGCGATCAGCGCTCAGAACCACCCACCCACCCGGACCTTGCATCATGGAATTTTGTTTATGACCCCCCCCCCATAACCATGACTTGTTTTTGATAATTTCCTAACCGGTATGCATGATTCACTGCTCTGTTAACTGGTATTCATGATTCATTGTGGGTGGTGGGGGGGGGGGGGGTGACACCCTCATTTATATAGTCCAAGTTTCCTTCAACGTAAACCAGCTAGTGATATCATGTAGGGATACAACGTAAACCACCTAGTGATATCAGGGATACAACGTAAACCATCTAGTGATATCATGTAGGGATACTATTAGCTGTTTACACCAAAGTATGGTTAACAAAAACTTACTCTTCTAATAGCAGACTTTACGCCCAGATCCAGTGGCATAATTTTTCATTTATTTTGGTCAATAAAAAATGCTATATTTATTGGAAAGAGTGATATCTTAAGGTCATAATGATGTATTATAATCTAACGTGTTAAACTAGCAGGGTGACCTGGAGTTGCTCAGGTTAAAGGTACTCAATCCAATTCGATGGTCCCAATATAATCAGCCAAAATCCATTAATGATGGCAGTCGAAATGTGACAAATTGCTAAATTTTCGACATTTCACAACCTATCATTTGTAACGGCCATCTCGGCGATCATTGACATCGATAATTGGTCGAAATACCATAGAGTGGCTCCCATTGGATTGTCATCGTTTGGTTACGTCGACACCGAGAACGTCTCTTATCTGGTCGTGCAGCACAATAAGGCAATAGTTGTGTTGTAGAAATGATACACAGGGCAAGGCTTATCGATACAGCTATGGAGTGTGTTTTCCTTGTGTATATCTTGAATATTCCCATGGGTATATATAAATGGGCTACCAGCATATGACTGCTAAATTTCTTAACATATTTATAAATGTGTGACAACCAATGGTTTTATAGTATTCCGTGGATCGTGTATCGACAACTTATGTCTGAATTATAGCCGTATAGCCAAAGTAGAGATTCATGGCATGATCTAGCCATATATGGACTCTGGATTTATTAATAAACATGGCATACTTTATTGATTTATTTATCAATACTCAATATCAAATGAACAAACATGGAGACACACATTTATATTCTTCAAGCGAATAAATTTGGCATGAACAATATTAGAGATAACATGGATGCACTATACATCAATTTCCTCAAATAGTATGCAATATACACTCTTATACTCCACACCCATAAACTGGAAATATGTGTACAGAATCACTACCACTGAATAAACAAATGTCATCAGTCTATCCCCAGAAAACGTGGCTTTCCACTGAGGTTTATTAATTGTTTGAGGTGGCTAATTCGAAATGTCTTAATACAGCCTGCGATGACTGTCACATGCGGATATCCTTCATGAAATTGTGGTTCATGACTATACCAATTACAGTAATGCCCTAAATAATCGACTCCTTAACCACAGCAGAATTATGGGTAATTTTTCAGGTTTTAGTCGGAAATATGGCTTGTTGCCATTCATCGGCAAGCTCTCATGATACAGAGATGTTCCAATCTGTAGTAGATTTGAAGTGACCAGCATGTTTATCTTAACCCTTTATTTAATCATAAATGAGTAGTTCTCTTAGTAAATGTTTAGATAATAATAAGATAACATTAATAATCTTGAAAGGATCGATCCAGTAGTGAGTAGATGCATATAATAATAATAATAATAATGTATATCATTTATATAGCGCTTAATCCCTGGTGTAGCTCTATATATATAGCTCTAAGCGCTCACATTATTACCCCAGCTGTTTTTTATGAGTAATGCCGAGTCTTGTGCCTGCTGCCATTTTACAGGCGCTTCACTAGAGCGGCTTACGGATACCCAACAACCAGGTACCTATTTCGCATCTAGGTACGACGAAGCGAGCACAGTACAAGTGACCTTGCCCAAGGGTCACAACCTGGCGCGAGATTTGAAACAGCTTGTGGCTATATATAGCACACACACCGCTCAATTCGGCCAAGCCACTGTTGTGGACACAATAGTCCACCGAGCGAGGCGCGAACTCACGCCGGTGCATTAACACCATTACAAGTCCGACACTCTACCCACTGGGCTACCACATCCACAATACAATTATAGCAATGAGCTTTATCTGCATCTAACACAACAATGATAAATATTTACATAGCCCGTCTCTGTTACACTAAATCCTGTTCGGTGATAGGTCAACTGCCAATTTGGTTACCCATTTCATACCCCAACAACACAGACTGAAACACGAACACGATGTCACAAATTGTTCACCTAAATCACTAAATGTGGTCAGTAGAATAATTGGGCATGCTTTTAAAATTTCAGCCAAATTGCATCTGAAGCCAGTTATTTATATCAATCACATAATCATTGCTATGTGCTTGGAAATCTTATATTGGGCTGACTTAATGTTCTAGTCTCAAATTTCTCGGCAGATTTTTTTAAAATAAATAAGAATACATTCAGCTTTCTTATGGGAATAAATCATCAAAAGCTATATAAATATAATAAATAAATGTAGTGGGTGTTATTGGGGATAAGGCACTGTGGTTGTTGGGGGGGGGGCATTAGCCCCATCAACCACAGCACAGTATTCCCAAATAACACACACCCCCACTGCGTTCATTTCTTAAATGCATCATTAAACTTTTCAGAATATATTGGCAGGTGAACTATAAACATCCAACAAAAATGATGGGTATGAAATGAAACAAAAACATACAAAATGTATCAAACATAAGAAATAGATGGAATAAAGGGTTTTCAAACACAAAATAACACTTGCAATATTCACAACAATTTAATTCAAATTTCCTACCCATGACCTTAAACACTTATTAAACCATCTGAACATGTATCCTGGCAAACAAAAAGTCTATGTGAGGCCAAATTCATAACTAATCTAATCATAAATGTACATGTAGCCAATTACTATAAGGCGAGTTTAAATGATACCGAAGTATATTTATAATTGGGTCTTCCAGCTTTCATACCTCCGGCAGAATAGGTTCAAACATATTTTCACAAGTTCTGATGGTTACTTTGTACTGGTGTTAGTACAGTACATGTATTAAAGTGATGTGAAATATGTCTTTAACCCTTTCAGTGCCAAGTCCGATTTTTGTATCAACCCATATTTCCTTGATCATTTTTCAAATTTATTGATTATAATAATGTGATACATTGATGGAAATAACTCTAAGAGCTCTTTCCATCAATGTATCACATTATTATAATCAATAAATTTGAAAAATGATCAAGGAAATATGGGTTGATACAAAAATCGGACTTGGCACTGAAAGGGTTCAAGATATATTATGGATATACTTCAGTGAATAAAAACAATATGTTAGAATCCAAAAACTGTATCCACTGAAAGAATGTACCAATGAAATATGATTATCGAAAATTCCAAGCAATTCAACTGTACAATTTTAGAGAACACAATGTTTGAACTACGGACAAATATAAATATTTACTACTTTATTCGTGAAGAATTATTGAACATAATCATTATGGTAATGATTGCGCCAACAGTAATCATTGCATGTAATCTGTTTATAACAATGATGCTGTTTTCTAACTATTCTGATATCAAATTAATGAAAATAACTTATGTTGGCATGATTGCTTGTAATTCCATTCTGAACAGCTCGGTGGAGTGTTTCACATCACTTTAACATTCATAAAATTAATGCTGGTCATCACCTCACAAAATGAATCTCTCAATTTTATCTATCATCAATGAATTTAAACAGAATGCATGCTATTAACTTGGAACAGTATTCTCATATGGGTAGATCTTATGAACACAATGTAAAAAAAATAAAAATATATTAACCATTTCTATACTAAATACTCATTGACGAGAAGACTGAGTAGTTGAACTTATTATCTGAACAGTTCCCTCCAATAAATAGGACTCCTTTTGCACTTTTATTATCTATCATCGGCTTATTTTTCCTGAGCACCCCTCAAGACAACTAATAGACTATTCCAATGTATACCATAATAACTGTGGGAGAATATATTTAGTATAGAAAGAGTTCAAGAGCATCAGCAAACAATACATGTTTTGAGATATTTGCCGTTTTGAACCAGGAACCAGTCTATACAACAATAGAGATCACGTAGCGCCAATAAACAGACATGAGAATCACAACAATTGCAGACAACAGCTTAGGATAGCAAAGTTCTTTTAAAGGTACTCAATCCGATCAGACGCTCCTAAATTACTAATTCTTTGGCTTCGGGGGTAAAAAATATTTGATTCGAGTCGAGGAACCTACCCGTCAAAGCTCAGAGTGATTAGATATAGATTTTTGAAGTTAATTATTTCAATTGTTTCTAGCCCAGAAACTTGTGTTCAAACAGGTTCAAACGGACGTTCTGGCAGATAAAGATGGATAACTCTAAAATTAAGTGGTTATTATTACCACTTGATTTTAGAGTTATCCATCTTTATCTGCCAGAACGTCCATTTGAACACGAGTTTCTGGGCTAGAAACAATTGAAATAATTAACTTCAAAAATCGATATCTGATCTGAGTTTTGACGGGTAGGTTCCTTGACTCGAATCAAATATTTTTTACCCCCAAAGAAATAGTAATTTAGGAGGGTCTGATCGGATTGAGTACCTTTAAACTAAGCATTCGTATCTACTTTGAGATGAAAGTCTATTATTCAAATGTAATTTTACTTCTGCGAAGTAAAAACCAAGAAAGTTGTTGCCGAATTTTGTGAATTAGATTGGTCCTTGTCCCAATTGAAACAACTGCTCAATTCATAGTAACTCTACAATATTTGTTTGACTATACATATTTCTTCATAAAAATACCGGTACCTCACCAGAGCATTTGTTTGTTTGAATGATAGTGACTATAGAGGTTACTCATTACGGTATCTTTGTCATTATGAAAGACGAAATTATCCATCAGTTACATGTGAATCACACTCAAAAATCAGAAAAGTGAACTAATTCAGCTGTGGTGTGATTCGATAGCTAGCTAGTAACACACATCAACTGCAAATACTCTGATTCCTAGGTGATCTAATTACGTGATATTGCACAACATTGTGGAAATGCTTCAGAGCAGATGTGAACCAAACTTTGAGGAAGCTCCCAGAGTGAGAAGCTGTGTTTGGAACTATCTCTTGGATTCTCTCCCAATTTTCCCATTGGGATCTTCCTACTGTTCTGTTCTGATCTGCAATGTTTTATACATGTGTGGCGCCAATATAGATGATTGATCAACTCAAAGTATTGGACTAGAGCAAGAAGGCATTTATCCAGTTTTATAATTTGATGAAGATAACTGGATAATTTTATAATTATCTAATGAAAGCGCCCTGCTAACAAAGTGCTTCTTCTATGTTCATTTTAAAGATGCCCTGTCCAATTTGACACCATAAGACCACCCAAACCTGAGTTAATGTGCCTTTCATTTTCAGAATGAGGTCCCCAGAGGGTGAACTTAGTCACGCTGTCCCACATAGCGGGCTAGCATAATCAAATTAACCCTCTGGGGACCTCATTGTGATTGGCCTCATCTGCTATGGGAGATGTAGACAGATTGAAGTTCACAAATTGAGAATATTGTGATGTACACCCATTGGAAATCTCGATTATACAAAGTGTCGAAGTTTCCAAAGAAATTTGATAATAAAGAAACTTTCCAGAGAAGATGAGGCCACAGAGGGTGAATTTGGTGATTCTAGCCCACTATGCAGGATATCGTCACTAAATTCACCCTCTGGGGACCTCATTCTGCAAATTATAGGCACACTAAACTCAGACTTGAGACCACCATATCTATGCATTATATACCTGAAAATAATTAATTCGGACCCATAAGCCCATTAGTAGGAGATTGCAATGGCCAGATATCAACTTTCAAAATAGGAAGTTTGAACACGTTTTGAAATTATGCCAGGCTAGCAAAAATGCAATGATTATAAAGAGCGTACATGTTTCTGTCACCCAAAAGCGGTGGATAATAAAGATCTTTCTCAATTATGAGCTTTTGTAATCATTTTCGACGCATTACTTATGGATGATTGTGTGGATTTTTGTGATGCCTGTGTCATATGATTGATTTTAATTGCAAGTATTTTTTTCATTTGAATGTAAGCTGAAAATTGGGATGTGAAATTTTGTCAAATTTGGTGTTGAATTGGACTGAGCATCTTTAACACAAGATTACTTACTGGGCACAAACTAGTCAAAGAACTTTTTGATCATCCTGATTCAATGATTTCATGACGGGAGCTTCATCCTGATTCAATGATTTCATGACGGGATCATCCTGATTCAATGATTTCATGACGGGATCATCCTGATTCAATGATTTCATGACGGGATCATCCTGATTCAATGATTTCATGACGGGAGCTGCCATCCTGATTCAATGATTTCATGACGGGATCATCCTGATTCAATGATTTCATGACGGGATCATCCTGATTCAATGATTTCATGACGGGAGCATCCTGATTCAATGATTTCATGACGGGAGCTGCACTGGTGCAGCATTAAAGATCCTGCACGAATGCATCTCATATATAAAAGAGTCTCCCATAGGGAGCATTGCATATATAAGAGAATGCACTGGCTTACCAAACTCCATGCAGGGTTTACCTTCCTTGATGACTCGGTAAGACCGCTGCTACCGGCGACATTTCACCCACATTTGGTGGACTTCTGCGATATTAAAATATATACTAAGCGAACAGAGCAACATGCTGCCCTTGTTAAGCACACAAAATATCGAATAAAATTTGTATAAATTTTGGACTTTATGTTTGAAAAGTCCCACTAAAACCGAAGAACTATATTTTCGAAATGGTGTGATTCGGTTCTCCGATTATTTTATCAACACAAAAGTAAAAACGCACGTGTGCGACATTGTCACAACACGAACGGCAAGTCAATTTTGACGAGTAGCTTGCGAAAATCGTCAACAACACTACCGCTCTGATTTTCCATTCTGTCATTATGTTTTAGTGTGGGAATTGTTCTCAAAGCACATAGGGGAAATTTGACTTTGGAGCGATCAGGTTTCGCCACTTTTGCTGGAAAATCCCACGCTAAATATAGAAACACAGCCGGTTACAGAGTCAGAAAGGAAGCACGAATGGTGCGCTCTGGTAGCGATTGCTGGCTTACAAGGTAAATATTTTTAGGCCAATGTATTCTCTTTTTTTATGCGAGGTTCCATATGGGAGACCTCAGAATGATAATCATGAAATTGTTCAGAGTATTTTAGTTTAAATTTTAATGCTGTATTTTTCATGGATGTAACATGCCATTGACACCAAATTTCACAAAGGTTGACAAATAAATGCCTGAATAATCATTATCACTAAAGTGTCGACACTATTATAATTATTATCTTTATCAAATTAAAAAAAATAAGAAATTTCATTTTCCAGGAGAAGAAATCACATACATAATTGGAAATAATTAGTTATTATTTCTCATGAGAAAATCATTTGATTACATACATATAAAACTTCTAATGATCTGCCAATGGCCTTTACATATCAGATATTTGCAGGTTGCCTATCATCAATCAGGATTCAGGAATGATCAAAAAGCAACAGATTAGTACAATAAAGGGCGTGAAATTTGGGTCAAACAATACACTAAACAATTGAGGTAAAAATTGTTCACCTGAATTAAGAACTAATTCCACTGATAGCTTAATTTCTTTGTTTATACCTGCATGCAAGGACCAGCATGAAGGGCGACTTGAGAGATAACTTCTCCTTAAATTATGCCACTTCACCCTATATTAGCCATAAGGAGAAGTGACTTCTCTCTATTAGATCAGTATGCATATGTCCAAATAGCTTATTTAAAGTGTATTTCCCTGATTATAATTGTGTATTTACTCATTATTATGGATTAACCCTTTACCCAACAGAAGGGCCCTGTGCCAATGCATTCTCTTATATATGCGAGTCGACCATAGGTCGCCTCGCATATATAAGAGAATGCATTGACTTAACACATTAAAAATTATAAAATTGTTAAAGAATGTTTTTTTTAGGCCAATGCATTCTCTTATATATGCGAGGCGACCTATGGTCGACTCGCATATATAAGAGAATGCATTGGCACAGGGCATAACTGTAACCATCACAATGTGGTCAATGAGCCGGTTCCAATGATATCCATATTTGTATGGTTTTATTGAGACAGACCCAAGATAATTTAGGCTGTTGCAGCTTTATTTGGCCGTTTTTGTCCGGTTTGTTGGGTAAAGGGTTAATAAATGGGCTCTTGTATTGGACAATACATATTTGATCATAAAATTTGAAGTGTGATATTGATCCTAATTTGAAACTTCTAGGCTGGTCCATGCATGCATGTACACAATAATATGCTCTTCTAACAAATTATGGTGAATGGCAATTTGGCGCAAAGCATTCACTTTGATTCAATTATAAGTGAATGATTGAACAATAGGGAAATATAGTTTGACTCAAGTTTCACACCCTGCAATTGGAGATTCTATCAATTCCGTTCAGGACATTTTGTATGTTCGATTTTCATTTTCGTACCAGAATCTGCACTAGCAGGTACTCTGTCCTCACACACATGAACAATAATAGCAGGCTTGTTGCCGCTTGGAGGATGGATTTCATGTGTCTGGCCCGGTGCCAACTCAGATATTGCCTGAAGGAGGTCATAGTTCATCACAGGGGCAGCTTCCATGGAATGTTCCCATCCGACTGGAGGTGATGCCGGCGGTGAGATGAGGAACTGCTTCTCAAGCGGTGGAGGCTGAAGGTGAGATTCATCAGGGCTATTAGATCTCGGCTGTGCAAAATAACATCTCAACAATTGACCATAAAAGTCTGTCTCTTGGAGATGGATTCGTGCTCTAGCTGCATGCAGGGAAGATGAATAGAAAATTAACGCTCTTCTGAAGCTCCTCAGATACTTAATCTCAGCAGTATCGTCAAAATCTTTGAATATTTGTTCAAATTCGCTTTTAACCGTCGCATTTGAGAATATTTTGACATCCAGATTTGTAACGATCAATGTTGACGGGAGGTCACTGGTGTCATTGTCACCGATACTGTTCACCTGATCATCATCAATCTCCATGAAAGCGTCTGATATATTTTCATCATCTTCATCCATGATTAAACACTTGGCAGAAGAAACCTTTAAAGGTAGAAACTAGTAGGTTGAAACACGGGTTGGTTGTATGGGTAAGTGGTTCACACAGCAATATTAATATAATATTTTCAGTGTTGCTCAATTTTATGGTTAATCAGGTTAACTAATTGTTTTTAAGCTTCCACTATAACATGTTAGCAATCAGTCAACATGTCCATGGTCTTTCAGATCAACATATCTGGATGCAATACAGGAACCAATGATTAAAAACAGGGTAAAAACAGCCACAAATATGTAGAAGGATTCCTCGTCAAACACATCTGTGAAGCTGGGAACATGTGTGTGTAACTTTTCGAAGATCTTTTTATGTACAGGCTCATCGGTATCCATTTTTTACCTTCTGTGGATGAAACTTATTATAACTGTATCATGGAACTATGACCTGAAATTGAAGATTACCTGAATTAATTCATGTGTCAGAACACAATATCTATATGAACCTCATCGAACTTATGTAATATGCCTTAGGCCAAAAAAAAAACATGCGATGTCAACATGATGGCATGGAAGTTATCTATACTTTTGCTAGCAACGCCGATAGTATCAATGTTGTCATGGTGCCAAGAGCCATGGAAGATAACATTTTCGTGTCCCTTCTTGGAACTCAGATCGCTCTGACTTTCTGGTGCATATTCTGGGTATATTGTCAGATATAAAACAAGTTTTCTGTCAGAAAGTTCAGCAACTGGATGGATACAAAGGTATTGAGAATACCAACTTGTATCTTGTTTTTAGAATATGGTGCATTATAGATGGATTTGAAAAAAACAAAACAAAACATTTTCCTACCTGGATTTTTTTGCTCAAGAAATCGGAAACAGACAAATTTTTTTTTTTGGCCTTACTATATATGATATATTGTATTAATCATTACCCACCTCAACCTTTGTCAGTCCCAGGTATTCATTTCAGTGAATTATTGGCATGGGGGCTTTGTTTAGCCGTCAAAGCTATTGTTTATTGATTGAATCTAGTCCACCTCCAATATGACTGCCAAAACCACACAAATTGAACCTATTTTTTTCTTCAAAATTTTCCCTGGGGAGCAAAGCACAGGATCCCCTGGTGTGCTTGCACCATCTGTACTCGGGTTTGTCGCAATAATCTTTGTAAACTAATGTTTGACAATTAAACGATAACAAGCATAAATATTTATTTCACAACGCCCTTTAATTTACCCTGTAACATAGAAATAAAACAACCATCCCTTTATCATAAATTTGTGGCTGGAAGAACAGCAGTTGGAAATTTCAGAAGGAAACCATGGTTGATTGTTTGTTATTAATAATAACCAACCAAAATCAGTGAAAAGTGGATTGAATATTTTCCTATTTTCGATAAAAACAAGAGCATCGCTAGTGGCAATATACGCCCCTGGTAATTTTAACAAAGGTCCATAACTATGATGACAATAGGCGGGCAGACCTCAAATTCGAACTTGACCTGTATTTTGGGCTAGTAAACACACATACCAAATTTCAGTCTATTCAGTTCAGACTTATTAAGTTTTCATCCGGAAACGAAATATGAAGTGCAATTTCCAACAAAAATGGCCGTATTAATTCTGGTGAAAATTGGCAGGAGGAACCCGAATTCGAGCTGTATTTTGTGCTAGTAAACCCATATACATAATTTCATTCCATTCAATTCAGACTTATTAAAGTTATCATCCGGAAACGAAAAAAGCAAACAGATGGACGAACCAATAACATAATATGTCCATTTTGTTTTTTTTATAGGGCTTATAACAATTATAATAATTCATCCTTGGTTAGAAAATGGAATTTATTATCAGTTGGAAGGTTTCAGGTACCATGCAGGTGAAACAATCTAATTTAAAATCGATGGGAGTGCAATGAAAATTAGTTAAGTTTCGAAAACGGATTAGTTCACATGGGTGGTCTAAAAAATACCCCGGGTGAAGAGATATCTGGTCGCCAGCTGTGAAAGTCATGACGTCAACAATGAGATATCACAATACAGGCATCCAGAGAGTTAACATTGAGATATAACTGCTGGCAGATTTACAATTTAACAAAGTGTGCACAAAAAGTTGCATATGGTTTTCTCATAACATGTTAACATTTTGTGTTGGAGCGCTATATATTGAGTGACAACACAGAAGAAGACATCTGAGTTATCGCCGACATAAATATTCACACCACTATTGAGTGCCTTAGTGATCTAGTAGTGTCTATTTGGTCGAACTTGTTTGTTAACACTACTCTTAAGTGTCTGGCTTGTCTCACAGTGTTATGTATTACCCATAAGCATAATGCCATTACACTTTTAAAAGGGTAATTCCATTAAGCTCATCCATAAATTAATTCGAATTCACAATGTCTTGCACTTGAGCATAAGTACAAGTAATAAGTAGTAACATTTGACATATCTTCACCTTAGATGATACCATTATATGTAAGTTAATAAGACTATGTCTATGAAAACCAATTACGCTTAAGTGTAATGGAATTACATATATGCTTAACCCTTTACCCAACAGAAGGGCCCTGTGCCAATGCATTCTATTATATATGCGAGTCGACCATAGGTCGCCTCGCATATATAAGAGAATGCATTGGCTTAACACATTAAAAATTATAAAATTGTTAAAGAATGTAAGAAAAAATGGTAAAAAGTGTTAAAAATAGTTTTTTTTTAGGCCAATGCATTCTCTTATATATGCGAGGCGACCTATGGTCGACTCGCATATATAAGAGAATGCATTGGCACAGGGCATAACTGTAACTATCACAATGTGGTCACGGAGCCGGTTCCAATGATATCCATATGTGTATGGTTCTATTGAGACAGACCGAAGATATTAGAGCTGTTGAAGCTTTATTTGGCCGGTTTGTTGGGTAAAGGGTTAAGTAATGACATTACGCTTAAGCGTATTGGAGTTGTAAGTGAGGCAGATATGCTTAAGAGTTATTAGCTATTAAATGTGAACAACTCGTCTGTCTGTCATCACTGGATGTGCTTGTTTGTTGGCTCTGGGCACAAGGGTAGTGATTTATGTGTATATAATATTAGGATGAAACAGTTACAGGATTTTCATAAATGGTTAACCATTTGAATTAACCGAGGTTAACCACAGTTATGCAGGGCTACATTGACATATGAACGTCTATATCATAACATGTTGTCTATTATTCACAACAAATGATTCAACTTAACCCTTTACCCAACAGAAGGGCCCTGTGCCAATGCATTCTCTTATATATGCAAGTCGACCATAGGTTGCCTCGCATATATAAGAGAATGCATTGGCTTAACACATTAAAAATTATAAAATTGTTAAAGAATGTAAGAAAAAATGGTAAAAAGTGTTAAAAAAAGATTTTTTTTAGGCCAATGCATTCTCTTATATATGCGAGGCGACCTATGGTCGACTCGCATATATAAGAGAATGCATTGGCACAGGGCATAACTGTAACTATCACAATGTGGTCAAGAAGCCGGTTCCAATGATATCCATATGTGTATGGTTCTATTGAGACAGACCGAAGATATTTTAGGCTGTTGAAGCTTTATTTGGCCGGTTTGTTGGGTAAAGGGTTAAGTCAAATAAAGGCCGACATGCTCAGTTATAAATGGAAGGCAAATGCTGAAATTGTCGCTAATTTATGAACGTTCGCACGATGTCATGGAAATCAGCAAACCTTGACGATTTACGTACTGCAGATGCCCAAATCCATGGCTGGTTCTTATTCTCTTCCTTGCAGCATAATATACCATCCATGCATATAAGGGGACATCGTTAAATGAACCTCTTATTTATAGCAGAGTAGCCAACACATGGTGCTCAAAAGTTAATTTAATGTTATGACGTGATCTTTTTCTGGTAACTGACACATAATAGGCACATATATATAATATAACGGTAAGTATATATGTAATTGATTAATAAAGTAATTTATAGTAGGATATACATGTATATGTACTGGCATATGTGAGCACAACTTGCCAAGAAGATATTATATTTGCAATTGACAAGATCGGGTTGTATCAAATATAAATCTGCACTGCATATAATATCAAGTCGCTATTCCATCAGCATCTAATTAAGTAACCTCTGGGAGTTTCAATTTTGTATGCATGGGGACCCTCTGTAACACGTGCTTCAATTCCACATGCTTTGAGTCCAACTTGGACACGGATTAAGCTTACAGCCTGTAACGAGTTGCCCATGCATATTCCGGTTTACACGAAACCAAGCCTTGAAATAGGGTGTCTGTCATTTGCAGAATGAGGTCCCAAGAGGGTGAATTTAGTGATGCTACCCCGCATAGCAGGCTAGCATCACCAAATTCACCCTCTGGGGATCTCATTCTGCTTACACCTCAGCAGAATGAGGTCCCCAGAGGGTGAATTTGGTGATGCTAGCCCGCTATGTGGGGTAGCATCACTAAATTCACCCTCTGGGGACCTCATTCTGCAAATGACAGACACCCTATTTCAAGGCTTACAGTTACACGAAACCAAAATTGACTCATAACACTCATACTATAGTCAAACGTCATGATGTTAGTTACACTGTCATGCATATGTCGCGAAGATCAAAGATGCTGCCTGCCAGCTGTGCCCTTGATGTAACAATGTTGCAATAGACTAATAGTACCGACTTGATACACAGTGTTATCATAATTATTCTCTGATTCTCGTTGTCATAACATGTAAGATACAGTTTCCTTTGACTGAGGGGTGTTCCTAGCTTTTTGCTACATGCATCTGACTATATGTTGGTGTTTAAGTATCTGGTGGGCATAACAGCCAGTGTAGCCTGTGTTAACTGTGTCATTACTGGTTTGAAGGTTTATTTATTTTACAAAACTGGGAAAGTTCTCAAAAAAGTGAAAAATTTGGATACGCAACAGGGTTTTAGTATTCAGTGAAGGCCAAACTCTGTGTTATTGGTTACAGGAAAATAGCCCCATTTCTCTCCCCTGAATTCTGTCATCTGGGCTCGCAAGACATTTTTTTCAAATTGATACGATAACTTTTTTTCTATTTCAAATATTTCTCAGCTCTAACATAGCTCTATCAGGTGGAAGAAGCTTATTTACTGACATTCGCTCTATCATGGTCTGTTTTTTGGTTGAAAATGGTCAATTTGAGAAAAAAAATGGTTAAAATTGAGCGTTTTGTGTGTGCAAACCAAGGGGCATAACTCAATGACAAATTGTACGAAGAAGCTAAAGTACAGACAAATGATTAAACCTAAAATTTCTGTCGAAATTAAAACATGCTTGATGGGACCTATGCCAAAGATAATGGCTCAGCATTGATTTGAAGTACAGTACCCCCTCCCAGGTTGGCAAAATTGCTGGAAATTGTGTATTGCTACCTTAGGTAATAATCTTCTACATTCAATTTCACATTGTACCAATCTAACATTGATGATTGAATGGACAGATTCATCAATGAGCCGCAGTTCAGAACCGTTACAATTTCAGAATAGATATCACTGTATAACATATGAAGACTACATCATAAACGTTATTCTCAGGAAGACTAAGTGACACAAGTTATGACAGTCGGCCCTCTGAGGCTCTGACTACATTTGCGTGAGTGATGTGATTCATTGATTCAGTGAATATGACTGGACTGTTAGTCCAGTGCATTTATGAGAAAAAATGCCAAACCCGGAACTAATTGCAACAGAATTTTTTTTTGCTTGAACAAGAACATAAACCCTCTATACAAACATACTAAAAATCGGCAAAAATCGGAAAAGGGGAAATTGGTGAATTTCGTGAAATAAATTTGGGAAAATTTGGGAAAAACATCCATTTATGGATTTTCATGGATGTATATAACAAAATCAAATTCACAAATCCTACAAATATCATAAATATTTTGTTGTCCTCACTTTCCTGAATCCAGAACTGAAAACCATTTCAAGATTTTTGGAGTATTTTTCGAGTGGTGTGACTTCAAACACGCGAATTTACCTTATTTCGGAGCCTAAATTTCGCAGAATGAGACAAATGTCATATTTTATGGTTAATTATCTAAAAAACAAGCGTAAAATACAGGGCTTTTTAACATTTTTGCAATTCCCTCACTAGATAAAACACAAAAAATTATTAATATGTGCATCTATGGTTAAGAAGAATAAAATATTCTCAAACAAAATGTGTGTTCCATTGTATGGACTTAGCCAAATTTGCCACTGGTACAGAACTCGTGTGATGAAATATTTGAGGTCATGTAAATCAATAAATTTATATCCAAATGCCATGCTTTTCTTATAACCTTTTAAGTATACTAGATTGAACAAATTGCAAAGATATTAACAAACCATTGTTTAAGAAAATCAACTTATGGCCCTTTGAATCCTTGGTCTTAACTTGTTTCCAAAAATGCCATGTTGAGACATTTTTTTTCATTCAAACAAGTTTTTAGGCATAAATAGAAAAAAACAAATGGTGTTTTAGTGCGTACAATTATTTGAACTTTCCTCCTACAACACTTTAGTTTTGAAAAATAAGCCTTACATTGGTTACGCCCTCGTATATCACTTGATTTCTCTCATTTTTCAGTAAACTGACTCCAATATTTTGAAAGTTGGTATAGGAAATCATAAAATGCAATATTATCACCAAATTACAGCCATTTCAGACACAAAGTTGTTTTCTTCCAGTTTGTGTATATTCCTGTTGCTTTATTAACCAGCTTAATGCGTTACTGGACGTTTATTTAGAATGTTATTGCCATGTTGTTAAAAAATAAATCCAAAACGACAATTTGACATTTCACTGCCAAATTACGACAAAAAGGATTATAGCTCTGTCAATGTATATAAACAAAGAAAGTGTTAAATTACGTATGAAAGAACAATACATGCAGAAGCTGATAATATGAAGTTGTATGTTTCAAGATGCCTGATTTTGAAGTTTTTGTTAATATGCTTTCCCCTACCCCATGTTTCTACCATTCAAATTTGGAGTAAATTATCCGAAGTGATGAGTGAAATCCAGTGACATTCATTGGTATAACCATTGAAATGTTATTTGCTCAACAAAAAACTAATATAAGAAGAAAGATAAAATACTTTTACACAATAACATTTCGTTAATTTTTCTGAATATGCACAAAAACCTTTAAAAAATTACAAAAACGCCCCAAAATAGCATTTTCGGAAAAGAGGCTAGACTAAGAGTTCATGGATCCATAATATAATTTTCTTCACCAATGTATTTAGAAATTCCATCACAATTTGTTCTATCTTGTATTCTTAAAAGGTAACGAGAAAAGCAGAGCATATAGATTGTAATTTATTGAGTTACATGACCCCAAATATTGCATTTCATCACACGAGTTCTGTGTCAGTGGCAAATTTGGCTAAGTCCATACAATGGAACACACATTTTGTTCGATAATATTTTATTCTTCTTAACCATAGATGCACATAATAATATTTGTTTGTGTTTTATCTAGTGAGGGAATTGCAAAAACGGTTAAAAGGCCCTGTATTTTACGCTCGTTTTTTTAGATAATTAACCATAAAATATGACATTTGTCTCATTCTGCTAAATTTAGGCTCCGAAAAAAGGTAAATTCGCGTTTTTGAAGTCACACAACTCGAAAAATACTCCAAAAATCTGGCAATGGTTCTCAGTTCTGGATTCAGGAAAGTGAGGACAATAAAATAGGCATGATATTTGTTGGACGTGTGTATGTGATTTTTTTTTTATATATGCTAAAGAAAATCCATAAATGGATGATTTGACCAAATTTTCCCAACTTTGTTTCACGAAAATCACCAATTTTCCTTTTTCCAATTTTTGCTGATTTTTAGTATGTTGTTTATGGAGTGTATATGTACCTATTCCAGCAAAAAAAAATTCTGTTGCAATTAGTTCTGGGTAAAACCGTAAATGCACTGGACTATGTGACCAGGTCTGGCAAATGTGAGAATACAGCTACAATAGCTGCCTGTATTCAAGATTTCAAGATTTTATTGAAAGCAAACCATTACAATGGTGTCAGCCAAACAATTTAAACACAAAAACTGAAAATATAACAGTAACATGCAAAGTGACTAGTACAGAACAATGAATCGGTAATCCCAACACACTCTATATAATCAATATCGAAGTATCTAGCTTGGAAATATGTGCTTTATATTTACGGTTTACTGTACTACTGAGTTCTTTTTAAATGAGTTTTTTGAATTGTACCTTGTAGTTCTAGGTTGATTCTGCACATGATTTAATGTAATCGCCGATATATCTAGTATCGCTAGGGTTTGTTGGGTTCAGAATTTGTTCTAGAATCTTAAAAGATTCAGACGAATTTTGTGCAATAAGGGCAGAATTAATGTTTAGTTTGTTCAATAAAACAGCACGTTGTTGAACATATTTTATGCAGTGTAGAAAAAAGTGTTCATCTTCTAATATATCACATGCCAGGCATTTTCTGTCTTTTCTATCAGGTTTAGGTTGTTTGTATCGGTCTCTTTCTATTGCCAATGTGTGTGTGCTTAGTCTGAATGACGTTAATAACCTTGTTTGTGATTTGGAAATGCCAAATTTTAAGTATTTCTGGCAATCAAATTTAGAATATAGTTTTCCAAATAATTAAAGCTTATTGTCGGAGTCTTTGCTGGTGATTGTATTATATAAAGCTAACCTAGCTGAATTCAGCTATATATTCTAATCTTGAGTCAGCTGTTTTTCGATAATAAACAAGTACTAGAAGCGCTAATTTGCGCATCAAATTTAGGTCTCCCTATTATCCGGTAACTTTCAACCAGATATACCCCAACAAGGACACTCCTGTATTTCTTCCCGCTGCTAAAACGGAAAGGAGCATTAGAATGGTGTACATTAATGATTTGAACTCACATCACAAATGGGTTTTGAGTGATAACGATAATTCTTCGTAACCGTATTATACAGATAGTGTGTGGTAAGCTAAAGTACATTGTACGTAACGTGGCGAGTTGTACTTGCTCGGGTCAGGGATGTCCCTGTTTTCAACAATAAAATTGCGCTTGAGCAGCACCGGATTACTATTTCCGGAACTGATAAAGACATTGCATCATGATCTTCGGCATTGAATATTGCATTGAATATTGTATTAAATATAGTTTTCAAGATATTCAGCAATGCATTATAAAGAGTTGAACCTGCCGCTATGACCGACATCGATCATCGTAGTTAGTAATTTTCACACATAATTTCATAATAAACATCGCCGTGTTGACAAAACGCAACACAAGGGTGCCCTAAATTTGATACATGTGTAAATTAGCGCTTCTAGTTTATTCTAGGGAGGAGCGGATAGCTCAGTTGGTTTGTGGGCCAACCTCTGAGCTACACCTTCGAGGGTTCAAATCCGACAAAATATCGGTCGGACTTTGTGTCGCCATCTGGATTCCCAGTACCACGGGCATCACAAATCAATCATCGATGCCACGATCAGTGATCTGAGAAAGATTCCAGAAGCCAAAGAGTCTCAGACAAAAATTTGAAAAAATGCGTACCGGTACTGGACTAACTTCGTACCTCTGCTCCTCTCGTAATGTCATGACCAGGGATGACACTACACTTGGCACACCGTCGGATCGGGAGCCGACGCTAATGGCTGTCCCGTGTGCAACAATGTGCGCACGTTAAAGATCCCTACCGTGGCGAAGAAGTCACGGGTTCGGCAAAAATAACTTCCTGGAAAAATTATGGATCTACTCGATCCCGTCCTGTAAAAGCCAGCCTTGTCACTAGGACGTAACAACTACAGATACAGACAGACAGACAGATTAATATTATCGAAAAACAGATGCCTGAGATGGTTCGAGAGTAGAATATAAAGCTGAATTCAGCCATGTTAGCTGAATACAGCTATTGTAGCTGTATTCTCACATTTGACAGACCTGTTACCTGGTCACTAGTCAGTCTAGACTAGTGAGACTGTGACTGTGAGATGGTGTCAGTCACTCAGTGGTGAGTCACTGCTGACTGGCGAATCCCACAATAAATCAAAGTAATTAGAATTTACAGTAAATTAATACATATAAAAAAAGTATAATCAGTTACTTAAATTTAATTCTGACTTGTGTTACCTCTTGCATAAAGCAAAACATTCGCGGAATTATAAGACAAAACACAATCTAAGAAAAAAGAAAATTCTCATACCCTGCACACGAAATCTGGTCCACACTATCGGTGGTCATGTAAGGGCGATAAGCTTCAGTGCAATCAGTTGTGCTTGGGAGACGTTTCCTGCCAATCGTTTGTGGTCTGTCACGGGCTGTTCACTTTCTACGGTTTCTAAATTTCTAAAATGGATTATATTAACATCAGATGTGGTGCATATTAATTACTAATGAATTCATGTCCTTGTTTAGTCTTTACGAAAAGTCGACAGTTTTGCTTTAAAACAGTTACATAATACGCACAATGCATGCAGATATCCCGTATAATTATATAACGTCAATTATATAGACCTAATTACTCTGCATGCAATTATGGATGTATGGTCTGCGTGTGTGTATTAAATAGCGGTTTGGCTTGCCATAATTATATGTGCAGCTAGTCCGCAAATCTGACGTTAATTATCAGAGCACAGCTCGCCGAGAGCGTCTAGCCCTGTTTGAATAGTTGGGTCCACCAACTAATGTGCAGCTATAGTCCCAGATCGCCCCTACCTATAGTGGACATTCATTACAGATTAAGGGTAATTAAGATCCCAGATCGATGACCGCGTCATGATGCTTTCTCTGTGGCAAGCTTGTGTTATTTTTATAACAATAATACTACCTTCAATATACGGATGGTGATGGTGCTTTTTATTATTTCCATTATTTAACTTTGGTTGTTTATCTATCTAGGGGATATGGTCCTATATATAATAGGACTATAACTATATAGGCGCATTTGATAGTCTATACCGGTACCTTACTATCTATCTACTTGATACTCCATCGCCCTCAATGTGCTGAGGATTATGTGGAGGTCCAGGTGCTACCACGGCCGGGTAACTTTATAACCATGTGGTGACTCCAGTTAAGCGTTCTTTAACGTGCACACACCGAGGCTTGTACACGGGTCAGCCATTAATGTCCGCGCCCGATCGGACAGCGTACTGCACCCACGACAACATACCTGGACAAGTGTTGTAATGGGGGTAAGTCGGCATTTTTGCATTCGGATCTTTATTCAGTGATCTCGAATGAGACTTTTCAGCCTGACAAACTTGGTATCTGACCGAGTTCTGAATTTTGTCAGAATACCCTGACCAGGTTACGATCCCCGGTCCGATAGCACGAGAGACCAATACGCTACCTCTCGGCCACCGACTTCTTACAACCCAGTACGACATTTTAAATTTGTTCTAATATCCATATCCACATGTGTGGAGGAATTAAAGATATCTATATCTATAAGAGAAATTGACCATTGCCATTCGATTCCAAAATCATATCGGAGATCACATGCAGCGACGTAGAACCGACTCATAACCTTCCTATTCATTGTTATAAAACAATTTATATCTTTCTTAAACAAGTTAATTTTGTTTAAAAATAAATATTACCTTGTTTGAAAAAAAACATAGCTTGCTTTTAAAGTAATATTGCATTATGTTTAAAGAAAACAGCTTATCAACATTACTCACATGATCCAAATAAACATACCCGTATATGCATATTAAATTTTGTATGGTACATGCTTATTTGGAATCGTATATATACTTATAAGTTTAAGGTTACTTAAGGTTGCTCCTGACAGCAGGCTTGGCCTCTTTTGTCAGTTCTTCATTAGTTATCATGTCCATTGTTGGTGCATCGTATATGTCTCTGTTACTGCATGCTATCGGAGAAATTTATCAACACTATTTTTAAATTCATTAACCGTACGGTATCTACATAGACTACTTCTGATGGTAAGGCATTCCAGGTGTTTACTATTCTGAAAGGAATGGGTGGCTGTTTGTTTGCTATTATGTGATTGATGGTAGATTGTGAGGTCATGCCCTCTTCTTTCCACTCCCTTCGCCACATCTGCTCTCATTTGGGATAAGTTTTTTTCACCTTCTTTGTAGACTGCATGTGTCAATTTATATGTATCGATGAGATCTCATCTGTCTCGTCTGAATAAGCGAGTTGGTAGTTGTAATTTCTTTAATCTTTCTTCACATTTCAGTCCTTTCATTCCATGAATTTGTTTGGTGGCTCTCTTCTGTACTTTTTCGATATTTTGATATGTTCTGTTGAGTTTGGATGCCAGACAGATTGGGCTTATTCTAATTTGGTTCTGACCATGGTGGTAAGATTGTTTGGAACATCTTCATAGGGGCATATTATCATGTTTGTTGAAAAATTATGATCTTCAGGTTGGCTACATATATAATTATACTGAAGCCGTACCAGCTAGAATTGCTTAATCTATCACTCAGGTCAGGCAAACATTTTGCTGGCAAACTCCTATGAATTAAACAATACATTTTTTAAAATCCGATCTGCATGAATTTCTAGTTTTTCCTCCATGCTCAGCCATGCTTTGATATTTCATATTGCTTTACAGTGTTGCTTATTCTGAAATTTTCTCAATTTTCAACAAGATTAGTTTGTCCCTTGGACATTTTCTCAAGTTGAGATCATATATACACTTATTGGTGGAGCATTTGAGTTGGAGAAATTATATATGATTAATGGTATATTGTAATTAACAAACAGACTTGCTTCCCTTTGAAGTAACTGTTGTTGCCGTCCTGTATACTGTTGTTCCGCCCGTATACTCTTATTTGATTTGATTGATTGATTTTTAGCTCAACTGAGACGAAATCTCCGGTGGAGCTATAGTCATCACTCCTCGTCCGTCGTCCGTCCATCCGTCCGTCCGTCCATCCGTCAACAATTCTTTGGGCAACTTCTCCTCTCGAACCATAAGGCCGAACGGGTTCACATTTGGTGTGGATGTTCCCTAGGTGACTGGTATTCAGATTTGTTCAAATGAGGTCACCCGGTCAAATAGTTGCGAAGTTAGGACCATAACTCTTTTATACCATAGTAATCATTACAGCGACTTCTTCTCGAATTTCATAGGACCGAATGGGTTCATATTTGGTACAAAATGTTCTTGGGGGACTGTGGTTCAGATTTGTTCAAATGAGGTCACTGGGTCAAATAAATGTGGGCGTAGCCAGTGACATAGCTAAAAAAAAGAAAACAGTTTAAATTCAGATTTTTGGAATTTTCAGGGCGACCTTTCTCAATTAAACAATTTTTGTTTTTTTTAAACATGTTATAAATTTTTTTATTCTGAAAAAGTGACACCATTATAACATCTGCAGAGTTATGAAACTTTACTCTTTAATAAAATTATGGAAACATTCCATCCTCCCCCACCCACCCCCTCCCACATGGCCCAGACACACCCACCCTGCCATCAACCAACATCCCTTCCAAGCCATATCATCTCCCAATTTAATTAATACCTCTTCTCAACACAGAAGCACATATATCTACAAAGACACAGGTCATTAATTTAGATTAGAATAATAGATGTCATCTGTCTGGTTTATGTAAACATACCTGCTAGCAATTTAAAAACAAACTGGTGCTCCCAAGGTTAGGTGATGACTGAAGGGAATTGGTTTCCCTGACATACAATGGTACTGTGGTTTAGATTTCTTCAAGTCTGGAAATAGTGTGTCTGACATTTGCAGAATGATGTCCCCATAGGGTGAATTTAGTGTTGCTATCCCATACAACAGGCTAGCATCACCAAATACATCGTCCAGGGACCTAATTCATCTTCTGGGAAGTATCCTAAGTATCAAATTGAAAGTTTGTTTTAGTTATTTTTTTCCACCTGTTCAGTTTCAATGTCCCCCTAATTTGCAGAAGATAAAATGCATAATTGAGGTGCTCAATGGGTGTGTATCACCAACTTCAACTGTATGACTTCAATCTGTTCCTAGGATTTTATTGGCCATTGAGGCCTAATCAGATTGAGGATGAATTCGGTGATGCTAGCCCGCCTTACGGAATATTGTCATTAAATTCACCTTTTGGGGACCTAATTCTGCAAATGTCAGACATACTAAATTCAGGCTTGGCCATTTCATATTATTTTCTTAACCACCACTTATCCAGATGAAATCATACCACTATTTTTCAAAGAAAAATTGGGGAGTATATATTGGATTAAATTTGTCTTCTATCTGTCAGGCTTCCATCCGTCTGCCTGTTGTGATATCTATCCATCCGTCTATCAACAATTGTTTTCTTCCCCAGATTTGTTCAATTAAGTTCATCATATCAAATACATGTAGGTGCGAAGACAGAGCCATAACTCTTTCCCTCCATAGTAATTCTTAAAACAGTTTTTTTTCTCAAGAACCATTGGGCCTATATGGCTTATATTTGGTATAGAGGGGTCTTGGGTGACCGGGGTTCAGATTTGTTCAAATGAGGTCATTTTTAGGAAATGAGGTCCCCATAGGGTGACTTCGGTGATGTTAGTCCACCTTGCTGAATACTGTCATTAAATTCACCTGCAATGGTCAGACACACTAAATACAGACTCGGCTGTTCCAATATTAGTTTCTTAACCACCACTTATCCGGGTGAAATCATACCCTGATTTTTCAAAGAAAAATTGGGGGGGATATTGGGAGGTATATTGATATTACTAGATGAATGGATCTCATAGATGGGGATTCACATTTGTTCTAATGGGGGCAGAGATAAGAGATTTAACTTTCCTCTATGCTGTTTGGTACTGGTATAATAATATTGATTTCTAGACAGCCTGGTGGGGGCAATGTTTGAGGCAATGTGGAGGGAATGTAAAGGGGCGGAGATATGACCCCCTACTTTGATCAAAAGTTAAACAGTTAAAAATTTCATACCTGATACTACATTAGTTGTAGATTAGATGTTCACACCAAAAATAAGTTAGAATTGTTCTCATAGTTTGGTTTGATTTTCTAACATGTATGTTTTAAAACCATCAGTCCATATGTTCCTACTTCAGTTTAAACTGTTGGACCGAATTGGCCACAAGTTTTAACTTTACGGGGGTGTCAGGTTGGTAATTTTCAAACGTTTGAGAGCTTGAAGTACTGGTACCAGTCGTAAAATTCAACCTAAGAGGGATGTACAAAAGGATTTTTGTGAACTTAGTACTGTCAAGATTCAAGATTCAATAAGATTTATTTCGTATTCAATATAATTATAATACATATATATCAACAGGACCCCACAAAAAGTATAACTTGTAAGGGCAGGGCCCTTATGCTTGTATAATGATACAGTGTTATGTGTATGGTATGGTTGTCCTCTTTAAAAGGTAAGAGGTCGGAAATTTGTCAGTGGTGTGCAATTAGAAATTTCAAAGTGAAGAGCCCTGCTCATCTGAGAACTTCCAGCTATGTCCATGTTTAGAACTACTTGTCTTACGTGATACGCACGATCTCGTATAAGAAGACCGCATGGAACAATTATCGGATGAAAACAAGAACACCTTTACAATATTGTTTTAAAAATATAAAGAGTTAGGAGATAATGAAGTTTAAATTATATTTGGAAGCATGCAATGTTCGACAATAAATATATGGAACATGCGTGTGTATGTGAAAAAAATGGCACTGAATTAATGCAGATACTAACAGGATTCTACATTTCTTGTTGAGAAAACCCATTAATTTGTTCCATTATCGCATCTAAGTCTGACCATACATGTATGTTTGGGTGGGGTGTCCAACTTAGAATTTCCAAAGGATAATATAATCTAATTTGATCCATTATCGCATAAGTCTGAGTAAAACCCAAACTTTTAGCGAGATACAGATGATCGCCGGTTCAATGGATAGCCTATACATTTGACATCGCGTTGTGTGATGCTCTAATCGGAACGACCGGATAAAACCGGAAGTTAATATACCCGGAAGTTGCAGCGAAATTAGGGAGAGACGTATTAAACAAATTGAAACTGAATGTTCATTTCAGACATTCTCTTTTAAAACTGCGATATAATCCAAATGACCATATATTCAACAGTGGTTTGATGGTCAGGTTGACCTGTTTTCATTTTGAAAACTGAAATATATGCAGCCTTTGCCGCCATGAGTGACTTTGATTGGCCATGGCAATACAATTTTCAACCTTTTTTCACGTAAGAATACTATTAAGATTGTACTCAAAGTAACACATATTCTCAGAATAAGTGTCCCTTTTAACGTGGTCCTCAGACATTAACAATGCGGTACGTAACGTCAACGCAACGCGGTCGTTGATAATGCTTTGACTAGTTTGAGTCTATGTAACGTTAGGACCTAGTTGAAGTTTAATGACATGCAGTGGCAGCACACATCGACACCACCAGTGGCACCACGAAGAAGGCAAACTCCACCCTAGGATTCCTTCGGCGAAATCTCAGGTACTGCCAAATGGATCTTAGAAAAACGGCATACATAGCATTAGTCCGCCCTCAGCTAGAGTATGCACCAACAATCTGGGATGATGAGTGGGATCCACACTATGAAAAGGACAAGACAAAACTGGAGAATGTCCAATGAAAGGCAGCAAGATTTATAAAACAGAACGAGAGTGAAAGGCTGTGTAACATCAATGCTCAGTGAACTTCAACTACCATCCCTAGAAGCAAGAAGAAAGGAACAGAGACTGACACTATTTTATAAAGTGGTTAACACGTTGAGTGCCGGAAATCAATTAGCAATCTTGCCAGTTTGCCAAATTGTGGCAAGATAGATACCCTTAGTAGACCATAATTTGGCTTCAATGAAGCAAAAATTGGATGACGTCACGGTCACGACTTTAGATGACAGAAACGGCGATTGATACTACTACGAGATAACTCGTAGCCGGCAATGGCGGAAGGAATTTGGGTATTCCCACCACCAGTGCCAACTACGAGTTATCTCGTAGACACAATTGGACACGTTTGAGCAACAAATATAAAGTAGAATATAACCCAAACAAGTTATTTTGGTGGTAAGCATATTTATGGAGGTGTGGGAGTCCTTGTGGTTGTTATAGCTCGTTATATATTTATATTATGGCTGATGCACGGTGGAGCAAATTACTCATATGAGCATGCATGTCTACAGACGGCGAATCCGACGTGGAATCAGGTGAACTTGTTTCCTGTGAGGATGAGTTTATTTAGTCCATGCATTAATAACTACGAGCTTGCATCTTCTGTTGTTTCGGGAATTGTAAGTTATCTCCCATTTAGCCTGATTTAGGCCTATGCTAGGGTTCCAAAGTACAGCCCAAAATAATAGTGTTGGAAGAATTGTCAGCACAAAATTAAAACAACCATGCAGCAGTAGCCAAATAGATCCCTGTACATTCAGGAGTGTGCTACATTCCATATAATCCTTTCCGTCTGGAAATAAGTCACCCTTTACTGTAAACCTCTATGCTACACAAAACCATTTATCCGTACCTACATGTAGAACAGTTCGATGAACTGCATGATGTCTAAAGTACAGTAATTGTTACACTTTCCATTGTCCAACACGTTCGGAAGAGGGTAAAATGTAGCTTTGGGGAGTAATTGTTCCGCTTTACTTGTATTATAAATAATAAAATACCTAGCCCCCAAATGGAGCCGCACAGTGTATTCCAAAAACAACTGCTGTGTTCCCTAATAATGAGATAATGGTAGCATCAACGCGCGTAACGTCATGGAGTATCCGCTTATCTTGTGTTGGATGCATCCACTCGCACATGAGTGAGAGGGAACATATTTTGGCAGGCCTGTGCGACGTGTGTGGGTGGTTGTGCGAAGTTTCAATGTGTTGAAACACAACGATGTAACCATTCCACGAAACTGCCTTCGCATGTTTGTACATTGTGAATATCCACCCCCTGACTGTGTTTGCATGCGTGCACATTGTCAGTCTATTGAATACCAAAAACCCAGTCTAATTGCCCACACAGGACTGCCTCTGGTGGTCACTCAGTGAGACAGTGTCAGCTGTATTCACTCACAACTTGACCATTTTGAGTAGAATATATGTGCTGACGGTGCTTACTTCATTTGAACGATGTAAGGGGAGCCACACTATTTATTTGATAAAATCACTGTTCCGAGGCGGGTTTTCGTGGTGTATCGACCTATTCCACTGCTTCAGTTTGTCAGTTACATGACATGGAAACCACTACGAGATAACTCGTAGTGGCAACCTGCGAAGGTTGCGTACTACGAGATAACTCGTAGTGGCACTCAACGTGTTAAGGGGTCGGCCCCGGGTATAAATTCCGAACACTACCTAACAAACTACCGCCCAAAGAGGAAAAAGAAACCCACAAAATTCAAGGACTTTGTTAGTGACAATATTGTGGAAAAACTAGCCACAAACAACGAAAGTGCCTACGAACCTATTCAAACAAACAGACCAATACGGATATTCCTTCTTCCCGAGGACTGTTCTTGACTGGAACAAGCTGGACAACAGCAGTCAATGCCGCCGACCTAGAAACATTCAACGCGGTTCTGGGAGAACAAAAATAGCACTCCTCCCACCGTCCTGTAAAAGCCAGCTTTGGTCACTAGGACGTAACCACTACAGATACAGACAGAATGAGGACCTCGTTGAGGTTTAACGCGGACTGCGTTGAAGTTTAACGCATTGCTCGGGAGTCAACAAGGTCGCGTAATGTCAGCACTGAATTGTGTTAGCCTATTTTTTAGTATCTTTTAATTTTGTTTTATTTACGTCCACATTTCAATAATTCCGGGTTATTATCCAACTCCTGGTCTACATTCGGACGCCGTTCAAAATTATGTTGGAAAAATATCAAAGATGACACAATAAATAAGCCCTTTAAGGGAAATAAGTTGTCCTGTTCCCATACTTGATATATAAATACTTATGAGGAAGCATTGGAATGCCCAGACATGACCGAGAATCAACAACATATTAGCATCACCACCCTAATTTTATGTCTGACACACTACCAAAGGAAGACACACCTGTGCATTGTTAGGAAGAAATTCGGAACATCAATCTACTTGAGAGACACCCACGTGTGTGCAGTACGCAACAGAGTATGAACTTTCAAACCAACACTCCATACAATTGGCCATACTGTCAATCAATACAGAAGACAAGCTGATAGGAGGATTCATCTTCATCAAATTGCTACACTGTAATATAATATCTTGCCCCAGAAAGCTGTGGATGCAGAGCGGCCTTTGACCTAAATTTAATAATAACTTCAAAAGACGAGACAATGTCGCAATGTGAGCGTGTGGTCAAATAGAGGTTCACGATGGGGAAGTTATTGTTTTTCATGCAAAGTCAACAGGGCACCGATCTCTGAATAATATTTTACGAACTTTATGCATGTATATAATTATGTTGACGAAATGCTAATTATAGTCAGAATAATCAAGTCCTGGTATTCTTCAGCATAAACAACAAATCATATTTATTTTATAATTATTGTTGGTTTATTTAATATATGGTATGCGTGGTATGAATAACGATGTGTGTGTGAAAATTTTAAAATGACTGGAAATTTCAGATTTTTCATGGCGTTTGTTTGTAAAGTTTATGAACGCTCTTTATTTTTGTTACATGCTATAGAAAACAGTTTCGGTCGACACCGGAACATGATAAAAGGAGACAATTATTCAATTTGTACCTACATCAGGCTACATGACCGAACATTCAAAACTGACAAGAAAGTTATATGCATGTGTGGTTCAGTACATTTATGTGTTTCAAACCGCGAAAACGCTAATCTGAGACATGTGCAGCTCTGTTCATCGGTTTGCTTATTCTACCCCCACCACCCCCAGAATGTTAGTTAAATTAATACATGAAGAAGAAAGTAGCCTAATGTGTACTATTTTAATTGACATCTATATTTGTGTGTGTGAAAACTGTAGACAATTATCGGTTTCTACATTGTATGTAATCTTCCTTTCCGCATATATCAAGCAGCCTTTGACTCCATGACAATTAACACTTGCTTGTCGCTTGGTCACATAAAAGGGCCAGGGCTCTCAATGGGATATTTTGTTTAACGCGTACAATACAGAATAACAACGATGTCAGGATACTAGTAGGAGTTGGAAACATTATGTTATAATATGTTACATATAAACGCACTAGCTTAATCATATATAATATTAAAAATGTTTGACAAGATAAGGTAAACAAAATAACATGTGTTTCCGATTTGGTGACCTAAAAACTCCATGTAGATAGGTACTCGTATGTCAGAATTTTCATAGATGTATATTGCTAACATAAAGTGTGCTGATTTTATAACATTACTACCGGTATCTGAGCATCGTTCTTGTAACGGAAATGTAATATTATTATCATATAATTTGGCAGAAATACAAATTGTACACAAAACATTTAAACACGGCGAATTTACATTGGAACTGAAAGTGAAAATGAAAGTAAGTTTCTGGGATCTTATGTATGAGGTAGCTTAGCGTGATTACGCAATGTTACAGAAAATATATAGGTCCCGAATAAATCAATGTTTACATTTAATTGTTTTATAATCACAATGACATATGTTCGTGAATAAAACAACGCAAATGTTTTAAATATTGACATATATTTACGGACGCAAACATGTATAGCTCCAAAATCGTGAAGTTCAATACATCTAGCTCATGTACGTGGTTGCCTTTTCTGGGAATTTTTAGCACACTGTACCTAAGCTAAATTGAAGCACTTATTATTTTCCATTTCATACTTCTTGACCACATTTGTTACTTGGTGTTGACTGAATGTTTTTGAATATATATATTTCTGGTCTCTCTCTCTTTTTTGGTGAGGAAATTGTTGGATGGCATAGCTGGTACCAGGTTCATTACCACCTTATAAACATATGACAGCTACTGGATTCTCCTCCTCTCATTTAATGGTCGTAGTTTTACAGGCCTTAAGATTTGACGAGAATCACCAAATCGATTCTCATAATGATTCTCGCAAAACTTTTAAATTTTCAGTGCTTTATGACTGACTTGTTTCAGCATTTTATTCTCGCCCTGGTTTTAGTTCCATAAGTATGGTTGTCATTGATCCAGGATGGTTGCATCGATAGTCATTTTATTGCCATGGGTTTGCATCCGTGCATTCATCAACAATTTCTGTTAGCATACATGTATCTTACATGTCACATCTCTCATCCAATCGTCACCAGACTTCATATGGATCTTCGGGGTGACCTCTAGATAGGAGCCTCCAATTTTTACCAAAATGTGTTAAAACAATATGGCCACCAGCATCCATCTTGGATTTCAAATTTGAATCCATTGGCACGCCCTGCAGGATGTATTTATTGGAGAATATGTTCAGCACAATGAATAGTACAGTGAAATGTAAATGAGGGTTATATGTCATGGTATTGGCCCAGTACTTAAGCTAGGAATATATCTATGTATTAAAGTTCACGAACCGCGATACTGTACTGGACCGCCATGGGTGGACCAGTCCAAAGCGGTTCAATGATGGTGGTCCGGCCCTATAAAGGCACGGATGGCCTTGGTTGTAGGTTCTAATTTGGAAATAAAAGTTACCAAATTATGAATTTCTCAAGAATATACTAAGAGTATAGTATAATGATAGTATGAATGCGATATTTTCCACAAAACACACTTTCTGTAAGCCGAGTTTATATACAGCACATAAAGAATGTGCGATAAGCAAAACATTAAACACCGTGGTTACCCATTCAACACCAAAATCTTGAGTGGCGAGGATTAGTGAGTGCTACGGTTTAACAGTATGTTGTAAACAATTTGGTAGCAATTTTAACCAATGTTCCATTAGTGGGGTCTCCCCGGTTGAATGTTTTGCATATCACACACTCTTCACGTACTGTCATATATCATAATATGGCTTTTGTTTGTACGATCTTGACAATAACATGCTCATTATGCGATATTTATGGTTGATATAAGAACAAAATGTGTCTATATTTTAATATTATTTCTGTTTATGGCTGATTTAACTTTTAACAGATGTGACTATTTTAACAGCATACCCATCGCGAAGGCCATCCATATCTTTACTAGATCATGTGAGGTATGACATAATTTAAAATTTTCTCAATATTGGTTTGGGCTGGGAGGATTATCTTCAAGAGGAAGAGATTAATTTTCGTGCTAGAATCCTAGAGGTGCATGTATTTGAAATATAGAGAAATAAGCCTAACTGAATAAGAATGATTATATTGGTCACTATAGTTCTAAATCAAAGTTTGCGTTCTCCTTTATTCATATTTTTATGTCAAATGATACATTTTTCACCAATTCACGTAATAGATGAATTATGATTGTTTTTAATATTTCAGAATACAGCCAAATATAGACACAAGGAGGAAACAGCTTGAGGCATGGTGTAATCTTGTTCTAGACTACTGTAAACATTGTAAAAATTATACCCTGGATGTGACAGAATCACAAAGTTCTGAAATATTTCAAAACAAGAAACTCAACAGTATCCTTCCGACCGGATTATGATTATGATTATGATAATATGATCAACTAGCTGACTCCCTTCGGGTGGCTTTATTCAGCGTCGGAGAGAGTTAAATTAATTATTAGTGCCCACTTAACCCTTTACCCAACAAACTGGCCAAAACCGGCCAAATAAAGCTTCAACAGCCTAAAATATCTTCGGTCAGTCTCAATAGAACCATACAAATATGGATATCATTGGAACCGGCTCCTTGACCACATTGTGATAGTTACAGTTATGCCCTGTGCCAATGCATTCTCTTATATATGCGAGTCGACCATAGGTCGCCTTGCATATATAAGAGAATGCATTGGCCTAAAAAAAAAAATTTACCATTTTTTTTTACATTCTTTAACAATTTTATAATTTTTAATGTGTTAAGCCAATGCATTCTCTTATATATGCGAGGCGACCTATGGTCGACTTGCATATATAAGAGAATGCATTGGCACAGGGCCCTTCTGTTGGGTAAAGGGTTAAGACATCTGAAGTCTAATAAGATTCCTCGGGTCAAATTACCCATATGTACAAATTTTCAGCTCTTGAGGGTCCAACCAATTGGTCGCCTCCAGCCAAAATATATATAAAATAATGATTAGTGCCCTTTTATGATATCTGGGGTGAACGGACCCTGTCTGATAACACTCCCCTATAATCAAAGTTTCAGCTCCTATGGTCCATCCGTTTGGTCGTCTGTAAGCGGACAAACAAACAAAGTTCAGTTTTTATTATAGTATAGATTTTGGTGCATTATTAGTATAGATTTTATTGCACAATAACGGGTATACACTGCACAACTTGTCTTGAGTGTAATATGGCATCAAGTTGGTACATTTGAAAGCTGGTTTTCAAGTGGTTTGTCAAAAGAAAATCTACTTTAGACTAGAAAAGTCTCGCAATATGATGATATAAAAGTAATTTTTCTGTCATGTTCATGTTCTGTATCATTGTATTGCTTCCTTAACATGTAGGAAAGTTACCTCTTGATGGGATCTATACAGTTTTAGAAGAACTGCGGAAGAGAGGTAAGTGGATTTGAATATTGTTTTGACCATTAGTGTAAAGTTGGCGATAGTTATTATCAAACAACTTCAGTAAGCCATAGGGTTACTGTATTTATGTATTTAATGTAATATTTTATATACAATGTTGACACCACATCACTACACCATTGCCTTGAACCTACAAATCACCAAGCACCATCCATTAGCACTGACTTGTGTCCATATCCCATGGTGATAGACAAACTAGTTGTTCGTCTTTTTCTACCAGATGCCAGTGTCTGGAGTAGGGATAACATTGGACCCTGCGAAGATTCGATACAATTCGTGAATTGGGCTGCCGATTCAATTTGATTCATTTTCGATCATGGGAATCAAATATTTTCGAATCACTCTTCTTGGCATTCTTGTGGGTGAAAAAGACCATGACGCTGAAGATGTCTTATACTAAATTTCAAATCTGGCTGTAGGTCTATTGTATAATGCCTACAATTTAGCCCAGCTCGCTGTTTTTGTCTTGCTGCATTGAATTGTACCATACCTCCCCAACGACGTAACAGTAATACAGTGTATATCTCATGCAAATGTAGGGAGTCATTGGAACTATTGAAAACATGTTACAAATGCGAACAGTTTTGATTAATTAGAGATACAATCATCTAATGTACTAGCAGACTTACTATATTCATGATTTTTGAAACACAAACTGTACCAACTTTTGATTTGAAGTGACTGAAACATCCAGTGGTTCGCCAGCCTGATGGTTTTATGTATGTTGTAACATGCACCCTCCATCACCCATCTGACACCATTGTAATTGCATACCCTAATTTGCCTCAGTACACAGTAAGTATAATGCTGAATTGGTCTTCATCTCATGGTTTTGGGTACTAAATTTCCCATTACTGAGAATGCACTGGCACATGATTTTTAATTAATTTTATGACATTATATAACCATTCAATTTTAAGCAAATTATGTACGGTATGTAGAGTTTATGGTTATAACATGATCATTTTAATCAAAAGCTAGCTATTCTTTATGTTTTAATCATAAGGTTAATAAAGAATGTCTACTTTTCTCAACATATTTTCGGCAAAAATAAAAAAAAAATTCCGAATTGGAGAACAGAATATTGTCATTCGCATTGCATGCAAAGTACTTCATTCCTCAATCATTTGATGATTTGCAAGTATCACCATTGCTTGCTATTTTCAAAACCATCTCTGGGGTTGATTTCTCAATCTTTATTCATGCACTGCCATGCAGCTGTGGTATCACAAGACCACTGGGGTTCGTTCAGCAGACTCACCTCTTCAGGATCTTTAGCAATTTTGGTTCCGACTCTATACTGATTTTTTGTTTACTTTTGGCCATTTTGATCATGGAAAACCTACCCTGTCAAGAGAAAATTGTTATGATGAGTATTAAATAGTGATGCTTTTGTCCCATTTCTTCGGAATGAGTAGATGGATATTCATAAAACCTACCATTAAAACGATGATTGAGATAGGCATCTCATTGTGTCCCTATGATGAGGCGATCAGTCAGATTTGCCCATGAATTCATAATTTCCAACTTCGGCATCAGTTTTGAAATTAACAGAGACAGCATAAACCATGATACTTAACGATAATTGTAATATGCCTCTCACCAGACTGTCTAATCACGTTTCGATATCATAAATATCATCCTTCGTTTTTATTTAATCATGCATTTTTTAAATGCACACAGGCTTCAACTCGTTTTTTTCAATGGCCCCTACTCTTTTATCTCTAAAAATAATTGGCTTAGGCTCGTTTCCGTACAAAGATCCTGGCAAAAAAATTTAAATGCACTGGCTCCAACTCGTTTTTTCAAAGACTCTCGAAAAAATGACGGGCTCTAGCTCGTTTGCCTAGGAAAATCATGTGTAATTGTCCAGCTGATAATGAGGTGGTGAACTGGAGACAGGGGATCAGTAGCTTTATTATCTGTTAGCGATAAAATTGCACAATTTACCACCTCATTGAACGAGACCAAATTGGTAGCTCAGTTTCATACTTCTAAACATTAAGTTTATCCATCCTTGATTCCTTGTAATAGTTAATACTAGCTAATGTGCCCGACTTCGTCTGGGCTATTTAGGGATTTCTTTGTGATCGCCTCTGTCTGGGAAGATAAACATGCCGATATGAGCATATATGAACGAGGTCAAGGACACAGTGGCACGTGAAACTGGACCCGCCCATATTGTTCCCGGGATAAAAGTAGGCCTACATACCAAATTTGAGTCGTATCGGTCGAGCAGTTTTCAAGTCAGACAGACAGAATTCCAAAATATATAATAGATACAATGTATATTGATCTTTATTCCAATTCTGATTTTCATTGTGTAACTATTTGCTTGCCATTTTGCAGATTACGTATGACACTCCTTCTAAAATGTTCAGCGATTGAGAAAAATAAAGATATAAGAATAAATTTCACATACATCTTTATCAGTGGATGACACCCTATAATCACTGTGCACATATTTATGTTAGTGCCATCTGAATATGTCATTATTGACCTGTAAGATAACATGATTTGTATGGAGGGTAAAACTTGTCATAATTAGCTTCGCTATATTATTTGGAACCTTGCTGACGGGATTTTAAAGATGTATCCACCAAATTAAAAAGAATTTATCGAAATTGTCCAGAAAATCCGATGGAGCTCCTATGCGCGGCTTCACAGTTTCACTCATATTTACCATTTGTTTGTCTTACCGCAGCTAGAGCTGTGACTATCCACTATCCATTTTATTTTGTGCACTATTCCTAATTATCGGATTTGTTTATTCCATGCAATCAAAGCCAGATTTATAATACCACAATCAGATATCGACCAATGTAAGTTATCCAATGAGGTCTGGTTACCTCACCGACTTTTATCTGCTGTAAATATCTTTTAGTTGTTGCCTGCACTGTAAAATGGTATGTTGTGGATTACATTTGTGTATTGTGTTGGTCTGGGAGCGGCTACCAAATGTGCCATTGTATAGGAAAGTAGCTTCACTATTTCACGGAAAAGGCAAATGCCCATGCAACTCATTCAAATACCACTCACCCTCCCCCAATCTGAAGTTCTAGTATGGTTTTGATTATTACCTTTTTAATCTTTGACATGCATGATGAGTCGCCCCCATGCCTACCATAACATGGTAAAACAGGTCATATTAGTAATGCTCACCTCGGCTGATCAATAATTTGTTTGAATGATCGGATGTGCATAATTGGTCAATCAAGGTGTGCACTGTGAACACAATGTGTTATAAATAATTGAACAACCATTTTCACACAAGTATGGGTGTCGATTGTACCGATACATGCTGTGGCATTATGGTATAGTTGTACCTCCCCATGCATGCACATATTATCCCTCTCCAGACCAAAGGGAAGCCACATAGCAAAGGTTACAATGTTGATTGTTTGTCCAAATGGGAATAGATGATAAAATAATACGCTCATTGCTAACACAACATGAGTGTTGCGATCACTAAAGATCCGTGGTTCACGGACGGATAAAGAACATGATCTGAGTCCCAAAATTGAGTTTTGAAGCTCACGCAGACTGAATGATCTATGCATACTTCATTATTTGGTGCTAGAGCCTTTTAACAAGAATATATATATAACCATATCCTTGAGATATAAATCAAAATAGCTTTGATTTTTTGTAACAAACACAGTGCAAAGTTTCAATGGTAAATCACATAGATAATTGCATGTTTCAGTGATGGTCACTATCTATATATATTGCCCAATTTGCGGGGTCAAACATAGCTAACACAACCGTACGAAACCGATAAAAGAGTATACTCATCGGAAAAAATATCGATAGATTCACCATTCTTCCACCTTTTCACCTTTCCGCATCAAAATTATTGAAAAAAATCAGAATAGAGTCGGTTCCTGATCACAAAGAGTCGGAACAAAATCACTAAAGATCCCAAAGTGGGGAGCCCGCTGAACCCCAGTGAAGATGTCAGATCTTGATATCTTCAAGTCGGGTGTGGATTCTCAGATTTGGATATGTACTTACTGCAGGTTTCAGCCATTCATTTTTAAGTTTACCCATACCATAGTATGGTAAACATAGTGTCGTTGCCCGGATTGACCACTCGTCGTGCGTCCGTCCGTCCGTCTGTCCGTCCGTCTGTCTGTCCGTCCGTAGACACTTTACGTGTAATGCGATAACTCAAACATTTTTTACCTGATCAAAACCAAATTTTGTATATGGGGTTTTCAGCCCAAAATACAGATCGATTTCGAATATGGGTTTGATCCGACTTTTTTTGACAGAGTTATGGCCCTTTTTCGACTTAGAATTCACGCATTCTGCCATAACTCAAACATTTTTTATCTGATCGGAACCAAATTTGGTATGTGAGTTTCTCGGCCCAAAATACAGATCGAGTTCGAATATGGGTTTGATCCGACTTTTTATTACGGAGTTATGGCCCTTTTTCGACTTAGAATTAATTAATTCTGCCATAACTCAAACATTTTTTATCTGATCGGAACCAAATTTGGTATGTGAGTTTCTCGACCCAAAATACAGATCGAGTTCGAATATGGGTTTGATCGGAGTTTTTTTTACGGAGTTATGGCCCTTTTTCGACTTAGAATTCATTAATTCTGCCATAACTCAAACATTTTTTATCTGATTGGAACCAAATTTGGTGTATGAGTTTCTCAGACCAACATACAGATTGATTTCGAATATGGGTTTGATCGGATTTTTTTTAATGGTGTTATGGTCCTTTGACATATGATTCACACATACATGTACAATGTACTTCGATAAATCAACCATTTTTCATCTGATAGGAACCAAATTTGGTATGAGTTTCTCAACTCAAAATACAGAACGAGTTTGAATATGGGTTAGATCCAATTTGTTATACCAGAGATATGGCCCTTTTTAAACTAAGAATTATCCAGATTATAACCCAAGTAACTTACAATTAATGAATACCTGCTTCTCTGTGAGCAAGATAAAAGACAATATAGTTTATTGCTTTGAGAGTTATTTATAGCCCTCATATGTTAGGTCTGTATAAGAGACACAGTGAATTATTGGATAAATTGATTTAGCTATCTTTTTAACCACAACTTAGCCAGGTGAATTTATTTAACTAGACCAATGGAGCTCTCTAAGTCCTTGGATGATGGGACTACATTGGATCAAACAGGGCAGAGATAGGTGATTTAACCCCTTTTACCCATTCCATGTCTTTTAACCTTTTCCATTAAATAAATAATTATATTATTTTGATATCTCACATGGCAATTTGCAACAACATGAATAGAACTGCTCACACTATGATAGTGGTGACAGGCTCTAGAGTTTAGATGTTATATTAACCCTTCTATATTGACTCATACATTCCAATAATTTGTGTTATTACTGGTTATTATGTACATTTGTCATATTCTACTTTAGATCATAACAGTATACTCTATAATTCAACATTAAAAGATTATGATTCTGATCTTAACAATTTACTATCGCCAAGGGATGGGTTAAACATCTGCCGATCGTGATCGGCCTCTCGTTACTGGAGTTACGACCCTTGTTGAAGTCACAGTTGGACATAGAAATTTGTGACTCTTCACTCTGTAGATACCTTGCATATTAACGTCAGTAGCATAGTCTCTTAAATTTTAGCATTGTGGGGGGGAGGTATATGCATGTTTGGTATTGCACATGTTTTATATCATTTGTTATATGAGGGCATGTTAAGTGGAATAATGCATATGTGCTATTATTTATTTTGTCATATCAGGGCATGTTGAGTGGAAGGACACATCAAAAAAACAATGTCAGATAATGTGGCGGACACCAGAGGAATGGGGAAATATCGTCTATAAATGGGTGAGTTGTCATTTTTAGGTGCTTAGTATGTACTACTCCCACTGGAGAAAATCAACCATTGAAAACTGTGGTATCAGTTGTACCATTTAAAAAAAATTATTTCTTAACTACAAACAATTGTTTTCATATATTTCATCCAAATAAACTGCTAACAGAAATACAGATTGCAGCAAATGGAAGTCAATGCAGATAACTCATATATAAGACTGATATTAACTCATATAATTATAAGACTGATATTAACTCATATATAACACTAATGTTAACTCATATGTAACACTAATGTTAACTCATATACAAGACTGATGTTGTGCATTGTCAACTTGGATATTAACCCTTTCTATACCAAATGACAAGTACAGTAATGCCCTAAGTAATCGACCTCTTAACCAAAGCAGAATTATGGGTAACTTTTCAGGATTTAGTCGGAAATATGGCTTGTTGCCATTCATCGGAAAGCTCTCCCGATGAATGGCAACAAGCCATATTTCCGATTAAATCCTGAAAAGTTACCCATAATTCTGCTTTGGTTAAGAGGTCGGTTACTTAGGGCATTACTGTAGTTCCCTTAGGAAATGTTCAGATAACTTATGGTCGTTTGTTGAACTTATTATTGGAACATTTCCCTCCAATAAATAGGACTCCCTCTGTATTTGTATTATCTGTTGTCTGCTGATTTTTCCTGAAAACACCTCCAGATTAATAATAGACCATTCCAATGTATACTTTTATAAACATTTAAAGTTTTTCATTCCATTATATTTGCTCATCCACAATGATTACTTAACCCTTTCAGTGCCAAGTCCGATTTTTGTATCAACCCATATTTCCTTGATCATTTTTCAAATTTATTGATTATAATAATGTGATACATTGATGGAAAGAGCTCTAAAAAGATCTCTATATGCTTTCACTTGGTGTTTATATATTTTCACAATTGTCCTAAATGGTTCAGGTATTCAAATAATTAGGTATCCAGAAACCAAATTATAGCATTTTATATTCTATAACATGACCCAGTGCCTAGTTCCTACTCCTTTCACAGCCTATCGCAGGTCATCATTGGCACATACTAGTACTGTCAGTGTATGATGGTCTGTAATCTCTACTAAGGTGGAAACTTTTATAATATGCTGATATGCACATACTTACTGGATGCCCATATGTCTGCTTTGATGAACACTGATTGTACCAATTTTCAATTGTACTAAAATGAGATCATCCAATTATAGTTCATTTTGAACAGAATTTATTATACTAGATGATAATTCAGTTGATTATCATTTGTGAAATATTGTATTTTCCCATTTCTTTATTTCTATACTGTAAATTTGTTTGTGTGTCAATACAGGCAAATGGCAATGGGATGGTCAACACAGTTTGCACATTATATGAGCTTCTTGAGGGCGACGACACAGAAGGGCAAGGTATGGCTAGCAGCTATATATTTGGAGATAAGAACCGTAAAGTGATGTTATCAGGGAGTAATCCAGGGTCCAACTGATACTGGTGACCGGCATCGTGCCCAAATTCAACAAAGATAGGTGCCGCCCAAATTATAACATAGTCAAAATATTTTTGTCTGGAATCAGGCGGACATACTAGTAGAAATAAATTGTTTTCATGATTGGAGCTGCGCCAGTGTAGCATTACAGATCCTGTGCCAGTGCATTCTCTTATATATGCGAGTCTCCCTATTTGACCCATACATTCTAATAATCTATGTTACTATGTACATTTGTCTTTAATAGTACATAACAGTATACTCTATAATTCAACATCAAAACTCTATATTATGATTCTGATCATAGTTATTTTCTGTCGCCAAGGGATGGGTTAAACATCTGCCAATCGTGATCGGCCTCTCGTTGACTTAGAATTTGCTGATTGTTTTGTTGTCCTGATGATAACTTGAATAATGTTGGACATAATTCATCGAATTTGAATATGCTGACAGAGCTCCTGATGACAGGTCTTTCTGACTAAAAAATTATTACATTTATTTTCCCTTGTAGCTATATATGAGATACACAATCTTTAAGACATAACTTTCTTCAACAGAATTTACAGTTATGGGCCCTTCTGAAATCATTGATAAAACATTAAAGATATTTTACCATTCAAGCACCCATTTGAAGAATGTAAAATTTAATTATTATTACCTAAAATTCAACAACATACTGGTAGGATGTGCTTCTTCGTAAAGCACTAAACAACTTTTTGAAATAAACAAAAATGTAAACATTTAGTCCTTTATTCATTATGAATTGATCAATGATAAGAATCGGAAATTATAGAATGATGTGTACTGCGCACTTTGATACAATATATATGTAAATTCCTGCATTGAGCACCTTATTTGCTTGCAGATTTGAACACCCCAATGATGTGTTTCGCTTCACTAGTATCAATGACATTGTAGCTCGACTTGGGAAGGAGTAAATTTTTACGCCGAGCAGTCAATAGAATGATAAAGAATAATGAAATTCAAAAATTGATAGTGAACTTAGAAGGGATTGTACAATGTATTGTCTAAATGAAATTGTTTTTATTTCAAACATTTATTCAGTAAGTGTGGGCTGCAGTGTGTGCCGATGGATTCAAATGTAAAATCCAAGATGGCTGCTGGTGGCCATCTTTTTTAAGGACGACCAGCTGGGCGCAGCTCAGCCATGCATGTGTTGCATAGCTGGTCGTCCTTATACTAAGTTCGCTTTTCAACATGTGCGCCGCCATCTTGAATTTGAGGCGCCGCCATCTTGGAAATGTCATTGCAATTAAATTAAAACTACAAAATGTTACTTTTCATATAGCTAACAAAACAGTATTCATTGCGTTTAATGGTTTATACTTTAAACAATAATCATTACTTAAATCATAAATATTGCTGACCTGACTCGGGTTGCTATGCCATTCGGAAAATGATGTAAAACTGCACATTTTCGTTAGGCACATCGCGAAAACAACATGACTCATCTCGTAAATGTCTAAAATGTTTGTTATATCACTAAATAAACTGTTTTTTTTAGTTTAGTAAAAGCACATTCACGTAAACTGTTAGGTGACGTCATATGTTGTATCCAAAGCGACGTCATATTTTCACGCGCATTTCCCCGCGAAAGTTATTGATGTTTTGCAGCAACATAGCCAATCGCATTGTTAACATTACAGAAGAATGTATAATATTTTTCTAAATAAATTTTATCTCATTTTAATTAAGAACACGAGGACCACTGTGTCGTGGCAATACAAGCCAGAGAAATGCACATATGGTTGCCATTTTAATTAAACAAACAAATGCATATACATGTATAACGTTGGCATAATGTTGGCATTGGGTTTGGTTGGGTTGACTTTGTTGTTTCCTAGTGCATGGCTCCGGTGGATGGAATCAAAATTATTCATATGCTAGTACTAGTATAAATGTAGCTCCATACAGTTGTAATAAAAATGATTAAATCCCAACCTAAATCTTACTTATGTTCTAAGGTTGTGATTTGAAACAAACAACCCAAATTATGAGAGGGGCAAAGTTTTCACTCATCGGAATCCCAATTTCCAACCAAGGCCAAGGTTGGGGGCGGGTAAAACTAAAATTTCATCCAAATTGAGAATGGGCATGGGCCCATCAAAATTTTGGGAGCCATGAAAGGTGAAAGATGTGGGTGCAATAGGCAAATTCAGAGGTAGACCCATCCCCTACCACCAGCAAGCAACTTTCATATCTGTAATTTATTATAATAAATATTCATAGTTAATTAAATCTTGACGTTCATATAATCAACACATAGAGCTCTGAGTAGTGCAGGTCGTTACTGCATATACATGTATATGCATGGTCGTCCTTTTTTTTTCCACATGGATTCCAATGCCATAATGTCTTCTTTTAACCAATTTTGGAAAACTTTGATTGCTCCCATCTAGAAGTCACACCGAAGAACCAAATGAAGTTTGGTGATGATCAGATGAGGGATGTGGCCTGTAGGATTTAGTTACGCAAAGAGTAAAATCAAAGATGTGCACTGGCGGCCATGTTTTTAAAAGAATTTCAGAAACATTTGATAGCTCCCATTTAGTGGTCACTCCAAAGATCCATATGAAGTTTGGTGATGATCAGTGAGGGATATGGTTGGATAGGTGTGCCAAAGGATTTAGTCATGCAAAGAGTAAAATCCAAGATGGCTGCAGCGGCAATGTTTTTCACCCGAACTCGTTCACATTTGATAGCTCCCATCTAGAAGTGATTATAACCATGCCCGTAAATTTCAAAACATTTTTTCCAATAAATGTGGGCTGCAGTTGTGCCGATGAATTAATATATAAAATCCAAGATGGCTATTGTGGCCATATTTTTTAATGAATATCGGAAAACAAATTGACTGGCTCCCATCTAGAGATCATCCCGAGTGAGGGCTGTGGCCTGTAGGGTGTGTCAAAGGAAATTGTTGAAGAACAGACACCAACCCATGGTAATAGCTCTAACTTTGTCAAAATTGACTCAAAAATTCACTATTTTTCAGATGTTCAAGTTTTGAGTATATCCTTGTCATTGCAGAGTTCCATGGGTTAGAGAAGCAGCTCATGATGAGGTCTCTCAAGACTCTGCAGAAAGAAGGAAAAGCTGAGATCATGATGTTTGATGGAAATGAAGGTGTCAAATTTTTTTAGGCAATTATTTAATAATAAATGTTTTTTTTTACAAATTGCTTGCATCCTTCTTATATATTATTTTGAAGCTAATATAGCTAGCCTTTGGTAACTTTTTGGTGAGAAAGTAGGAACTTTTTCGCTGAATTGAAGAAAAGTGCTCACAAACTCCTTATTAATTACTCATCTAGACAGGAACATGTAATAGGTCTTTTTTTTTAAATGTATCGTTGGTACTTTTTCCAAATGCAAATACATGTATTTATGCAGGTGAGAGGCAAGAGGGGAGGAGCCATAGCTAACTCCTAGTGCCATTCTATCAATCATAATAAAGTGATGCAGCTGGCTTCTGGCTGACTTACCTAGATTTCATATTTGTGGTGAGTGTTATAATTCTTGGGGACATTATTTGGCTCAAATGAATATAGAAATATTTTTCTTCATAAAGTCAATCAAAAGTACTAAATAACTTGAAAGATATCTGTACCAATATTGTGAATTATGATCTCAGGTTCTAATAGATACCAAAACTGTTGGCTATTAATTTGTTAAAAACAATGTGGTGGATAACAGACTGAGTAACAATTTTCCATTTTTCTCTGACGATTACAGCCGTAATTAAAAATGCCGTAAAATTCTGTTTAATTTTTTGGAACAGGGTTAACTGAAAGTTTCAGAAAAATCACTAAAACACAAGAGAGGTTTCAGAACTGATGGTTTGTAGTTACAATTACAGTTGCTGTAACCGTTAAGCCCTAACTGCGACAATGGATCGGGTTTCAATTTCTTTGATTCGTACTAAAACATTATATTTACAGATTTTCAGTCAACAAGGTTTGTTGTATCATACAGCATATCATATTATCATCAGGGGATGCCAATTCATTTTATTATACCCCCCCCCCACCCATGGGGGTGGGGGTTATACTGGAATCAGCTTGTCCATCGTCTGTCCGTCGGTCCATCGTCCGTGGACACAAATTTGTTGGGAGTTTTTCTCAGTCGTTTTTTTTATCATTTTCCTTGAAACTGGGCACAGTCATCAACCACCATGGGAACCTTAGCACCTGCGATTATAACTTCTGTCAGACTTTTTTTGGTGGAGTTTTCCCCCCTTTTCCACTAAGAAAATTTTCCCAACATGTATAATTTTGTCTGAGCTTTTATTCCTACATTTTAGGTAAATTTTCCTTTAAACTTGTCACATATATTTAGTACCATGGAAATCTGTGCACCTGCGATTGATGTCTGTCCCACATTTTTTTGTGGAGTTACTTCACTTTTTCTACTTAGAACTACTTAAATGTTTACTGACATGTGAAACATCATAGTGTTTTAAAAACACGGGGGTTATCATTAGTCCCATTGGGAGTGACACCTCTAGTTAATTTGATGATGAGAAGTGGTCAGCTGAGTTTCTCTGTGGTCCGATCCTTGATGATTGATCTTGATTTTTATTTGTTTGAATCTGGTCAATAACATCAGATTTTGCTTCCCCATCTCAGTATCGAGAGCACCACACTTCAGTCATTCAATCGATTGTATGTGCCACAGTGGACTGAGCATTATTTCGCAAAAAAATAGTAGGAAGGTATTGGGTGAATTTTGTACCTTGACTTCTCTTATAAGGCCATGCTTGGCCATGTATGATTCTACCAGACACGGATTCAGAGCTGAGTGTTTTCGTACCATTGTCTAATGTACTGACCTATTCAGTTGTTCGGATAATGCTTTTAGCCTGATAATAACAACAGGTGCCTGACTAGATATCGTTATGTTTGTTCCACACCCTGTAGTTAACATTTTAAATTAACAGTTAGATTACATCATTGGCAGTTTATTTCTATTCATTTGATACACAATAGTTTTCACAAGCACTGCCAAGATAAACACAAGTTGTCTATTAAATCACGAGTGGCAGCATTTAATTCTGATTAGAAATTTAAGTTCATAAAACATTAACAATCTACAATAAAAAATTAAAAAAGAGCTTAGCATAAAAATATGGAATCGGCAAATCGTTGATCAGCGACATAATTCAAGAGAATAAACTGTGATAAGATCATTATAAAGTCGGTCATTAATTTATTTTCTGTTTTATAAACAGCTTTAAATTGGACAGAAAAGTCAGTCCGAGTGGTGTTCGGTTTGCTGAGGTTTCAATGTATGGCAAAAATGGTATATGGAAAATATTCCTTGACAAAATTCTTGAACAGGATGACAGTGTGGTCAGGTGCTTTAGAAAGCCAAATAATTCACTCACTCAAGATTTATTAACCTTCAGCATCAAAATAATAAATTTTATTTTTCATCGTATCCAATGGTGTCCCAGAAATCACAATTGATTTTATCATATGCAGTTATGTTTCCTAATGCAGGTGTTTTGAGCCATATGGATGTGTATCCAGTGTCGTTGCTATACTTAGGCCACTTGAAAGGTACAGTCGCAGATCCTTGGTTTGGATCCAAAGTCTTTGCAAAGTTTGTCCAATACTGAATCAGTGAATCGGAGAGCACCAGTTCCTCCTGAGTAAAATTAAAACCACCAAGCGATGCAGTTTGGAATACCATAACAATTTCTGCTCCGTGACACACATGACCATTACAGAAACTAAGGTTCGGACCCCAGGCATCAAAAGATATTGCATGGTCATACATGTAGAGGTAGATGTCTGGATTCCCAAAATCTATCATTTGGCGGATTGCAAATCTTGTGCTGCATGTAAATAAGAGATCTGTAGCAATGTCGGACATATCATCCCTCTCGTCCAGTGGTTGTTGTGGAGGATAATGTTTCATAATATCAAGCATGTGTCCAGGTTCTGCAGCCTCAATAATAAGTGCAGCCTCCGGCAGCTTCACTGGTGTATTCCATGCTAAATATATGAATAAGTATGCTTCCTCAGAATTGGTTCCTATTACCATAGGTTTCTTTTGGAACAAGCCTTTTTTGACTCCATCAATTGGTAACATTGGTACTTCTTTACCATCAATGTATGGCCCCCATGGTTCAAACGCTTCTAATAGTTTGAGAGAAGCTATTTGTGAGGATGTGTTAAATTGAGCTATGGCTATATCTTCTGACGATTTGCTTCTGAGGCATGTCATGTCGAATGGTTTACATTGGAGAGCCTCGGAGAGCTTGGCCGCCAGTGTTAGAGCTTCGTTGTATGTCTTGTATGGCAGAGTGAATGGACAGCTCTCTAGCAGGACTCCTCTGTAGTAATTATTCAAGCTGGGATTCATTAAGTGAGTGGCTATCGATTGTGATCCGGCACTCTGTCCAAACCATGTGATCTAAAAATGAATAAAACAACCATGAAAGCATGCGATGTGCAAGCCTTGAAATAGTGTGTCTGTCATTTGCAGAATGAGGTCCCTAGAGGGTGAATTTAGTGATGCTACCCCGCTATGCGAGGTGTAAGCAGAATGAGGTCCCCAGAGGGTGAATTTGGTGATGCTAGCTCGCTATGCGGGGTAGCATCACTAAATTCACCCTCTGGGGACCTCATTCTGCAAATGACAGACACACTATTTCAAGGTTTGGTGATGTGTTATCTCTTTAAAATTCAACAGACAAAAAGTCAAGAAAGGAATGCGACACCAGTTATCCAACAAACAAAAAAAGAAGAAAATAAATACTTGTGGCGAGATGTACAAATTTTGTGTGTTATAGTCATATGTGTATCCACGGCATATACTCAAATCAATGCACAAGTGAAGTACTGTGTCATTGTGCATGTATTCACGACTATTGTGCACGTATTCACGACTATTGTGCACGTATTCACGACTATTGTGCACGTATTCACGACTATTGTGCACGTATTCACGACTATTGTGCACGTATTCACGGCTATTGTGCATGTATTCATGGCTATTGTGCATGAATTGTGCATGTATTCATGGCCATTGTCTGCTATGACATGATTGTTTGATACTGTGAATGGCTTTAAATTCGTTGGTATCAATTTTCGTGGTTCAGCCATTTATGACTTTTTCGTGGATTCATAAATTCGTGGGTCCGCCGTTACTGTCACCGCCAAACCTCCAATATTAACAATCAAATCCAACTTGTGGATGTTAAAGTTAGAAACTGGATAGTACTCTTCCATTAATATACTCCCAGATCGATAAAGTTACCTCCCTAGGGTTTGTATATACATGGGGTCAATAGAGTTACGTCCTGCATGACATTTCTTATTTCTCAAAATCGATCTAGTTTCGAAGATTATTTTTTGATGGGGTTTGTAATTTCGTGGTTATTAGCAACCACGAAAACCACGAAAATTGGACCACCAAGAATAAATGTACTTTTACAGTAGGATCATACCGTGTGCATTCATGCAGTCTCTAAAATACCTTAACCCTACATGACATGCGATTTCTTCACGCTCCTGTTGTGCAAATTTTAGTATAAAAAGTGCATCTATTTCACATATAGTTCAAACATAAAATCTGAATAGCAACATCAATCTGACAACAGAGAAAGAAATGCAAATCTCATTGCCAATCTAGCAACCCCATTAGAACATAATTACGCTTTCAAACAATAACGCCATGCAACAGGTTATGACCAACCACCAGCACACACTAAATGGATTCTTTCCAGTTACATTTAATAAAACATGTTGATATTTCAATTCCCCTCTTGTTGGGGTGGTACGAAATATTGTTAGTACAATTAGATAACCTACAGCTTTATGCCTGGGTCTCAAGATCTCTACTAAAATATGATGCAGTTTTCCAACAATAAACACATGAATACCCGGTATGACTCCTTGATTTTTGTCCTCCGAAGAAAAAAATTTCGGGGGACTATTAAAATAGCCGGTGTCTGTCCGTCCGTCGAGCCGTCCGTCGGTGTGTGCGTCCAGAAATGGTTTCCGGATGATAACTTTAGTTTCGGTTATTAGAATATGGGTTTGCTCCGCCCATTTTTACATGAGTTACTGCCCTTTTTTTTACTTAGAATCTTGGAATGTGCGTTTATCAGCCCTATATACAGGTCAAGTTTGAATATGGGTTAGCTCTGCGCATTTTTGCGAGAGTTGTGGCCCTTTTTCGACTTGGAATCCTGTCAATTTTTGGTTTCCGGATGATAACTTCAGTTTGTGTGATCATATCTGAATCAAATTTAGTATGTTAGTTTATCAGCCCTAAATACAGGTCAGGTTCGAATATGGGTTTGCTCTGCCCATTTTTGTGCGAGTTATGGCCCTCTTACGACTTAGAATCCTGTCAATTTCTGGTTTCCGGATGATAACTTTAGTTTGTGTGATTATATCTGAATAAAATTTGGTATATGAGTTTATCAGCTCGAAATACAGATCAAGTTCGAATATGGGTACGATCCACCCATTTTTGTCTGGTTGCTTCGGATTTAGGGTCCTTGTTATTTTTTTCAGAAAAGCTGATGCCCCCAATGAAGCCACTTTTTCAGGGGACACTGTGGCCGGACGGCCTTTTATTGTGTATGAACTTGGGCTTGAATTATGACCTGCTTTATTAATACATGTACTACTCGAGATTCACAGTTGGAATCCTGGATTCACACGACTCATGCAGTCTGCACCAGTTATAGACTTGACTGGTGAGTTACTGTAGTCTGCCAATACCTTTGCGGGATCACCTCCGAAGTTCTTGATATTCTCATAGACCCATTTGAAAGCTAGTTTCTGGTCCTGGAGGCCATAGTTCCCACGAGCATCTGTCTCGGTGAGTCCTGTCACCAAGAAGCCCAATGCACCTGAATTATATTATAAACAAGTATAAATTTTCAGTATTTATTTCACTGTAGATTACTAATTTTAATTCTTTAACACATTAATTCTTAGGAGCGAATATTTAAATATTACAATTGTTCATCCAACCACTTTTTTGGTACATTCATCGTTTCAGTAAACTCTTTATCAGTTCAAATGTAGATCTTATTAAAATTAGCTATGTATTAAAGATAGATTATCTCTTCATATAACAATTTTCAAATAGTTTCGTGGGTATAAAATAATAAATATGAGTTGAAGACTCATGTCCGTAAATGCTTCTATCAACTAATATTGATATTATTTTGAATATTTTATTATAAAATGAGATGATTGAATGGGGGGACACTTTATTGTTCTATTTTTAGAACACACCATTCAGGCAATACCATATAGCGATAGAGAGCATTAGGGTGTTCCCATAGCTATGCTCTGAACATCAAATGTCCCAGATTGATTGTTTGTATTGTTTTATTACATAGTTATAAGCGATAATGAGTCTAATTAACGTTTATTTGTGACAAAATTACATAATAAAATTTCTGGTCTCTGTTATCAGTAACCGCTATTGTTCGTTAGCTATAAACCACACTTTTTAGATCAGAAAAGATTCAAAATATAATGAATATTAATCGATAGAAGCATTTCCGGACAGGGGTCTTCGATGCATATCCAATATTTTATTACTCCGGTAACTATATAACACATGTTTACAAAGAGATACAGTAATGCTCTAAGTAATCGACTCCTTAACCAAGCAGAAATATGGGTAACTTTTCAGGATTTAGTTGGAAATATGGCTTGTTGCCATTCATCAGAAAGCCCTCCCCGAGAGCTTTTCGATGAATGGCCACAAGCCATATTTCCAACTAAATCCTGAAAAGTTACACATAATTCTGCTGTGGTTAAGGAGTCGATTACTTAGAGCATTACTGTAGACCATCTTTAACTCATTCAGTGCTGGCGAAAAGATATCTCTGTGCCCGAAAGACGCCAGGGCAGCAATATGCCCAGGAAACTCAGTACACAGTTATCGTATAAATCCCCAGAAAGTTGGCAGTCAATGAGTTAACGTCTCTTATTTATGGTTTGCATCTGTTCCATGCTAATGTTTTGAATTTAACAACAGCGTCACTTGTTAAATCATGCTCTGGTATGGTGATAGACCAGCTAGCATGGGGAGGGATATTCACATATCCCAGGTTTTATCCACAGAGGTTTTATCCAGCACTATCTAACAGAGTTAAAGTAAGTACAGTAATGCTCTAAGTAATGGACTCCTTAACCACAGTAGAATTATGGGTAACTTTTCAGGATTTAGTCGGAAATAGGCTTGTTGCCATTCATCGGAAAGCTCTCGGGAGAGCTTTCCAATGAATGGCAACAAGCCATATTTCCGACTAAATCCTGAAAAGTTACCCATAATTCTACTGAGGTTAAGGAGTCCATTACTTAGAGTCGATTAATTGGGGCATTACTGTAAGTAACAAATTTAAAATGAGGAGGAATAAGTTAAAGAGTTCTTTTCACAAATTTTGTCAAACAATGTTTGCTTTTGGGAAACAAGTTCTTGGGATTTGTTAATTGACCATATGGATGATTCAAACAGTTGAAGAAAATTATTCTACTATTTTTTAGTGCTTACCCATACGGTAATCCACACCTACATAGACCACATTTCCCTTACTGGCAATTCTCTCTCCATTGTATACTAAGGACCCACTGCTCATGTACTGAAAATTACCACCATGCAGGTACAGCATTACTGCTAGCCCTGATGTTGGTGTGGCGCTAAGTGGTGTCCAGATGTTGAGAAACAGGCAATCTTCAGATGTCTGAAAAATTTACAATCAATTAGACACATAGAAAACATAATAAACACTTATCTCATGTGTAGAAATATCATACATAAATTAAAGATACAATATCTCTTTGTGGTAACACACATCCTTCAACAATAATTTTTTTATCAAACATTTTTCCCCATACATATATTTCACTTAAAAGTGTTTAAGGGGTTTCCATGCCTGAGGTGGAAATATTAGATGGACCTACACAGAAAACTACTTAATTGTTAAGCTAGTACATCACCTGGTGGAATCTATGGTATCTGTAGACCACACCAATCATATTATATAACAATAAAAATGTCAAAATGATTACTTTAATCACAGTTTTAGTTGGGAAATTTTGGGAAGAGCATTCTCAGCAAGTATACAAATTGAGTGAAAATGAATAACTGCAATAAAAAGTAAATGATCTGAACTATTAAAAGGCTTCAATGGCAATTTAATTGTGTTCAATACTGCTTCAAGAATCTCAACATTATCCCTACTCATTTCACTAGCTGGTTTATGTGAATAATAATTATAATGGAGCGTTCCACACATATTCACCAGTGGGAGGAGCGTATGGTTACAAGGATATGAGGCATATGCAGAAATAGTTTAACTACAGTAATGCTCTAATTAATCGACTCCTTAACCACAGCAGAATTATGGGTAACTTTTCAGGATTTAGTCTGAAATATGGCTTGTCATGCAAAATGAAAAAGAGTGTTATAATCGTGGATGAATTTCCAACATCGTGGTGCAAATAGAAATATCAGTACATTATGATTTGACAACAAAATAGTTGTTTCAATATAGGCAATATAATACTGAAAGTAAGCACGGATATCAAAATTAGGGTAAACAAAGAATTTTCATTGCAGAATTTATTCAACCGGCTGATTCGCGATTGGTAGAAAATATTTGCTAATGATTGACAGCTGTGGAAAGGTCCACTCTGTTAAGGCAATCAGGTCTATCCATTAGTATTTGATTGCCTGAGTAGTTTTGTATTGTTTTGTTGTTTTTGTTAGCCATTGAAGAGGATTAGATTGGAAAAATCAAAGCATCAACTTTTACTCTATAATGAGTCTTAATGACTGCAGGAAAATATTATCCAATTGTGAGTAATTTAACTGGTAGACATGACACACACTATATTGTAGTATATTTACATACTAAGTGTGATTATCACTAAATCCAGCATTCTGATTGGTCGGCGCCCACGTGGCTAGTTGCAATTATTTCTCGGTGAACGCGCAACAGCTCATAACTGCAGCCTCATAATTACATCGACGCATCATAGGTTTGGGAAAGACGAACGCGTAATGTTTTGGGCACATTTGGACTCACGCAGGATTGACTTAATAAATTATTGGGTTTCAATATAAAGAGAAATTGTTCCTGTTAACTTTTGCCAAGGGTGCTATGGGATATTTTGGGCTGGTTTTGTCACGATACACTTTTCGATTTAAATACATTTACAAAAGTGGCTTTTTCGCTAAATGTATATAAATATAAGGATTAACTGTCATGTGGACTGTTTTTATGGAGGTGTAACCGCGAGGTGAGTGGTCATAACTTGTATGTAAAACCCTTTGGGTTTTACACAAGTTATGACCATTCACCTCGCGGTTACATCTCCATGACAGTTAATCCTTATATGTATTAAAATTATGTGACCACTACTCGATACTTGAGAAATTACTGTGCGATTGTTGGCATTATATGGACAAATTATAGTCAAGTTTATCTACTATTTAAGAAATGGATGTTGATTTTCTTGCATTCCATGGAACATGGATGGAAGTTGATTCAACATTTTGTATGGAACGCGAAAGGGTTCCACACATAAAAATGTGAGAACAACATGCATCCATACTCAATGGAATGCAAGAAAATCAACATCCATTTCTTTTATAATTACACTCAAGCCTTGAAATAGGGTGTCTGTCATTTGCAGAATGAGGTCCCCAGAGGGTGAATTTGGTGATGCTAGCCCGCTATGCGGGGTAGCATCACTAAATTCACCCTCTGGGGACCTCATTCTGCAAATGACAGACACCCTATTTCAAGGCTTGATTACACTCAACTGGCAGATTAAAAGAGCATTTAGTGCCCATTTTCAATGAAACAAGTTGGGGCCTGCTCACGACGTAATAATGTTATTTCAACAACATCCTGCATTCAAGTTCCACATGGCGAATGCATGTATGAATAACTATTGGATGATTTTCCTGCAACCAGTATAGATGATTTAAAGACATATTATGCACTTGTTCTGGTGCGTTAAACTGATCAGTTAGTATCCAGGCGCTATGCCAACTGGGGGAATGTAGCATTCTACTAACATCGCCGAAAATCTGAAGCAAATTGACCGTATCACTCCATAGAAAACATCTTCGAAACTACGCTCAATTGTAAATATTTACTACTTGATTCGGGACGCATCGATCGGCTATAAACTAACGAAAACGATTTCGCCATCGAAAGTCACTGCATTCAATTAATATATAAGAATGACAGTGTGTGTTGTCAATTTGGATATAATATTTGTAAAAATTACTACTTTGAACAAGATTATTCTCCATTTATATTTGATCACCCTACCTGAGTGTTTCACATCACTTTAAAATGTGACGTTTCAATCTAAACTTCGCAATGATTGAAATAGTGTTAGTAAAACTAGGTGAGTGTAAATAACAATCATGCATGTTAGTTGGTGGATATGAAAATAATTAATAAATTAATAGTCTATTTGTGTGTTAAAACCAGACAATATGATTTTGCAATCCTACACCCCCCCCCCCAAATTCATGTACAAAGAGTCTTGATAGTGGGGAGGGTGTCAACAGCCTATTTTCCAACTACAGTAATGCCCTAAATAATCGACTCCTTAACCACAACAGAATTATGGGTAACTTTTCAGGATTTGGTCGGAAATATGGCTTGTTGCCATTCATCAGAAAGCTCTCAGTGAGAGCTTTCCGATGAATGAGTGAGAGCTTTCCGATGAATGGCAACAAGCCATATTTCTGACTAAATCCTGAAAAATGACCCATAATTCTGCTGTGGTTAAGGAGTCGATTATTTAGGGCATTACTGTATATACACGAATCAGAGATGCACAGTTGAGTTGTGGTAGCTATACTAAACATGGGATTGGCTTGAAAATGCAGTAATTGTAACTGGCTATCATACACAACACTGTGGTGAGGAAGTCTGACAAACCAAATGTTCACCGACCTCGCCAAAGTTATTGCGCTATCGCAATCAAAGTTCATAACATAAACTAATTAAGGGCCGTAACTCTGCCCAAGTAGACAGAACTGGGCAGTTGTCGATCTCGATCAAGACATTGTTGAGCAAGTCTCATATCAACAAAAGCAGTTGATATTTGTTAACTCCACAAAAAGGAACTAATTAAGGGTCGTAACTCCACCAAAATTAATTCCCACCCGCAAACCGACCATGCCAAACTATAGGTTGTGTGAAACAGAAAGCATGTGGTGCCAACCTTGATACAAAACTTTTGAAAATATCTGCATTTAGTAAGTTTATTGCAAGTTGGAGCTGGTTGGAGCACTTTAAATATTTTTATAACAGGTAATATACAGTAGTGTGATTATAATCTAGAATATTATGTGTGGCTTTCAAGCTAATAAATCATGGTGTGAAATCATGTTGTCTGGTCACATGCTTTCAAAAGAGACATGCAATTACAAATTTGTCCACTCACAACACGAGGGCACACACTTTTGGGATTTTTTGATGGACACTGATACTCAGGACAAGCTGGCTTGATTGTGGTAGCATTTATAAAGTCAGGATACCATGGCTTCAGATGACCTGGAGACTTCCACCTGCAGAAATGCATGATATATGGCGACAGTTGTGCTAATTCTTATTATAATAGAAAGTTCACAAAAATACCATCTTAACCTTTTCATGACTGGAGTTGCACTGGTGCAGCATTACAGATCCTGTGCTAGTCCATTCTCTTATATATGTGAGTCTCCCATAGGGAGCCTCGCATATATAAGAGAATGCACTGGCTTACAAGGTCATGGTAAATATTGTTGCCAGTCTCTTATATAAGAGAATGCATTGGCACATGGTTTTCGCAAAATATCAGGAAGCTCAGTCATGGAAGGGTTAATATACTTTCCATTACCACCAAGGTGTTAATGAATAAAAGCAGGTGTAAGCAGAATGAGGTCCCCAGAGGGTGAATTTGGTGATGCTAGCCCGCTATGCGGGGTAGCATCACTAAATTCACACTCTGGGGACCTCATTCTGCAAATGACAGACACCCTATTTCAAGGCTTGAATATACTTCAATTATAAATCTCTAATATACCTGCAAATGTGTGGTACAGACTATCAGTTTATGGCACAAGTGTGATGGCACATCAATAGCTTCGGCGTTATCTGTCTGCAATTGCACATGTGTCATGAATTGTTGGCCCATAACACACATGTGTAATTTTATGTTTATTACACACCCAAATCAACATTTTCTATCTGTGAAGATTTTTTTTGTATTCTCACAAGACTTGAAATAGGGTGTCTGTCATTTGCAGAATGAGGTCCACAGAGGGTGAATTTAGTGATGCTATCCCGCATGGTGGGCTAGCATCACCAAATTCACCCTCTGGGGACCTCAGGCTTTCAAGGCTTGTATTCTCATTTTGTCCTTTCTCATGATATTTTTATTTCAAATTGTGATGTCTGCCAACGTCATGTGTCTTCAACTTTTATCATATGGAAAACGTGTTCTGAATTATGGAATGTGCTCAATTGGTTGAGTTCTGAGAATCAGAATGTTTATCAAATTATCAATCACGCTCAGGAACCACGTGGTTTCGAGCTGATGAGTATCACGCATTCATAATGGCCGAGGCGATCTAAAACGCGACCAGAAGCGAGGAAAAAAAGGTAATAAACTAAGATATGACATATTACATAATATTTTGACAGCTACAAGCAGATGCTATACTATTTTTCAAACAAGCTGATACCTCATTTATGTCCAAATTCACATTTGTTTGCTCTAACATTCTGACCAAAGTTGTCAGTCGAAAGATTTTCCAAGATGGATGGACTGGTGTATTCCACGCACATCCGACTGGCAACTTTGGTCAGAATGTTATAGAAAACCACTAAGTATTTCTGAGCAAATAAGGTATCAACTTGTTTCAAAATAAACCACCATGTCAATAAGAGGTGTGTAATAAACTGGGGAAACCAGATGAAGGATTCTTTCAGAGACATGACATGAGCTCTCAATTCTTGTATACAACAAACATAGGTATGCCACATTTATATACACTATACATAAACAAAGGCATTGCTATTTTTGTCAGAGAGATAATTTATTTGTATTCTAAACACAAAGATACAGACTATGCTGCAGGGAGATAATTATCCCCACTTACTGTTGCCGGGCAAACTATCTCTGGATTTTCCAATGGACAGAGGTACTGAGGGCATGCCGACTTGATCTCTGTGGCATTGAGAATGGAGGGGGACCAAGGCTTGGCATCCACTGGTGGTTGCCACCTGCAATAAGATTGCATTTTGTGCCCACAACACTTTCAATATGATAGCAGCACTATTTAAAAAAATATGTCTCTTCACAAAGAAAAAGGCATTATACAATCAATGAAGTGAACAAATTGGATTCTGTCGTGCAATCACAAGTATAGAAATGGGTTTTATGTTTGCCAATTCTAAGATTATTGTTAATAAAGTGTGCAATATGTCGTGCAATCAGCAATATTGAAATGGGTTTTGGTTGCCAATTCAAAGATTATTTTTAATACAGTGTTGCATATCGTTCAAGAGGTAAATTATGTAGATGTCAGAATACAGTAAAGCATGTGATCAATGAAAAAAGTATTATAGATCCACCAAGACTCAACTTGTTCTAACACAGTTCGTTGCATTAGATACATGTTTTACGCTTGGCATCATGCACAGGCTTATGCTATGCACATACAGTAATGCTCTTAGTAATCAACTCCTTAACCACAGCAGAATTATGGGTAAATTTTCAGGATTTAGTCGGAAATATGGCTTGTTGCCATTCATCGGAAAGCTCTCCCCGAGAGCTTTCCGATGAATGGCAACAAGCCATATTTCCGACTAAATCCTGAAAAGTTAACCATAATTCTGCTGTGGTTAAGGAGTCGATTACTTAGAGCATTACTGTACATAAGAGATAGGAATAATATAGTGTTAATCACTTCCATAGTTTTCACAGACATGAGTTCCATAACATAATATGTATGGATGCTTCTTGCGTTTATAATCTGACCAAATCACAGACTCAGTATAAATCTGGTGTGTACTGATTTCATTTCCCCATCTAACTGTTTAGCCAATCTTTGCATGCTACAGGTCACATTAAATAATTTCTGAGCCAATAAAATTTATCATGATAGAGATTCTTTCCACTAGTCTGGACTAACTGCCCTTGGATGATTGACAACGGTTGAACATAATTCACTTCATAACCCAATCAATCTGTGTAACCTTTCTCAGTTGGTTTGCCACATAATTGATGATACATGTACAGTAATGCTCTAAGTAATCGACTCCTTAACCACAGCAGAATTATGGGTAACTTTTCAAGATTTAGTCGGAAATATGGCTTGTTGCCATTCATTGGAAAGCTCTCGGGGAGAGCCTGAAAAGTTATCCATAATTATGCTGTGGTTAAGGAGTCGATTACTTAGAGCATTACTGTACATGTACATTACAAGTTTTGTTATAGAAAGAAGTTAGAAGAATCGTAACTATGATGGTAATTTAACTGCTTCAAAGTAACTGTCTGTTACCTAACGATAGGCTGAAAAAGGTGTCATAGTTGGTGTGACATGTCTGAATGAAAAATTTGTTTTATGTCTTTGTACATGATATACTGAGTGTGCTTTTGTCATATTTCTGATACTATAATCTGTATAGTAATGGATGGCATGTTTTGTGCATATATTACTATCATGCATCTTCGGACTCTAGTTACCATATAATATACCATGTATTGAGCCCAGTGAATATGCAAATAGATTATATGCTTGTGACATATTGACTCTTTGTAAATTTATGGGCAATTTTAACTCTGTGCCTAAATTATTAATTTTCCAGGGAGTACATCTAAGTCAATTATTCAGTGACAAAATAATATGTAAAAGTAGGGGAGAGGGGGGGGGGCAAAGATAAGAAATGGAAATCAGTGAGTGAGAGACAGAGATAAGAGCGAGAGGAGAGTGTGGGATAGCATTAAAAGAAAAGTATCTAATATACCTCAAGTCACCAGTAGGAGGCTGCGCATATGGGATACCCACGAACATCAAGCTACTTCCATTCTGTATACCAACAATCTTGCCATACTTTGTTGTTACAGTAGGGACAGATGCAACTTGTAACATCATGGAAGTGCCGATGACCAAAATATAGGTAAAAAAATCACCAATCGACTTCATAGCTAATCAATCCACAATGTCTTTGCTGTATATCTATCAATGTGGGATAGCAAAAAATAATATATGAAAAGTCAGAATGTGCTTTAACCCTTTACCCAACAAACCGGCCAAAAACGGCCAAATAAAGCTGCAACAGCCTAAATTATCTTGGGTCTGTCTCAATAAAACCATACAAATATGGATATCATTGGAACCGGTTCATTGACCACTTTGTGATGGTTACAGTTATGCCCTGTGCCAATGCATTCTCTTATATATGCGAGTCGACCATAGGTCGCCTCTCATATATAAGAGAATGCATTGGCCTAAAAAAAATCTTTTTTTTAACACTTTTTACCATTTTTTCTTACATTCTTTAACAATTTTATAATTTATAATGTGTTAAGCCAATGCATTCTCTTATTCTCTTGCCAGACTATGCTATCCCCCACAATATACGACATAATTTTCGCCACTATTATGTAATAGATATGTGTATTGCAAATAAAATATCCTATCCTATCCTATATATGCGAGGCGACCTATGGTCGACTCGCATATATAAGAGAATGCATTGGCACAGGGCCGTTCTGTTGGGTAAAGGTTTAAGCCTTTATTATCCATTATTTGTAGTTTAGATAGCATATCATCCTTTGTCCAAGTTTGTAGTTAAATATCTGTACATAAACTTGTAAAACACCAAGCTGAGTAAGTTGGGTCAGAGGCCCTGTAATCTATTTGAAAAGAGGAATATATATAGCAATGATGGGTTTTTATCACAGGGGATGCCCATGCAGACATGAATGGGTGTAACTAATGACATGAGTGGGTGTAACTAATGACTTTCATGCAGACATGAGTGGGTTTAACTAATGACATGAATGGGTGTAACTAATGACACGAGTGGGTGTAACTAATGACTTTCATGCAGACATGAGTGGGTGTAACTAATGACTTGAGTGGGTGTAACTAATGATGTGAGTGGTGTAACTAATGACATGAGTGGGTGTAACTAATGCCTTTCATGCAGACATGAGTGGGTGTAACTAATGACATGAGTGGGTGTAACTAATGACATGAGTGGGTGTAACTAATGACATGAGTGGGTGTAACCAATGACATGAGTGGGTGTAACTAATGACATGAGTGGGTGTAACTAATGACTTTCATGCAGACATGAGTGGGTGTAACTAATGACATGAGTGGGTGTAACTAATGCCACGAGTGGGTGTAACTAATGACATGAGTGGGTGTAAATAATGACATGAGTGGGTGTAACTAATGCCATGAGTGGGTGTAACTAATGCCACGAGTGGGTGTAACTAATGACATGAGTGGGTGTAACTAATGACATGAGTGGGTGTAACTAATGACATGAGTGGGTGTAACTAATGACTTTCATGCAGACATGAGTGGGTGTAACTAATGACATGAGTGGGTGTAACTAATGACATGAGTGGGTGTAACTAATGACATGAGTGGGTGTAACTAATGACATGAGTGGGTGTAACTAATGACATGAGTGGGTGTAACTAATGACATGAGTTGGTTTAACTAATGACATGAGTGGGTTTAACTAATGACATGAGTGGGTTTAACTAATGACATGAGTATGTGTACCTAATGACATGAGTGGGTGTAACTAATGACATGAGTGGGTGTAACTAATGACATGAGTGGGTGTAACTAATGACATGAGTGGGTGTAACTAATGCCACGAGTGGGTGTAACTAGTGACATGAGTGGGTTTAACTAATGACATGAGTGGGTTTAACTAATGACATGAGTGGGTTTAACTAATGACATGAGTGGGTGTAACTAATGACATGAGTGGGTGTAACTAATGACATGAGTGGGTGTAACTAATGAGTTGAGTGGGTGTAAATAATGACATGAGTGGGTGTAACTAATGACATGAGTGGGTGTAACTAATTACTTTCATGAGTGGGTGTAAATAATTACTTTCATGCAGACATGAGTGGGTGTAACTAATGACATGAGTGGGTGTGACTAATGGCATGAGTGGGTTTAACTAATGACTTTCATGCAGACATGAGTGGGTGTAACTAATGACATGAGTGGGTGTAACTAATGACTTTCAAAATTCCTGTATTATAAGCTGACATCTATCTGTTTTATTAGAACCTAATATTTTTATACATTTTTATCCATATTCTGTTTAAAGATGCATAATCCAAATTAACGCTCGCAAATTACTATTTCCTTGGCTTCGGGGGTAAAAACTATTTCATTCGAGACGAGGATCCCACCCATCAAAGCTCAGAGTGATCAGATATCAAATTTTGAAATCTATTAATTTTCACCACCAATAATGTTAGTGGCCCAGTAAAAGTCGACAAGAAGACAGGCTCAGACCAAATTGCAGATGAAGATGGATAACTCTAAAATCAAGTGGCTGAACAAAATGTTGATAAATAACAGGTTTTGTTCAGTTTTATACTATTGTTGACTGGTTCGCATTATTTTTGGGCAATTAATCGATTCTGATAACTGAAGCAGCAGTTAAAAAAATGTTGTTGTTGTTGGAATCTGATGATATGCGGACCATCAAATCGGATTGAGTACCTTTAAGTGAATTAAATCTGATGCATCGATCACAAAAACTGGAATAACTGATTTTTATCCCACTTTTTAGAGATTATCCAGGAGGAAACTACTGATTAGTGTTTAGATAATCAGTACGCCTAACTCCCTGGATAATCTCTAATTAAGAGTGGCATAACAGTCAAGTGATTCCAGTTTATGTGGCACCAATAGCACGTCTGTTTGTACCGGATGTTAGAATATTCTCAGTCAACAAAAAGGACTAACAACTTGCAATGGTCATAATCACATTATATTGGAGCATATGCACCCCAAAAATTGAGCAGAAGTTCAAATGTCAAAAAGAACAGACAAAACAGACACGTCCTCTAAATGTCCTAAATGACATTGCCTCATGGCCTTCCTAACTACCCTACCTCAACCACATTAGGCCTACATCTATGAGGGTACATACGTACCACCCACTACCCCCTGGAATCCGGCTTTAAAGGGACATATGGAATCCAGGATCAAGCTTTAAGGATAATACCGAATATTATGTGATTAGTTTGTAGTGAAACAGACATAGTAGGCAGTCAATTCAAACCAATAAGAGTAATAACATATGCTATGCGGGGTCATGCTGTTAATTCACGTTAAATATATGAATTTCAGGAAGAAATTTTAATGTTGGTTTAGAATGTTTATCAACTCAAAGAGCATAAATATTGCAAAAATATAAGATAAAAATAGCTGAATTGTGAATGTCGCTGGAAGCGGTATCCACTTTACGTAGTCGAGATCCGGCGTTTTGTCTATTTATCGTCGTACGGCTCCAATTAAGTTAAGTCCAAAACATCCGGAATCCGGCGTGTGAAAGGGGGGGGGGGGGGTCGCGGGGGGGGGGGGGGGGGGTGGGTCACGGGCCTGATGCCCGGGGTGGTATACCTTTATGATCCTTTATCTATGTCGAAGTCCCCTTCAATAATCACTAGCTGTTAGTTTCAATATTTCTTTACAAGCTGCCATGATAGATAGATAGATAGATATATTTTTATTGACAATCAGGTCACCTTCACAGGTAGAGTAATTTGGATTGATTTAAACAAACACACATATAAACAGAACATATGATAAAGTGTTAAGTGATTGGTGTTAATTAGTGAAATAAAAGTGATACAACTTGCTTAATGTTCACGTCCAACAGTCATCAGAGATAGGATAAGGCATGCGCAAGTTATGGAATACACACAAACATTGGTTCCCAGCCGACATCGTCGTTAGTTTGCATTCTTTACTTCCGTAACTATTATTAAGAGCACGCTAAGCACAGTCATGTTACAACTATAAATATGTCCTGACATATATAGTTTCGCTCTGTTAAACGGGTACTCGAATGTTTTTGTTGGTTTCTATTTTCTCTGCTTCGTAGTACGCGAATAAGCTAACCATGCAGATTTCCTTTATTTGACTGTATACTGACTATAAAGTAATGTACGCACAGACGCCATATAAGCCCGAGTGCAAAAATAGAACGCTCGTCGTGCATAGACATATTAATTTTGTAAAGTTAATTTTGAGGCAAATGTATGACATAAGTTTGATTATAATTATGCATAATAGTCCCAGATACTCCAGCTGGGTACTCATTACTTTTATTGTAGTCAGTGGGTGGCTTGAGTTCACGACCCGTATCAACATAATTATTTGTTTACACGATGTGTGCCACGCGTTACCCAATACCCAAATCCACTATCCGTCAATTTGATTACGTCTTGAAGATGCATAATCCGAATTAACGCTTCCAAATTACTATTTCTTTGGCTTTGGGAGTAAAAAATATTTTAAACGAGTCGAGGAACCCACCATCAAAGCTTAGAGTGATCAAATTAAAGTTTGTTATTTATCGAGATTTGTGGCCAAGAACAAATTCGTCAAACCGACGGTCTCGGATAAAATTGCGGATGAAGGTGGATAACTCTAACATCAAGTGGTTATGCGGCCAAATGATCCCAAATCTCGTGATACTCAAGTGCATAATGCGGTCATATTTCGTTGAACAAAATGTTGATAAATAACACGTTTTGGGAAATTTGATACCATAGTTGACAAGTGGTTAGCATTATTTTGTTGCAATTAATCGATTCTGATAACTATAATTAATTATAACACGTATTTTGAATAAATGTTGTTGTTGTTGTTGTATCTTGATGATACGGGGACCGTCTGATCGGATTGAGTACCTTTAATTGTATAATAGAAATTCGCAACTTAGTTTATGTCAGGAGTAGCTTCAGACATAATTGAGCAATACAGTAAATTCATATTAAAATATTATATTTGATTTTAAGATAATTAACCTGCATTTCAACCTGTATGTTTGCATCTTCGACTCAAATTAATTATTTTTTCTATATATTATCGATATTAGATCGATCGTTGTTATTACCGGGAATTTATTTAAATTGACATACAATCATACAGTCTCCCTTTAATCTTGAATTACAATATGCCCAGTAATTGTATTTCCGCGAGAAATATATGGTTATAGTTATGGAAACGTTATGGAATTTATTCGATGAAACGTCTTGGAAAATTTGTCGGAAAGTCTGGGAAAGGTTTGGAAAAGTTATAGAATTTTTCTCTCTGCCTGGTGTGACTATTGAATCTTCATGATCCAACTTACTATATACCAGCCGGTACGTATATACACGTGCATTGACTAAGTTAAAAGTATCAAATAAATGTTATATCATATGCATACAACTTACTATATACCAGCCGGTACGTATATACACGTTCATTGACTGTCGCTCTAGTATATAGCACTGTCACCACATAATACACTATTTTACATTGAATCTAACAATTGACCAATTAAGGCAATGAAAGGGCTTGCATATTGTCACATATAGGCGACATTAAAGGCACGTGTGGCCTTTATTGTCGAAAATATTCATATTTGTTCCAAACACCGTAAACAGAAAAACATTAAAACACACACAGTTCCGTTCATATATACCATGACCATCGCGTAAACAGCATGTTATCATAAAGACCTACTATATTTTACCTAAGCAAGAGCCTGATTGTGTTACAGAAGACAACACAATGCTGCTGGCTAATCACACACAAATGGCATAAACGCTCTTTATTAGTTCCATATCAGGTATTCACCAACAAAGAACGCTCTTTATGTTTACCATCATAATATAAACAAACACCAGAAAAGTAACTTTTTATGCTGTTGTTTACATAACAATGGTCAAACATATGACCATAATATACTGTTTATGCGATATTTCTTATTTGTATACGGACAAAGTCTATCTACATTTTGATGTTCTTTCTGTTTGTGGCGGTTTTTGACGGGTGGATATATTTTCACAGGATACCCACCACCAAGGCCGCACGTGCCTTTAAAGGGGTACTGCATAATTATACTCAAAAATATTAATGTTGGTTTCTATATTCTCTGCTTCGTGTGATAAAAGGTAACCATATTTCCAGTATTTGACTGTTTGCTGAGTACGATGTAATGTTACAGATGACAGACAAGACGGAATGCAAAACTAGAACGCTCGTCATAAAGATATTTTTGGACAGTTTTAAGTTAAAATATATCAAATAAATGTTATTGTATATGCATACTAGTCCCATATACTCATTACATTTATTGTATAGTCAGTGAGTGCCTTGAGTTCAGGACCCGTTTAAACATAATTTTAAACAGATTTTGTGCCAGCGTTGCCCAAATCCACTATCCGTAATTAATTTATTGAAATCGGCGAATTGAATTTATTGGATCGTCCCACCCAGTTACAACAGTATACCCGTATATAATGGAATTATTAATTTGGATGGGTGTGCAGGATAAATTAGCAGACGATAGTCAGGTGAACACATAATACACGTACAGTAGGTTCTGATTCATGTGTGGAAATGTTATATAAGATAACATAAGTAATTATTTGAATATTTCCTAAAGGGAACCACTCATCAAGAAAGTTGGGACTACAGCAGATTACATGTGTCTTTAAATTTGGACAAACAAGCAATAAATCTGAACTATAAATGATTTACCTGAGATCTTGGGTCATGTGTGTCCTCCCCTCGGTCGATGTGATCCGATTGATCCAATTGTTTATGGTTAAGATAAGAGATCGTATCATCACATGGGTGATTACCTCCCTTTCATATCTGATTGCTGCCTCTGGTTAGAATCGTCCGATAGTCAGTAAACATTGGATTATACGATGAAATGACATTGCATATAATTAGTAAGATACACGGTATTAAATGTTAAGAGCAATCATATTTAGTGTTATATATACTATTTTCGTTTTTAACTTCACTTGAAAAAGTCAAGTTTGAGCTATTGCCGTGGATTGGCGTCCGTCAACACGTTCCTTTGGCACACCCTACATGTACATGCCACATCCCTCATCCGATCATCACCAAACTTCATAGGGATCTTCCGGTGACCTCTGGATGAGAGTCATCGATTTTTCTCCCGAAATTCGTTAAAAAAAATGGCTGCCAGCCCACGCATTTATTGGAGAAATGTTTTTTGAAAACTCACAGGTATGTTTAGGATCACATCTAGATGGAAGCTATCGAATTTGAACGATTTTCGAAGAAAAAACACTGCCGTCGGCAGCCACCTTGAGTTTCACCCTTTGCATGACTAAATCATTTGGCACACCCTACAGACCACATCAATCATTCGATCATCAACAAACTGTATATGGAACTTCAGAGCGACATCTAGATGTGAGCCATCGCTTTTTTCCCGAAATTCGTTGAAAAATATGGCGACCATCTTGGATTGTATTTTGTGCATCAGTAAATCCTTCGACAGACACTACAGGTCACATCCCTCATACGATTATCACCAAACATCACACGGAGCTTCGGGGTGACCTATATATGGGAGCCATATATTACTTCCGAAATTTGTTAAAAAGCATGGCCACTGGCAACCCTTTTTGCATTTCAAATTTGAATCCATCGGCACACCTTGCATCCCATATTTATCAGAGAAATGTTTACAGGTATGTTTGGGTTACAAACACCTAATTATTTGCCATAGGCGACAGTGTTAACTAAAAGTCCCGCCGGCCATGTGTTAAGCCTATTTGAACTTCAAGTGGACAATTTTCCCCTAGAACGTCATCCGCTGCATCAGTATGTGACAAAACAACAAAACGCGCCCTTTTCGGTATTTTTTCCAAACAATAATCTTGCATTTCCACAGCTACCCCATTTACTGCACAAAAATCAGCAGCATAAAAATACCCAGACCCCTTCCGTAACTTCTGGACACCACCAGACTCTTCCTGGACATCTAAACATACACGATCGCCATATTTACGTAGGCTATGATTTTCTGTTCCCGATTAGGGATATTTCCCTCATGATAATCAACCAATCAGCAGCCAGATTTTGTTTTATGCTGACTCGTGTAACCTTTATATTACTAGGATCACCTCTAGATGGGGGCTATCGAATACGCCCTGCATGTCTAACTCGCGGCCATGTTGGATCCATCAGGTCCGGTCCGTGGGTTTAGGAGTTTTGGAGTAGTTTTCCATTTATGGAAGTCACGAATAATTCAAAAACTCCATTTATGGAAATGCTGCTCCAAACCTTTGATCAGTAGCACTAAAACCACGTAACCGGAGCTGGAAGAATCACTGAAACCACGGAACGGAGCTGGATGAATCCAATACGGCCGCGACCCAGTGATATCTCGCTTATTTGAAAGATTTTCGATGAAAAACATGGCCACCGGCAGCCATATTGTATTTTACTCTTTTTATGCATTGACTAAATCATTGGCATACCACATGCCTCGTCCGATCATCACCATACTGTATATGTAGCTCAAGGGTGACCTCCAAATCGATTAATCCAGAAATTTATTGAAAAACATATCCGCCAGTGTGCAGCCATCTTGGATTTAAATTTTTAATCCACTGGCACACTATGCAGCCCGCATTTATCGGAAAAAATATGTTTAAACTTTACAGGCGTGTTTAGAATTAAAGCTATTAAATTAATTATTACGAATTTCGTTTAAAAACATTGCCACCGACAGCCATTTGGGAGTTTACTCTTTGTATGACTAAATCCTTTAACACAGCCTTCATATACCACATCCTTCATACGATTGTCACCTAAATCCATATGGATCTTCTGGGTGACCATTAGATGTGAGTCGTCAACTTTTCCCGACTTTTGTCAAAAAACATGGCCACCAACGGCCATCTTGGGTTTTACTCTTTTCACAACTAAATCCCTCGGCACATACTACATGCAACATCCCTCATCCGATCTTCACCAAACTTTATATGAGATTCTTCGGGGTGACATCTAAATGGGAGCTCTCTAATTTTGCTGAAATTCGCCAGCAACCATCTTGGATTTCACATGTGAATCCATCGGCACACCTTGCAGCCCATTTTTATTGGTGAACTGTTTGAAATGAAAATAATTTCATCTACGCAATACAAGCCCTTTACTGAAACTTTTTGACTTTCCTTCTTCTTTACCATTCTATTCATTGTTCAGCAAAAATATTAACTCGTCCCCGAGTTGAGCTACAGTGTAACTGACACTTTCATATGAACTTATTATCTGAACATTTCCCAATACAATAGTCGGGGAGCCAATAAGGTCCACCTGCACCCCCCCCCCCCGACGATTACAAATAACCTTATTTGTATTGTTCCCTATGGTATCCAGATAAAGAATCCGGATTTCACCGAAAAATAAAGGTGGCCCTACTAGGTGCTAGAGCCATTTGAATCCTAGATGGCCGCCATTTCCTCTAAATCCTACCAGCTGTACTTAATCGTTGTAATAGATCGGTTGTATGATGTCCTTCTTCAAAATGACGGCAAATAATTTCGAAACAAATTCAAAATGGCCGCCGAAAAATGACGTCATATGCACGAAAATAGGAAATTTAATTAATATTTCACCATATCTTCCATTTTACTTCACATTAATCATTAGTAAATGACAATGTTTTTGAGACAGTCATCAAGCGTGATATTATAGCGTCATTTTAAGACATTTACCATTGACGAGGGTTCCGTAATAGATACAGAAAGAGGATTTGAAAAAGAGGGGGTGAAATTTTCGATTTTTTTTTTGCAAGACGATTTTGATAGTCATTTTAACGACAAACCACACAGGCTGTTAATAGAATGTCAACAACTATGTGCTTTATTTTATTGGACGGATGTTTTACTTCAATGGGAATGAAATTGGTGTTGAAAATTTCCAAAATGGCCGCCGAAAATATGAAAAATGGTAAATATTGCCACAGGGTGTCCTGCAATGTCTTACAAGTTGTGGTTGATATACAAAATTGGCTAATCTGTATTATATACATTGAATACTAACATGTCTGATGCACCATGGATCATTGTTACTATTGTCACCACTGACATCACCAGAAATATTGGATTTTTCTCTCACAAACTTGACATAAATATCGGCAAAAATTCACTTTTCAGGGTTGAACAATTTTTTAAAGTAAAATGCAACTATCATTGGTATCAAAGGTATTTACTGTCTATTTTGGTCTATCTTAAATGTGTTACACTATGGTGTTCATAGACCAAATTGTTCAAGATGGCTTCCAAAATGGCAACCAAATTTGTAAAAAGTTAATTTTTTACATATATCCCGAACATTATTATCTGCGTTATCCAATAAGGTAGCAAACTGTGACTCACTTGGTTATTATACGTGTTAGTTAATTAACTGACAACTACGTTCTATTCTGTTTGTCCCAGTTCCGTATGGGGCATGACAAATTCATTTTAAAGTTGCAGTATGAAATTTTGCGGAGAACCTCTTTTGTGATTCTGGCCATATTATTGAAAGGAAATGGGCAGAACTTTGAGACGGAACTGAGATGAACCATAATATGTGGCTATTCTGGCCCATTATGATAAAATGTGATCAACTGGATAAAAGATGGATGCCAAGATGGCAGCCAGGGAGTTACTGTATGATGATATATAGGTGATGTGAATAGGTATACGCCGTTACGAAAGGTCACTTACGGTCAGGGCCACATGTACGATCAGTGAATCAGTGGCGATCGCCAATTTATTTTCGGAATATTAGAAGATGAAAGAAGAATACTTATGTTGAGGAAAGTGAATCCCGTTAATTATTCTTTATTCCTTATCCCGTAATCACGTTTTTAGGTAAACTTTACTTTGCAAAGTTTGAGCTATTGCCGTGGTCTGTATCCGTCGTCCGTGTGTGTCGTGCGTGTGTGATCCGTCAATAATTTCCTTTAGCACGGGCTACAGGTCTTACCTTTGGTCGGATCATTATGAAATTTGTCATAGCTATTGGCATTGACATGTAGACGGGAACGAGTAATATTGGGGTCATTCGGCAAAAAAAGTGGTCGCCAGCGGCCATCTTGGATTTAAAAATTCAATCCATTAGCACGGGCTACATGTCGTACTGTTCGTCTGATTATCATGAAATTTGTCATGGATGTTAATATGGACATGTAGATCAGATAAATGTATATAAGGTAGTTTTCATTTTAAAGTATTAAGAGGCACTTATATTATATTGTATACGAAATACTAAATAACTAATTATATATTCAATGAAATAACTACATCACTTGTTGTATATTACTTGTTATACTTAATTAATATTGTTATTGTGTGCATACTGCCTTACATGCTGTTTTATGCTACTAAATGTTATGTAGATGGAACGAGTCATTTTTGGGTATAGTATTACTTAGACATTTCAACTTTCCGAATTCCTAATCGCTCCATTGACTGTAACACATGCAATTATTCCCTTTCCAAGTTGAGCTACAGTGTCATTGACACTTTGATTTTTTTTAGAAATTGTGGCAAATGTGACATGGATTTGGCTCGAAAAGTCCGAAATGGGTCGTAAATAGGCAAATTCGGCAAAACATCGGAAATTGACCCCAATGAATTCGAGATCGTAATTAAGTGGCAAGCTGTGCGGAACTTTTTAGGTCGAGTTTCAAAAGTTGTGCGAAAATGGCTCGATCCTGTGCTCGGTCCGAAAAAAAATTGGAAAATGTGGCTAATTCGTGTGGCCACCTGTACAAAACATTTCGGGTCATTTGCCACATTTTCCAAAATGTTTCATCTGGTTCATCCTGCATTTGCTGACGAATTCTATGGTGCATTAATCCACGTTGAGCTGGCGGGAACAGTTGCATCACAGTTTATCGATATATATATACCTTTAAGACATGTGGACTTGTTCGGCGAGTGAAATGTATAAGTTAGTATACATGCGCTATGCCAACCTGGGGAACTATACACCGCCGAAAATTTCAAAGAAATCGATCATACCACTCCATAGAAAACATCGTCTGAACTATATATATATATATATACTCCCAATTGTAGATATTTATATCTCGATTCGGGACGCAACTATCGACGATAAACTTGCACAAATGATTTCGCAATCGGGAGTCATTGCATTTAATTAATATATAAGAATGACGGTGTATTTTTTTCAATTTGGATTAATATTCGTAAAAAATAACTACTTTAGCAAGATTATTCTCAATTTCTATTCGATTACCCTACCGGAAAATTTCACATCACTTTAATATTCAAATAATTTCATGCGTTGATCGGTGATGTTATATACCATTATTTACATGTGCCATGCCTTATCGGGGAAATCAATGTTCTACCGTAAGCATGGCATATATTGGCGCATGCATGACTGTTGGTTGCGGGATAGATATCTCATAAATTAGTATAAATTCCGTATTTATATCATTCGATAGTTGTGCGCATGCATGTGTTCTCAGATTAAAGGTACGGGCTGCGTTCGTTGCAGAAATATTCATATTTGTTCAAATCGCCATCAAAGAAGGAATATTAAAATATATATAGTTTTGTTCATATGCCAAACATAATCAGCGCGTAAATAGTATATTGTCGTCAAGACGTACGATGGTGTACGTAAACAAGAGCCTGCTCGTGTTACAGAAGTTGTGCTTCTGTTTACATAACACAGCGCAATTCTATTGGTTAATCACACACGAATGATATACACGCTCTTTATTATTTCCATATAAGGAAAACAGTAACGCTCTTTATATTTACCATATCCGGATCTAAACAAAAACCAGGTAACGTAACGTTTTTTGCTTTTGTTTACATAACAAAGGAAAACAATTTGACGATAACATACAGTTTATGCCATATTTCTGATTGGTATAAGAACAATGTCTGTCTATATTTTACTATTCTTTCTGTTTATGGCGGTTTTTGATGGAGGTGAATATTTTAACAGCATACCCACCGCCAACGCCGCCATAAGAAGCAATCTCATGTTGGATCATCTCTGAAGGCGCTACACATTATATCTCCCATAACTTCTCACCATGTAAATAAGTTTGTACCGTCATCTTGATCACATGTGTGTTAAAATATTGTATTAGGAGAGGGGCTTCATAAGTTGCAAAAACTTGTGCCCCAATCCCCTTTGTATATTTTGCAAATAAAATATGTTTCAAGTCAACGCCGCCAGTATCTTTAAATGTGTCACACTTATTTACTTGTTATTATTCTCTCCTCTGCAATTGGCAGTTTAATTACATCACTTGATACACTATAGTTCGACAGACTTTTAAAAACACTGCCAAGATAAACACAATTCTCTATTAAATCCCCAGTGGTATATATTTGTCATTAAACATTTTCATCCAGAATAATTGAACTGTGCCACAGACATCTCACACAGCATAAAATTCAGAATAAATTATGGAAACAGCGACATGTCCGACATAATTAAAAAGAACAAAAGTGCGATAAGATCATCATAAAGTCGGTCGTTAAATTTGTTTTCTGTTTATCTGCACAATTAATTATGTCTGTGTCTTTGTAACGGCGGCTTAATATCTTTGATGTTTCTACAAACGGAACAAATCTAAGCCGTACAGAAAGGTCAGTCGGAATGGTGTACATTTTGCAGAGGTTCCAATGTATGATGAAAAGGCCTGCCTTGTCAAGTATATGGAAAACGTTTCTTGACAAATTTGATCCTCAGACTTAACACGATGACAGTGTTACCAGGTACGTTAGAAAGCCAAATAATCAACTCAATCAAAATTTATTAACATTGAATTTCAGCAACGATATCATAAGATTTATTTTTCATCGTATCCAATGGTATCCCAGAAATCACAGTTGGATTTATCATATTCAGATATGTATCCCAATGCAGGCGTTTTGAGCCATATGTTTGTGTATCCAGTGTCGTTGCTATACTTAGGCCACTTGAACGGTGGACTCGCAGATCCTTGGTTTGGATCCAAAGTCTTTGCAAAGTTTGTCCAATACTGAATCATTGAATCAGACAATACCAGCTCCTCCTGAGTATAATTAAAACCGCCAAGATATGCGGTTTGGAATACCATAACAATCTCTGCTCCGTGGCACACATGACCATTACAGAAACTAAGGTTCGGACCCCAGGCATCAAAAGACACTGCATGGTCATACATGTAGAGGTAGATGTCTGGATTCCCATAATGTATCATTTGTCGGATTGCAAATCTTGTGCTGCAGGCAAATAGGAGATCCGTAGAAGCTTCTGACAATTGATCCCTCTCGTCCAGTGGTTGTCGTGGAGGATACTGTTTCATAATATCAAGCAAGTGTCCGGGTTCAACACCCTCAACAATAAGTGCAGCCTCCGGCAGCTTCACGGGTGTATTCCACGCTAAATATATGAATAAGTACGCTTCCTCAGAATTGGTTCCTATTACCATAGGTTTCTTTTGGAATAGACCTTTTTTTACTCCATCAATTGGTAACATTGGTACTTCGTTGCCATCAATGTATGGCCCCCATGGTTCAAACGCTTCAAATAGTTTCAGAGAAGATATTTCTGCAGATATGTTAAATTGAGCTATGGCTATATCTTCTGCAGATTTGCTTCTGAGGCATGTCATGTCGAATGGTTTACATTGGAGAGTCTCAGATAACCTGGATGCCAGTGTTAAAGCTTCGTTGTATGTCTTGTATGGCAGAGTGAATGGGTTGCTCTCCAGCAGCACTCCTCTGTAGTAATTATTCAAGCTGGGATTCATTAAGTGTGTGCCTATCGATTGTGATCCGGCACTCTGTCCAAACCATGTGATCTAAAAACGTATAAAACAAAGCATAGTATGTGTTATCTTGTGCAAATTCAACAGACGAAAAGCCAAGAAGGAATGTGACATAATTTTGACGTATGGTATTGTTAAATAGATCTTATATACAGTGCCAATGACACTGCAGCTCAACTTGGAGAGTGGATAATGTAATGACTTACAAGTCTTACAAGAGACATGTGACGTTTTGGGTTAATTGGATGAAAATTGGCATTAGGGCATGCCGAAATATTTAGTAACGCAAAGAGTTATTTTTTATTGGATATCGTTTAGATTCGATAGCTCCCATCTAGAATGATCCCGAACACATGCATGCCTGTAAATTTCAAAAAAAAATCTTCAATAAATAAATATTGTCGACTGCAGGGAATCCAAGTTGGTCACTGATCGACATGTTTTTAATGAAATTTGGGGGGGGGGGGGGGTGATGGTTCCCAGTTAGTGGTAAACCCGAAGATCCATATGAAGTAGTTAGTGACAATCGGATGAAGGATGTGGCCTGGAAGTTAGTCATGAAAAGAGTGAAATCCAAGATGGCCACTGGCGGCCATGTTTTCAACTAAGTTCAGTGACAAATCGATGGATCACATCTAGTGGTCACCAAAGGATCCATATGAAGTTTTGTGACGATTGGATGAGGGATGTGGTCTGTATAGGGTCTGGCAAACGATTTAGTCATGCAGAGTAAAATCCAAGATGGCTGCCGGCGGTCATATTTTTCTTCGAAACTCGTTCAAATTCGATAGCTCCCACCTAGAAGGGATGCCTCTAAATTTTCAAAACATTTCCCCAATAAATGCGGCCTGCATGGCGTGCCGGTGAGTTCAAATATGTAAAGATGGCTGCTGGCGCCATATCTTTTTTTTAAATTTGAGAAAAAAATCGATGACTCCCATTAAGAGGTCACCCCAAAGATATGTATGCAGTTTGGTGACAATCATAAGAGGGATGTGGCTTGTATGATCTGGCGGAGATCCTGGATTGACACGCGACCCCTGCAGGCTGCAACAGTTATGGGTCTTGACTTATGAATTACTGTAGTCTGCCAATACCTTTGTGGGATCACCTCCGAAGTTCTTGATATTCTCATAGGCCCATTTGAAAGCTAGTTTCTGGTCCTGGAGGCCATAGTTCCCACGAGCATCTGTCTCAGTGAGTCCTGTCACCAAGAAACCCAATGCACCTGAATTATATTATAAACAAATTATTAATTTTCGGTATTTATTTCAATGTAGATTACTAGTTTTAATTCTTTACACTTTAATTCTTAGGAGCGAATATTTAAAAATTATAATTTTTCATTCATCCACATGTTTGTTACCTGCATAGTTTCAGCAAACTCTTACAGTGTCAAATGTAAATCTTATTAAAACTATGATCACCCGCTCATAAACATCTCTTATGTGTGGTTTGAATCATGTTCCATGCTATTTTTTTGTATCACTTGTCAGATCATGGTATCCTGTGGTGATAGTGATATAGACCAGCATCGGGGGGATTTTTTTACATATCACAGGTTTTATCCACCACTATCTAACAGAGTTATGATACCTGGTCGACTTCAAATTGTGTAGCTATGAACATTTTGCATAATAATTTTGCATAATAATAAGTATTACTTGTCTGATTAGGTTCAAGCCTTGAATTAGGGTGTCTGTCATTTTCATAATGAGGTCCCCAGAGGGTGAATTTAGTGCTGCTACCCCGCATAGCGGGCTAGCATCACCAAATTCACACTCTGGGGACCTCATTCTGCAAATGACAGACACCCTATTTCAAGGCTTGATTAGGTTTCGTCTGATATGGTTATTAACCATGGGCGAAAGGATATCCATATATCAGTTGTGTTCTCCACCCATACCTATCGGAGTTATGGCTCAGGCATGATTTAGAAAACTGTCACAATAATCATTTTTGTATTATAACAATATCATAGCTCATCGAATTGTGATGTTTTTGGTAAGGTGGAGAGACCATCATGGTAGAAAGGATATCCATATGCTCAATTAAGGTCACCTTCAGTGTTCAAAAATAAACTCAATAATATAGCGATTGCTCCATGTTGGAGTTTCCACGGGTCCCCAGAATTATTTTGGACCCCATGCCATGCAGTAATACGTAGAGTTGTGTCAATTGATGAAGATAACAACTGGCCCCATGATTGTTTTTGCATAATAGTTGTCTTTTCCAAGAGTGATAGACTAGAATCGGGGTGTTGTTTTGTTCACATGATTTATGGCATTTTCTTGGCATAAGTGAGGAAATTCATTTACAATTATGAGTGTAATATTGTCCGAAAATGTTGCCATGGCATCTGTTTAGATTTGAAATTGGATCACGGTAAGACAAAACAAATTGAAAATGGGTAGGAAACCAAGATTATTATTTTGTTTTTACTTTTTTTTTCTCGGCAAAACGATATTTGCTTTTGGGAAAAATGTATTTCTTGGGATTTTATAACTGACCATGGATATGGATAATTCCAACATAGTAGGAAAATCATTCTATTATTCTTTAGTGACCACACTTACCCATACGGTAATCCACACCTATATAGACTACATTTCCCTTGCTGACAATTCGCTCTCCGTTGTACACTATGGACCCACTGGTCATGTACTGAAATTCACCACCATGCAGGTACAGCATTACTGCTAGCCCTGACGTCGGCGTGGCGTTGAGTGGTGTCCATATGTTGAGATACAGGCAATCTTCAGATGTCTAGAACATTTACGAACAATTAGACACATACAACTAAACACTTATCTCATGTGTAGAAATATCATACATAAATTAAAGATATAATATCTCTTCATGGTTGCAAAACCAACAACAACCATAATTTTTTATGAAACATTTTTAAAGACCCATTTGCTTTATTCCACAGAACACATATTAAACATCCGATGGTACTCACATTTCATTTAAAGCGTTTTAAAAGATAGATTTTCAAATAAAAAATGTACACGTAATACAGTTAACCAGTTTAAATGTTATAGCCATAATTTCTGTCCCAGAAATAGAAAAAATGAGGAAAACATTTATTTCCTAGACTCATAATCTCCTGTTGACTGTTCTCCCTGACTCAAAGTTTTTGGTTCATACCCCTAAATAGATACAGAACAAACAAACCCAACAAACCGGCCAAAACCGGCCAAATAAAGCTTCAACAGCCTAAAATATATTCGGTCTGTCTCAATAGAACCATACAAATATGGATATCATTGGAACCGGCTCATTGACCACATTGTGATGGTTACAGTTATGCCATGTGCCAATGCATTTCTCTTATATATGCGAGTCGACCATAGGTCGCCTCGCATACATAAGAGAATGCATTTTAACACATTTTAACACTTTTTACCATTTTTTCTTACATTCTTTAACAATTTTATAATTTTTAATGTGTTAAGCCAATGCATTCTCTTATATATACGAGTCGACCTATGGTCGACTCGCATATATAAGAGAATGCATTTTAACACATTTTAACACTTTTTACCATTTTTTCTTACATTCTTTAACAATTTTATAATTTTTAATGTGTTAAGCCAATGCATTCTCTTATATATGCGAGGCGACCTATGGTCGACTCGCATATATAAGAGAATGCATTGGCACAGGGCCGTTCTGTTGGGTAAAGAGTTAAGGGAATTGTTACAGCATCTTTAAGCACGTTTGAACATTAATAATAACCGCTTGAATATAGAGTTATCCATCTTCATCCGCAATTTGTCCGTTTGACCACGTGTTTTCTGGGCCACATCTCGAGAAATTAACAAACTTCAAAAATCGATATCTGATCTCTCTGAGCTTTGATGTGTGGGTTCCTCGACTCGAATAAAATATTTGTTTACCCCCCGAAGCTAAATAAATAGTAATTTAGGAGCGTCTGGTCGGATTGAGTACCTTTAAATGTGGAATATTGAATACCAATTCCAATTAACGAGGAGTAGATAATAGATGCAAACAACATATTGAGATTGTGAAACTGACATGGATCAACTATTTGTTATCATATTAGTTGGAGCATGCTAACCTATATAATGGAGATTTCCACACATATTCAAAGGTGGGAGGAGCTTATGGTTGATATTCTACAAATAATTTGCAGAAAGCGACGGCTCAGCTCGGTGATAGGTAGAAAATATCTGCTAATGATTATTTGATTGGTTTCAGAGATTCTTCCAGCCCCGGTTCCGTGGTTTTAGTGCTACTGGTCAAAGTTTTGGAGTAGCATTTCCATATATGGAATTTTTGAATTATTAATGACTTCCACATATGAAATGCTACTGCAAAACTTAGCCCTTTAGCACTAAAACCACGGAACCGGACCTGGTGGATCAAATATGGCCGCGAGTTTGTGCATGACAGAGCGTATTGTGGAATGGGCTCATTACTGGTTGAGTCAGAGAATCGGAATGTTTTTCAATAATAGGTGTGTAATAAACTAGGGATACAACAAAGATACAGACTATGCTGCAGGTAGATAATTATCCCCACTTACTTTTGGCGGGCAGACTATCGCTGGGTTTTGCAACGGACAATTGTACTGAGGGCATGCTGGTTTGATATCTGTGGCATTGAGAATTGAGGGGGACCAAGGCTTGGCGTCCACTGGTGGTTTCCACCTGCAATAAAAGTTATAAAGTAGCATTTGTGATCATAACTCTTTCATAGTTTTAGCGGCACTATTTTTTTTTACATCACATAAGCCGCATATAGAAAAAGACATTAACAATGAAATGAACAAAATTGGATTCTGTCATGCAATCCCAATTATTAAAATGTGTTATGGCTGCCTATTCGAAGATGATTTGCATCAAGTAATATTATGTCAAGTATGAATCAAGTACCTCTTTCGTGTTGCTATTTGGTCCCCTCGATAAGCACATATGGGCTAGATGTAAATTGATGTAGGTGTTAGAATAATGTAAAACATGTGATCAATGAAAAAGTATTATAGATCCACCAAGACTCAACATTTTCTATCAAGGTTCGATGCCTTACATATGTTTGCGCTTGGTCTAATCTATGCATGCATAATCTTGAGTCAAAAGAGCGAAATAATATATGTTTTCGGTGGACTATAGATATTACCGATGTCCGTCCTTTGTGTGTGCTTACGTGATGTTTATTGTTAGTTATCTGATAATTTTGTATTTGGATTACTCACATAAAAATACAGGTCAAGTTCGAATTTGGGATTGGTCCACGTAGTTTTACCAGAGTTATGATCCTTATCGACTTTGAATTTGATGATTGTTTTGGTTTCCGGGTGATAACTTTTAACATTTAGAATTTACTGATAATATTATGGTGTATAATCAGATCAATCTAGGTATATTAACAACGTAGACAGTCGGACAAAATTTGATTCAATGGTTGTTCCCAGAATATTTTTATTTTATTTCTAAAAATAAAAATATAAAGCCATTTATGGGAGACATGTGACCTATATAACGGCCTTTTATTTTCACAGCATGAGTTACATAACATATTATGCATGGATGCCTCTTGAATTATAATGTGACCAAATAACAGACTCAGTATAAATCTGGTATATATTGCAACTGATTTCAGTCCCATGTAACTGACTAGCCAATTTTTGGCTGTCTCATTAAAACATTTCAGGGCCAATCAGATTTAATTATCTCGTTAGAGATCCTTTCCATAATTAATCTGGACTAACCCTTGATGTTTGACAAAATAATTTACTTCATAACCCAAACAATGATTGATCTATGTAACCTTTCTCATTTGGTTTGCTAGAACAAATATAAGAATTTTTTGGGGGCACATAGAGAAGTTAGAAGAATCTAAATTATGACGGTAAGTGTGTCAATGCAACTGTCTAATGTACCATAGAGGGACTCAATAAGGTGTCATAGCTTAGTGTGACATGTCTGAATGAAAACATTGTTTTATGATGAACATGTCAGTCTGTGTACATGATATACT